>JARQOD010000001.1:777783712-777856777 GCA_033576555.1 Oophaga sylvatica | reverse complement strand
TTTTCGCGCACAATAAAGTAGTCTAGCAATAGCAATTTTCTCCTCAATATTATTAGTACCAATTTCTTCCACATAACCCAAAAGACATCTAATATGATCCCCAGGAATCTCCCAATTGTACGCCTCCTCTATCATTCCAATCACTTTTGACCAAAATCTTGAAAGCCTAGGACATTCCCACATCATGTGAAAAATACCCGCCATTTCCATTTTACACCTTGGGCACTCTGAATTAGCTCTAAGCCCAATTTTATATAGCAGTAGCGGTGATCTATATACTCTGTAGATAACATAGATATGTGACAGCCTTGCTGGTTCACTCATGGAAAGCTTGGGTAAATTCCAGTATGCTATCCCATATGTCATCGAATATTCCCAACATCTTCCCACTTATGCTTCGCTTTCAGAGGGAAGCCCAAAAGAAAAGTATGCAACAGATCTTTATACGTGGTTGAAATAACCCCCTTGGTAATCCCTCCTTGACAAATATAATCAAGAACCAGATCAGACTTCACCACCATCCTCTGCTGAGTTTTCTGGGTCTTAATTGCATGTTTAACCTGCCCAAAATGAAACCATTCTGTATTGGGCAGGCCGAAATTCAGTTTGTAATTGTTGAAAGGGTTTGATAGTCTCCCCATCTAAAATTTGAGACATATATCTTATTCCTTTTTTCTCCCATCCTTTTATAGTCCCCATTTTTTGTAACTCCGGTAAATTACTATTATTCCAGATGGGTGTGTACTTAGTCAACCCCTTTACTCCCCTTATTGTCTTAATTGTGTTCCAAGTTTTATTTGAGTTCTAATGTAGGGACTAGGGTTGAGCATTCCGATACCAAAACCCGATTCCGATACCTGAAATCCAATGTAAGTCTATGGGAACAAAATATCGGAATTTAAAAACTTCCGATATTTTGTTCCCATAGACTTACATTGGATTTCAGGTATCGGAATCGGGTTTTGGTATCGGAATGCTCAACCCTAGTAGGGACCTCTCCTTCCACTCCTCTAAATTTACCTCCCTCCAGTCTCTCCAATATCGGAGTATCGTCCATATAATGTTCCAATATGTTCTTAATTGGACCCCATATCCAGACCCAGACCATCCTCTAAAATGTTGACTTTGGGCCGCTAAGAAGTATATTTCGGGATTCGGAAGCACCATCCCCCCCTCATCCTTAGGCCTCTGAAGAATTTCCAGTTTGATTCTTGCCTGTTTCTGTCCCCACACCAAGGCTCTAATCATAATATTCAATGCTTTAAATCTTTTTTTGGATAACCACACAGATGCATTATGTAAGATATATAATAATTTAGGCATTAGGATCATTTTAAAAAGGTTAATTCTTCCTACCACAGTTAAGTGTAGCTTATTCCATATATCCACTTTAGTTTTTAATTTTTGGAGCAATGGGGTTAAATTAATATCAAGGTACCCTGAGACAGGTAATGAGATCTGTATTCCCAAATATTTGATGGACTCTTTACACTGCAATTTGTTTACTTCAGTATCTCTGTCTGTCCATGTCACCTCTCGATCTACCTTAAATAAAACTGATTTAGACCAGTTAATTCTCAGTCCCGATATGACCCCATATTTTTCAATTGTCTGCATGGCACAGCTCAACGATTTCGCCTGATCACCCAGAAATAATAGGTCATCTGCATACAGAGCTATTTTTTCCTCTATTTCCCCGTATCGAAACCATTTTTCCACAAATTCCGTGGGATCTCTCCCCTCAGTTTTTTCTGGAATACCAACAATTCTGATATTTCTTCTGGAGCAGTTCTCCAGATCATCATTTTTTGCCATGATTTCGTAGATTTGCTGTTTAAACTGTTTTTGAGTCTTTTTAAATTTATTTATCCAATCCTCAGCATCTCCCACTCTATTTTCCACTTCACTCGTTCTGGTATTCACTTTATGAATGTCTTTTTTAATAGTAGTTACTTAGGACTGAATGCCCAGGACTTGTTGGGTTAATGTGGTTAATGCCTGCTTGCAGAAAGACACCACAGTAAACAAGTCTTTTATGGTAGGGTTTTCCTGCAGCTCACCCTCCTCTTGTGCATTCACCGCCATTTTCTCCCCCTCCTCCTCCTGTATATCACTCTCTGGGGACTTACTACCCTCTTCATCCCCGATCTCCTCCTCTGACTCCTGCTGCTCAGAACCCTCCATTTTGCGGGCATATTTCAGCTGCAGATGAAGGAAGGGAGACACAGTCATTACTAGTGGTAGGCGGAGCCCACATAGGATAAACACACCTCAGATTAAAAAAGTGTTGACCGGCCCCTCCAGCTATATAGGGCTCCTCCTACTCCAGCTCTCCAGTCTAAAATTTGAGGTTCACAGAGGATAGTCGCTGCTGGAAGCAGCTCCTCAGAAATTTTTTTTATTTTAGTCGGACAGAGACTTGGATCACCAGAAGTGGTCTAGAGGTCTCAGGGGTCTCAGCGCTGCTGGACCCCAACCTCTCCCTTGGCGGATCTGTATTACCCTATAAGGTGGTCCCTGCAGAACCCTGCCGGCCCTGGGGGATGAGGATTGCTTCCCTGGCGGGGACGCAAACCACGCTTCTGGGGTCACTGCGTTCCCCGCCCTGGGGGGGGAAGCTACGGGCACAGCGCCACAAATCTCTGAGGGGTCCCTGTGGCGCTCAGCTGGGTGAGTACTCCACATTTTAATGTGTTTGAGTGCTTCAGCGGCCGCTGCGGCAGCCGCTGCTACATGTATTCAGTGTGGTGATTGTGTACTTTTGTCCGCAGGTGGATGCCTGCAGGACATGGGAGCGGAGAGCGGAGTGAGTCGCACGCTTTTTTGAAACCGGCGGGGGGCGTGGCTTCGCGCTCTCCATTTTTTCACAGGCAGGAAGCGCTCTGAGCGCGCGCCTTATCCTGCCTTTTTTCTTCCGGTTTAGATCTCCTCTAGCGCGGCGGCCATTACTGACGGCCTCCTCGGGCTCCTCACTCTCCGCTCTCCCCGACCGACCGAAAGGAGACACTACACCACGGCCAGCTGGGTGAGTCGCCTCTACCTGTCAGGGCAGAAGCTTGACCCCCTCAGCGCAGGACAAGGTATTGTCACACAGAACGCTCCCGCTGCGATCACAATGGCGACGCATAGTTTTGCGATCGTTTTTCTTTTGTGATCGTTTTTTATGTCGCTAGTAGCTTCCACGGTGGGCGATCTCATTGACGTTGCATAAGTGGTTAGCGATCTCTTTAGCGACTTTGGTATTGCGATATATAATTCAGCGCAATATGTTAGCGATCTCTTTTGGCGTTCTTGTTTAATGTGGCATATTTTTGAACACTGTCCTGCAGCTGTTACCTCATAAGAGGCACCTGCGGCTCGCACACCCTTTTCATTAAATAAGGGTTGTGAAGAGTCTGCAACTTTAACCCCTTCTTTGGTGGTTAACCCTTTATTGGGAGACAAAAGCTGGGGTAGCTCTCTATTTAAGAAGCTTAACCCTTCAGCGTTCATTTTGCCTTTGAAAACCACGCTGTTCTGGTGCTGACAGGTTTCTACTTGCCATATACTGTATGTGGGCATGTCGGATCAGGGTCCAGGAGCGGACCGTCTCCCAGATCCGCTACAGCAGGGATGTCAAAGTCAAACACACCGAGGGCCAAAAAAAAAAATTTGCTACAAGCCGAGGGCCGGACTGACGCCGGCCCTGCTACCGGTGCATTGTGGGAAATGTAGTGTTGGTGCCAGGGCCGGCTCCAGGTTTTTATGGGCCCCGGGCGAAAGAGCCTCAGTGGGCCCCTTTAACACAGACCACGATTCATGATGCACAGATACAGCAGAGAAATATGGGTACAGTACAATGCCAAATACTTCTCTTCTTCCATTACATGAGTGATATCTATTGTAAATTGTACAATAGCTCAAAAACCGCCAAATCCTCACAGCGCACAGTATAGACTGGACAGTACAGTCCTCCATACAATATTATGGGCACCACAGTCTCCCCCTCATCACCCATATAATACCCCATGCAGGATGTCACCCCCCATATAATGCTCATACAGAATACTGGACCCAATATAATGCTCCATACAGGATACTGGTCCCCATATAATGCTCCATACAGGATACTGGTCCCCATATAATGCTCCATACAAAATATGGAGCTCTCCTCTGCGCTGTACTGCGTTCTGCACTGTTACAGCTCAGGAAAGGGCGCTGTGGAAAGACTCCCCATTATCATCATATTCCTCCCCATCATCATCATGGCCTCCCCATTATCATCAATGCCTGCCCATCATCATCATCTCCTCCCCATCATCATCAATGCCTGCCCATTATCATCATCTTCTCCCCATCATCATCAATGCCTCCCCATTATCAGCAATGCCTGCCCATCATCATCTTCTCCCCATAATCAATGCCTCCCCATTATCAGCAATGCCTGCCATCATCACACACAGACAGCACACAAGCACTCTACTACATACATACACATACACACACACACAAAGCACCGCACTACATACACACACAGAGACACACACACAGAGACGTCTTACCTGTTCAGCGTCCCCGCGCTCTGTGCCACAGCTGGCCGCTGAATGATGACGTCATTCAGCGGCCGGCTGTGAGAGGAAGCGCCGGCGCCCTGGAGCCCGACTGCGGCAGCGGAGGCACGGGAGAGGTAAGTATTGTTGCCAGCTGCTGCCCGGGGACCTGAGCAGGCGGGGGGGGCCAGTGGCGGCGCTAACACCGCTAACGGGCGCGGGGGTGCCAGACTGCGAGTGGGCCCCCCCGCCTGCTCAGGGCCCCGCCTGCCAGGGGGCCATAGATAATCAATTCGCGGGCCGGATCTGGCCCGTGGGCCTTGACTTTGACATATGGGCGCTACAGGATCAGCCTCGCATATCTGACACGCAGACCTCGACGGCGTCAAGCGCAGCGGTCGGAGGTTACAGTGACGCCAAAATGGATGCCCTCGCTCGTTCTATTGATGGCCTGTCTGACCTTCTAGGTTACTGGGTGTCAGCTAGATCCTCTCATGGCAGGAAGCGACACAGGCCGGTGCCATCTTTCTCGCGTAGCGACTCAGAGATTTCTGATATGGAGGGTTCCCCTCCAAGCTCAGATGGTGAGATATCCGATTCGGATAAGGAGGATCGGCAGGGACAATCTGCCTCTCTTTTGAGCCGTACAGAGGCTTTTATTGGAGCCATGAGAGAGGCGTTACAGTTACCGGAGGAGGTAACTAGACGTCCTGGTAAGTCGGCCCGGATGTTTCAGGAGCCGCATAGGTCGCGATCAGCCTTACCATCTCTGGATGAGCTTAATGAGGCAGTAGAGAAGGAACGCCTGTGTCCAGATAAACGTTTTCAGGGGACACGGTTTTTTGAGACGCTGTATCCGTGTACTACGGAGTTGATTGCTAATTGGATTCCTTCTCCTGAAGTGGATGTCCCTTTGTCCCAGCTTAGCAAATCCTCATTACTTCCTGTTAAAGGGAAGGCGAGTCTGCAGGATCCGCTGGACAGAAAAACGGAGATGGCGGCGAAATCCATCTACGAGGCCGCGGGTCATGGATTCAGAGCTGTGCTAGGATCCATGTGTGCTTGTAAAGCCTCCTTGAGCTGGTTAGACCGTCTACGGTCGGCGTGGCAAGATGGATCCCCACTATCCGAGGTAGAGGAGCTTTTCAAGTCATTGGAGGATGCAGCTCGATATGGCAGTGATGCAGGTTTGGATACTGCCTCCATGCTGTCCAGGGCACAATCCTCGGCGATCACAGTCAGGAGACTCTGTGGCTTAGACAGTGGACCGGAGACGCGGTTTCCAAGCAAGGTTTGCTTTCTTTAGCTTACAAAGGTGGTCAGCTATTTGGATCTGGCCTCACGGAGCTGATTGCCAAAGCAAAGGCAAAGGAATCGGCTTTACCTCAACGAAGAGCTGTGGCCAGTGCGTCTGGCAGGCATAGTGCCGGTGGTAGTCGGCGGTCCTTTCGGTCCAGGGGACGGTTTGGTCAGCCCTCTTGGGGATCGGGTCGTCCCTCTTTTTCAGGAAAAAAGAGCGCTCAGAAATCTCGCACTCCCTGGAAACAGAGCTTCCGCCAAGACAAGCGGGAAGCTGACAAGAAGCCCGCCAAAGCGGACTGACGCCAGGGTCTCACTCGAGGGCTCTCGAGTGGGAGGTCGCCTGCTCCAATTCAAGCCGACTTGGGCTTCCCGCGTGTCGGACACCTGGGTGACGCGGGTCGTGTCGGCAGGCTACTTCATAGAGTTTCTTTCTCGACCCCCAGACAGTTTTTGCCTATTCCGCATTCCGTCAGAGCTCGGGCTAATTGCCGCTCTACTGCGGGAGGTCGATTCCCTTCTCCAGAAGGGTGTGGTGGTACCAGTTCCACCGGAGGACCGGGGAAGGTGGTTTTATTCCAACCTCTTTGTAGTCCCCAAAAAGGAGGACAAGTTTCGTCCCATTCTGGATCTCAAAAGATTGAATCGGCATGTCCGCACCCGAAAAGTCCGCATGGAATCACTTCGCTCCGTTGTGGCGGCCTTGTCACAGAACGATTTTTTGGTGTCAATCGACATTCGTGACGCTTTTTTGCATGTCCCCATCGGAAGGGCCCACCAACGCTTCCTGCGTTTTGCCATAGGTCAGGACCATTACCAGTTTGTGGCTCTGCCATTCGGTCTGGCCTCAGCACCCAGAGTTTTTACAAAAATTCTGGCTCCTCTCATGGCGATTCTGCGAAGACAGGGGATTACGATTCTTCCCTATCTGGACGACCTTTTGATTGTGGCGTCCTCAAAGGAGGAGGCGGTGACGGCTCGCGATTTATCCCTTCAGCTCCTGGAGGACTTCGGGTGGCTGATCAATTGGGAGAAGTCGTCCCTGGAACCGTCGCAGTCAATCCTGTTTTTGGGAATGCAGTTCGACACGGTACGAGCAGTGGTATCTCTGCCCTCAGACAAGCAAGCGAGTCTTCTTCACCATGTGCAGGGTATGAAGTCTGCGACAGTAATGTCCCTTCGAAGGTGTATGCGCCTTCTGGGTTTGATGGTGGCGTCAATGGAAGCAATTCCGTTTGCCCAATTTCATTCCAGGGCTCTCCAAATGCTCATCTTGAACCGTTGGAATCGATCACGGTTTTCACTGGATTGCAGTGTCATCATCTCCCACAGGGTGAGAGAGTCGCTAGAATGGTGGTTACGTCCGGAAACGTTATCCCTGGGGAAGTCCTTCCTTCCTCCAAGGTGGTCGATCATAACCACCGATGCCAGCCTGACGGGCTGGGGGGGTCTGGAACGGTCTCTGGATTCAGGGAGTATGGTCATTGGAAGAGTCTGTTTTGCCGATCAACATCCTGGAATTGAGGGCAATTTTCCTTTGCCTCCAACACTGGACGGTCCCTTTAAGTGGTCTACCAGTCCGAGTGCAAACAGACAACGCGACGGCGGTCGCGTATATCAACCATCAAGGTGGAACGAGGAGCTTCAGGCTCATGATGGAAGTGTCTCGAATCCTGGTATGGGCCGAGGCCAGGGTGCCGGCCATCTCTGCGATTCACATTCCAGGAGTTCAGAATATCACAGCGGACTTCCTGAGTCGCGAAAAGATGGATCCCGGAGAATGGAGTCTTCATCCGGAAATTTTTGCGCTGCTGTGCTCCCGTTGGGGGACTCCCCAAGTGGATGTGATGGCATCCAGGGTCAATGCCAAGTTACCGACATTCATGTCCAGGTACAAAGACTCGAAGGCTGTGGCGGAGGATGCTCTGGTGGCTCCTTGTGACCATTTCGAGCTAATTTATGTGTTCCCGCCGATATCCTTACTTCCTCTGGTTTTGCGTCGTATCAGACTGGAGAGAGTCCCGGCTATATTGATAGCCCCAGATTGGCCAAGGAAGACGTGGTTCTCAACGCTGGTGTCGCTTCTGGCAGCGCCTCCACTTCCACTCCCTCTTCGCCCGGACCTGTTAACCCAAGGGCCCGTTCGTCACCCGGACCTGAAGTCTCTGCGTTTGACGGCGTGGCTCTTGAGACCGAAATCTTGACCCGTCAAGGTTTTTCAGCCAAAGTCATTGCCACTCTGCGAGCTGCCAGAGGTCCGGCTACTACTAGGATTTATCACAAGACTTGGGAAGCCTTCTTTCGTGGTGTTCGGGTTCTTCAAGGAACCCGAGGAGTTTTTCCATTCCCAATTTGTTGGCCTTTTTGCAGTACGGGCTGGACAGGGGTTTGGCAGTTAGCACTTTGAAGGGGCAAGTTTCTGCTCTGTCCTTGCTATTTCGGAAGGCTATTGCTTTGCATAGGGACGTACGTTCCTTTTTTCGCGGAGTAACCCGTCAGTTTCCGCCGCGGAAGGCGCCTGTGTCTCCCTGGCGGCTCAATCTTGTCTTCAACATGGGCCTTTTGAGCCTATGGACTCTGTTAGCCTTTCTTTGCTTTCTTGGAAGGTTGCCTTCTTAGTGGCGGTCACTTCTTTGAGAAGGGTTTCTGAGTTGGCGGCTCTCTCTTGCTCGCCTCCTTTTCTGGAGTTTCTCCCAGATCGTGTTGTGCTTCGCACACGTGGCGACTTTCTACCTAAAGTAGTATCACAGTTTCATGTTAACCAGGATATTGTGTTGCCCTCGCTCTGTCCGGAGCCAAGGAATGCGAAAGAACGAGCCTTGCACACATTGGATTTGGTGCGGGCTTTAAAGTTCTATTTGTCCATTACTCAAAATTTTCGGAAGTCGGATTCTCTGTTTGTGATTCCAGCAGGTCGTCGACGTGGGCAACGAGCTTCCAAGGATTCTATGGCTCGTTGGATTCGGTCAGCCATTTTAGAGGCTTACCGACTTAAGGGCGAACCTTGCCCGATTAAGATTCGAGCTCACTCCACAAGGGCTGTGGGATCATCGTGGGCTTTTCATCAAGGAGCCTCGGCAGCTCAGCTCTGCCGGGCGACGACCTGGCGTTCCGTCCACACATTTACAAAATTTTATAAGGTGGACGTTAGTGCTTCCGCTGATGCGGCCTTAGGACGTAGGGTCCTGCAGGCGGCTGTAGTTTAAAAGTTCTTGTGAACTTATAGTTAGCGCTATTTGCGCGTTTATCTAGGTTGTGGGTATCTGCCTTTTTTTGCTTTTCTGCCCACCCTTATTTTTGGACTGCTTTGGGACGTCCCACTAGTAATGACTGTGTCTCCCTTCCTTCATCTGCAGCTGAAACACGGATTTTGGTAAGAACTTACCTGTAAAATCCTTTTCAGCGAAGAAGGAAGGGAGACACAGATCCCTCCCATGGCAGAAGTGTGTTGTTGTTTTCAGATGCTGCGTGACCCTTCTCTGATAGCGATTATCTGGGCTGAGGTCGGCGCGCTAAGGCTCTGTTCCAGCATTGCCAGCTCATCGCAGTGGTCAGGTTCAGTGAGTAGTACCTGGACTGTGTGGTTGTTTCGGCTATATGCATAACCTGTCTTCTTGTTTTTTCTCTGAAGTCCTTCAGAAGGGGTTATGTTGCTACGCTGATGATATTTGCTCTTCCTTAAGCTTGGGTACGACTGGAGAGCTGGAGTAGGAGGAGCCCTATATAGCTGGAGGGGCCGGTCAACACTTTTTTAATCTGAGGTGTGTTTATCCTATGTGGGCTCCGCCTACCACTAGTAATGACTGTGTCTCCCTTCCTTCTTCGCTGAAAAGGATTTTACAGGTAAGATCTTACCAAAATCCGTGTTTTGCTAACCTTGCTGCAGCGCTCATGCGACGCTGACATGCAGCATTACTCCTGGCTGCTTCCTCCTTCTTGTCGGCGCCATCTTGAGATCCACTGGGGTCTCCCCAGCCTGGATCTTTCTGTCTCCTCCGGGTCTTTGCTACTCCTCACTTGTCTCCCCTGCGTTCTCTGCGGTCTATGCGTCCTCCTTCACCGCTCAGTCGGCTGAGGCTGGCGGTAATGGCGGCGGGACAGCACAGATAAGAAGCGCCGATGGGAGAGCTCTGTGAGACTCGTCCTCTCACATCTCCGGCCAAGCTCTGCCCCGAACTATACTACATTTCTAATTGGAGATATTTGCTAATATTATTATTGCACCTGCTACATATTGGGAGATGGGAATTCCCCATTGAAGCTTTATATAACTATTAGTTATTTTTTTGACTGTGTTATAATTCTGTGCTTATATCTTGTGTTGACTTCTTGCTTTGCTAGTCCGCTATGATGATGTTTGAATTGGCCTGGATTATGTCAAAGGATTCTAATGACATTTGGTAAGTGATGTAGCCCATACATAGGAAATGTGTAACTACTACTGCAAAAGAAAAGTGAGAGTCGCAGTTAGGTCAGGCTTCAAGCAGACCTGTACTTTCTACAAACTTTGCATAGATCGATAGTACAGGAGATGTATAAGAAACTTTGTATCTTATCATATAAATTGGCCACCTTCCTGAATTATCAGACGCTTCTTGCCCTCCCCCAGCCTCCTGAACTCATTTGTGAATTCATTGTGCAATAGCAGCTCCATCTTACTCAGAGGAGACGGGTTATGTGACACAACTCATTATCCTCTCTGGAGAGGAGAGGGGTGAGGAGCAGGGAAGGGAACAGAGGTAGGCAGTAAAACATACATCAGAGGTTGATTCAGACCAACACAGCTCAGCTCTGCTGTATAATATTCTCCATGTTGCTGCAGCATTTCTCTGTGAGCTAAAAAGTGAATGAAGGGCAGTCATTCCTCTCTGTGCTATGTTGTCTATAGGAAAAATCAATACATCTCGTTTACTGTCGTCTG
The DNA here is from genome assembly GCA_033576555.1 of Oophaga sylvatica. Taxonomy (NCBI): domain Eukaryota; kingdom Metazoa; phylum Chordata; class Amphibia; order Anura; family Dendrobatidae; genus Oophaga; species Oophaga sylvatica. The sequence continues at coordinate 777,846,028 of JARQOD010000001.1, read as the reverse complement.
CTCCGAATAGATTGCAGGTTACTGATATGGCATGCAAATGGGAAAACTGGTGAGAATACAAGTCACATAATGGCCAGATATAGGCCCTGATTCATTCATTCATTGTACAGTAAGACGTTCCTTATTCATGAAGAGGTGTACGCCTCTTCATAAGTGACAAGTGCCATATGCATTACACCAGAAATCTTATTCCATATACGGAGGAATTCACTGCACACTCTGGTGTTGAAGGATGCTTTTAATTTAAACTTTATTCCAAAATTAGACGTATAACACATATTGACATGGTTGTCGTGGAGCAGGGAAAATGCAACAACAGTAGGTAACGTTTCGAGCCACATGGATCTTGTTCACAAGGTCGCTAGGGCAGAAGAAAACATACAATAAGTGTCGTAAATTTACATGTGCAAAGAAAAATAATGCATGTTATAATACAGTATGTACAATGTATACAAAGTATAGTTTTAACCCCTTTCTGCCATTAGATGTACTATCCCATCCATGTGCCCTGGAACTTAATTCCCAAGGATGGGATAGTACTTCATAGTCTATCCGCGCTCTCACGGGGGGAGCGTGGCCGATCGCGGCCAGGTGTCAACTGATTCTCACAGCTGTCACCTGGCACTTTAACTCCCGACACACTGCGATCAAACATGATCGCAGTGTTCCGGCGGTTGCAGAAGGGTTGATGGCTCCTCTCCCTTTGGATCGGAGACCCCGTGGCTGCCATGGAGACCCGATTTCACAACGACATCAGGGTCTCCAGACCTGAGGGACTTCCTGTCATGTGCAGTGATGACCAGGAAGTCTCTCAAGTCAGTGTTTATAGAAGCTGCAGCGCTGACAGCTTCTATAGCATGCAGATCTGCATGCTATAGAAGCGATCAGCTTGCACAAAATGAGTGTCCCATAGTGGGACAATGTGTAAAAGTAAGAATAAAATAAAAAAATTTTTTTAAAATAATTGTAAAAATATTTACAAAAATAAACAATATTTATTCTATCAATAAATAAATATTTTAATAATAAAAAATCTAAACAATAAAAGTACACGTATTTGGTATCGCCGCGTCCGTAACGACCCAACCTATAAGACTGTCCCGCTAGTTAACCCCTTTAATGAGCACCATAAAAAAGGCAAAAAACCAATGCTTTATCATCATACCGCCGAGCAAAAAGTGGAATAATACTCGATTGAAAAAAAAGGATATAAATAAACATGGTACCGCTGAAAACGTCATTTTGTCCCGCAAATAACAAGCCCCTGTACAGCGTCATCAGCAAAAATATTAAAAAGTTATAGCTGTCATAATAGAGCGATGCAAAAATAATTTTTTATCTAGAATAGTTTTTATTGTATAAAAGCGCCTAAACATTAAAAAAATTATATAAATGAGGTAATCGTACAGACCCGAAGAATAAAACTGCCTTATCAATTTTAACACATGCGAAACGGTGTAAACGCCCCCCACAAAGAAATTCATGAATTACTTGTTTTTGTTCATTCTGCTTCCCAAAAATCGGAATAAAAGCAATCAAAAAATGTCATATGCCTGAAAATGGTACCAATAAAAATGTCAACTTGTCCTGCAAAAAACAAGACCTCATATGACTCTGTGGGCCAAAATATGGAAAAATTATAGCTCTCAAAATATGGTGATGCAAAAACTATTTTTTGCAATAAAAAGTGTCTTTTAGAGTGTGACAGCTGCCAAACATAAAAACCCGCTATAAATAGTAAATCAAACCCCCCCCTTTATCACCACTTAGTTAGGGATAAATAATAAAATTAAAAAAATGTATTTATTTCCATTTTCCCATTAGGGTTGGGGCTAGAGTTAGGGTTGGGATTACGGCTGGGGTTAGGGTTGGAATTAGGGTTAGGTTTGTGGTTATGGTTAGGGTTGGGATTAGGGTTTAAGGGTGTGTTAGGGTTAGGGTTGGAGTTAGAATTGGGGGTTTCCACTCTTTAGGCACATCAGGGGCTCTCCAAATGCGACATGGCGTCCGATCTCAATTCCAGCCAATTTTCATTTGAAAATGTCAAATGGCGCTCCTTCCCTTCCGAGCTCTGCCGTGCGCCCAAACAGTGGTTCTTCGCCACATATGGGGTATCAGCGTACTCAGAACAAATTGTATAACACCTTTTGGGGTCCTATTTCTCCCCTTACCCTTGGAAAAATAAAAATTGGGGGCGAAAAGATCATGTTTGTGGAAAAAATGATTGATTTTTTTTTTTTCACGGCTCTACGTTATAAACTTGTGTGAAGCATTTGGGGGTTCAAAGTGCTCACCACACATCTAGATAATTCTATAGACCCCTTATGGGGTCTATTTTCCAAAATGGTGTCACTTGTGGGGGGTTTCCACTGTTTAGGCACATCAGGGGCTCTCCAAACGCAACATGGCGTCCGATCTCAATTCCAGCCAATTTTGGTTTGAAAAAGTCAAACGGCGCTCCTTCTCTCCCGTGCCATGCCGTGCGCCCAAACAGTTTTTTTTCCCCCACATATGGGGTATCTGCATGCTCAGAAGAAATAGCACAACAACTTTATCTGTCCATTTTCTCCTTTTACCCTTGTGAAAATAAAAAAATTGTAAAAGATAATTTTTGTGACTAAAAAGTTAAATAATTCCAAAATTTCCTGTGAAGCACCTGAAGGGTTAATAAACTTCTTGAATGTGGTTTTGAGTACCTTGAGGGGTGCAGTTTTTAGAATTGTCAATTTTGGGTATTTTCTGCCATATAGACTCCTCAAAGTGACTTCAGATGTGAGTTGGTCCCTAAAACAAAATTTTTTGTAAATTTCGTTGTAAAAATGAGAAATCGCTGGTCAGCTTTTAACCCTTAGGCTAAGTGCACACGTTCAGGAATATTTGCGTTTTTTTTTTCGCGGGAAAAAATGCGTCAAAAACGCATGTATTAAGCATCCTATCATTTAGAATGAATTCCGCAATTTTTGTGCACATGGTGCGTTTTTTTCCACGAAAAAAACGCATCGCGGAAAATATAGCAACATGTCCATTAATTTTGCGGAATTCTAGCGTTTTTCCCGCTATATTATTGACCTAGAAAGTTCAGGGAAAAATCGCGGTAAAAACGCGTCAAATCCGTGCAAAAACCGCACCAAAAAACGCGCAAAAAACGTCCGTTTTGCTGCAGGAATAAGTCCGTTTTGCTCAGGAATATTCGCAATTCTGCAAACGTGTGCACTTAGCCTTATAGCTTCCTAACAAACAAAAAAATGTTGTTTCCAAAATTGTGCTAATGTAAAGTAAACGTGTGGGAAATGTTGTGTGACATATTTCTCTGTTTTAAGGGCATAAATTTTTGCCATATTTTCGTTTTTTTCATAAATAAACGCAAGTTATATCGAAGAATTTTTACCACTAACATGAAGTACAATATGTCACGAGAAAACAATCTCAGAATCGCAAAGATCCGTTGAAGCGTTCCAGAGTTATAACCTCATAAAGAGACAGTGGTCAGAATTGTAAAAATTGGCCCGGTCATTAACGTGCAAACCACCCTTGGGGGTTAAGGGGTTAAAGACCATGCCTATAGGAATTTGAGGAAAGTGGCCAACAAAATCATGTGTCCTTGCAGTATCATGGTCACATTTGGTAATATTATTCCTATTCAACACTGTCTACCACATCTACTGTGGTTTTCATACCAGAATTCCTTCTTACTTCATTTAGGCTAAGTGCACACGTTCAGGATTATTCGCGTTTTTTTCGCGGCAAAAAAAACGCTTAAAAAACGCATGAATTCAGCATCCTATTATTTAGAATGAATTCTGCTATTTTTGTGCACATGGTGCGTTTTTTTTCCGCGAAAAAAACGCATTGCTTAAAAAAAAGCAGCATTTTCATTAATTTCGCGAAAAACTAGCGTTTTTCCCGCTATATTATTGAGTTAGAATGTTCAGGAAGAATTAGTGGTAAAAACATGCAAAAAAATGTCAAAAGCGCGCAAAAAAAAGTGAGAAAAACGCGTGCGTTTTTACCTCTGAAAAAGTCCGTGTTTGCTCAAGAATTTTCTGCAAACATTCCTGAACGTGTGCACTTAGCCTTACACTGTTATTTATACTGTGCTTTCCTTTTTCCCATACATGCCTTATAAAGGTATGTGCACACGTTGCAGATTGGTCTGCAGAATTTTCTGCACAGAATCTGCATCTCTTAGGCCTCTTTCACACTTCCGTTGTGTGACGTCCGCCCATCCGTGAAAATGGCGGATCCGTTAGAAAAGTAAAAAAACGGATGCAAAAATGGTCAGTTATCTGACGGATCCGCTAAGAAGATTTTATCCGTAAATGAGGAAAATTTTTGCGAGAGAGAGAGAGAGAGAGAGAGAGGGAGAGACCTGACATAGGCGACCATTGTAAAAAATGGCGGATCCGCCGTTGTCCGCCATTTTGACGGTCAAAATAAACGTTGCATTGGACGTTTTTTTGAAATGACGGACGCCAATTTGTTGGCGGATCCGTAAAAAAACGGACCTAACGGACGACCATCCGTCAAAATCCGTCACTAATGCAAGTCTATGGGAAAAAAAACGGATCCGCCAAAAAAAATTGCGGATCCGTTTTTTTAACATTTTGACGGATTTTGACTGACGTCGCACGACTGAAGTGTGAAAGAGGCCTTAGCAGAAACTGCAGGTCAAAATCCGCGCAGATTTTATCCTTTTTTTTTTTTGTCCTTTTTATCTGCAGATTTACTGCAGTTTTTGTGCAGATTTCCCCTGCCTTTTGAGACCTGCAGATTCCTATAATAGAGCAGGTCTCAAAACGCTGCAGATCTGCACAAAAGAAGTGACATGCTGCAGTTTTAAATCCGCACCAAATCTGCGCCGAAAAATCTGCAGCATGTGCACTGCGTTTTTTGATTTACAGTACATTGACTAGAATGGAACTGTACATCACTTGCAGTTCTTCTGCAGAACTGCAACAGAATCTGCAACGTGTGCACATACCCTTATTAGAATAATATTACTAAATGTGATCATATTACTGAGAAGACACAAGTTATTTTATTTGCTACTTTACTCTAAAATTCCTATGTGCATTCCCTTTAACCCCTTAACGACCGCCGATATGCCTTTTAACAGCGGTCATTAAGGGTACTTAAACCACAGCGCCGTTAATTAACGGCGCTGTGGAAAAAGTGAATAGCGCCCCCCAGAGGCGCATTTTCTCCGGGGTCTCGGCTACCCGGGGGTAGCCGAGACCCCAGAGAACATGAATCGGGTCGGTTTTTACCGACACCGATGTTGCGATCGCCGTTATTAACCCTATAACGGCGACCGCAACAAAAAAAAAAAAAGTTGTGCCATTTAATTTCTCTGTCCTCTGATGTCATCGGACATCAGAGGACAGAGAAAAATGGTCCCCGGGACCCCCATGTGGCCCCCGATGTCCTGTATGTGGCCCCAGGGCCGGCGCGATGTAGAAAATGGCGGGCGCATGCTCAGTGCGCCCGCCGCTATGTGGCGCTGTGCTGGGGGGGGATGGGCAAATATTCTCTGGGGTCTCGGCTACCGGAGGTAGCCGAGACCCCAGAGAACATGATCCGGGTCGGTATTCACCGATCCCGGTGTTGCGATCCGTCTATGCAAACATAGACGCGATCGCAAAAAAAAAAAAAAATGATTTCTCTGCCCTCTGATGTGATCGCACATCAGAGGGGAGAAAATGAGGGTCCCCGATCGCCCCCCCCCCCCCCCCCATACTTACCGGTGTCCTCCGTCCTCCCGCAGGCCCCAGGATCCCGGCGTCTTCTTCCTGAAAAAAAAAAATGGCGGGCGCATGCGCAGTGCGCCCGCCATCTGCTTGGCGGCAGATTAAAACAATTTTTCATTCATTCTCCAGAAAGTGCATTTTGATCATGTGATAAACTATAACAGTGATCAAAATAAAAAAAACAGTACATAACCCCCCCATTTATCACCCCTTAGTTAGGGACATATAATAAAAAATAGAAATTATATTTATTTTCATTTTTTGTTAGGGTTAGGGTTATAATTAGGGTTAGGGTTATAATTAGGGTTAGGGTTAGCATTAGGGTTAGGGTTAGGCTGGGTTCATACTGCGTTATGGCAGTCCGTTAGACGGACTGCGTTACACCGCGGTATAACGCGGTGTAACGCAGTCGTTAGCGCTGCCATTCACCCCCATTTGAGGGCGCATCGCGACGCATGCCGTAAAGCGGCATGCGTTTGCGACGTGCCATCATTCAGTGACGGAGCCTCGGATGCGGGCTGCAGCGTCTGGGCTCCGTCACCGCTAGCGCAGATGAATCATCTGCTGATTCCTCTGCGCTAGCGGGTATAGCATAACGCGATCGCGTTATGCTATACCGTTACCAGCCCGTCAACGCTATGTGTTGAACGGGCTGGTAAAACGCAAAATGAACTAGCCTAGGGTTAGGGTTATAATTAGGGTTACAATTAGGGTTAGGGTTAAAATTAGGGTTAGGGTTACAATTAGAGTTAGGGTTACAATTAAGGTTAGGGCTACAATTAGGGTTGGAATTAGGGTTGGGATTTAGGTTGGGATTAGGGTTAGGGGTGTGTTGGGATTAGGGTTGGAGCTAGAATTGAGGGATTTCCACTATTTAGGCACATCAGGGGGTCTCCAAACACGACGTGGCGTTCAAAAAGTCAAATGGCGCTCCCTCCCTTCCGAGCCCTGCCGTGCGCCCAAACAGTGGTTTACCCCAACATATGGGGTATCAGCGTACTCAGGACAAATTGCACACCAATTTTGTGGTTCTAATTTCTCCTGTTACCCTTGGGAAAATAAAAAATAGCTGGCTAAAAAAATCATTTTTGAGAAAAAAAATGATTTTTTTATTTTCACAGCTCTGCGTTTATAAATTTCTGTGAAACACTTGGGGGTTCAAAGTGCTCACCACACATCTAGATAAGTTCCTTAAGGGGTCTAGGAAAGATGTGTATCTTCGTACCGTGTTAGCCAGTAGATAAAAAAATATTTAGACTTGAGAGTCCTCAGTGGTTGATACCTTTTAATGGCTAACTGAAAAGATGGTAACAAATTGCAAGCTTTCGTAGTCTCGAAAGCTTGCAATTTGTTACCATCTTTTCAGTTAGCCATTAAAAGGTATCAACCACTGAGGACTCTCAAGTCTAAATATTTTTTTAAGGGGTCTAGTTTCCAAAATGGGGTCACTTGTGGGGGGTTTCCACGATTTAGACACATCATGGGGGGCTCCAAACACGACGTGGCTTTCAAAAAGTCAAATGGCGCTCCCTCCCTTCCGAGCCCTGCCGTGCGCCCAAACAGTGGTTTACCCCAACATATGGGGTATCAGCGTACTCAGGACAAATTGCACACCAATTTTGGGGTTCTAATTTCTCCTGTTACCCTTGGGAAAATAAAAAATAGCTGGCTAAAAAAACATTTTTGAGAAAAAAAATTATTTTTCATTTTCACGGCTCTGCGTTTATAAATTTCTGTGAAGCACTTGGGGGTTCAAAGTGCTCACCACACATCTAGATAAGCTCCTTGGGTGGTCTAGTTTCCAAAATGGTGTCACTTGCAGGGGGTTTCTACTGTTTAGGTACATCAAGGGCTCTGCAAACACAACATGACGCTCGCAGAACATTCCATCAAAGTCTGCATTACAAAATGGCGCTCCTTCCCTTCCAAGCACTCCCATGCGCCCAAACAGTGGTTTCACCCCACATATGGGGTATCAGCGTACTCAGGAAAAATTGCACAACAACTTTTTGGGTCCAATTTCTCCTGTTTCCCTTGGGAAAATAAAAAAAATAGCGGGCTAAAGAATCATTTTTGAGGAAAAAAATGATTTTTTATTTTCACGGCTCTACGTTTATTAATTTCTGTGAAGCACTTGGGGGTTCAAAGTGCTCACCACACATCTAGATAAGTTCCTTAAGGGGTCTAGTTTCCAAAATGGTGTGATTTGTGGGGGGTTTCGACTGTTTAGGCGTATCAGGGGCTCTCCAAACGCGACATGGCGTCCAATTTCAATTCCAGCCAATTTTGGTTTGAAACAGTCAAACGGCGCTCCTTCCCTTCCAAGCCCTGCCGTGCACCCAAACAGTGGTTTACCCCCACATATGGGGTATCGGCATGCTCAGGACAAATTGCACAAAAACTTTTTGGGTCTTGTTTCCCTTGGGAAAATAAAAATTGGGGTGAAAAGATTGTTTTTGTGGAAAAAATATGATTTTTTATTTTCACTGTTCTATGTTATAAACTTCTGTGAAGCACTTGGAGGTTCAAAGTGCTCACCACACATCTAGATAAGTTCCTTAGGGGGTCTAGTTTCCAAAATGGGGTCACTTGTGATGGGTTTCCACTGTTTAGACCAGGGGAGGGGAATCTTTTTTCTGCCCAGGGCCATATGGATATTTACACTATCCTTCGGGGGCCGTACAAACTCAGCCCACAAAGTACATCCTGACTCTGGCACTGACTCAGGACATAATCTTTCATTGCATGTCCTTCATTGTTCAGTAGTGAACACTTCATGTGTGCTTACAGAGCAAGAAGTAAATTAATGAGCTGGTGGCTATCAAAATACAGCTTCCTGCCCAAAAATGCGGTCCCTGAGAATCTGCCCAGGGGCCGGATAAAAGATCATCGAGGGCCGTAAATGGCCCTGGGGCCTGAGGTTCCCCACCCCTGGTTTAGACAGATCAGGACCTCTACAAACGCGACATGGCGTCCAGCCAATTCTGCGTTGAAAAAGTCAAATGTCGCTCCTTCCCTTGCAACCTCTGCCGTGCGCCCAAAAAGTGGTTTACCCCCACATATGGGGTATCGCATTAATCAGGAGAAATTGCACAACAAATTTTGTGGTTCATTTTTTCTTTTAACAGTTGTGAAAATAAAAAAAAATAGGTTCCGAAGTAAAGTTTTTGCAAAAAAAGTTAAATGTTAATTTTTTCCTTCCACATTGCTTCAGTTCCTGTGAAGCACGTAAAGGGTTAATAAACTTCTTGAATGTGGTTTTGAGCACCTTGAGGGGTGCAGTTTTTAGAATGGTGTCACTTTTGGCTTTTTTCTATCATATAGACCCTCAAAGTGACTTCAAATGTGATGTGGTCCCTAAAATAAAAATGGTGTTGTAAAAATGAGAAATCGCTGGTCAACTTTTAACCCTTATAACTTCGTAACAAAAAAAAATTTTGGTCCCAAAATTGTGCTGATGTAAAGTAGACATGTGGGAAATGTTATTTATTAAGAAATTTGTGTGACATATCTCTCTGATTTAAGGGCATAAAAATTTAAAGTTTGAAAATTGTTAAATTTTCAAAATTTTCGCCATATTTCCGTTTTTTTTCATAAATAAACACAAGTCATATCAAAGAAATTTTACCACTAACGTGAAGTACAATATGTCACGAAAAAACAATCTCAGAATCAGCGGGATTTGTTAAAGCGTTCCAGAGTTATAACCTCATAAAGTGACAGTGGTCAGAATTGTAAAAATTGGCGCTGTCATTAAGCTGCAAAATGGCTCTGTCACTAAGGGGTTAAAACTGTATGGCACTTATTGTATGTTTTCTTCTCCCCTGGCAATGTGAACAAGATCCTTGTGGGTCTAAACGTTACCTACTATTGTCGCATTTTCCCTGCACCTTGACGATTCTGTATTTATTATACATCTAATTTTGCAATAAAATTATAATTAATTTCATCCTTCAATACGAGTATGCTGTGAATTCCTCCACATATATTTTGGGACAGGGCCGGCTCCAGGTTTTTATGGGCCCCGGGCGAAAGGGCCTCAGTGGGCCCCTTTAACACAGACCACGATTCATGATGCACAGATACAGCAGAGAAATATGGGTACAGTACAATGCCAAACACTTCACTTCTTCCATTACATGAGTGATATCTATTGTAAATTGTACAATAGCTCAAAAACCGCCAAATCCTCACAGCGCACAGAACAGACTGGACAGTACAGTCCTCCATACAATATTATGGGCACCACAGTCTCCCCCTCATCACCCATATAATACCCCATGCAGGATTTCACCCCCATATAATGCTCAATACAGAATACTGGACCCAAAATAATGCTCCATACAGAATACTGGACCCAATATAATGCTCCATACAGGATACTGGTCCCCATATAATGCTCCATACAGGATACTGGTCCCATATAATGCTCCATACAAAATATGGAGCTCTCCTCTGCGCTGTACTGCGTTCTGCACTGTTACGGCTCAGGAAAGGGTGCTGTGGAAAGACTCCCCATTATCATCATGATTTCCTCCCCATCATCATCATGGCCTCCTTATCATCATCATGGCCTCCCCATTATCATCAATTCCTGCCCATCATCATCATCTCCTCCCCATCATCAATGCCTGCCCATTATCATCATGGTCTCCCCATCATCATCATGGCCTCCCCATTATCATCAATGCCTGCCCATCATCATCATCGCCTCCCCATCATCATTATCGCCTCCCCATCATCATCAATGCCTGCCCATCATCATCTCCTCCCCATCAATGCCTGCCCATTATCATCAATGCCTGCCCATTATCATCATCTTCTCCCCATCATCAATGCCTGCCCATTATCATCAATGCCTCCCCATTATCAGCAATGCCTGCCCATCATCACACACAGACAGCACCACAGCACACAAGCACTCTCTCACATACATAAACACACACACACACAAAGCACCGCACTACATACACACAGAGACACACACGTCTCACCTGTCCAGCGTCCGCGCTCTCTGCCACAGCCGGCCGCTGAATGATGACGTCATTCAGCGGCGCTGCTGTGAGAGGAAGCGCCGGCGCCCCCTGGAGCCCGGAGCTGCGGCAGCGGAGGCACAGGAGAGGTAAGTATTGTGCCAGCTGATGCCGGGGCCCTGAGCAAGCGGGGGGGGCCCAGTGGCGGCGCTGACACCGCTCTCCTCCGCTAACGGGCGCGGGGGAGCCAGACGGCGAGTGGGCCCTCCCGCCTGCTCAGGGCCCCGGCACTTGCCCCGGTGCTGACGCCGGCCCTGTTTTGGGATCCTAGATCCCGTCAGCCAGCACCTCACATTACTGACAGTGTGCACGTCAACCTCTGCTCTACAGAAATCTTACTCCAGTCTGGGATTAGAGTGAGATTTCTAGGGTACGGAATATCACAGCGTATCATGAAATAGATGAGCCCCTGGATGTATACATAATAAAAAACAAGTTCAATAGTCTTAAACAATACAAGTTACTGACTGGTACAGGAAGAGAGGAGCCTGCCTGCGAGGTCTCACAGTCTACACATTTGTTAAGTTATAGTCTGTTTTAATGGTTTTAAAACCTTGACTATATCACTCGTTGTGTTTTGAAATTATCAATCAAACAAGTCCTCAAATGGGAATCGTTGACTTGCATGTACATTACAGACTTAAGCATGAGTTTTCTTTTGTTCGGCAACTTTAGGGGTGCACACAATTTTTGTTTTCTTTTTGCTTTAATTTTTTTTTTTTGCTTGGCCTTTAGTACTTAAGCCTATCATCAATAAAGTACATCTGGCTAAATGTATGCTTTCATTTTTTTTTCCAATCCCTCACTTAGGTGGTCTATTGTTGGTCTGACTGACCAGTGGGTACAAGACAGAATTACTCAGTAAGTTTAATATATCAGTCTCTATAAAATAAATGTTAACCATTAAGATGTATTGATTTTAAAGTATAACAACATTTGCATAGTGATTCCTAGTAATTATATTTATACATATGTATGATTCTATAATTGAAGTCTTCAAACAGAGGCTGGACCGACATGTCTGAGATGGATTTTACCAGTGTTCTATATGTTTTCTACAAATAGACCTAATGTTGTTCTGCAGGATGAAATATGTGACTGATGTGGGCACACTCCAGCGCCATGTTTCTAGACACAACCACCGCAACGAGGATGAAGAGAACTCGCTTTCTATCGACTGCATGAGGATAGCCTTTGAGTATGAGTATCCTTAACATTTTAATCTCCCGCGGACTGCCAGACATATTTACATTACTCTGTCAAAGGCAATGATCGCTATACATGGCACTCAAAAATTTACATGGCACAGAGTTCATCCAGTGGCTTTGCCATTTAAACTATGTGCACACGTTCAGAATTTTCGCGTTTTTTTTTTTTTTAGCTTTTTTGCGGCAGTTTTCTGCTGCAAAAACGCTGAAAAACGCATGCATTAAGCATCCTATTAGAATGCATTTTTGCCATTTCCCCGAAAAAAAACGCAGCATGTTCTTTCTTTTTCCAGAATCGCGGCGATTACGCCGCCATAGGAATGCATTGAACCACTTACTTTCCGCATGTGGCTATGCCCACCATGCGCAAAGTGAGCGGTTCATGTGCGGATGGTACCCAGGGTCTGGAGGAGAGGAGACTCTCCTCCAGGCCCTGGGTACCATATCCCTGGTAAAACAATAATTAAAATAAAAAATAGTGATATTCTCACCTTCCGGCGGCCCCTGCAGCTTTCCCGCTCCCCAGTGACGCTCCCGGCAACTCCCGTTCCCAGGCGTCCTTAGCGACAATGACCCCAGATGACGTAGCGGTCTCGCGTGATGCTACATCATCTGGGGTCATTGTCGCCAGGCATCACTGGGAACAGGAGTTGCTGGGAGCATCGCGAGGACCAGGAAGGCTGCGGGGGCCGCCAGAAGGTGAGAATATCACGATTTTTTTATTATTAGATCTTTTTACTATTGAAGCGAAATAGGCAGCATCTATAGTAAAAAGTTGGTCACACTTGTCAAACACTTGTTTCACTTGTGTCACCAACCTGTCAATCAGTTTTCCAAGCGATGCTACAGATCGCTTGGAAAACGCTAACATTCTGCAATCTAATTACGCTTGCAAAACGCTAGTTTCTAGCTGGAATACGCATACCTATAACATGCGTATTTGCTGCGGCAATTCTGATACGTGTGCACATAGCATTACTGCTGAAGTCCTCGCAATAACATGAGTGCTGGAACTTATTAGATCCAAATTGGGTCTACAGTGTGCGTTACCTGTTCCTTCCACCCAGTGATATTTCAGCAAACAAAAGCTAAATAGACAAGAGAATATATTATTTTTTTTGAATATACCGTATTTTGCGGCGTATGAGACGATTGGACGTTTCCAGTTAAAATATAAAATCTTCTCAACAGTCGGGGGTCTTCTTATACGCCGGGTGTCGTCTTATAGGACGGTGCAGAGAAGTGGTCCCGATGACAAGATGAGGGGGCACCTCACTGGGAAGGTGTAAGTGAAGTATCCCTTTTACCTCCTTGCAGCAGCGGTGCTCTGTGCGGCTCTCTGTGCTGGGGGGGCGGCAGCGGCTCTTTGTGCAGGTTGGGGGGCTCCGCCGTTATTTCTTCAAAGCCTGGAGGCTCCCGCAGGCAACGAGATCTCGTCTCACGAGATTTGAGTCTAAGCATGCCCCACCCCCAGTGGCCATTTTGCCGAAGGCCGCCACATCGCAGCAGTGGAGCTGCGGGGGCCTCTGGGCTTTGACGAAATTCCGGCGGAGCCCCCCAACCTGCACAAAGAACCGCCGTCCCCCCAGCACAGAGACGCACAGAGCACTGCTGCCGCAAGGAGGTAATGGGGATACTTCACTTACACCTTCCCAGTGAGGTGCCCCCTCACCTCGTCATTGGGACTACTCCTCCGCACCGCCCTATAAGACGACCCCCGACTTTTAAGATTTTCAGGAGTTAAAAAGTCATCTTATACGCCGGAAAATACGGGTAACTTCTTTCTGATATTGAGAAAAAAGGAAGAATATTAAATTGGCATCAAAATAAAGCCCTGTGTATCAAAATGCAAAAATTATTTGAATACCCAGACAAGATAATTTACAGCTTTTATACTAAATTATTCTACTTACTTTTTTGTACCATTACAACTTACAAGACCTCCTTGCTGTTCTTCAATTGAAACTTTCCCAGTTCTTCTTTAATAATTGTTCCTGTGATGGACACACTGGTTTTGTGCTGGTACGTTACACTAGCCATCTGCTCTCCATCACATCACCCAATACAAATTTTTACCCCTGTATAATAAATCGTGAGGGTACGTGTTAAATTACTGGAAGCAGAGATGTTGAAATCTGTGGTGTATTGATAGAGAATTTTTTTTTTACCTTTTTCGTTATATAAAAAATTACCATTATTTGCTGCAACAGAAGAACCTTTTTAATTTGCTTGTTGGTATATGTAACAGCAATCACTATTTCCAAAACCATCAAAATTAATGTTTTGTCAGAAGTTTGCTTCTTTTGTTGTAAATGCTAAAGCCAAGTTCTGCTAAGATTTCTCCATCGTCTCATTGGGAGACACAGACCGTGGGGTGTTATGCTGCTGCCACTAGGAGGACACTAAGTAATATACAAGCAAAAAAAGGTTAACTCCTCCTCTTCCTCCTCCTGCAGTATACACCCTCCGTCGGCTCAGACCTGAACCAGTTCTTACTTAGTGTCTGTAGGAGGCACTAGGGTCTGCTCTCAGACCCCACTTTTTTGTCTTTTATTATTTTTCTTTCTTCCACGCACGGAAGGGCGACGGGTCTTAATGAAAAGTCCCGATCTCCCAAAACCAGCAACAGGCGGAAACGTGAAGTGTCGTCTTCTCGTACACCCTCCTGCTACGCTACCATGGGGCGACAGATCCCTTGAATGGGTCGTCTCCCCATGAGATACCTCGAATACCACTCACCACGAAATCCCTCTCCACCTCCCTATCAAAGGGACGGTCGATTGAGGAGGTACGGTGATTCGAGGAGACACAGTGAATACAGGCTGAGGCCTCTACTGAAAGCGGCTGGGCCAATGGAGGCAGACATAGATCCCTCTCCACCTCCCTATCAAAGGGACGGTCGATTGAGGAGGTACGGTGGTTCCAGGAGACATGACCGCATGGGCCGCTGGCCCCGACATCAGTGAGTACAGGCTGCAGGCCTTTACTGAAAGCGGCAGACATAAATCCCTCTCTGCCTCCCTATCAAAGGGACGGTCGATTGAGGAGGTACGGTGGTTCCAGGAGACATGACCGCATGGGCCGCTGGCCCCGACATCAGTGAGTACAGGCTGCAAGCCTTTACTGAAAGCGGCAGACATAAATCCCTCTCTGCCTCCCTATCAAAGGGATGGTCGATTGAGGAGGTACGGTGGTTTAAGGAGGCGAGCTCCCTTCAGCGCGCCCATTGACGCGGCCTATTTGTGCCGCCGCGGCCTATTTGTGTCCGCCGCGGCCTAGTTGTGACTGCCTCCGGCCTAGCTGTAAAGCCGAGTGTGGAGCCGCCGCCGCTGTTTAATGAGGAGCCGCCGCTGCGGCCTAGTGCAGCCACCGCCGCGGCCTAGCTGTGGGCCGCCGCCGCGGCCTAATTGTGGAGCCGCCACAGCGGCCGCCGCTGCGGCCTAGTGTTGGAGCCGGCGCCGCGGCCTAGCTGGGAAGCCGCCGCCTGCGGCCTAATTGTGGAGCCGCCGTGGTCTAGGTTCCCTGGAGGTTAGTGGCAGCAGCATAACAGAGCCGCCGCCGCTGTTTAATGAGGAGCCGCCGCTGCGGCCTAGTGCAGCCGCCGCCGCGGCCTAGCTGTGGGGCCGCCGCCGTGACCTAATTGTGGAGCCGCCACAGCGGCCGGCGCCGCGGCCTAGCTGGGAAGCCCTGCGGCCTAATTGTGGGGCCGCTGCCGCGGCATAAGGTACTGTGAAGCGCCGCCACGGCGCGCCGCGCTAGCTGGAAGCGCCGCCTGCGGCCTATTGTGGGCCGCGCCGCGGCTAAGGCCTGTGTGAGCCGCCGCCGCGGCCTAACTGTGGAGCCGTCGCGGCGGCCTAAATTATGGAGCCGCCACAGCGGCCGCCGCTGCGGCCTAGTGGAGCCGCCGCCGCGGCCTAGTAGTGGAGCCGGCGCCGCAGCCTAGCTGTGAAACCGCCGCCGCGGCCTAACTATGGAGTCGCCGCCGCGGCCTAAATTGTGAAGCCGCCACAGTGGCCTAGTTATGGAGCCGCCGCGGCCTAGTGTGGAGCTGCGGCCTAGTGGAGCCGCCGCCGCGGCCTATTAGGGGAGCCGGCGCCGCTGTCTATTTGTGGAGCCGCCGCCGCGGCCTAATTGTGGAGCCGCCGCCGCGGCCTAAATTGTGGAATCGCCTCAACGGCCTAGTTGTGGAGCCGCCGCATCGGCCTAGTTGTGGGCCGTGGCCTGTTTATGCCGCGGGCTCTTCTGTGTTGCGCCGCGGGCCCTTCTGCGTCGCGCCACAGGCTCTTCTGCGTCGTGCCGCAGGCTCTTCTGCGTCGCGCTGCAGGCTCTTCTGTGTCGTGCCGCAGGCTCTTCTGCGTCGCGCCGCGGGCGCTTCTGCATCGCGGGCGCTTCTGGTTGGACCATCCACTAATCCATCCATCTGGATCATCAAAGGCTCAGATGGAGGGTCAGCATCCGCTAGCTCTGGTTCCCGCTATCCCTCTTCTGGGGAATTCAGTGAACATGACTCTGAGTATGAGGCGGATGTAGCGGTTGACCCGGAGTCACCAGAATATCAAGAATCCATAGATTCTCGCATAGAAGCAGTTTATAAAATCCTGAGTGTTAATGTACAACCCGGCTCTATTTCAGTTCACGCCTGGTCGTTCTAAAGAGTTAGGCGACCTCACATATTCATCAAGAGTTTATTGATATTGTTCAAGAACAGAGGGGTCATCCAGACAAACGTTTTTCAGGTTAGAAATCACTCAAAATTCGATATCCTTTTCCAACTAGGGTATCAAAGGAGTGAACTGTTTCTCCGGTAGCAGATCCACCTGTTTCCCGGTTGGCAGCAAGGGCAAGGATGGCCTGGGCGGAAGATATAATTAAATCTTCTCATGACAACCCTCTTCCCACTGAGGTAATCAATCTTGCTTATCAGATTTCTCGAGCAGGTGACTGTCGTGCATGCATTCTTAGATGCAGCCGCCTGCTCTGCACTCATGGCGGCTAATGCCATCGCCATTAGAAGAACCTTATGGCTCCGAGAGTGGCGCGCAGACTCTGCTTCAAGGAGGTCCCTGACTTCGCTACCGTGTCAAAGCGGTCGCCTCTTTGGAGAGAGACGAGATCAAATCATATCTGATACTACTGGGAGCAAAAGCAAATTTCTCCCTCAGCGCAAACTCAGCCGATCTCTTTGGCCTCAACACCAAATCCGTTTTTTCGGCCTTTTCGCGGCTCTTCCAACTGGTTTTCCGCATCTACTTCGTCCCTGCAGTCCCATCCTCTGCATAGGGATAAGGGTCTTCAACCATCATTCAAATCCTCTCAAGCCTGGAGAAACAGATCATCACAGTCGGGACGTAAGGGATCCTCTTCTCGCAAATTCTCTTCGCAATGACTCTTTGCCGGGTCTTGTGGACCCAAACAGGGTAGACAGCCGCCTACTCTTGTTCCACGAGATCTGGTTGTCGGTCGTTCACGACCGGTGGGTCCGAAATCTGAAATAAAGGGCGCCTATCTCCACATTGACATTGACCTCTGGGTCATCAAAGAAAAAAAAAAAAAAAAAGAAATTTTTCTTTGGTTTGAGATCGGAGACGATCGCTTTCAGTTTTCAGCTCTGCCTTTTGGCCTCGCCACCGCACCCAGAGTATTCACAAGAGTCATGGCGGCGGTCATGACAATCTTATACTGTCAGGGCGTGTTGGTTCCTTCCTTAGTTAGATGACCCTCTCATCAAAGGATCGTCTTTTCGTGCCTGTACAGACAACATCGACCTTTGCTGTCGACACCCTCTCACGCCTAGGCTGGCTAGTGAACCTGGATAGGTCCTCTCCCGTTCCTTCTCGGAAAATTCCCTTTTTGGGAATGATTTTGGACACTTTCCAAGGGTTGGTATAGCTCCCTCCAGAGAAGATGTCTTCCTTAAAACGGAGAATACTCCTGTTGTCTCTGGGACGCTCTCACTCTCTTCGGTTCGCAATGCAGGTCCTAGGGAAAATGGTTGCTTCCATCAAGGCAGTACCATTTGCTCAATTCCATTTCGCCGTCAACAGGAGTTGATATTAGTATGGGACAGAAATCCAGCATCTGTAGGTCGCCGACTTCGTCTGTCTCCCAGGGTTAAGCGCTCTCTGACGTGGTGGATGAGCGCTTCCTCTTTAAATCAGGGAAAGTCCTTTCTACCGGTACATTGGTCGGTAGTGACCACCGATGCCAGTCTCCTCGGCTAGGGTGCGGTGTTTTCGTCACCACTCTGTTCAAGGTCGTTGGACTCCTCAGAAGACCCATCTTCCGATCATCATTCTGGAGATCAGAGCTATCAGACTAGCTCTTATTCACTTTCTTCAACTGTTAGCCAGATGTCCCATCCAGATTCAGTCGGACAACGCCACGGCTGTGGTGTACATCAACCGTCAGGGTGGCATTCGGAGCAGATCTGCAATGCTCGAGGTGTCGCACATCCTGCAAGGGGCAGAGTCAAACCTCTCTCTTTCTCATCTCTGCGGTGCACATTCCGGGAGCAGGACAATTGGGCTGCGGTTTTTCTCTGACGCCAGTGCTTAGCCTCCGGAGAATGGTCCCTTCACCCGGAAGTATTTTGTCAGATTTGCCAACGCTAAGGCACTCCGGATGTGGATCTCATGGCATCCAGACTAAATGCCAAGTCTCAGGCTTTCATAAGCAGGTCTTGCGGTCCTCTAGCCATCAGATCGAACGCATTAGTCCTCCCTTGGAGTCACTTTCATCTCCCTTACGTTTTTTCCAACTCTTCCATTACTTCCCAGGGTCATTCGGAAGATCAAAGCAGAAGGCGTTCCTCTCATTCTTGTCATTCCAGACTGGCCGCGCCGCCCATGGTATGCGGAACTAATCCAGCAGCTGGCAGACGTTCCCTGGAGGTTACCGGATCTTTCGGACCTTCTTTCTCAGGGTCCAATTTACCATCAGAATTCGAAGGTGCTGAATTTGACGGTTTGGACATTGAATCCTGGTTTTTAGCCCAGGCGGGCTTTTTCTCAGAAGTTTGTCACTATCATGATCAATACCAGGAGACCGGTTTCCATGCGCATTTATCATCGTGTTTGGGAAACATTCTTTTCCTGATGTAGGAATAAGGGTCGCTCCCCTTTTGGTCTTCTCTATCCCTTCCATCCTAGAGTTTCTCCAAGCAGGATTGGATTCGGGGTTGGCTCTTTTCTCCCTGAAGGGGCAGGTTTCTGCTCTATCCGTACTTTTTCAGAAACGGATTGAATCTAAGTCTCAGGTTAAAACTTTTATTCAAGGGGTGTCTCATCTCGTTCCTCCTTACAGGAGGCCCTTGGGATCTTGGATTAATCTGGTCCTCAGTACCTTACAAGAACCACCCTTAAAGCCTTTACCTGAAGTATCTTTGTCTTTTGAAAAGTTGTTTTCCTTGTTGCTATAACCTCCATCAGGCGGGTCTCGGAGTTGGCAGCTTTATCTTGTAAACCTCCCTTCCTCATTTTCCACCAGGACAAGGTGGTCCTTAGATCCTCTCCTTTCTTACCTAAAGTCGTGTCGGCTTTTTCACATCAACGAGGAGATAGTTCTACCTTCATTGTGTCAGGCGCTAGTTCACCGCACTGAGAAAGCCCTTCACACTCTGGATTTGGGAGGGCTCTTCGAAGGTACATTTCTAGGACGGCATCCTTTCGTAAATCGGACGTCCTTTTCGTGTTTCTGGAGGGAAGCAGACAGAGTTTCCCTGCTTCTGAGGTCACGTTAGCAACATGGATCCGCCTTGCAATCATGTCAAGGGTCAGCCTATCCCGGCTGGAACTAAGGCACACTCCATACGGACTATGGTGGCCTCTTGGGCCATTTGGCACCAGGCTTCGGCACAATAAGTGTGCAAGGCTGCGACTTGGTCCAGTCTGCATATTTTTATTAAAGCATTACAAGGTACATGCTCAAGTTTCTTCAGATGCGTTTCTTGGCAGACAGATTCTGCAATCAGTTGTTGCGCATCTGTGAGTTTTTTCTATTAAATTATTTGAAGCGTTTATGCATTTGGCTTTCGAGGCTACATCCGTTGTGATGTTTGTTCCCACCCAGGGACTGCTTTAGGACATCCCACGGTCTGTGTCTCCCAATGAGACGATGGAGAAAAGTAGATTTTTGTGTACTCACCGTAAAATCCTTTTCTCCGAGACACTCATTGGGAGACACAGCTCCCACCCTTTCTAGTCTGTAGCCTCGTGCCTTTTTGGTTTTCCTCTTATTGCATCTCTATTATGAGCTCCTACTGCTTTGGCACCGAACTGGTTCAGGTCTGAGCCGACGGAGGGTGTATACTGCAGGAGGAGGAAGAGGAGGAGTTAACCTTTTTTTGCTTGTATATTACTTAGTGTCCTCCTAGTGGCAGCAGCATAACACCCCACGGTCTGTGTCTCCCAATGAGTGTCTCGGAGAAAAGGATTTTACGGTGAGTACACAAAAATCTACTTTTTCTCACTTTTCCTTTTTCTCTCCAAATTTTGTATCCTGACTGGATGATTTCATTGTAAAGCTGACATTGGATACATTTTTGTAAAATACTGATTTGGAAATTGGTATGGACTGCCTAGTTTTTCACCACTGATTGGTCAATGTATTCTTTAACATTTGGGGTGTTAGTATGCGCCTTTCTTTATACCAGCACTGGTCATTATATGAAAGCATCTGCAACTCGAGCTATACGTCTTCCAGTCTCAAGCTCTGGTCTGTGCAAGGACAAAAAAAGCTTCAAGAATTCTTGGCTGACATGGGGTAAGTGACCATATGGGAATTTTTTTTTTTTTCAAACTGTGATGGTTTTTAATGAAAGATTTCTGGAATAAACCGAATGTCAGTTACAACAATTTCTGATTAACACTTCCAATCCAACAGTTCCAGAGAGCGCAAAAAGGAAATGAAGTAGGTGTTAATACAGCATGGTAGCAATAAATTGCTGTAGTATAATACGCGATTATCTAAATTGTAACCTTGTCATTGAAAATATACGCAGTAGTGTATGAGGACGCAGACAGACAAGGACAGCGTAATGTGGAGGAGAGGGGTTTAGACGAGCTATAATCTGAAATGTAGTATTTAGTGGCAAAAAAGCTGTGATGGCGGGGTTATTCTGAGCTCAGCATTCAGAGAACTTGTAGGTCTGCAGCAAGGGAAACTGTGATTTTATAAAAACTAAAGTAAGCAGCCCAGTAAGTGACAAATCACTGGAATCCAGATCTGCTTCTACATTTCACTCTTAAATGGGGTAGCAAAAACCTGCTGAAAGATTCCCTTTAACATTTTTTGCCGCTTGCTATGTTGCCTCACTTGATTCATTTGAGTGCTCAGGTATTTCTTGCATTTCCCAGGCTTAAATCTGCGTTTTCCACCCTTTACTATTTTATTGTCTTCTCAAAAGTAAAATCTGTATGCTGTCTTCCAGGCTTCCTTTAAAACAAGTGAAACAGAAGTTTCACTCCATGGACATTTCCTTAAAGGAAAATCTGCGGGAAATGATTGAAGAATCTGCCAACAAATTTGGGTAAATTACATTAGTAATTTTTTTTTGTCTTGTGTAAATATTCACATTTGTCAGACAACATGACAGCACATTGGTTTCTGTAGGTAGGAGGGGAACACTTGTCAGATGCTCCGCACTGGTCTGCAGCTGGCCGGAGGCGCCAGTAACAAGACATCATTAGATTAGCGTTTAGATCATTGCAACTACAAGCAGGTGGTTAGTTTCCATCTTGTGTCCAGAGTGGGATCTAATACCCAGTTCTGACAGGTAGCAGTTGTAATCATGATTGGGCTTCTTTAGATGATGCGTTCATTTTACATTTCTTTTCAGCAATTACTTTTGCAAAATGGCAGCAAATACTGCAGTATGACTGCACGGTGTAAATTCACCCTTAACCCATACAAGAGTAAAGGGTGGATTTACATGGATGTTTTTAATGTTTTTGCGTTTTCATTTTTTTTCTTTCCTTTCTTCCAAAAGCTGTAACTTTTGTTGTATGTTTCCGTCAACATGGCCATATGAATGTTTCTGAGGGCCAATTTGTACTTTTGAATTCCACCATTCATTTTTATGTGCTGAAAAAATCCAAGTGGCATAAAATGGGGAAAAAACTTTTTTTTTTATTTTTTGTGTGTGCGTATAGGTGGAATTTGTCTTTATAAAGTTCAATCTGTGGTAAAGTGAGTAAGGGCCCCGTCACACATAGTGACGCACCAGCGATGCCGACAACGATATGAACTTGTCAGGATCGCTGGTGTGTCGCTACATGATCGCTGGTGAGCTGCCAAACAGGCAGCGATCAGGACAGCGACACTGCGGGTAACGTCGCTTAGTTACCGCAGTGTACGTTGGATACCAGCCCGCTGGTGTAGGGAGCTGGTAACCAAGGTACACATCGGGTTTCCAGGCGTTGCGCGGCACCTGGAAACCCAATGTGTACCTTGGTTACCAGCTCCCCTGCAGCAGCGCGCTGGTATCCAACGTACACATCGGGTTTCCAGGCGCCGCCCTGCGCCTGGAAGCCCAATGTGTACCTTGGTTACCAGCTGATCGCTGGTCTCCTGCCTGCCACACGCAGCGATGCATGCTGGCCAGCGGGAGACCAGCGATCAAAAAAATATCCAGGACATTCAGCGACGATCAGCGATACCCAGCAGGGGGGCTGATCGTCTCTGAATGTCACACACAGCGATATCGCTGGGGAGATCGCTGTTGCGTCACAAAACTAGTGACTCAGCAGCGATCTCGCTGGGGAGATCGCTGTGTGTGACGGGGGCTTAACAGTTGGCAAATTCTTTAATTACATAGTCAATCCTTGAACTCTTAGATATGTAGTTTCAGTGCCACGCCTGTAAGTGTCGCTGTTTATTGTAGGAATACCGAACTCTAAGATTCCCCTAATTATACAATGACTATGTTATTGAGAACAGCTAACTATTCCAGCAAGAAGAAAATGAGCTAAAAATCTAATGGTGACTAACTAGGTACCATGTTCTTTTACTGACAGGATGAAGGACATCAGGGTCCAGACCTTCAGCGTGCAGTTTGGATTTAAGAATAGATTTCTGGCCACTGACATTGTGTTTGCTGTCATTTCTCTATTGGAAAACACGGAGAAAGATGAGCAGGGGACGGATAACTTCATCAAGGCTTTAGACAGCCTGTCCAGGTAGATAATGTTGACGTCTTACTGCGTTTATGCCTAAGAAGAAAATGGTCTAATCCTATCATTAGACTGCAGTGTTCAGGCTTTATCAATGGAGAATCTGGCAAATACTTGCAGTGAATGTAAAGGCTTGTCATACAAGGGCCACCATTGTAAAAACTTATGCGGCATGACATGCTTTTTTTACTTTTTAATCATTTTAAGGTTCCAGATATCTTTCATTTTTCTCCCATTGTTCCAAGAGCCTTTTTTTGCAGTACTAGTTATAGTTTAAACTTTTTATTAACCCCTCTCTGCCATCAGACGTACTATTCCGTCCATGTGACCCTGGACCTAATTCCCATGGACGGAATAGTACGTCATGGGCGATCAGCTGCGCTCCCGGGGGGAGCGCAGCTGATCGCCGCCGGGTGTCAGCTGATTATCACAGCTGACACCCGTGACTGTGTGTCAGGAGCGGTCACGGACCGCTCCCGGCACATTAACCCTTGGCACACCGCGATCAAACATGATCGCGGTGTACCCGGGGCACAGGGGAGGATCGCGCAGGCAGGGGGCTCCCTGCGCGCTCCCCTGAGACCCTCAGAGCAGCGCGATGTGTCGCGCTGTTCCGAGGGTCTGTCCTCCCTCCAGGTCCCCGGATCCAAGATGGCGCCGGGGTCCTGCAGGGAGGCGGCTTCCTCAGTGCCTGCTGAGAGCAGGCGCTGGGGAAGCCTGCAGCAGTGCCAGAGCGATCGCTGGTGTGACAGAGTGCTGTGCACACTGTCACACCAGCGATCTGCTAAAATACAGTGATGTCCCACCCTGGGACAAAGTAAAAAAGTAAAAATAAAAAGTGTAAAAAAAAATCATAAAAAAAAAAAATATATTCCCAATAAATTCATTTTTTCCTGTAAATAAAAAAAACAAAACAATAAAAGTACACATATTTGGTATCGCCGCGTCCGTAACGACCCCCCTATAAAACTGTCCCACTAGTTAACCCCTTTAGTGAACCCCTTAAAAAAAAAAAAAAAAAAAAACGAAGCAAAAAAATCAATGCTTTATCATCATACCGCCGAACAAAAAGTGAAATAACACGCGATCAAAAAGACCGATATAAATAAACATGGTACCACTGAAAACGTCATCTTGTCCCGCAAAAAACGAGCCGTCACACAGCATCATGAGCGAAAAAATAAAAAAGTTATAGCTCGCAGAATAAAGCGATGCAAAAATAATGATTTTTTATATAAAATTGTTTTCATTCTATAAAAGCGCCAAAACCTAAAAAAAATGATATAAATGAGGTATCGCCGTAATCGTACTGACCCGAAGAATAAAACTGCTTTATCAATTTTACCACATGCGGAACGGTATAAACGCCTCCCCCAAAAGAAATTCATGAATTGCTGATTTTTGTTCATTCTAACCACCCAAAAATCGAAATAAAAAGCGATCAAAAAACGTCACGTGCTCAAAAATGGTACAAATAAAAACGTCACTCGTCCCGCAAAAAATAAGACCTCACATGACTCTGTGGGCCAAAATATGCAAAAATTATAGCTCTCAAAATGTGGTGATGCAAAAAACTATTTTTTGCAATAAAAAGCGTCTTTTAGCGTGACAGCTGCCAATCACAAAAACCCGCTATAAATAGTAAATCAAACCCCCTTTATCACCCCCTTAGTTAGGGAAAAATAATAAAATTAAAAAAATGTATTTATTTCCATTTTCCCGTTAGGGTTAGGGTTGCGGCTAAAGTTAGGGTTAGGGTTGGCGCTAACGTTAGTATTAGGGTTAGGGTTGGCGCTAACGTTAGGATTAGGGTTGGGATTAGGGTTATGGGTGTGTTAGGGTTAGGTTTGTGGTTAGGGTTGGGACTAGGGTTATTGGTGTTTGGGGTTAGGGTTGGAGTTAGAATTGGGGGGTTTCTGCTGTTTAGGCACATCAGGAGCTCTCGAAATGTGACATGGCGTCTGATCTCAATTCCAGCCAATTCTGCGTTGAAAAAGTTAAATGGTGCTCCTTCACTTCTGAGCTCTGCCATGCGCCCAAACAGTAGTTTACCCCACATATGGGGTATCAGCATACTCTGGACCCCAAGAGTTATTGTGCAATTTGGCCTATTTCTCCTGTTACCCTTGGGAAAATAAAAAACTGGGGGCGACAAAATCATTTTTGTAAAAAAAAAAAAAAAAAAAAGATTTTTTTGTTTTTACGGCTGTATGTTATAAAACTTCTGTGAAGTACTTAGGGCTTCATAGCGCTCACCACACTTCTAGATAAGTTCCTTGTGGGGTCTATTTTCCAAAATGGGGTCACTTGTGGGGGGTTTCCACTGTTTAGGCGCATCAGGGGTTCTCCAAATGCGACATGACGCCCCCAGACCATTCCATCAAAGTCTGCAATCCAAAACGTCACTACTTCCCTTCCGAGCCCCGACGTGTGCCCATACAGTAGTTTTCTCCCACATATTGGGTATCAGCGTACTCAGGACAATTTGGACAACAACTTTTGGGGTCCAATTTCTCCTGTTACCCTTGTGAAAATAAAATATTGGGGGCGAAAAAATCATTTTTGTAAAAAAAAAAAAAAAAAGGATTTTTTATTTTTACGGCTGTACGTTATAAACTTCTGTGAAGCACTTCGGGGTTCAAAGTGCTCACCACACATCTAGATAAGTTCCTTGTGGGGTCTATTTTCCAAAATGGGGTCACTTGTGGGGGGTTTCCACTGTTTAGGCGCATCAGGGGTTCTCCAAATGCGACATGACGCCCCCAGACCATTCCATCAAAGTCTGCAATCCAAAACGTCACTACTTCCCTTCCGAGCCCCGACGTGTGCCCATACAGTAGTTTTCTCCCACATATTGGGTATCAGCGTACTCAGGACAAATTGGACAACAACTTTTGGGGTCCAATTTCTCCTGTTACCCTTGTGAAAATAAAATATTGGGGGCGAAAAAATCATTTTTCAGCTGCAGAATGGAAGGGAGGGAGACACAGGAATTCATTACTGATGGGTAGGCGGAGCCCCAGACCAGGATGTCACCTCAGATCAAAAGCGTGCTGACTGGCTGGCCCCTCTAGCTCGGGCTCCTCCTACTCAGCTCCAGTCTAAGATTTGAGGTCCCAGAGGATGGTCGCTGCTAATGCAGCTCCTCAGAAGATTTTATTATTTTATATTTGGACAGGAGACTTGGATCACCAGTTGGTCTAGAGGTCTCAGGGGTACCAGCGCTGCTGTACCCCAACCTCTCCCTTGGCGGATCTGTATTTACTCAAAGTCCCTGCAGAATCCTTGCCGGCCCTGGGGGATGAGGAGAGCTTCCCTGGCGGGACGCAAACCACACGTGCGGTCACTGCGTTCCTCGCCCTGGGGGGAAGCATGGGCACAGCGCCAGAAACCCCTGAGGGTCCCTGTGGCGCTTTGGCTGGTGAGTACTCCACACAAAATTTTATTATTAATGTGTGAGTGCTTTAGCGTCTGATGGCAGCGCTATTACATGTATATCAGTATGCTTCAGCGCTGCGGTGACAGCGCTATTACATGTTTATCAGTGTATTTCACCAGCCTCTCCCTTGGCGGATCTGTAACTACATAATGGTCCCTGCAGAATCTTGCCGGCCCTGGGGGATGAGGAGAGTTTCCCTGGCGGGGGCGCAAACCACACACTGGGGTCACTGCGCTTCCCGCCCTGGGGGGAAGCATGGGCATAGCGCCAGAAACCCCTGGGGGTCCCTGTGGCGTTTCGGCTTGTGAGTACTCCACATTTTGGTAAAATGTGTGTGAGTGTTTTAGCGACTGCTGCGGCAGCCGCTGTACATATATATGCCGGTGACTAGTTTTTCTATGTCCGCAGGAGGATGCCTGCAGGACGAGGGAAAGGAGGGGAGTACGCGCTCTTTTTATTTTTTGAATTTCGCGCCGCTTCTGAGCGCGCGCTTTACTGCAGCCTCCATTTCCGGCTCCTCTACATGGAGCACACGGAGGCAGAGCGCGGCGGCCATTGCTGATAAAGCGCTGCAGGTTGAAAGCTCCCCGGATCGTTCTCCTCCCCTCCCGGCAAGAATACGTGACCAGCTTGGTGAGTCGCTTCTAGCCCGCCGGGCAGAAGCTTAACCCCTTCACCTCCACAGCGCGGGCGCCGTCTGGGGCACTTCTGAGTGACAGATTGAGCTGTCCTGCGGCTGTTCAAGAGGCTGTGGGGAGTCTGCGACATTAATGCTGCCACTATACGTTTCCGCTGACGATCCTGATGGCGTCGCATAATATTGCGATCGTTTGTGTGTCATTTTTAGTGTCGCTGGTGACTGCCAATCTGGGCAATCGCATAGGCGATTAGCGATCTCCTTGACAACTTTGGCGGTCATTGCATTATAAAAAACAGCGCAATTTTTTAGCGATCTTGTGGAACGTTTTCTGTTTAGTGTGGCATGGCTGTCCTGCAGCTGCGACCTTATAAGAGGCGCCTGAGATTCGCACACCCTTTTTCATTATCAAGGTTGTGGGGAGTCAGCTACTTTAACCCCTTCTTAGGAGGTTAACTCTTAATGGGAGACAGCTGGGGTAGCTCTCGCCTTAGAGCTTTAACCCTTCAGCGTTTGTTTTTTTATTTAAGTACTGCTCTGGTTACTGACAGGTTTATCCTGCCATATACTATGCAAGGGCATGTCAGAGACCCTCTCCCAGATCCGCTACGGATCAGCCTCGCGTATCTGACACGCAGACCTCGACTCATACACGGTCAGAGGTTCCAATGGTGTCAAAATGAGGCCTTCACTGGTTTCTATTGATGACCTTTTAGGTTATGGAGTGTCAACTAGATCCTCTCAAGGGAGCGACACAAATCGGTGTTTTCCTTCTCGCTTAGCGAAGAAGTCCGATTCGGTCAAGGAGGATCGGCAGGGACACCCTGCCTCTCTCAGGGGCCGTACTAAAATTTCTGTGGAAGCCATGTGGACGTTACAGTTACCGGAGGAGGTAACTAGTCGTCCTGGTAAGTCGGCCCGGATGTTGCAAGGGTCGCATGGGTCGCGATGACCTTACAAACTGTATCCGTTTTTTCTACGGAGTTATTTGTTAATTGGACCCCTTCTCCTGAAGTGAATGTCCCTTTATTCCAGCTTAGCAAATCTTCCTGGTAAAAGGGAAGACGAGTCTGCAGGACACGCTGGACAGAAGATCGGAGATGGCAACAATTTCCATCTGTGTAGCCGTGGATCATAGATTCGGTATTAAGGATCTAGGTGTACTTGTTAAGTTCCCCTGAGCCGGTTGGACCGTCTAAGGACGGCGTGGCAAGTTTCCCTCTATCAAGGTAGATGGGCTTTTCTAGTTGAAGGATAATGCGTCACTGCTATCCAGGGCGCAATCCTCGGCAGTTACAGTCAGAAGAGCACTGTGACTTGGATGGAACGCAGTTTTCCAACAGGGTTTGCTATCTTTAGCTTAGAAAGTGGTCAGCTATTTGACTGACCTCTCGGAGCTGATGCCAAGGCAAAGGCAAAAGAAGCAGCTTTACCGCAGCGCAGAGCTGTGACTTCTGCGTTTGGCAGGACTAGTGCCGATAGTTATCGGCAGTCCTTTTCGGTTCAAGGGATGATCTGACCAACCCTCTGGGGGTTTGTGTCGTCTCTCTCTTTTTAAAAAAAAAAAAAAAAAGGGGGAATTCTCAGAAATTCCGCATACCCTGGAAACAGAACTTCTGTTAAGGCAGAAGCTGGCAAAAAAAAAAAAAAAATTTCGCTAAGGTGGACTGACTTATGACATTCCGTCAGAGCCGAGCATGAAGTCGCTTCGCTCAGTTATGGCAGCCCTGTCGCAGAACGATCAATCGACATTCGCGACGCTTTTTGGCATGTTCCCATCGGAAGACCTCACCCAGGTTGTGACTCGACCATTCGGCTTGGCCTTAATGCCCAGAATTTTTACAACAATTCTGACGCCAAAAATCTCATGGCAATCCTTCAAAGACGGGGACTTACGATTCGTCCCTATTTGGACGGCCTTTTCGGTTGTGGCTTCAAAGGAGAAGTCGTCTCTGGAATCGTCGCAGGCAATCCTGTTTTTGAGGATGCATTTCGACACGGTACGGGCGGTGTTGTCCCTACCTCCAGACAAGCAGGCATGTCTGCGCCAGCATGTACAGACTATGAAGTCTGCGACAGCAGTGTCCCTTCGGAAGGTATGCGCCTTCTGGGTCTGACGGTGGCGTCCATGAGGTTTTTTCCGTTTGTCCAATTTCATTCCAGAGCTCTCCATAGGCTCATTCTGAGTCGTTGGGATCAATCGCAAGGTTCGCTGGATTGCAGCGTCACCATCTCTCGCGCGGTGCGGGATTCTCTAGAATGGTGGTTACGTCCAGGGGCATTCTCCCTGGGGAAGTCTTTCCTCCCTCCGAAGTGGTCAGTCATAACCACCGATGCCAGCTTGACGGGCTGGGGGGGTGTTTGGAACAATCTCTGGATTCAGGGGGTATGGTCATCGGAAGAGTCTGTTCTTCCGATCAACATCCTGGAATTGAGGGCGATTTTCCTTTGCCTCCAACATTGGACGGTCCCTTTGAGCGGTCTGCCAGTCCGAGTGCAGACAGACAATGCGACGGCTGTCGCGTATATCAATCACCAAGGTGGGACAAGGAGTTCCAGTCTCATGGTAGAGGTGTCCCGAATTCTGATTTGGGCAGAGGCCAGTGTACCAGCCATTTCGGCGATTCACATTCCAGGGGTTCAGAATATTACAGCGGACTTTCTCAGTCGCAGAAGGATGGATCCCGGGGAATGGAGCCTCCACCCGGAAGTTTTTGCACTACTGTGCTCTCGCTGGGGAACCCCCCAAGTGGATTTGATGGCATCCAGGTCCAATGCCAAGTTACCGACGTTCGTGTCCAGGTACAAGGACCGAAGGCTGTGGCGGTGGATGCTCTAGTGGCTCAGTGGGATCAGTTCGAGCTGATCTATGTATTCCCGCCGATATCCTTACTTCCTCTAGTACTGCGTCGGATCAGACTAGAGAGAATTCCAGCTATTTTGATAGCTCCAGACTGGCCAAGAAGGGTGTGGTTCTCGACAATAATGTCGCTGTTGGCGGCACCTCCTTTTTCACTCCCTCTTCAACCGGACTTGTTGACTCAGGGGCCCGTTTGTCATCCGGACTTGATGTCCCTGCGTTTGACGGCGTGGCTCTTGAGACCGAAATCTTGACCCGTAGAGGTTTCTCAGCCGAGGTCATTGCTACCCTTCGTGCTGCAAGAAGTCCGGCTACTACTAGGATTTACCACAAAATTTGGGAAACCTTCTTTTCGTGGTGTTTGGGGTCCTCTCGGAACCCGAGAAAATTTTCTATTCCCAACCTGTTGGCTTTTCTGCAGCATGGGCTAGACAAGGGTTTGGCAGTCAGCACCCTGAAAGGTCAGATTTCTGCTCTGTCCTTATTGTTCCGGGAAACCATTGCTTCGAATAGAGACGTGCTCTCCTTTTTCCGAGGTATATCTCGTAAGTTTCCGCCGCGGAAGGCACCCGTGTCTTCTTGGCGGCTCAACCTTGTTTTGGAGGCTCTTCAGCATAAACCTTTTGAGCCTATGGTTTCTGCTAGCCTTTCTTTACTTTCTTGGAAGGTGGCTTTCCTTGTTGCAGTCACTTCCTTGAGGAGAGTTTCTGAGTTGGCAGTTCTTTCTTGTTCGCCTCCTTTTCTGGAGTTTTTTCCGGATCGTGTAGTGCTTCGCACTCGGGGTGATTTTTTACCTAAAGTGGTGTCACAATTTCATGTCAACCAGGATATTGTGTTGCCTTCATTCTGCCCGGATCCGAAGTATGTGAAAGAGCGAGCTTTACACACATTGGATTTAGTGCGGGCCTTGAAGTTTTATCTATCTATTACTCAAGGTTTTCGTAAGACGGACTCCCTATTTGTGGTTCCAGTCGGTCGTCAGCGTGGTCAACGAGCTTCCAAGGATTCTATAGCTCGTTGGATCCGGTCAGCTATATTGGAAGCTTACCGTCTTCAGGGTGAATCTTGCCCGATTAAGATTCAAGCCATTCCACGAGGGCTGTGGCTTCATCGTGGGCTTTTCACCAAGGTGCTTCGGCAGTGCAGCTCTGCCGGGCGGCAACTTGGCGCTCTGTCCACACGTTTACGAAGTTTTATAAAGTGGACGTCAGTGCTTCCGCTGATGCAGCCCTCGGACGTAGGGTCCTGCAGGCAGCTGTAGTTTAAAGTTCTGGATGAACTTGTGTTTAGCGCTGGTTGCGCTTTGTTGTTAAGGTTGTTGGGTTTCTGCCTCTTGTTGGTTTTTCCCACCCTTATTTTTGAACTGCTTTGGGACGTCCCATCAGTAATGAATTCCTGTGTCTCCCTCCCTTCCATTCTGCAGCTGAAACACGGATTTTGGTAAGAACTTACCGGTAAAATCCTTTTCAGCGAAGGAAGGGAGGGAGACACAGCACCCTCCCAAGGCAGAAGTGTGTTGATGTTTTCAGATGCAGCGCGACCCTTGTCTGATTGCGATATCTGGACTGAGGTCAGCGCGCTAAGGCTCTGTTCCAGCATCGCCAGCTCATCGCAGTAGTCAGGTTCAGTGAATAGTACCTGGAACTCTGTGGTTTTTGGCTTACTTTGCATGCATAACCTGTATCCTTGTGTTTTTGCTCTGAAGTTTCTTCAGAAGGGGTTATGTTGCTCCGCTGGTGATCTTGGTTCTTCCCTAAAGCTTTGGTACGACTGGAGCTGAGTAGGAGGAGCCCGAGCTAGAGGGGCCAGCCAGTCAGCACGCTTTTGATCTGAGGTGACATCCTGGTCTGGGGCTCCGCCTACCCATCAGTAATGAATTCCTGTGTCTCCCTCCCTTCCTTCCCTGAAAAGGATTTTACCGGTAAGTTCTTATCAAAATCCGTGTTTGTAAAAAAAAAAAGGATTTTTTATTTTTACGGCTGTACGTTATAAACTTCTGTGAAGCACTTCGGGGTTCAAAGTGCTCACCACACATCTAGATAAGTTCCTTGTGGGGTCTATTTTCCAAAATGGGGTCATTTGTGGGGGGTTTCCACTGTTTAGGCAGATCAGGAGCTCTCCAAACATGACATGGCATCCAGCCAATTCTGCGTTGAAAAAGTCAAACGGTGCTCCTTCCCTTCCAAACTCTGCCATGCACCCAAACAGTGGTTTACCCCCACATATGGGGTATCAGCGCACTCAGGACAAATTGCACAATAACTTTTGGAGTCTTGTTTCCCTTGGGAAAATAAAAATTGGGGTGAAAAGATCAATTTTGTGGAAAAAATATAATTTTTTAATTTTACGGCTCTACGTTATAAACTTGTGTGAAGCACTTGGGGGTTCAAATTGCTCACCAAAGATCTAGATAAGTTCCTTAGGGGGTCTAGTTTCCCAAATGGGGTCACTTGTGGGGGGTTTCCACTGTTTAGGCATATCAGGGGCTCTCCAAATGCAACATGGAGTCCAATCTCAATTCCAGCCAATTTTGGTTGGAAAAAGTCAAATAGTGCTCCTTCCATTCCGAGCTCTGCCATGCGCCCAAACAGTGGTTCCCCCCCACATATGGGGTATCAGCGTACTCAGGACAAATTGGACAACAAATTTTGTGGTCCAATTTCTCCTGTTACCTATGGGAAAATAAAAAATTAGTGACTAAGAGATAATTTTTGTGGGAAAAAAATAGGATTTTTTATTTTCATGCCCGGGCATTATAAACTTGTGTGAAGCACTTGGGGGTTCAAAGTGCTCACCAAAGATCTAGATAAGTTCCTTAGGGGGTCTAGCTTCCAAAATGGGGTCACTTGTGGGGGGTTTCCACTGTTTAGGCTCATCTGGGGCACTACAAACGGAACATGACCCCCATCAATGTTTGCATTCCAAAACGTTACTGCTTCTTTTCCAAGCCCTGCCGTGCGCCCAAACAGTTTCCCCCCCCCCACATATGGGGTATCAGCGTACTCAGGACAAATTGGACAACAAGTTTTGGGGTCCAATTTCCTTGGCAAAAATCAAAAATTTGGGACTAAAAAATCATTTTTGTGGAAAATTGTTTTGTTTTTTTTTCACACCCAGGCATTATAAACTTTTGTGAAACACTTTGGGTTCAAAGTGCTCACAACAGATCTAGATAAGTTCCTTAGGGGGTCTAGTTTCCAAAATGGTGTCACTTGTGGGGGGTTTCCACTGTTTAGGCGTATCAGGGGCTCTCCAAACACGACATGGCGTCCAATCTCAATTCCAGCCAATTTTAGTTTGAAAAAGTCAAACGGCGCTCCTTCCCTTACGAGCTCTGCCGTGTGCCCAAACAGTGGTTTTCCCCCACATATGGGGTATTGGCGTACTCAGGAGAAATTGCACAACAACTTTATCTGTCCATTTTCTCCTTTTACCCTTGTGAAAATAAAAAAAAGTTTGTAAAAGATCATTTTTGTGGCTAAAAAGTTAAATATTAATTTTTTCCATCCACGTTGCTTCAGCTCCTGTGAAGCACCTGAAGGGTTAATAAACTTCTTGAATGTAGTTTTGAGTACCTTGAGGGGTGCAGTTTTTATAATGGTTCACTTTTGGGTATTTTCTGCCATATAGACCCGTCAAAGTGACTTCAAATGTGAGGTGGTCCCTAAAAAAATGGCTTTGTAAATTTTGTTGTAAAAATGAGAAATCACTGGTCAACTTTTAACCCTTCTAATTTCCTAACAAAGAAAAATTGTGGTTCCAAAATTGTGCTGATGTAAAGTAGACATGTGGGAAATGTTATTTATTAACTATTTTGTGTGACATATTTCTCTGTTTTAAGGGAAAAAAAATTCAAAGTTTGAAAATTGCAAAATTTTTAAAATTTTCGCCATATTTGCGTTTTTTTCAAAAATAAACGCAAGTTATATCGAAGAAATTTTACCACTAACATGAAGTACAATATGTCACGAGAAAACAATCTCAGAATCGCGAAGATCCGTTGAAGCGTTCCAGAGTTATAACCTCATAAAGAGACAGTGGTCAGAATTGTAAAAATTGGCCCGGTCATTAACGTGCAAACCACCCTTGGGGGTGAAGGGGTTAATGTTAGTGTATAAGGAGGAACATTTCTGCTACAACTCGTTTAAAGGGTTGATCTTAACTTTTAGGATGGCTACCCCCAATAGGTGGCACTAGAGTTCAAGTCGTCGTCCTCTCTGCAGAGGCGATTTGTAACATTGTAGTGAAAAACCGAAAAATAAAACATTCAAGGTGCCTGAACGGTGAAATTCTGCCATTGTGTTTTGGGGTTTGTTTTTGCAGAGTTCACTGTATAGTAAAAATGATATGACAATGGGATTCTCCAGGTCAGTGCAGTTATGGCAATTGAAAACTTTATACCTTTTTATTTTTGTTTTGTGTTTCACTGGTTAAAAACATTTTCAACCTCCCCACAAAAATTCTCACCATTTTATGTGACTTGTAATATTTTTAGTATTCTGTCCATGGTGCCGTGAGGGTTTTTTTTTTCCAGCACCGAGCTGTACGTTTTTGGCACAATTTTGGGGTGAAGCCGACAATTTGACTGCTCTTTATTGTATTAATTACCCATTAATACAGTGCTATGTTTCACCCTACCATGCAGACCTCATTGTAAACTAAGTGTATGCTCAATGCTGCTGTGCATTGGTGGACGAGTGAGCGTACATCTGAAATACCCTCACCATCCCCCCAACTTTTAATGACTTCATTTTCTTTTCTGGAGGTTCGGTAATATCTGGAAATGAAAGAAATATCTAATATTTTGTTAGATCTCACAGAGCAATTTGTGAGACCGGAATCGGTTGTAATTTGTTCTTCTTTTTTAGTTTGTCATCTACCAGCACTTTGCCCTTCCATAACCCTGGATTTGCATTGCACACACACTCCAAAGACATACTGGTATGGAATTTAGATTATGAGCCCCTATGGGGACAGTGAGGATCATGTCTGTAAAGCTGTGGAATTACTGGCACTATAGAAGCAAGTCAAATACATTAAAATTTCCTATGGTTGTATTTATGCTCTAACCCTAATACCTTATTTAAAGGGATGTTTGGTGCCGATAAAATAAAAATGCTTATACACTCCTACAGTGCCAACGCCGTTCCAGCGGTGTCAGCACTCGTGTTCCCGGGGCTCTTGTGCGATTGCTATGATAGGTGATCCTGGCTCCAAACCAGCGCTGGTGTCGCTGTCTCCGCCTTCGGGCAAATCGAACATCAAGCAGCCGCAGCCCTGGCTTTCTCTTGATGATCGATTTGTCCGAAAGCGGGGAGAGTGACTCCAGCTCTGTTTGGGTTCAGGGCCCTCATGTCATAACCACACGAGAGCCCCGGGAACGCAAGGGAAATAGAAGCTTTTTTTATTTTATCGGGGTCAAGCGAGGGGTATAAGAAGGAGTTGTCAAAGTAGTGGACAACTTTTTTAATCTTTCATGTCCGTTTTGCAATTGAAAAAATGTACCATTTATCAATCATGTCCTGGATTGTTCATTGTTTTGTGGTCTGTGAGGCATCCATTTTTTTTCTCCTAACCAAAAGATGGAGGTTCTCCCACAAGCCATTTTTGTTACTCTGGCCTATTCACTTGAATGGATGAGTTCTGTCCCTAAACGGACCAGAGTAGAACATGTACCATTTATACTCTTGTATAAGCCAAGTTTTTCAGCACATTTTTTTTATGCTGAAAAAAGTGGTGTCCAGAAGATGGAGGGGGAGCTGCAGCAGGTCACAGGAGGCAGGAGCTGGCTGCTGCGGATAAAGCCTGTGCCCGTTGCCAGAGAGAAATGAAAATTCACTGCGCTGGCAGTGAATATTCATTTCTCTGTAATAGCGACCACAGTGTCAGCTGCATCAGCCAGCTCCTGCAGCTTATGGGTGGTCACGTATGACCGCTACTTAAGAGAAATGAGTTTCTCTATCGCTTCATTGGGGGACACAGATAACCATGGGTGTATGCTGCTGCCACTAGGAGGCGCTGACACTATGCATATGCAAAAATAAAAGTTGGCTCCTCCTCTGCAGTATACACCCACCGACTGCAGGAAGTAAATCAGTTTAAGCTTAGTGTCAGTAGGAGGTGGACACGGGTCCCTCTGGAGACCCATATCTACCTATTGTGCGTTGTTCCTTTTCAGGTACTTCCTGAGGGATACAGTGTGAACAGTCACTACTGTAGTCCCATAAAAAGACTATGAGTACGGCGTGTACTGCCACCCCGTATCCTCATATGTCGGTTCGGCAGAACCCCAAAAGAGATCCCTGACACGGATGTGTGTTCAGGTGATCTGAAAAAGGAAACCCGGGCCTGCCTCTGTCTCCCACCCACTCGCCCACCAGAGCCTGTCGGTGAAGGAGACTCGGATGTCCTGCGACCGGATCCCGGACGTCCGTCTATATTTGGAGGTATTGTCGCTCTTTCCTCCACAGCGATGAAGACAGAAGAAAAGAAGAATGTGGTGGATTCGGACTTTGTTTGTGGGGCCGGCCGCGGCCTTACCAGAGCCGCCTCCTACGGCCCGGCGCCACGGCCTTTTCTGGGGGCCGCCTCGGTCTTCTTTCGGGCCGCGGCCTCGACTGGGAGCCGCTGTCGTGGCCTTGTTTGCGAGCCGCCGCGGCGGGCCTTGCCCGGGGCCACTGCCGCGACCCTGTCTGCGGGCCGGCGCCATGCTTTCTTTTGTGGCCTTGTCCGAGTCCGGCCTACGACCCGGCGTCGTGGCCTTTTTTCTGGGGGCCGCCGCGGTCTTCTCTCAGGCCACCGCCGCGGCCTCGACTGGGAGCCGCTGCCGCGGCATTACCCGGGGCCGCCGCCGCGACCCTGTCTGTGGGCCGGCGCCATGCTTTCTTTTGTGGCCGCCGCGGCCTTGTCTGAGACCGGCCTACGACCCGGCGCTGCGGCCTTTTCTGTGGACCGCCGCGGTCTTCTCTTGGGGCCACCGCCGCGGCCCTGTCTGCGGGCCGGCGCCATGGCTTTTCCTTTGTGGCTGGCCCCGGACAAGTTCGGCTGTTACCGCCTTGTCTGAAGCCGCCACTGCTGCCCTGTCGGCGCCGCTACCCTGCCGGGGCCTTCCTTTGTGGCGGCCGCCACTGCCTCGCCAGGGAGCCGCGGCCTTTGTTTACGAGCCGCCGCGGCCTTGTCTGGGGCCACCGCCGCGGCATTGAGGCTCTAATCTAGGTCCCGGCTTCACTTTGGGCCTAGTCAGAGCGCCGGCTCCGCCCCCTTTTTCGTTCAAATTCTGGCGGGCTTTTCTCCCGCGCGCCTCTCCTTACAGCGCGGTCCGACACGCCGCCCCCTCTCTTCTGATGGTTGGGGGGGCTATAGCCGCCCCATTTGCGGCTCTGAATCCACGGATCCACTGCTGAGAACAGGAGCCCTCAGCGGCAGCAGCGCAGGTTTTTCCACAGCCGGACGCCATCCTTGCCCCATGCAGGGCGACTTCTTCCAGTCTGTAGGACAGCTTCAGGAACCGTGAGTTACTCCGCGATCCCTCTCTAGCGTCCTCTTCTCCGGGATCAGACGAGGCTTCTTCAGACGCACTTTCGGAGGATGAGGCGAACCTGGATTCAGAACAGGCCTCCAGCTGGACGGATATGGTGCAGAGCCTGATTGTTGCAGTCAGTCAGACCTTAGGCATCAAAGATACTGCTACGAAATCCGCAGATCAGGCGGTTTCGTTTAGACGATCCAAAACCACCTTCCAAGGTCTTTGCAGACCAGTTTCCCTATGCAGACACATATTTGGCAATATGGAGGCCATCTGTAGGAACATTTGGCTCAAAGCATGGCAAGCGGACCTTTCATTGGAAAGGTCTCTTACCTGTCCCCCCTTTCAGGGAGAACGCCGGTTTGGTTCCACGATTGGACTAGATCATTAAAGGAGGCATCTGGAGCTACCAGTTCTCTCCTTCCTCAGTCCTTCCTCAGTCCAACCTCGCAGCCCTCCGGTAGCGAAGCGCCAGTTCCGCTTCATAAAGATCATGACGGCGTTCAGGGCCTTTTTCGAGGATTAGGGACCTAGTACTTATCCAGTACCTTGACATCTTCAGTGCCGTTCGTCCGCGAATTCAGTCGGACAACGCCACAGCTGTGGTATCCGTCAATCACCAAGGAGGGTCCAGGAGTCCCCTGGCGATGTTCATGATATCCAGCATTCTCTGAGCGGAGACGACGTTTCCAACAATATACCCAGCTCATATTTCCGGCGGGTCATCTAGACGGCCATTTTCTCAGCCGCGAGCTTCTCGTTGCTGGAGACTGGTCCCTGAATCAGGACGTCTTCCATCTGGCCTGTCTTCAAGGGAGAACTCCGGACGTGGATCTCACGCCCTTCCCGGCTGTACAAAAAAGTTCCACGATTCGTGTCCAGGTCCCGCATTCCCCCCCATGGGGTCGCCGATGCTGCCGCCATTGCCTGGTCGCTCTTCGCGCTCTCCCTTACCTTTCTTCCTAGGCCTTTGTAGTAGATCAAAGCGGAAGAGGTGTTGGTCTTTGTGATCACACCACAGTGGCCCAGTAGTTCTGCGTTCGTCAATCTCCTGGCGGACACTCCTAGAAGCTACCAGACGGGCCAGATCTTCCGCCTTCTTTCCTTTCCAAGGTGGTATCCACCCTTTTTTCACCTGATTGAGGACTTTGTCATCCCTTCCGTCTGCCTAGTTCCTACTGATTCTCCAGAACATTCACTGAACAGGCTAGACCTGGTCAGGGCAGTGAGGATCTATCTCACGAAGACCGCTTCCCTTAGGAAGTCGGATCTCCTTTTGTCATCCAGATGACGCACGCCTGCAAGGCTATGATTGCGCGCTGTTCCAGGTCCGCAAGTTTGGAGGCTCACTGGTTAAGAAGAGGCTCACTCTTCCCGGGCAGTGGGCGTCTCCTGGCCGGTACACATGGGGCATCCGCCCTATAACTCTGCAAAGCGGCAAACCGGTCTTCCATCCACAGGTGTGCCAAAATTGTTTCGGGTCCATACCTACGCTTCGGTGGACTCCAGCCTATGCAGAGGTATCTTGCAGGCGGCAGTGGTAAGTTCTTTGATCGCAATAGAGTTTTCTGCTGTTTCCCTCCCCATGGACTGCTTTGAGACGTCCCATGGTTATCTGTGTCCCCCAATGAAGCGATAGAGAAAACAGGATTTTGGTTGCTTACCGTAAAATCCGTTTCTCGGAAGCCTTCATTGGGGGACACAGCACCCTCCCATGTTTTTTTTCTACAACTCCTGTTTCTTCTTCGATGTGCTATTGTTACAGTTGAGTTGTCCGTTGGTTATTCTATCATGTTGTACTCCTACTGCTTTCTCACTAACTGATTTACTTCCTGCAGTCGGTGGGGTGTATACTGCAGAGGAGGAGCCAACTTTTATTTTTGCATATGCATAGTGTCAGCGCCTCCTAGTGGCAGCAGCATACACCCATGGTTATCTGTGTCCCCCAATGAAGGTTTCCGAGAAACGGATTTTATGGTAAGCAACCAAAATCCTGTTATTCACCTCTCTCCAATCCCATAGGCGTGGAGAGAGGTAAATATTTATTCCTCTTAACTAGCGGGCATACTTGACCACCCGACTGCTGACACTGCACGCTACTTAATAGCAATGAATACTCAGTGCCCTCCACGCTCATAGGTCCGGCGTGGGGAGCAGTGAGTACTCCGGCAGCTTTGCTCTGCTTTTGAGCAGCGCATGACGTCCCTGCCATGCGCTGCTTACAAGCATAAAGCAGCTGCTGGCACCTGAACAAGACACTGCGAGGGAGTGCAGGAAGGCAAGTATAAGGATTTATTTATTTTTTTTATGTTTTTTGATGGGGAGCCAATCATACCAGGATAAGCATGCGGTAATGCGTACACGGATAGAGCCAATCATACAAGGATAGGGATGGGGCCATGCATACAAGGATAGGGATGGGGTCATGCATACAAAGATAGGGATGATGAACCATGCAGACATGGATAGGGATTGAGGAGTCATGTAGGATAGGATAGGGATGAAGGGATAATGCATACCAGGATAGGGATGAGGAGCCACGCATAGCAGGATAGGGATGAGGAGCCACGCATAGCAGGATAGGGACAAGGAGCCATGCATACAAGAATGGGGATGAAGAATCATGCATACCAGGATGGTGATGAGGGGTCAATGCTTACCAGGCTTATACTTGAGTCAATAAGTTTTCCCATTTTTTTTGTGGGAAAACTAAGTGCCTCGGCTTATACTCGGGTCGGCTTATACTCGAGTATATACGGTTTCTTGTTTTATTTTTTTTACATAACACATTACATAGAAAAATGTTCCTAGTCCCATAGAATGTGTCCAAGTGCTGCCTGTGTGATTAAGGCAAACATGGTTTATGTGACAATTACCAAAATTGTTTAACTATATACTTGCTGTGCAGCTGCACCTTTATTAACAGTTTCTGTATGTTGGGAGCCGAGAAAATTATCGTTTGTAACATTTTTAATTATTTTACAGGAGCAACCTTGATAAACTACACAATGGCCTGGATCTCTCCAAGAAGCTGTTACGTGCCATTCAACAGACTGTAGCCAGTTGTATTTGCACCAATCTTATTCTATCGCAGGGCCCTTTCCTGTACTGTTATCTTATGGAGGTTAGTATCAAACATTCAGGGCCACATTTGGTTTTCACACAGTTTTCTGGCCCATCTGACTGACCTTGCAATGATAAAAATTGGTTTGCTGATTACAACCACCGAAATTTAATGTAGATGAGAACCAATTCTCATCAGATCCTGTTTCAGCTGCAGATGGAAGGAAGAGAGCCACAGTAATTCATTACTGATGGGTAGGCGGAGCCCCAGATCAGGATGACACCTCAGATCAAAAGCGTGTTGACTGGCTGGCTCCTCCAGCTTGGGCTCCTCCTACTCAGCTCCTTCAGTCTAAAATTTGAGGTCTCAGAGGATGGTCGCTGCTGGAAGCAGCTCCTCAGAAGATTTTATTATTTTTATCGGACAAGAGACTTGGACATGAGTCTGAAAGGTCTCAGGGGTCTCAGCGCTGCTGGACCCCACCTCTCCCCTGGCGGATCTGTATTTTACATAAATAGTCCCTGCAGAATCTTGCCGGCCCTGGGGGACGAGGTTAGCTTCCCTGGCGGGGACGCAAACCGCACACTGGGGTCACTGCGTTCCCCGCCCTGAGGGGAGCATGGGCACAAGCGCCACAAATCCTGAGGGGTCCCTGTGGCGCTCAGCTGGTGAGTACTCCACAATAAAATGTGTGAGTGCTTTAGCGACTGCTGTGACAGCGCTATTACATGTGTATTAATGTACTATTAGCGCTGCGGTGGCAGCGCTCTGACATGTGAATGTGGTGTTTCTGTGCAACTTTTGTCCGCAGGCAGATGCCTGCAGGACAGGGGGGGAGCAGGAGTGAGGAGTTTTGGCGCTCATATTTTTGAGCCGGGGGGGCGTGGCTTCACGCTTCCCGGTCTTTCATGCAGGAAGCGCGCGATTGCGCTTCTCTTCCGGCTCCCTCAGCACGGCGGCCATTAAAGGGACTCCCGGGCTCC
Organism: Oophaga sylvatica; assembly: GCA_033576555.1. Lineage (NCBI taxonomy): Eukaryota > Metazoa > Chordata > Amphibia > Anura > Dendrobatidae > Oophaga > Oophaga sylvatica. The sequence goes on along the minus strand of JARQOD010000001.1, from coordinate 777,804,364 downwards.
TCAGACTCCGCTCCTCCCGTCTCAGGCACCAAACCAGCTGGGTGAGTGGCATTGTTTCCTCACCCCACAGCGCAGATACATAGCGCTATTCTGCAGCTCGGTCTCACATAGAGACCTTGCTTTCTCTTACAGCCTGCGACATTAACCCCTCTTGAGGGTTTACTTGGCAACAGCTGGGGTAGCTCTATATTTAAGACTTAACCCTTCAGCGTGCGATTTTTGCGTTCACTAAAAAAAAAAAAAAAAAAAAAAACTGCGTTTTTTTCAGGTTTTCTGACATTTGACCTGCTATATACAGTGTGAGGCATGTCGGAACAGGGTTCAGAAGGCGCGGACCATATTCCAGTTCCGCTTCGGCAATCTGGTACGCAGTCCTCCACAGCGTCTAGCGCTGCGGTTGGAGGTCACAGTGATGCAAAATTGGATGCTATCGCCAGTTCTATTAATGGCTTGTCTGACCTTTTGAGTCAATATGTGTCAGCTAGATCCTCTCAGGACAGAAAGCGACACAGACCGTTACCATCCTTCACCCGTAGCGAATCAGATGTCTCTGATTTAGATTGTGGAGAGGGTTCTCCTTTAAGTTCAGATGGGGAAATGTCAGATTCGGACAAGGAGGAACGGCGGGGGCTTTCGTCCCTTGTGAGACGTACAGAGGCATTTATTGAAGCCATGAGAGAGGTTTTACAGTTACCGGAGGTGGTAACTAGTTTACCTGGTAAATCAGCACGAATGTACCAGGAGTATCGTACGTCACGATCAGTCTTGCCAGATCTAGATGATCTTAACAGTGCAGTAGAAAAGGAACGTCTGTGTCCGGATAAACGTTTTCACGGAACACGTTTCTTTGACGCACTTTATCCGTGTTCCACAGAGTCGAGAGATAATTGAATTCCCTCTCCTGAAGTGGATTTTTCCTTATCCCAGCTTAGTAAATCCTCACTGCTTCCTGTTAAAGGGAAGGCGAGTTTGCAGGATCCATTGGACAGAAAAACGGAAATGGCGGCGAAATCAAATTATGAGGCCGCGGGTCATGGATTCAGAGCGGTACTAGGATCCATGTGTGCTTCTAAAGCTTCTATAAGCTGGTTGGACCTTTTACACAAGGCGTGGAAAAATGGATCTCCGTCATCTGAGATGGAGGAGATTTTCGAATGGTTGGACACTGCAGTCCGATATATCTATGATGCAGGTCTGGACACTGCGTCGCTTCTGTCCAGGGCGCAGGCTTCGGCGATCACAGTCAGAAGAGCGCTGTGGCTCAGACAGTGGGCTGGGGATGCGGTCTCCAAACAAGGTTTGCTGGCCTTAGCTTATAAAGGTGGTCATCTTTTTGGGTCTGACCTCACAGAACTGATTACCAAGGCAAAGGCAAAAGAAGCGACGTTACCACAACGCAGAGCTATGGCTTCTGTGTCTGGCAGGACATATAGTGGTCGGCGGCCCTTTCGGGGCCGAGGTCGATTCGCTCAGTCCTCTTGGGGATCGGGTCGTTCTTCTTTCTCAGCAAAAAAGTCCTCCCAGAAATCTCGCATTCCCTGGAAGCAGAATTTCCGTCACGACAAGCGGGAAACTGACAAGAAGCCCGCCAAGACGGACTGACGCCAGGAGTCCACTCGAGGACTCTCGAGTGGGGGGTCGCCTGCTCCACTTCAAGGAGACTTGGATTTCTCGCGTTCCAGATTCATGGGTAACGCGGGTCGTGTCAGCAGGTTATTTCATAGAATTCTCTTCTCGACCCCCAGACACCTTTTGCCAGTCTCGCATTCCGTCAGAACCCGAGCTTTTGGTCGCTCTGCAGCGAGAGGTCGAATTCCTTCTTCAGAAGGGTGTGGTAATACCGGTTCCGCCAGAAGACCGGGGAAAAGGATTTTATTCCAATCTGTTTGTGGTTCCCAAAAAGGAGGACAAATTTCGTCCGATTCTGGATCTCAAGAGATTGAATCGGCATGTCCACACCCGGAAATTCCGCATGGAGTCACTTCGCTCCGTTGTGGCAGCCCTGTCGCAGAACGATTTTTTGGTATCAATCGACATCCGCGACGCTTATTTACATGTTCCCGTTGGAAGGGCTCATCAACGTTTTCTTCGTTTTGCCATAGGTCGGGATCATTACCAGTTCGTGGCTCTGCCATTCGGATTAGCCTCGGCGCCCAGAGTATTTACAAAGATTCTGGCGCCTCTCATGGCAATTCTTCGAAGACAAGGAATTACGATTCTTCCTTACCTGGACGATCTTTTGATCGTGGCATCCTCGGAGGAGGAAGCAGTGACAGCTCGCAATCTGTCTCTTCAGTTACTGAAGGACTTCGGTTGGCTGGTCAATTGGGAGAAGTCGTTTCTGGAACCGTCGCAAGCTATCCTCTTTTTGGGAATGCATTTCGACACGGTACGGGCAGTGGTGTCTCTACCTCCAGACAAACAGTCATGTCTTCTTCGACATGTACAGATCATGAAGTCTTCGATAACAATGTCCCTTCGCAAGTGTATGCGTCTTCTGGGTTTAATGGTGGCGTCCATGGAGGCAATTCCGTTTGCCCAGTTTCATTCCAGAGCTCTCCAAAGGTTCATTCTGAGTCATTGGAATCAGTCGCAATCGCTGGATTGCAGTGTCACCATCTCTCGCAGGGTGCGGGAGTCTCTAGGATGGTGGTTACGTCCAGGAGCCTTATCCCTGGGGAAATCTTTCCTCCCTCCGAAATGGTCGGTCATAACCACAGATGCCAGCCTGACGGGCTGGGGGGGTGTTTGGAACGATTCCTGGATTCAGGGAGTATGGTCATCAGAAGAGACTGTTTTACCGATCAATATCCTGGAATTGAGGGCGATTTTCCTTTGCCTCCAACACTGGACGGTCCCTTTGAGCGGTCTGCCGGTCCGAGTGCAGACAGACAACGCCACAGCGGTTGCGTATATCAATCACCAAGGCGGCACAAGGAGTCCCAGGCTCATGGCGGAAGTGTCTCGGATCCTGATTTGGGCCGAGGCCAGGGTTCCAGCCATTTCTGCAATCCACATCCCAGGGGTTCAGAATGTTACGGCGGATTTTCTCAGTCGCGAGAAGATGGATCCCGGAGAATGGAGTCTTCATCCGGAGATTTTTGCAATGCTGTGCTCCCGTTGGGGAACTCCCCAAGTGGATTTGATGGCATCCAGGTTCAATGCCAAACTACCAGTGTTCATGTCCAGGTTCAAGGACCGGAAGGCTGTGGAGGTGGATGCTCTGGTGGCTCCGTGGGATCAATTCGAGCTGATTTATGTGTTTCCACCGATATCCTTGCTTCCTCTGGTACTGCGTCGGATCAGACTGGAGAGAATCCCGGCTATGTTAATAGCACCAGATTGGCCAAGGAGGACGTGGTTTTCAACGCTAATGTCGCTGTTGGCGGCACCTCCATTTCCACTTCCTCTTCGACCGGACCTGTTGACTCAGGGGCCCGTTTGTCATCCGGACTTGAAGTCTCTGCGTTTGACGGCGTGGCTCTTGAGACCGAAATGTTGACTCGTAGAGGTTTTTCAGCCGAGGTCATTGCTACTCTTCGAGCTGCCAGATGTCCGGCTACTACTAGGATTTACCACAAAACTTGGGAAACCTTCTTTTCGTGGTGTTCGGGGTCTTCACGGAATCCGAGGAAATTTTCCATTCCCAATTTGCTGGCTTTTCTGCAGCATGGGTTAGACAAGGGCTTGGCAGTTAGCACCCTGAGAGGTCAGGTTTCTGCTCTGTCTGTATTATTTCGGAGAGCTATTGCCTCGCGTAGGGACGTGCTTTCCTTTTTCCGCGGTATAGCTCGTAAGTTTCCGCCGCGGAAGGCACCTGTGTCTCCTTGGCGGCTCAACCTTGTTTTGGAGGCTCTTCAGCATAAACCTTTTGAGCCTATGGACTCTGCTAGTCTTTCTTTACTTTCTTGGAAGGTGGCCTTCCTAGTAGCGGTCACCTCTTTGAGAAGAGTTTCTGAGTTGGCAGCTCTTTCTTGTTCGCCTCCTTTTCTGGAGTTTTTTCCGGATCGTGTGGTGCTTCGCACTCGGGGTGATTTTTTGCCTAAAGTGGTGTCACAATTTCATGTCAACCAGGATATTGTGTTGCCTTCATTCTGCCCGGATCCGAAGAATGTGAAAGAGCGAGCTTTGCACACATTGGATTTAGTGCGGGCCTTGAAGTTTTATCTATCTATTACTCAAGGTTTTCGTAAGACGGACTCCCTGTTTGTGGTTCCAGCAGGTCGTCGGCGTGGTCAACGAGCTTCCAAGGATTCTATAGCTCGTTGGATCCGGTCAGCTATTTTGGAAGCTTACCGTCTTCGGGGTGAATCTTGCCCGATTAAGATTCGAGCCCATTCTACGAGAGCTGTGGCCTCATCGTGGGCTTTTCATCAAGGTGCCTCGGCAGTGCAGCTCTGCCGAGCGGCAACTTGGCGCTCTGTCCACACGTTTACAAAGTTTTATAAAGTGGACGTCAGTGCTTCCGCTGATGCAGCCCTCGGACGTAGGGTCCTGCAGGCAGCTGTAGTTTAAAGTTCTGGATGAACTTGTGTTTAGCGCTGGTTGCGCTTTGTTGTTAAGGTTGTTGGGTTTCTGCCTTTGTTGGTTTTTCCCACCCTTATTTTTGAACTGCTTTGGGACGTCCCATCAGTAATGAATTACTGTGGCTCTCTTCCTTCCATCTGCAGCTGAAACACGGATTTTGGTAAGAACTTACCTGTAAAATCCTTTTCAGCGAAGGAAGGAAGAGAGACACAGCACCCTCCCAAGGCAGAAGTGTGTTGATGTTTTCAGATGCAGCGCGACCCTTATCTGATTGCGATATCTGGGCTGAGGTCAGCGCGCTAAGGCTCTGTTCCAGCATCGCCAGCTCATCACAGTAGTCAGGTTCAGTGAGTAGTACCTGGAACTCTGTGGTTTTTAGCTTACTTTGCATGCATAACCTGTATTCTTGTGTTTTCTCTGAAGTTCCTTCAGAAGGGGTTATGTTGCTCCGCTGGTGATCTTGGTTCTTCCCTAAAGCTTTGGTACGACTGAAGGAGCTGAGTAGGAGGAGCCCAAGCTGGAGGAGCCAGCCAGTCAACACGCTTTTGATCTGAGGTGTCATCCTGATCTGGGGCTCCGCCTACCCATCAGTAATGAATTACTGTGTCTCTCTTCCTTCCTTCGCTGAAAAGGATTTTACAGGTAAGTTCTTACCAAAATCCGTGTTTTACGCTCTACACCTGCTGTAATTGGCAGGTAGATCTGTTTTCAGGCAAGTCAGGCTGATTGTAATCTGCTCACTTGTTCATTTACACACACCAATTTTGGGATACATTTAAATGCTACGCTACCGCATGCAGATAAAAGCCATGCTCACCTGCAGGTATCAGCTGAGTATTACTGCTAATCCATGCACTCATATATGGCAGCTGCACATAACATTAGACTAACATCAGCTGAACTATTATTATTATACATTTATATAGCGCCATTTATTCCATGGCGCTTTACATATGAAAAGGGAAAAATATAGACAGGTACAATAAACATGTGCTAGACAAGGGACACACAAGTACAGAAGGAGAGAGGACCCTGCCCGCGAGGGCTCACAGTCTACAGGGATGGGTGAGAATACACTAGGAAAGGGTAGAGCTGGTCGTGCGATGGTTCAGTACACTGAGGATCATTGCAGGTTGTAGGCTTGTCGGAACAGGTGGGTCTTCAGGTTTTTCTTGAAGGTCTCCGTTGTTGGTGAAAGTCTGATGTTTTGCGGCAGGGAGTTCCAGAGTATGGGGGAAGCCCGGGAGAAGTCTTGTATGCGGTTGTGGGAACAAGAGATGAGGGGGAGTCGAGAAGGAGATCTTGAGAGGATCGAAGGTTGCGTGTAGGTAGGTAGCGGGAGACCATGTCACAGATGTATGGAGGAGAAAGGTTGTGGATGGCTTTGTATGTCATGGTTAAGGTTTTGAACTGGAGCCTCTGGGCAATAGGAAGCCAGTGAAGGGCCTGGCATAGTGGGGAGGCTGGGGAATAGCGGGGAGACAGGTGGATTAGTCGTGCAGCAGAGTGTAGGATGGACTGGAGTGGTGCCAGAGTGCTAGAGGGGAGGCCAGACAGTAGGAGGTTGCAGTAGTCGAGTCGGGAGATAAGGGCGTGCACTAGTGTTTTTGTGGTTTCATGGTTGAGGAATGAGCGGATCCGGGAAATATTTTTGAGTTTGAGGTGGCGAGGGCTTGGATATGTGGTTTGAAAGAGAGGGCAGAGTCGATGATCACCCAAGGCACCGAGCATGTGGGACTGGGGAAAGCGAGCAGCCATTGACATTGATGGATAGGCCTGGTGGAGGGGTAGAATGAGGTGGGGGAAAGATGATGAATTCTGTTTTGTCCATGTTCAGTTTGAGAAAGCGAGCAGAAAAGAAGGCTGAGATAGCAGACAGACACTGTGTGATTTTGGTCAGTAGGGAGGTGAGGTCAGGTCCAGATAGGTAGATCTGCGTGTCATCGGCGTAGAGGTGATACTGCAAGCCGTGGGATTCTATGAGCTGTCCCAGGCCGAAGGTGTAGATGGAGAAGAGTAGGGGTCCTAGGACTGAGCCTTGGGGAACACCGACAGACAGGGGGCGAGGTGAGGAGGTGGTGTGTGAGAGGGAGACACTAAATGTTCGGTCTGTTAGGTATGATGAGATCCAGGATAGGGCCAAATCTGTGATGCCAAGAGATGAGAGAATCTGTAGCAGGAGGGAATGGTCCACGGTGTCAAAGGCAGAAGACAGGTCCAGGAGAAGGAGGACAGAGTAGTGTCGCTTGCTCTTGGCGGTTAGCAGGTTGTTAGTGACTTTAGTTAGGGCAGTTTCAGTTGAGTGATGCGGTCGAAAGCCTGATTGTAACCGGTCAAAGAGGGAACAGGAGGAAAGGTGGGAGGACAGTTCAAGATATACATGCTGTTCCAGTAGTTTTGAGGCGTAGGGGAGAAGAGCTATCGGGCGATAGCTAGACGCAGAGGATGGGTCAAGGGAGGGCTTTTTGAGGATCGGTGTGATTGAAGCATGTTTGAAGGATGAAGGAAAGACACCATTTGTAAGTGAAAGGTTGAAGAGGTGTGTGAGAGTAGGGATGAAGACTGTGGCAAAGTTAGGGATGAGGTGGGACGGGAATGGGTCAAGCGCGCAAGTGGTGAGGTGTGATCTTGACAGGAGAGTGGAGAGCTGATCTTCTGTCATGGTGGTGAAGCTGGTTTTGGAAGAACAGGGCTGAGTGGCTAAGGGGCATTGGCGGCTGCGGGCCAAAGCCTTCTCTGATAGACTATTTAATATTGGCAGGTTCAGAGTCTAATATGTATAATAAGAATAATCATCATAATCTATAGGGACCTTCCAACACATCCTCACAGTTGATGTTGGGAAGATAAAGATCGACATGTCTGATTTCGGTGAGATAAATCACTGACAGGGGTCTGGTAGCAGCTCTCTCGTAAGGAGAGGAGAGTTGAGCGCTCCTCTATATGGGAGAGAGAGCTGCTGGATGAAGGATCAGCCAAACCATTTTTACCGACTGCTATCTATTGTAAACGGGACCCCTTAGATTGGCTTTGGTTTGATTGCATACAAATTGGTGAGATCTCTCCATGTGTAAAGGCACACTTAAAATGTTTCAGCAGGTTTTTGCTACCTCATCTGAGAGCAAACAATAGGTCTCAATTGGGAAAATCCCAAAGGGGCCAGAAAAGTTCACTATAACTCCAATAAATAGTCACAATTTTATTCAAGAAATAGATTAAAATACTTTAAGTCAACAAGAAAAGTAATGCTAAGCAACAGTACCGCATAACAGTCAATGCACCGTGGTGTCAGTATTGAACAGTATAAGGCAGACTCAAAAGTGTGAAGGCTGATATACCAATATATTGTATATGTATGTTAGTGAAGGTAAGTATACAAGTATAATAATTAAATATACATACTAATGGTAAAAAAGAATAAATTGCCTCAAAAAACTCCCTAATTTATTACAACGTATATTGATGTGAAAATAAAGTGCAAGTGGATGTATCCTCAAAATTCCAACGATAATGATCACTGTGAGATATCCTATAAAATGACAACAATAGAAGACATTAGAATGGAGAATGAAGATAATGGAAAAAGACCTTTACAGTTTTGCTGACCCAAGTGTGCTGAGCTATGAAGCGCTTTTCACCATGCTTCCTCAGGGGTGTGTATGAAGGGTACTCGCCCGGTGAGGAAGCTTTTCAATGCTTTTTATGCACGAATTCTGGCAGGAAACCTTTGATGAACTGGGCACAAAGTTTCTATGTAAAAAAAAAAAATCCATAAATAATTTTGGGTAATAATTGCCCTTTACTCTTAAACCTGAGCTCACAATTTGTTCATTTTTTTATGTTTAGGGAACTCCAGATGTCAAGATGTTTTCTAAACCTGTGTCATTGAGTCTGCTTTGCAAATACTTGCTGAAATCCTTTGTCAGTTCTGTGAGTATATATTTGATATTACTCCAAATAATATGTAAAAATATGGCTGAATGGTTTTTAGCGTGCACATTATGTCTGTCACATCTGTGGCACTGAATATGGCATTTGATGACTATAATAAGTTTGTTTTTTTTTGTTTTTTTTTAATATTTTTAGTCAGGTAAAGTCTCAACTATATATAGCCCTCCCATTGACTGTTTGCAGGTCCCAACATTCTTGCAAACTGAAAAGATATAGTATGCCATAGTCGTCCTTTTGTATGCCTGTATATTGCACAGATACTAGTTGACCATATACCCATTGCTTATTTAACCCCTTAGTGACAGAACCAATTTGGTACTTAAAGTGCACCTGTCACCTGTTTTGGCCGCTATAAGATGCGGCCACTGCCTTTCAGGGCTTATCTATAGCATTCTATGAGGAGAGAGAAATTAAATGTAAAATATGACTTTTTTATTTTGCGGTTGCCGTTATACCGTTAATAATGGTGATCACAACATTGGGGTCGATAAAAACCGACCCGATTCATGTTCCGACTCTGGGGGGGCGATATACACTTATAGCGCCCCACTTACAGCACGGTTGCTCTGTGGTTAGCACTGCAGCCTTGCAGCGCTGGGGCCCTGGGTTCAAATCCCACCAAGGACAACATCTGCAAGGAGTTTGTATGTTCTCCCTGTGTTTGCGTGGGTTTCCTCCCACATTCCAAAGACATACTGATAGGGAATTTAGATTGTGAACCCCATCGGGGACCGCCATGATAATGTGTGCAAAACTATAAAGCACTGTGGAATCTGTCGGTGCTATATAAATATAAAGTACCCTTAACTGCCGCCGTTAAAAGGCGTATCGGCGGTCATTAAGGGGTTAATGGCTCTGATTCACTTTAACCTTGAATATTTTTATAATTATTTCAAACCTAATACATAACATAAAATACAAGTACAATAAACATGGCTGAATGTGTGACTGGCTGGTACAGAGACGGAAGATGACACTGTCCGCAGTGTTTTGCTAAGGGTAAGAGTACAAAACTATTTCATAAAAGAATGAGAATTTTGGGCTAACTGCGCAGAACGGACAAGCAGACTTTGAATCGAAATAAACTTGGGAAGACAATCGCCGGTTTACTGTCAGAAAGAGGATGGGGTCTTTCCTCACTTGATGATTGATTGCTGCATTCCCAGCTCTTTAAATGTGTTCTTTTCTAAAACTGTCCAATTTAAGGTTGTGCACAGCTCTCCTTCAATTGTGAGCTTTTCCTTGGCTGTGCTTACTGTAAAGACTTCTTTCCGTTGACTTGGGAAACCATGCTTCCTCCAATCTTGAGGGATATCCTCCTGTCATTTGCACTTGAAAAGGGTTCAAAAGTTCTGTTAGGACGATAATTTATATAATATGTGGACTTTTTAGCATATTTATGTTCGAGTCTCCAGTTAAATTCAAGCTTTGGTCTTAAAGGATGGATGGTTTGCCAAATATATTGTAAGGTTTTCCTTGGGCAGTGCTATGTGTTATTAAATAGAGGGTATCCATGTCCGAAATGAGTATTCTATATAAAATTAATGTTCTACTTTTATTTTTTTAATATTAGACTAAAAACAAGCGATGTAAGCTTCTCCCTCTGGTCCTGGCTGCTCCTTTAGATGTTGAGAAGGGGACAGTGATTATGGTGGGAATTCCTCCAGAAGTTGAGAGTTCTGACAAAAAGAAGTAAGATCCTTTTATTTGGGGTACAAATTATTCTTTATGTGAATACAGGATTCCTTTCCTTACCTTTTCAAAAGGGTTGTCCACCACCAGATACTTGCCTACCGCAACAGCCTTGCTCCTCTGCACTCAACATGTGTATCACGTAACTACTGCAGCTAATCTGCATTATATGCAGGACTTTTCCATAAACAAGGCAAAATTCTAGTTCTACGGTATGCAGAAAAATGTATTTAGGTAATAGAAAACACAAAGGTTAAAGTTCCAACATTGAATATCATGTACAAAACTCAGCAAAAAGCAATGTAGATTTACACGTTTCAATTAAGAAGCATCCTTAATCATGAACGTTTTCAGTACAGAACAATTGTAAATGTGTCTTCTGACTAATTTTTTGATTATAAGGTTTAGTAACTTTTCTTTTTAATACACTATAGTATAAACTTTGAGTTTGTGTAATATTTAATTTTTTTATAGTTTTATTTTTAAAGGTCCTAAATGCAAACGCTATTGGAATACTCATGTACATAATTTTTTATTTTTTTTTTAAACCTTTTTATCTCTAGTTTCTTTGGTCGAGCCTTTGAGAAAGCTGCGGAGAGTACGAGTTCTCGGACACTTCACAATCAGTTTGATATGTCAAGTGAGTGAAGACCATTCTTGATGAATTATGAGCTCTGGATCAAACTTTTGAGATTAAGCTTTGTGGCTGGCTGCACAGTAGCTGCTGCAGTGGCTTTAATGAGGTCAGACTGGAAGTTCGGTATGACCCATGTCCCTCTTAACAAGTTTTGAGTGGTTGGAATTTTACCAGCAAAATAGCCAAGAGGAAATGGTGGGGGGTTGCCTTCTGCAGAAGCGGCTTTTCATCCTTGAGGACCTGAACAGATAGTTCTGATGACTAATCATGTATTTTTAAGCTCATAGTGAATTTAGACTTGACGAGTTGCAGAAGGTTAATAATGATTTTTTTTTTGTTTACACCATATTTAGTAATTGAATTAAGGACAGAAGACCGAAGCAAATTTCTAGATGCTCTCATTTCTCTCCTCTCATAAGGTATGTTGTTAAATTCAATTTTACATATTTTCTCAGTCGTTGGAATTTTTAACTATAATTGTTTAGTTTAATTCCATTGTTTATAAAAAAAATTTTTTTACATGTGGTTATAATAATTGTATCTTACTCACTATTTATTTGTTCATATAGGTACCTATGTTAAAGAGTGGGACTGAGACCATTACAGTCACCTATTATATACTTTAGAGGCATTAAATAAATAAATATATAATATATATGCCTCTAAAGTATATAATAGGTGGCGATAATGGTCTCAGTCCACTCTTTAACATAGGTACATATATGAACAAATAAATAGTGAGTAAGATACAATTATTACAAGCACATGTAAAAAAAAAATTGGGTATATATACATTTTTTTATTTTTTTACATGCCAGCAAACAGATGGTAACCTGTAATTTTTCTTTCCAGGAAATGTTTTTCAAGTGGACCCTCATGTTCTGTCACCCTCTTCTCCATGTATATGAGCTTTTCTTTTATCCATCCTTTTTTTACATGTGATGTTTTAATGTGCAAACTTTAAATTATAGCTGAGACTTTTCAGCAAAAAATAATTTTATCATATTCACTTCTGATTAGTCCCCTGGTATTGTAAATAAAACCTATTAAAGCCATACAGACTGCTGGTGTTGTTCTTCTGGTTTATTCAGTAGTGTTTATTATAATTCATATATAACTAAACAGTCATTTAATTCATTTTGACTTTTAAGTCTACATGCATTTCCTTTCAAGCACTTGACTACACTTTGGATATTAACGTTTATGTAATGAGGAGATAGTTTACTCTTTCCATAAACATTAATTTTCATTTAAGAGAATCTTGAGCAGCAAGTTCTGTTTCAGTTTAGAGAAAGTATACATTTAACACTAGGTCATGGCCAATGTTATGTTCTGGGTGAAAGGTCTCCTGGATGGCTTCCTCTGCCTGGATCACGGACTGGACCTGTTAATTATTAAGAGCCACATATGTGGACACCTTACCATCACAACTGAGAGCTCATTGGACATCTCCATTCCAAAGTACTAATCAGTGGATTCTCATATACAGCTTTAGTACTATAAGGGGAGCCATTATTTATGGCTTAGGAAGGTGATGTCCAATGAACTTATAGTTGTGATGGTACGGTATCAATTTAGGTGATTCTGGTAAGACTTTCTACAGCATTTTGGAATGAAAAGTGGCCGCGTATTTATGCTTTTTCCATAAGAAACTTTGCATTCTGGTAGTTGGCATTCTCTACACATCTGCCAAACCACTAGATCTCATTATGACATTTACAGTAAAATGGGATTCATTACATCAGAGAACATGTTTCCACCGCTCCAGAGTCCAGTAATGGGAAACTTATGAGATTGCCCATGATAGCATCACTAGAGTGGATCCGCCCACCAAGGACCGGAAACCTACATGCTAAAAAGGGCAGTACCTCTCCCTTGCATCAGTTGGTTTCCTGTCTGTGATGTGGTAACCTGTGCAGGCTTACCTGTGAAAATAGAAGATGGAAGTTTCCTTCCTGGCTTAAGGCAGGGAACCCTTCTCTGCCTTGGCCAGTGCAGGACACCTGGAAGCTCCATGGTGGCTTCAAGAGGACTGCACTCGTGAGCGGCCTCAAGGTGAGTGGCGTCCCTGACTGAGGATGGGCGGCTCTGGTGTGGCTCCGGCGAGCAGAGAAGTGGCTTGCCTTGTTCTGAGCTCCCTGCATTGCGTCACCGAAACTGGAAGTGTCGTGTGCCTGGAGCCAGAGGTGGGCGGATGATGAGCGGTAACGAGGGGCGTGCCTGATGACGTCTCCTGGGATGGAGACATCAGGGGGCGACTTCACCAGGAAAAATCGCACTGGAAGGTGTGGGGATGATGCAGTGAGGCACTCTGCTGAAGGAGGGCGTGACTGATGATGAACACCAGGAGTCGTGTCAAGCAGGAGCCACGTGATCCTGAAATGCCGGAGGTACCAGTAAGCACAGGTTCCAGTATAAAGGTAAGCTGTTACCTATGCTCAGGGCTTCCTTGTTCACCTGTCATCATTTAACATGGAGACAGGTTTGGAGCAGCAGCACATCAGAAGCCCAGGAGAGAATGGAGCGGCGGTGTCCCCGTCTCTGTAGAGGGGGCAGCCGGACTACAGAGAGACAGGGGTCGGCTAGAGAGAGCAGATCCAGTCAGCGAAGCTCCAGGAAGGTGAACGAATCGGCAGCCTCCAGGGATTATCTCCCGGCTGAGACGTGTTCGTCTTTTAAACCGGTACCATTCGATTACAGCAAGGTGCTAAGTGATCTTCAAGAAAATTTCACTTTATAATGTGGTTCCCTTCTTTCTTGTCATTTATTTCCAGGGAAAGAAGTATGTGGCTAAAAACAAGCACAAAGTATGCTTTGTGTAAAACCTTGTTACCCGACTCCTGTCCAGAAGAAGCTCTGCCAATCCTTTATCGAGCAGACAGTTACAGAAGTGACCCTAGCTTCACCACCGGCATAAGGTCAGAGATTAAAGAGTCCCTTAGATCCCTCTCTCAGAGATACATAAAGAGAAGGGTTATGGAGGCCTCCCCGACTTCTGACGTTTCCTCTAAACCGGACTACGGGGATGACTCGAGTGCCTCCTCACTTTCCTCATCGTCAGATAGTGGGTCAGGACGCCATTGTTTTCCTCTTGAGGAAGTGGATAGACTTGTGAAATCAGTCAGATCCTCTATGGGCATTGTGGACACTAGGTTCGAGAAATCAGTGCAGAATATAATGTTCTGAGGCCTGGATCACAGAAGACGAAGGTCTTTCCCATTGAACAAAAAGATCAGGGCCCTAATACAAAAGAATGGAAAAAGCCGGAATGGAAGGGCTCCCTACCCCTATCTTTCAAAGAGAAAATACCCTTTGACAAGCCAGTTACACAGGTAATTGCGCAGGTGCCAGATTTCCTGCCCCGCAGTGTGAATAGATAAAAACACACTGCGGGGAGGGATCAGGGGAAAGGCTAAGACGCAGGCACTGGAGTCTTGTGACAGTTCCCGGGCAGCGTGCACTACGCGTGCCCCGGGACTGATACAAGAGCGCAGGCGCTGGACACAAACGAAAGTAAACAAAATAAAGGCAGGAGGAGGAGCGGTGACAATGAAGGGGCATGATGGACGGCTGGGGGGATGATGAGTCACGGGCAGAGGACATGCCTCTTAGACTCATCTAAGGTATGGAGAAAGATTTTTAAAACTGAATATTTCAGCGTTCCAGGGGCACAGAAGTAAAAGAGCCACCTTACCAGACTGATGCATTAGTGCTGCTGAAGGTGGCTCTTTTACTTCAAAACGGCCAGAGGGGTGACAAGTTTCCTTTAGCATCAGCTAGAAGTCACTAATATTTAGGCTCTTTCTATAGCTCCACCATTTGCCGAGATCCTATATGATAGGGTAGTCTTAAAGCCCGATCCAGCCTACCTACCCAAAGTAACTTTGCGGTTCCATAGGCTACAAGAAATCATCCTCCCTCCTTTTGTTCTGACCCAAAGAACCAGAAGGAAGAAAAAACTGCATATTTTGGATGTTAGGAGATCTGTAGTTAGGTACCTGTCTATAGGCACTATAGATTGTATATGGGTGTGTCTTCTGACCTCACTTTTGGGCGAAGGGTACTTCAGGCGTTAATCTCTCCTTAATTATATTTCTCTGTAAATCTTTTGTGGTGCTGTCATGGATGATTGAATAAAGTCTTACTGGTAACGGGATTTTTTGGAACCCATGACGGCACCCTTGTATTCCCTCCCATCACAAGTGGGTGAGCACTCCTTTCACTTCATTGTTTCCACACCTTTACTGGTTTAGGTGGTGTTAGTTGTTTTATGTTGATTTTTTTTTATTGTAATAACCATTTGTGGTCCTCTCATGCTCTGTAATCCAACTGATTCGAGAGAGAGGTACCGCCCTTCTTAGCATGTAGGTTTCCTGTCCTTGGTGGGCAGATCCCCTCTCTTGTGGTGCGGTCATGGGTTCTGAAAAATCCTTTAACGGTAAGTAACTAGGACTTTTCCACCTCTTCAGCTGACGCTTTCATTGCACATGGTAATCTTGGTCTTGTGCGCATCTGCGCATACATGGAAACCCATTTCATGAAGCTCTCACTGCAAAGTTCTGCAAATTTCACTTCCGGAGGTGATTTTGATCTCTTTAGAATAGGCTAGTTTTTTTTCTTTTTATGCTTATTACCTGACAGTAAAAGTGGTGTTCAAATGAATAAGTAAGATTACTTCTGGTTATCTGCACATTTCATTTTAGTGACAAAACCACACAACCATTAATAAAAAGTAATCCACTTGTAATCACACATTTCTTTATGGGTTCTTTTCACAACCACCGAGTCATGACGCGGCTAAGCAGATGTGATCCTATCCTTAATGTTTACAGCTTAATGTCATGATAATATACATATGATGTACTGTTTTCTTTATCACACATTTCTTGAACGATCCAGGGCTTCACTGACATTCTTCGCAGACACGCTGTGGGCTTTTTGACTCCCACCCTCCCTCCCAGCTCCTTCTCACTACACACTCTGTGTAATGTGATACTAGTTTGCTAGCACCCCCCCACTGAGTAGTTAATGGCCCCAAGCTGGCTGAAGGCAGTTGGGAGAACATGTGCTCTATTGTTCATGTAGAAACATATTAGGACATATCTTGACCCCAGTTGGTGCTATAGATATGAAAGTTACATATTTGCATGCCCATCAGTAGACCTACACCCCAGTGAAATCTGTAGGACTCAGAGCCAACAGAATCTGAGGAATGGATTTCTCCGTAAGCAGGTCATGTAGCCACTTCGTGCTTATACTTAAATGAACCCTCATGTCATGCTGAGCATAATGATAATTTTGTCTCTTATACGAGGTTCACCCTAAGAGATCCTAAGAGATATTGGTAATAGAGTATTTCATAACTGTTCAGAAAGGAGGCTTCCCCCACCACCCTCTTTGGAGGGGTCAGCCCACGGGAAGTTCCTTAGTTTAGGGACCAACTATAAAACAGGGACAGCCATTTTGCAGGGAGTTCAGTGCTTGGAGGAGGACAGCATATACCATCCCTGCTGTGGACTGAACCCTGGTCCTTGGGAACCCCTCCCCCCACCTACAACACATGGCTAACCATTGTCTCTGAGATACTGTAAGTGTTCTTTCATCTTTAATCCTTTTTATTTCATAATTGCTCTGTACACTTTGTAATTTGTCTCCCTTTATAATATCTTGTATACTTTTGTAAACACTGCCTACTTTTTGGAGTAAAATATAAAATTACTAGCTTCGTTTCTCCTTGCTCTATAAATGTATCTTCACGACCTCCATGCTAAATTAAGCCAATGCTACTGATTGTCGTTGGCTCCTGACCCGGTATTAATTATAGAACCAGGAGCTGGTGGCGGCAAAGTGTGTTCTGGGGTATCTGGGAGACTCTGGCAGTGATGGACGCCGGAACTGGAAAGTGGGATCATAAATTCCCCTGAAAAAAGAACTGGGGCAACGAAACACACCCAGTTCGTCACACATTGGTGGCAGCGGTGGGATCATAAACCGTATCCCCCCGTGCCGTTCCTCACATATTGGGAGCAGCAGTGGGATCATAAACCGTTACAGAAAATGTCTAAAGACACGCATTTCTAGCATTTCAAACTACGTGCTACATGTTTATTACAGTAGTAGTTTTTGGGATGTTCATACTGTACCTCCGTGTTGTTAAATGGAGCGCTGAACAAATGTAGGAGATTTAGTAAAAAGAGTAACTAAACTTTTTCTTTAACTCCCATGGAGGAGCCCTGTAACTTTGCAAATATTATTACGGATTTTGTCTTCATTTGTGTAACAAACTGCAGCATACTCCGACCATGTTTTCCCCCAGTCTTTTCCTGCTTTTTAGCTACATGATGTCAGAAATAACCATTTTGAAAAATTTCGGTAAATGGGGTGTAAATAGGTGTGGTGTAAAGAAAAAAATAAGTATACTTAAATCACAAAGGTAAAAATGCCTCCAAGTTTAAGATATGTATGTAATTAAAGATTAAGGGGGCAAAGCCATATTAGGGGGGGTTTATAGTATCAAAAGGGAGGGTTTTTTTTTTCAATTCAGTACTTTTAAATGAAATGGAATATTTAACTTTGTACGATGCAGTTTGTTGAATTTTAATCAAAATAGATTTATTAAACAAAATGATTCATTTTGGTACGATGTGGCATGAAAGGTCAGCAACACGGTGCCTCCTAAGTTTCTTATCACAACAACCTCAACAATTTTTTCCCAGAGTTGCGAGCTGAACCCTTTCACTGCCTCCTGTACTCCCCTTATAAAGCGATTTGCAATGTTTCGAACACATCTGGACAAAATTATTTAAAAAAAAATATTTTTTTTTAAGACAGCAAAAAACTTAAAGCAAAATTAAACAAATAACGAATCAAAAACAACAGTGGAAACCATTCCCGGGCGGATCCAGTTTGGTGAATTTCATCACACAATCATACACTTACAGAGTCCATTATGGCCCCTTGCTCCTAATGCACATTAGAAATGTGGGAAATGCTCCTGCTGAACGGTAGGTGTCCAGGGATCTCCTCCAACAACTAAATTAATTTGGTAAATAAAAATAAAAATGATGCGTTGGGCAACCTTAAAAATAGTTGGGTGAAATGGGGATAGGATAGGAAAAAGCCCAATATGCTAAAATACTTTTTCAACAGTTTTTTTTTTCCAAACTTTTTTTTGGTTTTGGAATTTAAAAAGGGAAAGGTAAAAAAAAAAAAAAGAAGGGTTGGGAGGGAAAAGAGGGGGGAAACAAGGGAGGACCAGGAGTGAATGGGGAAACAAACTTTTAAAAAAATTTTTAAACATTGTTAATACAAACAGCCTTACGCAGAATGGCTTAAAAAAAAATAGAAAAATGTTTACACATGTACATTTTGAAAGCACAAACACTATTTGAGTAATCTAATCAATTCTTATAGACATAGTAGTTGACCAACTGAACGGATTGGATTAGGTGAATAACGACCAATGTTAAATAATGACCACTAATAGGGTGTATAAAAAGATTCTAATAATATATTTATTTTATATATATAGATTTTTAAAATTATATATAATAGAACTATATAAAAAAATTATTGTAGTCCAGGGTTCAAGGAATAGATTTCCAACGAGTCCATTTCTTTATAAATTTGTCAAGTTGTTTTAACATGCTACTTACTTCAAATTCTTTGTGAAGGCTAACTTTTTCAAAAATTTGAATCAATGGCGGGTCCAGGCTTTTTCCATAAAAGCCAAAGCATTTTTATAACAAAAGGTGGAAACAAGAGGTTTTAAGGTAGGTCATCTGATTGGTTCAACGTAAAAGTGCAATTGAGGGAAGTGAATCTTTTTGAAAGTATTGAGTTTGAATTTATTAATGTTTTTCCAAAGCGCTTATAGGACAATGCCAAAGATGTAATTAAGCCCCATATTGCCCACAGTTTCTCCAACAGGTTGAAGAATGTTCTTGGTTTATTTTAGAAAGTTTAGGCAGGGGTATAATACCATCCAGTAAGAATTTTATGGTGGGATTCTTTAAAGACATTGAAGCTGTGGCAGAGTAAGAAATGGTACAAGCTTTTTCCGATTCAGAAAGATCAAGATTAAGTGAAGTCACCTCCCATTTATTATGTTATGGTTTTTGTCAATTCATAGCTTTTGCTTAAGCATTTAATATGAACTAGATGAACCCATTCTAAAACCCCGGTGGCAAGCATTTTTATAGGTAATGGTCTCCCATCCTGGTATGTCGCCCCCTCCTATTGGTAGCTGGCACCCCTCATCCCACGTAGGATGTAGGTACCCCCCACCCCCATCCGTACATGGTCCCTCATCCCCAACCTGGTATCTGGGGCCCCCTCACCCCCATCCTGGTATGCATGTCCCCCTCACCCCAAATCCTGGTATGCATGGTCCCTCACCCCCATCCGGTATCAAGGTACCCCACCCCCCAATCCGGTATGCTGTACCCTCATCCCTTCCTGGTATGCATGGTACCTACTTAATCCATATCCTAATTCATGGTTTCCCCCCCCCCCCACAATCTGGTAGCTGGTCCCCCTCACCCCCCCCAACCTGGAATGCATTGTCCCCTCCCCGTCAATCCTGAATGCTGGTCCCCTCTCCCCCAACCTGGTAGCATGGTCCCCCACCCCCAAACCTGGATGCATGGTCCCCTCATCTCCAATCCTGGTATCATGTTACCCCTAATCCCCAATCCTGGTATGCATGGTCCTCCACCCCCCATCCTGGTATTTGAAGGTCCCCTCACCCCCCAATCCTGTTGCATGGCCCCAACCCCCATCCTGGTATGCAGGTCCTCCACCCCCCATCCTGGTAATCATGGTTCTCACCTCTCTATCCTGATATGCATGGCCCCCCACCCCCAATCTTGGAATGCATGGTCCCCTCACCCCCCCAATCCGTTTTGCATAGTCCCCTCACCCCCCCATCCTGGTATGCAGGTCCCCCCCCCATCCCCACAGAATGTATGGTCCACCTCACCCCCCAATCCCTGGTAGCGGTCCCCCTCATCCCCAATACGGTAACAGGAACCCTTACCCCCAAACCTGGTATGCA
Organism: Oophaga sylvatica; assembly: GCA_033576555.1. Classification (NCBI taxonomy): domain Eukaryota; kingdom Metazoa; phylum Chordata; class Amphibia; order Anura; family Dendrobatidae; genus Oophaga; species Oophaga sylvatica. The sequence continues at coordinate 777,784,502 of JARQOD010000001.1, read as the reverse complement.
TGGTCCCCTCACCCTCCCAACCTGGTATGCATGGTACCCCTCATTCCCCAATCCTGTATGCTGGCCCCTCACCCCCCAATTCTGTTAGATGGTTCTCTCACCCCCAATCCTATATACATGGTCCCATCACCCCCCTATCCTGGATGCAGGTCCCCTCACCCCAATCCTGATATGCATGTCCCCTCCCCCCATACCTTATGCATGATCCCCACCCCCTATCCTGTATGCATGGGCCCCCCATCCTGGTAGCATGGTCCCCTCACTCTCAATCCGGAATGCATTCCCCTCACCCCCCAACCTGGCATGCAGGACCCTTACCTCCCAATCGGAGCTGGCCCCTCATGCCAAATCCGATATGCAGGTACCCCTCTCCCCCCCCAAACCTGGTATGCAGGTCCTCTCACCCCCTATCCTATAGCAGGTCCCCCTCTCCCCCCTTTAACCTGGTATGCAGGTTTACCCCCTATCCTGGTATGCCTGGGCCCCTCATCCCCTAATCCTGGCATGCAGTCCCCTCCCCCTAATCCTGGCATGAGGCCCCTCCCCTCCAATTCTGGGATGCATGGTCCCCCTCCCTACGGGATTATGGTACCCCCTAACCCAATCCCTGAATGCATGGTCCCCCACCCCAATCCATATACATGGCACCCCTTACCCCAATTCTGGTATGCAGGTCCCCCCCATCCCCAATCCTGAATGCATGGTACCCCCATCCCCCAATCCTGGTTTTGATGGTCCTCTCAACCCCCATCTGGTAGCATGGCCTCTCCCCCCCTATCCTGGGTTTTGC
>JARQOD010000001.1:777710811-777783612 GCA_033576555.1 Oophaga sylvatica | reverse complement strand
TTTGGGCAATCAAGGCAAGGCCTATTCTGAGTGGAACTTGTCTTGTTAAACCGCTGTCTCGTCTTGGCCACCGTGCTGCAGATCAGTTTAGAGCGTTGGCAATCTTCTTATAGTCTAGGCCATCTTCTTATAGAGAAGACCATCTTTATGTAGAGCAACAATTCTTTTCTTCAGATCCTCAGAGAGTTCTTTGCCATGAGGTGCCATGTTGAACTTCCAGTCACCAGTATGAAAGCGTGTGAGTGATAACACCAAATTTAACAAACCAGCTCCCCATTCACACCTGAGACCTTGCAACACTAATGAGTTACATGACAACGAGGAAGGAAAATGGGTAATTTGGCACCTGGTGCCCCTTCATATCTTGGTAACAATACTTTTAAATAATTGTTATATTTCATTCTTTTTAGTCAACCTATTAGTCTGTGATAGGGAGAATAGTATATACCCTTACAGATTTACTTTAGTCTTCTGACCGTACATGGATTTGTCACATTGACCACTGAATGGACTATACACACGTGGTCAAAATTGCTGGTACCCCTCGTTTAATGACAGAAAAATCCACAATTGTCACACAAATAACTTGAATCTGACAAAAGTAATAATAAACCAAAAATCTATGAAAAGTAACAAATGAAAGTCAGGCATTGCTTTTCAACCATGCTTCCACATAATTTTTAAAAAATAAAACTTATGAAATAGGCCTGGACAGAAATGATGGTACCCTTAACTTAATATTTTGTTGCACAACCATTTGAGGCAATCACTGCAATCAAATAATTCCTGTAACTGTCAAAGAGACTTCTGCACCTCTCTCGACACGTATTTTGGCCCACTCCTCAAGAGCAAACTGCTCCAGTTATCTCGTGTTTGAATGTTGCCTTTTCCAGACGGCATGTTTCAGCTCTTTCCAAAGTTGCTCAGTAGGATTTAGGTCAGGGCTCATAAAAGGCCACTTCAGAATAGTCCAATGTTTTCCTCTTAGCCATTCTTGGGTGTTTTTAGCTGTGTGATTTGGTCATTATGTAGGGAGATGGACTTGGCTAGTGATACTCTTCTCGTGTCGGGGCTGGAACTATCGGGGCTGTCACCATTGTTGCCGGTGGGAAGGACTTCCTGATGGCATGGACCCTTGCACCTGACTGTGGGGGGCGGGTCAGATATAAAGGAGACTGCGCTCGCCAGAACGCTCTCTAGCGGGAAGACAGCGTGTGCGACAGAAGATTGACTCCCTCCTTGCAGACTGACACGAGCTAGCAGGCCCGCACTGTACATGTTCATCCCCGTGCCTACTGACCTTGCATTACCAGAGATTGTCACTACTTTGGCTTCTGACTCCCATACTTCTGACCGGTCCGTACCGCTGGCTGTGGCCGGTGCTCCACGTGGGATTCATCAGGCGGTGCATGTTGATTCATGTACCATGACCACGGCCTGTACTCCGGGACTTTTTATATCCGCTGCGGTGCCTCGCGCCTCCTCTTGTGCAGCACCCCGGTCCAGGACCAAAGGACTACGTTGCTGGATACCAAGACATGTCGCCACCGTAGAGACAGTGCCTCACCTATCTTCGGGACCAATTCAGAGACTGCTCCTGTTTCCTGCGGCACAATCAAGGGATATTCCAGCCTCCTCCAACAGGGAACCGCATACTGATAAGTTAACCTATTGTTTGCACTTCCATTTTCGTGATATAATTGCATACTCTTGTTGCTTATGGAGCACCCGCCAAGGCTGTGGGGTACCCGGTACCAGGCCGCTTCTTAAAGGGGCAGTGTCACGGCAGCAGTGACCTGGTTTGTGGCCATGGGCGGCCAATAAAAGGGGATGATGATGATGAAAAGGGGAAATAAAGTTTATGATGTAATGGATTAAATGTTGAAGACGCCACCCGTAGTATTCGGTCAGGGGACCGACGCTGCCATGAAGATCCTATGGGATGATGATAGGGCAGCAAAGGTGGTTAAGCTCTCCACGGGTAGAGCTGTATCCCAGGGCAGTTAGGATGTTAAAGGTGGTGTTGGTGGTGAGTGTGGTGCAGGAATGATTCAGAGGGCACAGCAGGGTGCAGTTTCCGATGTTTTACTCACAGTTCTTGTGTACACAGATGCCCGCTTCGTGCTGTATCCTTCAGGTGAGGGGTCCAGCAAGCTCGCAGGTAGATCAGGATACACCTTTCCAGGACTCCCTTCAGTATGTTCCTCTCCTGGCTGACTCACTGCACTGGCTTTCCGCCCTTCCTGTCCAGCACCATCACAAACTGTCCCAAGCCAGCAGCCGCAGACCTTGTCGGGTGATGTCCCCTTGCTCCTATATGGCTGCCTTTTCGGCGAATAATTGTGGATGTGGCTGGGGCAACTACAGCTGCCCCTGCTTCCGGCTTGCTAGCTGAGTCTTATAGTCCTCCACTAGTCTCGGGGCCAGTTCCCCACTGCGACCTGGTCCCTCCGCTGCTGGATACGTTCCCCACAAGTGGCTTCGGCTCTTCCCGTGTCCCTAGGACCCCTTCTGTCCTCCCGGGAGCTTCCTTCAGCCTCCCCTCACAATTCTTCCTCTGCTGCCGCTCTGCTGCACTCCTTTGATCTCCTCAGACCAACTGCTCTGTTCTTCCTGCTCTCTAAGCTCCTCCCCTTTCTCCTACCTTCTCCGCCCACACCCCAACACCCTTTCCTACCCAACCTGAGATGAGGCCCTCCCTAATTGTACGCCCGGGTGCCCTGACTGAACTAGTGTGTTGGATGCGAGTGTTAGAGTCCTGGGCAGTGCTCCCTCCTTACCTGAGTGGGATACCACACCTCTGGATGAGGTGCAGTACCTATGTGAAGACTGGACCCTCAGGTGCGCCACACTTACATATTTTCTTAACCATCAACTGGTGAGGTGGGATTTGCCACACCTCAGGGAATTTTTGTACGGCTGCCATTCATTGAAAAATGCTGGTATGAGGATACTTGTCTCCCTAGCTTCCATCCATTTCCTTGTCAACAGGATGTCGTCAAGGCCTCTGCATTTTCTGTAAAAATAAGAAATTTCTAAACACTGGGGTATAGGAAACCCCACATCAGTTGCGTGACAAAAACCCCACCTCACCAGTTGAGGGTTAACTACTCCCTGCGTGAAGTATTCACTGTTATTATATTCTTTAGAAAAAGAAACCTGTTAACTCTTGCTCTGCCTCCTGCTCGTCACTGCATCTGCTTTCCTGCTCGTTAATCCTACAATTATCCTGTTGCAAGACCCATGACCTGCGACTGAGACCAAGCTTTCTGACACTGGGCAGCACATTTCTCTCTAGAATCCCTTGATAGTCTTGAGATTTCATTGTACCCTGCACAGAATCTAGACACCCTGTGCCAGATGCAGCAAAGCAGCTCCAGAACATAACAGAGCCTCCTCCATGTTTCACAGTAGGGACAGTGTTCTTTTCTTGATATGCTTCATTTTTCCATCTGTGAACATAGAGCTGATGTGCCTTGCCAAAAAGTTCAATTTTTGTCTCATCTGTCCATAGGACATTCTCCCAGAAGCTTTGTGGCTTGTCAACATGTAGTTTGGCAAATTACAGTCTGGCTTTTTTATGATTTTTTTTTCAACAATAATGTCCTCCTTGGTTCCTTGGTCGTCTCCCATGAAGTCCACTTTTGGCTCATACAACGACGAATGGTGCGATCTGACACTGATGTTCCTTGAGCTTGAAGTTCCCCTTTAATCTGTTTAGAAGTTTTTCTGGGCTCTCTTGTTACCATTCGTATTATCCGTCTCTTTGATTTGTCATCTATTTTCCTCCTGCTGTCACGTCCAGGGAGGTTGGCTACAGTCCCATGGAGCTTAAATTTCTGAATAATATGTGCAACTGTAGTCACAGGAACATCGAGCTGTTTGGACATGGTCTTTATAATTTTTACCTTTAACATGTTTGTCTATAATTTTCTTTCTAATTTCCTGAGATAGCTCTTTCCTTTGCTTCCTCTGGTCCATGTTGAGTGTGATACACACCATGTCACCAAACAGCACAGTGAGTATCTGTAGCCCTCTATACAGGCCACTCACTGATTCCAAGATTGTAGACACCTGTGCTAATTAGTGGACACACCTTGATTTTACATGTCCCTTTTGTCACATTATTTTCAGGGGTACCTTCATTTCTTTCCAGGCCTATTTCATCAGTTTTATTTTTTTTTTCATTTTGTGGAAGCATGGTTAAAAAGCAATGTCTGACTTTCATGGATTTTTGATTTATTATTACTTTGTCAGATTCAAGTTATTTCTGTGACCAAAGTGGGTTTTTCTGTCATTAAACTAGGGGTACCAACAATTTTGATCATGTGTGTATATTGTACTGATACCAGTTAACTATAATCTAGTTTTCTGCATTGAATTGTTTTCTGTATCTAATTTGTATTTGCTATATCAGGTTCTTAATGTGGTGCCATTACTTGGCTAACGTGATGATGACTTGTTTTTAATGTATATCAATAAACAATGTTTTTATAATCGATCTACTTTTCTACTGTGTATGGTCATTTACAACCCATGTTATATGATTTACTTGTCCTTCCTAGTAGCTAGTAGTACTTTTTGTAGACACTAAAAATTGCATAACAGGAATACTCTACAAGACAGCACTGGGAACCCTTAGTGATTAGATATTTATCCCCTACCCTGTGAATAGGTGATCAATGTCATTTGTGGGAAAACCCATTATAAAAGTGTTCAGGGGAGACCATAGTCTTGACGTTTTACTTCCTTTCAATAAATATATTAGAAAAAGCGCAATATGCCACATGGAACACCGAACTAGAGAGGACACCACTAGATAACTAATTAGTGCATGCATGCAAGTTGCTTTATGTGTGTGGCCTTTAAGACGCCAAACATGGCACCACTGTCAGGTATAATCGCTGTTATTGACAGACACCAGAAGGTAAACTAGAACAGGTTTTACACAACTTGTGCCATCTCGGCATCATATTTTCTAAATGCTGGCAAAAACTTGACAGTTGCACACAGAATAGCTTCATGGTTACACTGCAAATGGTGATAAAAAGCTTAATTGTTACATAACAGAACTGAGGCTCAAAGCCTGATAGTTTCATACCAGAACTGATCAAAATTGATAATTACAGCACTTCTGTGGATGGTGCCCAAGTAGGATCCTATCCCATGTAAATCTTGTAGAAAACTTGGCACTCGGGTAAATATCAATACCAGAACTGAGGCTCAAAGTTTGGTGGTTACATACCAGTACTGAGGCTCAAATCCTGATGGTTACATACCAGAACTGAGGCTCAAATCCTGATGGTTACATACCAGAACTGAGGCTCAAAGCCTGATGGTTACATACCAGAACTGAGGCTCAAAGCGTGATGGTTACGTACCAGAACTGAGGCTCCAAGCCTGATGGTTACGTACCAGAACTGAGCCTCAAAGCCTGATGGTTACGTATCAGAACTGAGCCTCAAAGCCTGATGGTTACATACCAGAACTGAAGCTCAAAGCTTGGTGGTTACATACCAGAACTAAGGCTCAAAGCCTGATGGTTACATACCAGAACTGAGGCTCAAAGCCTGATGGTTACATACCAGAACTGAAGCGCAAAGCTTGGTGATTACATGCCAGAACTGAGGCTAAAAGCTTGGTGGTTACATACCAGAACTGAGGCTCAAAGCTTGATGGTTACATACCAGAACTGAAGTGCAAAGCTTGGTGGTTACATACCAGAACTAAGGCTCAAAGCTTGGTTATATACCATAACAGGCTCAAAGCCTGATGGTTACATACCAGAACTGAGCCTCAAAGCCTGATGGTTATGTACCAGAACTGAGCCTCAAAGTCTGATGGTTACATACCAGAACTGAAGCGCAAAGCTTGGTGGTTACATACCAGAACTAAGGCTCAAAGCTTGGTTACATACCATAACAGGCTTAAAGCCTGATGGTTACATACCAGAACTGAGGCTCAAAGCCTGGTGGTTACATACCAGAACTGAAGCGCAAAGCTTGGTGATTACATACCAGAACTGAGGCTAAAAGCTTGGTGGTTACATACCAGAACTAAGGCTCAAAGCTTGATGGTTACATACCAGAACTGAAGCAGAAAGCTTGATGTTTACATACCAGAACTGAGGCACAAAGCTTGGTGGTTATGTAAGGGAGGGCCCAGACTGGAGTTGTGACCTGGATTACTGTAACATCCATGTCCAGCCCCTTCCCTACATGAAACTGTGTTCTTCCCTCTGGTTCACCTGCATTTCCAGATTCTACTCCTCCTGGGCACCTCCAGGCACCGACGGTCCCTCTTCTTTGAGACCCCCAGTAATGGAGACACAGTCCAGAATAACTTGAACACATTCTTTACTTAATTCTTCACACGTTACATCTACAGTTGGCACAACAGATGCTTCATTTGTTTCCTTATCTCTTCCTGCTTTGCTGTCACTTCTGTGCAGTACACGCCCAGAACGGACCGTCCTAGACTGCTCCCCAGTTCCTTCCAGGCCTGTCCTTGCCATAATTACACTTCCTTCAGCCTGCTTTGCCTCAGAACTGAATTCATCAATCCCTACGTTTGGTGGCCCCCGGTGAAGCATCTGGCCTGTCTGTCTCGTCGAAGCTCCAGCTCCCCTCAGTTCCTTGGTCCAGCCAAACTTCTGCCCTAAAAGCCCTGGCCCAGGCGGTAAGACGCCACATCTTTCCTCTCTGCAAGGCTCACTGCGAGACTATGCAAAGGCAGTGGGTAACGTGGGTTGCAGTACTTAAACGTTGCATGGCTGACGGTTGTCCAGGTCTAAGCCCTTGTGGACACTTGGATACACTGGCCCCGTCTGATCTAACTTCCTACAAGCTACTGTCTTACTACCCGGCAGCCCCTCCTACACTTAACCCTATGTGAACTACCTATCAGCTATACTTAACAAGGCCCACTATATGCCCCCACCTAGTGGCCCACAACAGAACTACACTTACCCAGACTTAGAAACTATATGCTAAAGTGCCCTCCTCTAATGTCTCAAAAGGACGCACTTAACTTTCCCTAAGCTATACATATATCAGGAATACAATGTTATACAAAGGAATACGAAATATAGGCAAAACATAAATATAATGGTAACACATCATGAATGTGGCATTACCATAACTATTAGCAGTAATACATAATATTATGTAGCAATACCACCAAATGTTTGACTACACAATGACTATTTACATGATAAAACATTAAGTACACTTAAGGGGTGGGGCGAAACAGGAATGCACCTTCACCCCCTTACAGTTACATACCAGAACTGAAGCACAAAGCTTGGGGTTACATACTAGAACTGAGCTCAAAGCTTGGTGGTTTCATACCAGAACTGAGGCACAAAGCCTGATAATTACATGCCAGAACTGAGTCACAAACCTCTGTGGTTAGAAACAACAAAAGGAATCTATTTCACAGAAGGAAGTCTCCAATAGCCAGTTCAGTTTACCAGCTTAGGGAATTCACTAAGCACGTTGCAGTGCAGAACAGTTGGTACAGTCCACAGTTGCTCTCATTAGGTACAGTATGTGATGATACTCGCTAACGCAGGCCACAGTACACCTGTGCTCAGACTTTCTTCCTTGGATCACCCCCCCTTGCATGCATTTTAGTAATACAGTAATAGTAATCTACCAATGCTGTTTGATTTTTGGAATTATTCTCATTTCTATTTTAATAACTTTTATTTCTATAGCGCCAACTTTACAATTCAGAGGGAACATGTACAGACGATATTCTGGTGCACACAAAAGCTGAGACTTTTCCTGTAGCAACTATGTTAAAAATTGCAGTCAAGCATTTTTGCATCCATTTACTCCACTGAATATCAGTACTTTGTGCATTATAATATGAGGGTTGTAGAACACACACAAACTAATTAAGTTGCATGAATGGCTTAAACTGTCTGTATTGGCACAGAATGACCCGTGTGCCTGAAGCCATCGTGAAACAGCTAAAACAACGGGGATTTTTCACCAGTTTAAGGTCAGGTCCAGACTTGAGTATGACATTTTTTTTATCCATTTTGATTCCAGAAACACTGACTTTTCCATCTGGCTGGTGTTCTGTATGTCTAGTTTACATCCCTATGTACCGTAAGTCATATGTCTGTTTTTTTATATCTATATGACCTTTGTTCCATATATGAACATTTAAAAAAATAATAAAAAGCTTAAAAGATTTTCTAATGTAATCTCTGTACTGGCTCTGTTAAAAATATGCCATCCGAATGTGGTCTGTATGACATCCATTTTTTGGGTTTTTTTTACTCACCCATTGGATTTATGAGAAGAGTCTGATCTGAGTAAAAAATAGTGCATTCTGCTTTTCTTTTTTTTTTACACAGACCATTGTTCTGCCATTGTCAGTGTGTCATGCGTGTGCAGTCTCTTTGGCACATAGCTAAAATATTGACTAAAAATATGATCGTCTGAATGACCTCTAAGGAGTGAAGAAAGTTTTTCTAGCCTTGTCTTAAAAAGTGCAACGATTATCCATTTTACAATGATAATAGGGGTGTACGGCAAGATGCCAAAACGTCCTTGGTGCATTTCTTTACCATTATTCTTGGGTGAAGTGTTTCTCAGGCAAAAATGTCATGTCATTATTGATATCGACTATATTTAATAGTTAATTTGTTATTTTGCTGTCTGTTACTGGAAAAAGCCCTTCCAAACATATATACCAATATAATATTTTCAAAGGTTTTTGAAAATGTTATATCGGTGGCCTACCATGAGGACCATTAGGTTAGGCCATTCACATCCTATCAGTGTTGGTCTTTAACCCGGTATCCTCACTGATCAGCTGATTGCTACTGCATTCACTTGAAAGGGAGAGAGCTGCAGTACCATTCATGGCCACTATACGATGTACAGAGCTGAGCCTGTTCCAGTGCCCCTTCAGCTCAATTTGGGGTCACACCTCCAGCGATGTGATAATGATGACTTAGCCTAACTATATATTTTTTTTTAGAATTTGCATTACCCTCACCCATGGCCAGACAACTAATTAGCCTCCGACTCCAGTTTAGGCTGACGAATCCAAAGACAGAAGTCCAGACCAAGCTTGAGCTAGCACCTGGGAGCTTCTATCCTTAATCCACGGTGCTGGCACATAAGTCCACTGCCTATTTGACTGGAATTTCTTTTCATTTGTCTAGACATTTCGCAGCAGGCCTAGGGAAAGTAGCAGACACCTGCCACTGAGCCAGAAACAATTCGCTCTGACAACCATAGACAGTACTGTTTATATTTCTGCTGCAAGATTTGGTAAGAGGACTCTAAAGAAAACTCAAGCAAAATATGTGGGAGGAATGTGCTGTAAGTGGCTGGGGCCATATCAAACTTTCACAGGCACTGTTCCCCTGTGCAGACTGTGTATGTAGCATTCCTCTGCTAGTATCACAATTAGTGTTCAGAACTGCTTAAATATTAAATTGTGTTGAAAAAAAGAAAACCTTTTTACCATTCAGTTATATCACATTTAGTTTTTATAAAAAATAGAATTAATACATTGCATTACCTACCTAGTAATGATCCTGAGTTACAGTCTATTGTAGATCATATGTAAAAAAAGAGATTGGGTTTAAAGGTTTACGTCAACTTGTAATATCCAGAAGAATTTCTTTAAAAGGAAGTTGTTCCCTTTCACTTACATTTTTCCCCAGCAACAGTTTGCTATGAAAAAACCCCAAAACAAACAAACCATATTGTACTCGCCTTCCCCAGATCTACTGGTGACTTTCTGGCAGCGTACATAGTGGCAGATATTGGCTGCAGCGCTGACATCACCTTGACAGCACAGCAGCCAATCAGTGAACTCAGCAGCTCTGACCTGTATACGGAACGCCCCTTTCAGAGCTCACTGATTGGCTGCCGTGCTGTCAGCCCATGCCAGAAATGACAATCCGCTTAATGTGAACACTTCATCGGCCGGGCTACCAGGTGTTGCACCGTCATTGATATGACATTATTGATTTATCTTAAGGATGGTCCATCAGCATCAAAGTACTAGACCTTTTAAAAAATTACATTAATTCTGTCTTGAGAAAGCACATCTAAGTTTGGACCTGATTAATCAGTACAAGTACATAAATGGCCCATAGAAAAAAATATGGTCAGCTGTTCTATGCAGGCACAACTTTTTTTGTCCAGTTAAATAAATGATTACTGCCGGATTTGTTAAATCATTGAAGCCAATATGAACAGATCAGTTTTTCATCAGAGTGAAACTGATCCAGTTTTTTTGTTTATTGGATATTTTTTTAAACGGATGATTAGTGGATATGTGAACTCAGCCTTAGGCCTCATTCACACATCAGTATTTCATCAGCATTTGCATGCCAAAACCAGGAGCGTCTCCAAAACACAGAACAGGTGTCAATCTTTCAATTATAGTTTTTCTCTGTAAGTTCCACTCCTGGTATTGGCATACAAACACTGATGAAAAATACTGACATGTGAATGAGGCCTTAGACCGGAAAACCCCTTAAAGGGAACATGTCAGGTTCCCCATGCACGCCAACCCAGCAGAATTCGTTTATGCATGACTAAATTCCCTACCTAAGCTACACCAAAAATGACGCTTTACAAAAGTGAACATTAAATGAATAAAGTTTATTGTAAACAATTAAAAATAAGAACCACAAAGGTTCATAAAAGAATAAAAAAACTTATGGGGGGTAACAGTACAGGAAAGAAATGTTTTTTTATGGCTAAATATGGCAGAATATATAAAGCATAGTTGAGGGGGTCTACAGTGTAAAATATTATAAAGTGCAAATGCCTGTATCAATATATACAATCAAAATACATGTGCATACAAATGCTGCTAAAATACAATAGATCTGCTTAGTCCATGGAAGAAGCCAGAACACACAAGGATAATACAGATAGATAAATCATATAAACATACATTATTGTGGTTTCAGGAAAAAAACCATGGCTGAAGTAGATCAATATACACAGAGTTATATAGAATAATGAACTGAACCCACAAACAACATGGACGAAGCTTTCCATAGCGAAACGCGTGTTGGGTCTGGTGGGTCCCTGGCTTGCGGCTTTCATTTGGTAAATATTATTTATTCATGTTGTTTGTGGGTTCAGTTCATTATTCTATATCATTCTGTGTATATTGATCTACTTCAGCCATGGTTTTTTACTGAAACCGCAATAAAGTATGTTTAGTATGTTTATATGATTTATCTATCTGTATTATACTTGTGTGTTCTGGCTTCTTCCATGGACTAAGCAGATCTATTGTAATTTAGTAGCATTTGTATGACATGCATTTTGATTGTACACTGCTCAAAAAAATAAAGGGAACACTCAAATAACACATCCTAGATCTAAATGAATGAAATATTCTCATTGAATACTTTGTTCTGTACAAAGTTGAATGTGCTGTCAACATAATCACACAAAAAATCATCAATGGAAATCAAATTTTTGAACCAATGGAGGCCTGGATTTGGAGAGACCCCAAAATGAAAGTGGAAACAAGTCAAAATGAAAATCAAAACAAGACAAAATTAAAGTGGAAACAAGTCAAAATGATGCTCAGTATTGTGTGTGGCCTCCACGTGCCTGTATGACCTCCCTACAATGTCTGGGCATGCTCTTGATGAGGTTGCGGATGTTCTCCTGAGGATTCTCCTCCCAGACCAGGACTAAAGCATCCATCAACTCCTGGACAGTCTGTGGTGCAACGTGACATTGGTGGATGAGAGAGACATGATGTTCCAGATGTGCTCAATCGGATTCAGGTCTGGGGAATGGGCAGGCCAGTCCATAGCTTCAATGCCTTCATCTTCCAGGAACTGCTGACACACTCCAGCCACATGAGGTCTGGCATTGTCCTGCATTAGGAGGAACCCAGGGTTAACCGCACCAGCATATGGTCTCACAAGGGGTCTGAGGATCTCATCTCGGTACCTAATGGCAGTCAGGCTACCTCTGGCGAGCACATGGAGGGCTGTGTGGCCCTCCAAAGAAATGCCACACCACAACATTACTGACCCACTGCCAAACCGGTCATGCTGAAGGATTTTGCTTGAATGAGCAAAAATTCGGTTTTGTGACTCTAGCTTAAAAAAGGAACAAAACATTTCTGAATTTTTTATTTGATTGAATTTGGAATGCAAAAATAATCACAGACATTGTTTACTATAAGTATGACATTCAGATTCTCGGGACATATGGTAAAGTTGCCACTATACCATGCCGTTCCTGCAACAGATTTCCTTGCACTCCAAGCTATCACCCACTGTAAAACCCTCCCTTTCTAAATTGACTTCCCAGTCCCAATGTAAGTATTTGTATGCCAAAACCAGGAGTAAAACTTAGAGAAGAACTATAATTGAAAGATTGTCACCTCTTCTGTATTTTGGAGACACTCCTGGTTTTGGCATATAAACACTGATGAAAAATGTAGCATTAGATGCGGACGGACATCCAATACAAAGTGTAAGCCAGACCTATGGGGCAGGGTAGGTGTATTATCAGTACTATTGTGACATTTCAGGCAGCTTGGCTTTTTATGATGCCATCAAATGACCCCTGTAACTGCCCTGAAAACCATATTGGTTTTATTAAAACAGATCAAATACAACTTCAACGCATCTATAGAGTTTAGAACAGAATCCACATCATCTGTGATCCTCTCTGCAACATTTCCAGTATCGGTGTATTCATCCACTGATGTGACTGATGTCGTCCTGCTGAGACCAATAGTTACACAATTGATCTCCAACCAACAATATTGTTACTAGTTTCCTTTAGGAAGAATTGTCCGTAAGTGCGCCTTTGTGTCCGGTTGTTCTTTAATTGAAATTTGTAACAGTATAGTTGCTGGTAATTTCTTGTGGGACAACAGGTCTTAGCAAGAAGATGGCACCATCACTGGATGAATACAAGGGTACTATGAGTGTGACGGAGAGGGAAGACTACACTTGATGCGGATTCTGTTCAAAAGATCGTAGATGTGGTAAAAAGCCACTTTTATCTGTTTTTTTTTTTATTGTGAAGAGGATTGTACTACCATATTGAACTTTACTTTTGATCTAGGCCCTTTAGTGTGTTGGAAAGGGTGTCCTGTTAAAAAATTATAGTGTTATGATGATGTCATCAGCATTTCACAAGCTAAATCCTATTGGTTTTCACCAGGTAAGCAGCGGGTGTGTTATCTGGCAGCAACTAATCCATATTAACCTTCTATTTAGATATTAAATGGGTTGTCCACAACCCCTTCTCAATCATTATACTTCACCCATGTAAAATACCAGCTCTACTCCCCTCCGTGTGGACGCTGTTCTAACTATGTGGGCACTTAGTCTCCTGGGCTTATGGCACATTATGTCACCTGAGTAGTGGCAGCTTCAATCTAACTTTTTTCAGAAATTAGGAGGAAGTCAGAGAGCAGGTACAACTCTCGCTTCTACCGGTGTTAGTTTCATCCTGAGGAAATGGGACTAAAGCGGCATAATGTCATGCAAGACTCGAGAGAGTCTGCCTTCATTGCTGGAACAGGGCACGCACTGAAGTTAGTATAATCTATAATTATTTCACGTGGGGGAACTATATTAGTGAAGAAGAATGTTGTTTTAATATGTATTTTCAGAGATTAATCACTGTAGTATGCAGGGCTGTGGAGTTGGTAAGCCAAACCTCCGACTCCTCAATTTCCCTGACTCTGACCCCACAGCACTGCCTCACTACTGAGCATGTGCATAAAGTGCAGCACAGATTCATCTCCACTAAAAGAAAGAGATCCTTAGATCAGGAACAGGACAGACATTAATAGGACAGTTCATAACTTTCTCAAATTGTTATGAAAAAAATGTACAGCACATCCTGCATTGTACTATTGAACCCAATGTATTATATACTTTAGGAGTCAGTCCATTTTATTCTGACTCAGACTACACCAAAATGGTCTCAGACTCCACAGCCCTGGTAGTATGTAATAAATGCTACGGGCAATAAATGCTGTCATCTTCATAGCTATTGTGCTTCCAACACTATTCTATGGATAGGTTAAAGGAAGTCTGTCATCCACAAAATACAATATAAGGGACTTGGTCTCCATAAAACTCATACTAGCACTGTACACTTTAGTGGTTTAGTGCCCAAGAAAATAACTTTTAATTTAAATACAAAAGAAGGGGCTTTGGTGCATCCATGGTGTGAACAAGGGCTCTGTACTATTACAACTCTTCAATTTGCATTTTAGGGATTTTCGCACTTCTGGTTGACCACACTTGATTGCCCAGAGAGAGTGCTACCTGAACTCAGTCTGTGTATCTGCACACGCGCATGGACACTGCCTGAGCCCAGCCATGTGCACACTCTGTGTAGTGGAGGGAAACCTGTACTCCTCCCTTACTTCTCTGTGTAACCTCCACAAGTAACACTGATATACCGAGAAGTCTAGTGAACAAGCGTCTTCAGGAGGAGAACGCGTCCAGCCACACTGACTGTTCCTGCAGTGACACTTTGTGAGCGTGGCTGGGCTCAGGCAGTATCAAAGCCCACACAGAAACATTCGAGAGGAGTTCAGGCAGCAATCACTCTGGGTGTAACAGTGCACTTAGCCACGCCACACCGAAGACCCATCATTTGCAAGTCATTTTTTCAAGCACTGTTCCAATAAAATGTCCAGTAATAATGATTTTTTTTAAAGAGGCTAACTCACCTTTATCACTGCACCGCTGGTTTAATATGCATTTTGGGGATGACAGACTCCCAATAAAGATGTAAGAAAAAAACTGAAAAGGTCCTCCCGAATCATGTGAGGTGCCCATTCAAATGTCAGATCCCAGTGATATGTTTCTTTTGTATACTTTAGGAACAAGCTCTAACATTGCTTTGTGGAAAGAGGGGGTCGCTTCCTTTCAATAACATGCCTATGTTGTGAAGAGTAATCCTCCACAAGGCCAGAAGATATACAAATTCAGCCAAACTGAGTCCTTCAGAACTTTCTGTGCTCCCATGACTGCCATCAATCTTGTTGGTGAATGACAGCTCGTGAGTCACGGCGTTAGTCACTAGGGAAATATTCACACTGTGATGGTCTTATCCCTTTCCCACCATTCCTTATCTTTACTATGCCCATTGTACCTCTTACTGCTTAATACTACATCAGAGAGAAAATAAAGCTTTCTTGTGTAATAAAGAACAAGCTACCTCTCATATGACACACTGAATTATGTCATGTAAAAGATATACTTAGGTAACTGGATGGGATTGACCAGGATAAGAAAAACATGTCTGCTTTTTGGGGACAGTACACAGCTCAATTGCATGATTCCAGAGCAGAAACAGCATTAAAGACACAGGATTTCCCTAAATTTAAGCCCAATCTAAGAGAAACTCATGAATGTTTTGTCTGTAAAAAGCACAGCCACCTTAAAGCAGACTTCAGAATTTGGAAAGCAAGAATGAGTCAGTTTAAAAAGCAGAACAGTAATCAAAGGGTTAAAACAGCTGTAAAAGAAAATTCTGCATGTGTTGAAGCTTCATTTAATGCCAGTACAGGCCCATCTGCAAAACATATATGGTTTATAGATTCTGGTGTAAGCAGTCATATGACAAATAACAAGCATTTTTGCACTGACCTTAATGAAAGCAAGTCAGAAAAGGTCATCTTAACTAATGGTCACTATATGACTTCAGAAGGAGTAGGAGACGGCTACCTCCACTGTCCAGTTTCCTCAGCACAAAGCAGAAAGATCCAAATAAAGGATGTTCTCTATGTTCCCAGCCTTGAAAGTAATCTTCTGTCAGTAAAGAAGCTCACGCAAAAGGGAATGTAGTTACTTTTAGAGATACAGTTATATGAAAAAGTTTGGGCACCCCTATTAATCTTAAGCTTAATGTTTTATAAAAATTTGTGTTTTTGCAACAGCTATTTCAGTTTGATATATCTAATAACTATTGGACACAGTAATGTTTCTGCCTTGAAATGAGGTTTATTGTACTAACTGAAAACGTGCAATCTGCATCCAAACAAAATTTGACAGGTGCATAAGTATGGGCACCTCACCAGAAAAGTGACATTAATATTTAGTAGATCCTCCTTTTGCAAAAATAACAGCCTCTAGTCGCTTCCTGCAGCTTTTAATGAGTTCCTGGATCCTGGCTGAAGGTATTTTTGACCATTCCTCTTTACAAAACAATTCCAGTTCAGTTAAGTTTGATAGTCGCCGAGCATGGACAGCCCTCTGCAAATGATCCCACAGATGTTCAATGATATTCAGGTCTGGGGACTGGGATGGCCATTCCAGAACATTGTAATTGTTCCTCTGCATGAATGCCTGAGTAGATTTGGAGCGGTGTTTTGGATCATTGTCTTGCTGAAAGATCCATCCCCTGCGTAACTTCAACTTTGTCACTGATTCTTGAACATTATTGTCAAGAATCTGCTGATACTGAGTGGAATTCATGCGTCCCTCAACTTTAACAAGATTCTCGGTGCCGGCATTGGCCACACAGCCCCAAAGCATGATGGAACTTCCACCAAATTTTACTGTGGGTAGCAAGTGTTTTTTTGGAATGCTGTGTTTTTTTGACGCCAGGCATAACGCCTTTTTGTATGACCAAACAACTCAATCTTGGTTTCATCAGTCCACAGGACCTTCTTCCAAAAAGAAATTGGCTTCTCCAAATGTGCTTTTGCATACCTCGGCCGACTCTGTTTGTGGCGTGCTTGCAGAAACGCTTCTCTCGCATCACTCTCCCATACAGCTTCTTCTTGTGCAAAGTGCGTTGTATAGTTGACCGATGCACAGTGACACCATCTGCAGTAAGTTGATGCTGCAGCTCTCTGGAGGTGGTCTGAGGATTGTCCTTGACTGATCTCACCATTCTTCTTCTCTGCTTTTCTGATGTTTTGCCACTTCTGGCCTTAACAAGAACTGTCCCTGTGTTCTTCCATTTCCTTACTATGTTCCTCACAGTGGAAACTGACAGGTTAAATCTCTGAGACAGCTTTTTGTATCCTTCCCCTGAACAACTATGTTGAATAATCTTTGTTTTCAGATCATTTGACAGTTGTTTTGAGGAACCCATGATGCCAATCTTTAGAGGAGATTCGAACAGGAGAACAACTTGCAAGTGGCCACTTTAAGTAGCTTTTCTCATGATTGCATACACCTGGCTATGAAGTTCAAAGCTCAATGAGGTTACAAAACCAAAAAAAGTGCTTTAGTAAGTCAGTAAAAAGTAGGTAGGAGTATTTAAAACAAGAAAATGATAAGGGTGGCCATACTTATGCACCTGTCAAATTTTGTTTGAATGCAGATTGCACATGTTCTGCTAGTACAATAAACCTCATTTCAAGGCAGAAACATTACTGTGTCCAATAGTTATTAGATATATCAAACTGAAATAGCTGTTGCAAAAACACCAATTTTTATAAAACATTAAGCTTAAGATTAATCGGGGTGCCCAAACTTTTTCATATAACTGTAACAGCTGCATCATCTCAAAGAAGGGTCACACTCTTGCAGAAGGAAAAATCTAAGATGAACTTTATCAGCTAAAATGAAGAAGAGTGTACAGCGCTAGACAAGATCTGCATAAGAACTGTATCCATGTATGGCACAGACGTCTTGGGCACAGAGACCCAGAAGCAGTAAGGAAGCAGCTCAACTTGCAAATGGTATTGAAATCAACCAGTGTAGTCAAATGATGAAGTGCACTAGATGTCTTAAAGGGAAAATGTCCAGAAAATCCTTTCCTAAAATAAGCACCACTAGATCTGCACAGCCTCTGGATCTGATACATACAGATGTATGTGGTCCAATGAGTGTTCAAACTCCTAGCAAGAAGAGATATTTTCTCACATTTATTGATGACTACTCCAGATATACAGTTGCCTACCTGCTTCTCAGTAAGGATGAAGTTCCACAGAAACTTGAAGAATGTCTTGCTGTAGTGTTTAACAAATTTGGAAGAATGCCTAAAGCCCTGCGTGCAGATAATGGAACCGAATATATAAGTGGTAAGGTAAAAACCATTTTGAAAAAGAATAGAATCGTGTTCCAGACTACCATTCCATACAACCAAGAACAAAATGGCATTGCAGAGATAAAGAACCGTACTCTCTGTGAAAGTGGAAGAAGTATGTTGTTTGATATGAATCTACCTACAACGTATTGGGGAGAAGCCATCATGACAGCTTGCTATCTTCAAAACAGAGAGCCAGGTAAAGCCACAAATAAAACTCCTTATGAGCTATGGAACTGTGAGAAGGCTAACCTCAGGATATTTGGAAGCAAAACATTTGTGTATGTTCCCAAAGAAAAACATTCCAAGAGGGAATCACATGCAAAGCAAGAAATCCTGGTGGGCTATAGCGAAACTCAAAAGGGATACAGAGTCCTGCACCCAGAGACCAACACAGTAACAATCAGCAGAGATGTAGTGATTGATGAAAACTCTGTATCACTCAAATTCCATGAAGGTACACCAGTTATTCAACCTAAGAAGCAAGAACAAGAATCTCAATCACCAAACCCAGATGCCAAAAAGGAAAACACTGAAGTGTGGATAAGCTCTGAAGCCACCAAGGAAGACACAGAAGAACCAAGTCAACCTCCAGTCAGGAGATCACAAAGGCCAAAGGTATCCCAGCTAGACGCCTTTCTTACATGGTCAGAACCAGTTTGGAATGTCAGAAGTCAAAGGTGCGTCAACACCAATGGACCCGTCCTACTTAAAATTGGAAGGAGAAGAAGATCTGCTACCCAGCAATGAGAGTTACGGAGAAGCAGTTGGGGGGTGCTTCTGTACATAGCAACTACAACTCGTCCGGATATCACAGCCACAGTCGTAATTTACCTGCCGACTTGTAAGCAAGCCACACCAAAGAGACTGGAACGTGGTGTTCTCGAGGTTGTTTATTGCGATTCTGACAAGATGATAGCCGATGGTATGACAAAGCCTTTATTAAGAGCCAAGTTTGTGGACTTCAGAACCGCGATGGGACTAACAAGATAAGTAGTTGGTGAGTGGGGGTGTTGGAATATGTTTGGTGCAACAACTCCATTCCTGTCTGAGTGTTTGGTTGCTAAATTTTTATGCTGTTCATAAAGTTAGAACAAAAAAAAACTCCAAGAGGCTCACAAAGAGAGAGCAAGTGACTGTACTTCCTGTTTTTTCCTGTGTCTGTGAATAACATAATGGACACTTATTCAATATACATGTAGATAGTAGAATTTTCAAGTGGCTGATGCTTCACTTCAGTCGATAAGATTCTGTAATGCAAAGGGAAAATTGCTGATCAATACAGTCTAAGGCTGGTTTCACTTTGCGTCTGTACGCAAACTCCTAGCAAGAAGAGATATTTTCTCACATTTATTGATGACTACTCCAGATATACAGTTGCCTACCTGCTTCTCAGTAAGGATGAAGTTCCACAGAAACTTGAAGAATGTCTTGCTGTAGTGTTTAACAAATTTGGAAGAATGCCTAAAGCCCTGCGTGCAGATAATGGAACCGAATATATAAGTGGTAAGGTAAAAACCATTTTGAAAAAGAATAGAATCGTGTTCCAGACTACCATTCCATACAACCCAGAACAAAATGGCATTGCAGAGATAAAGAACCGTACTCTCTGTGAAAGTGGAAGAAGTATGTTGTTTGATATGAATCTACCTACAACGTATTGGGGAGAAGCCATCATGACAGCTTGCTATCTTCAAAACAGAGAGCCAGGTAAAGCCACAAATAAAACTCCTTATGAGCTATGGAACTGTGAGAAGGCTAACCTCAGGATATTTGGAAGCAAAACGTTTGTGTATGTTCCCAAAGAAAAACATTCCAAGAGGGAATCACATGCAAAGCAAGAAATCCTGGTGGGCTATAGCGAAACTCAAAAGGGATACAGAGTCCTGCACCCAGAGACCAACACAGTAACAATCAGCAGAGATGTAGTGATTGATGAAAACTCTGTATCACTCAAATTCCATGAAGGTACACCAGTTATTCAACCTAAGAAGCAAGAACAAGAATCTCAATCACCAAACCCAGATGCCAAAAAGGAAAACACTGAAGTGTGGATAAGCTCTGAAGCCACCAAGGAAGACACAGAAGAACCAAGTCAACCTCCAGTCAGGAGATCACAAAGGCCAAAGGTATCCCAGCTAGACGCCTTTCTTACATGGTCAGAACCAGTTTGGAATGTCAGAAGTCAAAGGTGCGTCAACACCAATGGACCCGTCCTACTTAAAATTGGAAGGAGAAGAAGATCTGCTACCCAGCAATGAGAGTTACGGAGAAGCAGTTGGGGGTGCTTCTGTACATAGCAACTACAACTCGTCCGGATATCACAGCCACAGTCGTAATTTACCTGCCGACTTGTAAGCAAGCCACACCAAAGAGACTGGAACGTGGTGTTCTCGAGGTTGTTTATTGCGATTCTGACAAGATGATAGCCGATGGTATGACAAAGCCTTTATTAAGAGCCAAGTTTGTGGACTTCAGAACCGCGATGGGACTAACAAGATAAGTAGTTGGTGAGTGGGGGTGTTGGAATATGTTTGGTGCAACAACTCCATTCCTGTCTGAGTGTTTGGTTGCTAAATTTTTATGCTGTTCATAAAGTTAGAACAAAAAAAAACTCCAAGAGGCTCACAAAGAGAGAGCAAGTGACTGTACTTCCTGTTTTTTTCCTGTGTCTGTGAATAACATAATGGACACTTATTCAATATACATGTAGATAGTAGAATTTTCAAGTGGCTGATGCTTCACTTCAGTCGATAAGATTCTGTAATGCAAAGGGAAAATTGCTGATCAATACAGTCTAAGGCTGGTTTCACTTTGCGTCTGTACGCAAACTCCTAGCAAGAAGAGATATTTTCTCACATTTATTGATGACTACTCCAGATATACAGTTGCCTACCTGCTTCTCAGTAAGGATGAAGTTCCACAGAAACTTGAAGAATGTCTTGCTGTAGTGTTTAACAAATTTGGAAGAATGCCTAAAGCCCTGCGTGCAGATAATGGAACCGAATATATAAGTGGTAAGGTAAAAACCATTTTGAAAAAGAATAGAATCGTGTTCCAGACTACCATTCCATACAACCCAGAACAAAATGGCATTGCAGAGATAAAGAACCGTACTCTCTGTGAAAGTGGAAGAAGTATGTTGTTTGATATGAATCTACCTACAACGTATTGGGGAGAAGCCATCATGACAGCTTGCTATCTTCAAAACAGAGAGCCAGGTAAAGCCACAAATAAAACTCCTTATGAGCTATGGAACTGTGAGAAGGCTAACCTCAGGATATTTGGAAGCAAAACGTTTGTGTATGTTCCCAAAGAAAAACATTCCAAGAGGGAATCACATGCAAAGCAAGAAATCCTGGTGGGCTATAGCGAAACTCAAAAGGGATACAGAGTCCTGCACCCAGAGACCAACACAGTAACAATCAGCAGAGATGTATGATTGATGAAAACTCTGTATCACTCAAATTCCATGAAGGTACACCAGTTATTCAACCTAAGAAGCAAGAACAAGAATCTCAATCACCAAACCCAGATGCCAAAAAGGAAAACACTGAAGTGTGGATAAGCTCTGAAGCCACCAAGGAAGACACAGAAGAACCAAGTCAACCTCCAGTCAGGAGATCACAAAGGCCAAAGGTATCCCAGCTAGACGCCTTTCTTACATGGTCAGAACCAGTTTGGAATGTCAGAAGTCAAAGGTGTGTCAACACCAATGGACCCGTCCTACTTAAAATTGGAAGGAGAAGAAGATCTGCTACCCAGCAATGAGAGTTACGGAGAAGCAGTTGGGGGGTGCTTCTGTACATAGCAACTACAACTCGTCCGGATATCACAGCCACAGTCGTAATTTACCTGCCGACTTGTAAGCAAGCCACACCAAAGAGACTGGAACGTGGTGTTCTCGAGGTTGTTTATTGCGATTCTGACAAGATGATAGCCGATGGTATGACAAAGCCTTTATTAAGAGCCAAGTTTGTGGACTTCAGAACCGCGATGGGACTAACAAGATAAGTAGTTGGTGAGTGGGGGTGTTGGAATATGTTTGGTGCAACAACTCCATTCCTGTCTGAGTGTTTGGTTGCTAAATTTTTATGCTGTTCATAAAGTTAGAACAAAAAAAAACTCCAAGAGGCTCACAAAGAGAGAGCAAGTGACTGTACTTCCTGTTTTTTCCTGTGTCTGTGAATAACATAATGGACACTTATTCAATATACATGTAGATAGTAGAATTTTCAAGTGGCTGATGCTTCACTTCAGTCGATAAGATTCTGTAATGCAAAGGGAAAATTGCTGATCAATACAGTCTAAGGCTGGTTTCACTTTGCGTCTGTACGCGCAGCGTTTGATCGCAGATATCCGCATGCGTCATGCGTACATATCTTTAACATGGTGTAGCAGGGACATGCGTTTGCATGTGTTTTCGTGTGTGCGGCGGTGTCCGACGAACGCAACATATTGCATTTTTTGAAACATCAAAAATCCGTCAAATATGCACAGTCATGCGTCAAAAAGACACATTACTGTCTATGGGAACGCATTGGTACGAAAGGACATGCGCATGAGCTTCGATGGCATGCGGACTTCAGACTGCGCATGTCCAGGAACTGATTACAGCACCTGGAAATATCGAACGCTGCGCATAAACAAAATGCAAAAATGCATGCACATGCAGCTTTTTTTGGTGTCATGTGTAAGATGATGCGGATAAAAAATGCTGCATAAATATGCTGATGATACGCTGCGCACATACAGTATATGCAAATGTGAACTTAGACTAATAATGGTGTAATAACTAAGTAGGGGACCACTGGCATTGGGTGAAATGACAGGTGAAGGTTGATAAACTAGATTCCAAATACTATTGGTGAAGGATAGCTAATGACAGGTGAAAAGCAACTTAACAAGTGCCATTATGTGTGTAGCGGTTACCTTTCTCTGTGTCTGGTGTGGTGGGAATGGCATTCCTCAGAAAAATGTCATGATTCATCCACTGGAGGGAGAGTGAAGTCAGAGCTGATTGGCCACAGGGATCGCTTGACCTAACAGTGTCACACAATTCCTGGGAGAGTCAATGACGACACCACTGGAACAGCAGCGAAGGTCAGTATAAGGCTATGTGCACACAGTGTATTTTTTATGCGTTTTTGCACCATTTTTTCAGCACAGAAATTGGCCAAAAATGCTATGAAATCCTTATGCAAGCTAATTCAATGATAATCCTGAAGTGTTGTGCACATGATCAGTAAATTTCCTTTGAGTATTTGCAGTGTGTTTTTTTCTGCAGCATGTCAATTCTTTGTGTGGATTTTTAGCTTTTTCCACACATTGACTTCAATTGAGTCAGTCAAATCCGTAGCAAAAACACATGTATAAAAATGTTTGCAGATTTGCTGAGTTTTTATTTGCTTTTTAATGGGGTTCCCACGAAGTCAGTGTGGCACCCCAGGAGTTTGGTTGCCACAGTGACATTGCCTTCCTCCAGGTGAGGGTGATGTCATGCCTGAAAGCAAAGAGGGATCCCTTAACAGGTAACACAGCATGCAACATCTTTTCTTACTCCAGACCAGAAGGAGGAGCTCTAACACCTGATTTTCAGGAGAGCTTCTCTGGAATATTCTGGCTGGGGGAGGAGTTAGAAGTCTGGCTGGAGGGACGAGAGAGGACAGACGTGTGGAGACAAGCTGGGGGGAAAAGAGGGGCTATAGAGAGTTCACCCCCAGGACTGAGCGCCAGAAACTGGACTCCCGGAGTCCGAGGCTGAGAGGGTGAAGTAAAGTCCCAGCAGCAGAATCCGGAGGGCAGAGGACGGCAGGTCCTCTGTCCCAATTAAGACTCTTCTACAAAGCAGCAGCACATGTGAGCCGGAGACTCTATAGAGAGTGATTCCTGAAACAGGCTTCAGTTGCCTGTTATGAGCGTGAAGTTCTACTTAAACAAGAGACAGAGAGAGAGAGAACTTGGATGGAGCTTATAGCAGCCAGTGCCTCAGAGAACAGCGCTAGAAAGGAGACCTCACATCCCACCTAAGATAAGGGGATTCCAAATTGCTTTCAGGCTGACCTACTCCAGCACTACCTCTACTCAATGCCCTGGATACTTTGCCTGCAAAACTGTAAGTAAAGCTTTGGAGACTGCAACTCGCTGATTGTTTCTCAGTTTCTTCCTGTGTCACCTACTACACTCAGCTACATCTCTCAGTACCATTACTCTAATAGTACAACATCTACCTGCACTGAGACCACCAGCTTCACTTGTGGGAAGCTATTCCAACTCTGCTGCATCACACCATCAGTCTCAGAGGATCTGCACTGCAGCGCTGGTCACCTCTGACCAGATACCACAAGTGGCGTCATGCATACCTTACTACAAACTCTAAACATATGTAAATATTCCCCTTTTATTGGACGCCCAGGGCCACGGACCGGGTCATTGCCGCTGTGACACATCCCTTCAATACACCGGCCTGGTACCGAGTATCCCTTCCCTGGCGGGCGATCCATCAGCGTGACTCCACAGCTGTGATTGTGACCCGCAGTGGTGACCCACGGTAAACTTTCTCTCGCAGCAGTACTGCTGTAAGGGAGATCAATGGAGTTGATCAGCTGATGAACTCCGGTGACCTCTTTCTCGGCAGCTCAGTGATGCACTGCGCGAGCGATTACCTCCTGTTAGTGTATCGCCGGCTGTCTTTGAGAGCCGTCACATCAGTGAAGATTCTCAAACTCATCAGGATCGTTGTGTAATATTATGGATTATCTTCTCGGCAGACAGGTGAGGAATATTGTGATTTATTATTTTATTTTTGTTACAGGAGACGTTGGGTTCAGTGGATTAGGCGTTCAGTGAGTATGATTTAATTTACATTTAATAAAGGAGTCTGTGTCATTATTTCAAATAAAGGAATTTATTCTGGGTGTGTGTTTTTTATAATATCACTATGGGGTTAGTAATGGGGACGTCTTATAAACGCCTCTCCATTACTAACCTGTGGGCTTAATGTTACCAGACAATACAAAGGTGACATCAACCCCCACCCCCAAACCATTACTCCACTTGCCACCGCTACAGGGCAAGCGGGAAGAGCGAGGCTAAGCGCCAGATTTGGCACACCGTAAAAATGCACCTTTTCTGGGACGGCTGAGAGCTGATGTTATTAGTCTGGGAGGTGGCCAATATCCATGGCCCCATCTTAGGGCCCCATCACACTATTCAATGTCCCAGCGATCCCACCAACGATCCGACGTGGATGGGATCGCTGGGACATCGTTAGCTGATCGCTGGTGAGTTGTAACATGGGCAGACTCACCAGCGATCAGGACCAGCGAGCATGCTGGTATCCAGGCTAAACATTGGGTAACTAAGCGCTGCGCAATGCTTAGTTACCCGATGTGTACACTGGATACCAGCTCCGAGCTACTGTTGTATGCGCTGGGAGCTGGTATCCAGGTTAAACATCAGGTAACTAAGCGCTGCGCAGTGCTTAGTTACCCGATATGTACCCTGGATACCAGCTTCTGTTGTACGCGCTGGGAGCTCACTGATCGTTGGTCTCCCGCTGTCACACGCAGCGATGCACGCTGGCCAGCGGGACACCAACGATGAAAAAATGGTCCAGGCCATTCAACGACGATCAGCGATACTCAGCAGGGGGGCTGGTCGTCGCTGCATGTCACACTAAGCGAGATCGCTGGCTAGGTCGCTGTTGCATCACAAAATCGGTGACGCTTCAGCGATCTCGCTTAGTGTGACGGGGGCTTTAGGCTATTACTATCAGCCCGCAGCTGTCTGCCTAGCCTTTGTTGGTTAGATTTTATAGAGGGACCACTGCGTGTCTGTGTTTACTTATTGGCTTAGTAATGAGGGTGTCTGGCTGACACCTGTTCATTACTAAACCTATAGCCTGGTGTCAATGACTGCTGCTGCCACCAAGCCCTAATCCCATTACTCTGATGCTACTGCATCAGAATGAAAAATGTGGTGTTGAACCAATAAATTACAGTACATCACAAAACTTTTTTTTTTTTAAATATATTTAGCTGAAAAAAACCTTCTTGCTGTACAAAAACACATGCAAAAAACGCAACAAAAATCACAGCAAAACGTGCGTTTTTACTGCCAATAGATGCAGAAGCCTTGTTGGAATTTCTGCAATCAAATGCTCAACGTGCGCACATAGACTAAGTGTAATGATTTTATTAGGAAGAAACATAGGGATTCAGAAGGGGTGCTCTAAGTAGTGAACAACCCTTTTAAGACAATTTTCAAAGTTGCTTCCAGTTGGCTATGTGCAGTGAAGTCTGGAATACATATAGCGGCTTCAACTTTCCCCTTCATGTCAAAGAGAAAACGGCATGACCGAGATGTAAAACTTTGGGAATAAGAGGTCAGGGACTCGCTAGAACGTCAATCACAAGTCTTTGGGTATGATTCCTGTGGGCTCTTCTAATAGATAAGATGCCGCAACTGTGAGCCCTACGGCAATTTTTTACATTAGCTTTCTTTTCGGGGGAATAAAGCATTGAAATAGTAAGTAATTCCAAGCATTGCTGCCTGACTGATATCTCGTTTAATTAGTTTTTATTAGAAGTTTTTCATATTATAACAAACATACAAACCAAAAGTAATAACATCATCATTTCAATAAGCTGATATATCAAGTATTGTCCTGACTTAAATATCAAAAGAAAAAGAAAGGGAACAACAATCTTAAGCAGTAGCCATTAAGTCATAGATGTGGCATAATCAAAGCAATATCATCTCAATCTACAGTACATTGGTCACTACTCAGTATTGAATGATGAAATAAAAATGTAAAGAAAGTAACAAAATTATACACTCTAATGGAGCATAGTCAGAATGGTAACAGAGTAGGAGGTCATATATTTGCTTTGTTGTTGCAATTATACCAGGTGAAGGCTATGGGGTAAATGTGAACCATCCCTTATGTATCGTTACTGACTGAATGAGCTTTGTTGCCATCTCATCCAATTTCCATGGATTTTCTCTATTGTACCCTGTCCCCTAGCCCACATCTGTTCATACATATATGTTTGATTAATTGTGGTATATAACTCTTTAATGTTTGGGATAGTATCCGATTTCCTATGACGAGTAAGCAGTAATTTGGCATGTATAAGTATAATACATATCAGAGTTCTATCCCCTGGGGTATGTCTCCAATACCCACCAGTAACAGTGCCATTTGGGGTGATCCCTTAAGCTTGGATTGTAGTATAGTTGATATCATGTGGAACACCCTGTTCCAATAATGCTTTACTTTAGGACATCCCCATAGTATTGGAGCAACGTCCCACGTTCCCCACAATTTCGCCAGTACAGTGGTGAGGACTCTGGGAATATTTGGTGTAGACGCGATGGAACAAAATACCATCTCAGTACTGTTTTCATAAATGATTCTATGTGTGTGCTACTTCATCCATTCCCAGGTCTCTCTCCCACTGCCCTAGCGGATAAGTTTTTTTGAACACTGATACCTCTTCAATCATCGCATAAATCCTTCTTAGACCTTTCAACTTATTCATATAAACAGCAAATATTCTAGGATTACAGCTCATCGAAGTCCAAGAGAGCTTCCTAAGAAGGTGTTCATTTGAAGATATGAGAAGACACCATTGTCTCTTAGAGAGTATTTAGATTTTAGGGCTGCAAATGGCATCAGATTTTCCTTAGAATACAATTGATCTATTAAAATGACCCCACTACGTAACCAAGCTGTGACATTTAGATTTGGGATAGCAGTGGAAAGGACTTCCACAGGGATGATGTTCCTGGGTAATCTAGCGCCCTTTCCAGAGCGCTTATGGAATATCTGCCAACTATAAACCGCCGCTTTGGTAAGCGGTAGTAATGTAGCCGGCAGAGGGAGACCTATCAAAGACGCTGCTAGTATAGCTCTGTATGACAAAGGGGACATCTGAGATTCTTCCATATGGACCCAATGTGTTTGTGATTGTCCAAGCCAACCTAATGCCAATGTGGAGATCTGAGATGCTATATAGTAGTTAGGAATGTCTGGCACTCCCAAACCACCCATCCATTTATCTCTAGATAAAATATGACTGGCTATCCTGGGCTTGTGTCCCGACCAGATATATGTCGACATCAAACTCTTAATGGCTCTGGAAAAGGTCTGTGGAAGTATTATGGGTAACGAACAGGTAGAGAAGTTTTGGCAGAAGAAGCATCTTAAAAGTTGCAATCCTGCCCAATCAAGAAACTTCAACCTTAGCAAGTCTTTGAGTTTCGGACTTTAAATTAGCAAGCAAGGGTTCATAATTAGAAGAATACAAGAAAGAGTGGGATGATGTGACCAAAATCCCCAGATATCTCAAACCCTTTGTTTGCCAGTCCAGAGCATACCTATGTTTCAACAAAGACACTGTCTCCATGGATAAATTAAGTGGCAAAGCCTGCGTTTTTTGTGCATTAAGCTTTTAATATGATACTTTCCCAAAATACAAAATTACCTCCATTGCATGTTCTAATGAGTCTATTGGTTGTGAAAGTGTCAGTATTACATCATCGACAAAAAGGGAAATAACATGTGTTCTGTTCCCTATTTGTATCCCTGTAATTGAGCACTGAGTTCTTAACACCTGGGCTAAAGGTTCGATTGAGAGTACAAAAATCAAAGGTGACAAAGGGCAACCCTGGCGCGTCCCATTGCTGATTAGAAAATTGTCTGATAGGGCCCCATTAGAAAAGATCCTCGCTGATGGTTGAGAGTATAACGCCTGTATCCCTGAGAAGATGTCTCCAGTGAAGCCTATTTTCCTCAGAACTGAGAAAACAAAATCCCAATGAATGTGGTCAAATGCCTTCTCGGCATCTAACTCTACAAGCAGCGCCTCTGACTTCTTGGCTTCTATGTAGTGTGTTATGTTGAGGATGCGTCTGGTGTTGTCTGCCGCGTATCTATTTTTAATGAATCCCACCTGATCGATTTCTATCAGATTGGGCAGATAATGGGCTATTCTGTTTGCTATGACTTTTGCATATATTTTAAGGTCGGTATTAAGTAGTGATATGGGTCGAAAATTTTGGGGTTCATCGGATTGTTTTCCAGGTTTTGGAAGGGTAACAATGAGAGCCTCTTGATTTTCTTTGGGAAAAGATCCCTTTTGGAAGGCATCCTGGAAAAAGGGTAGGAGGTGGGGAGTGAGGATGCCTTCGAAGGTTATATAGTAGGCATTAGTAAGGCCATCTGGTCCTGGTGATTTACCTTTAGTTAGGGATTTTATAGTTTGAGCTATTTCAGTAAAAGTGATCGGAGTATTAAGGGTTGTTAATTGTTGTTCCGAAATTTCGGGCAGGTGGATAGTATCAAAGAAGGATTGTATATCCTTATTTGAGGGCTGATAAGTAAATGGGTCTTGTTTTAAGTTATATAGCTCCCTGTAGTAGTCTTTGAACCTGTTAGCTATTTGCCTTGGATCAGGGATTTTGCCTATCCGCTGTTTGTCCCATATATATGGGATTCTCCCATTTATTTCTTTAGATTTGAGTCGTGACGCTAGTAGTTTGCCCGCTTTGTTATTTTGTGAGTAGTATGCTGCTTTAGTTTTCTTTAGTCGTTTTTCATAATCCATAAGCAAACACTCTCTAAGTTGTTGTCTTAAATTCTTAAGTTTCTCTGACAAAGTATGAGACGGTGATGAGCTGTTTTGTAATTCAATAGATTTAATATCTGTTGTCAGCGATGTTATTAATTTTGTCCTGTTCTTCTTTACCATATGACCTAGTTTTATGAAAGTGCCTCTTATGAAGGCCTTATGGGCGTTCCAAATGAGACCTGGAGAGACCTGTGGGCTACTATTGAGTTGAAAATATTCCTCTAGGTCTTTGCCTATTGTTTTATTGTATTCTGGATGAGTTAATAAAAATTCATTGCATCTCCAGAGGAATGCTGGAGAAAAATTATTCTTTTCAGCTATTGTCAGGGAAATGGCCGCGTGATCTGACCAAGTGATGGTTTCTATGGATGCTCCAGCTACAGCCATTAATAGTTCTCTATCTATAATAAACATGTCTATCCTAGAATAGCTGTCATGTACGTTAGAGTAAAAGGAAAAGTCTCTTTCAGAGCTGTGCAGTGCTCTCCAAGCATCGTACAGATCATTTTGCCACAAAGTTTTCCCTAAAGACATATGTCTGTGCGAGGTTCTGTGTGATGTGTCCATGTCAGCAATTATATTGAAATCACCACAAATCAAAAGTCTCCCTTGTTTAACTGCATTCGTTAATCTTAAAATTTTCCTGAAAAATTTAATTTGACCCTGATTCGGAGCATAGACATTAGCTATTGTGTAAGGTTCATTATTCAGCATACAAATAAGAATAAGGTACCTCCCTTTAGGGCAGGGGTGGGGATTTTTTTTTCTGCCAAGGGCCATTTGAATATTTATACCATCCTTCGAGGGCCGTACAAACTCCGCCCACAAAGTACATCCTGACTCTGGCACTGGTCTCAAGGCGTAATCTTGCATTGCATGCCCTTCAGTGTTCAGTAGTGAACACTGCATGTGTGTGCTCACAGATCAAGAAGAAATTAATGAGCTGCAGGCAATCAAAATACAGCTCCCTGCCAAAGCACTGCGGTCCATGAGAATCTGCCCGGGGGCCTGATAAAAGGTCATCGAGGGCCGCAAATGGCCCTGGGGCCTGAGGTTCCCCACCCCTGCTTTAGGGTCTGTAATGGTCTGAATGACATTTACCGCAATAGTATGTTTTATATTAATTAGGACCCCCCTTGACTTAGATTGGTGATGTGAGTGTATAATAGTAGGATACGTTCTATGACAAATTCTATATGCATCCCTCTGCAGCAAGTGAGTTTCTTGAGCACAAAACACATCCGCTGACAGAGAAGTGGCTTCCTTCCACATGTGGGCCCTTTTTTGTGGCATGATTTAACCCTTTTACTTTCATAGATATTATTTTAATCCCCATTTATCATGTGTGGTGGTGCTATAAGTTCACTTACCCCCCCCCCTGGTAGTGTGGATAATACTTTTGTGGAACTCTGACACTCCATCATTAGGATCTCTGTACCTTCGTAGCTCCTACTCCAATTCCTAAATAAAACTAAGTTAAACAAGCAATCAAACATAAACGAATAAACCATTCTTTGAATAAGAACAGAACAAGTGGATATGACAAACGTTTGATCCATTTTTGGGGTCAACAGTTTATATTGTTGCCGGGAGGGGATTCTTTCATGAATCCGGGTCTATCCCGCTTAAGAGAAAGATGTTCAGCGGTTCCTACGTTTATGACTGCCTGTTTTTTTCCAGTCATCCGCAATCTGTGTAGGGGACCTCTGAGGTAAAGACAGAGGAGCAGATGTAGTTATGCCCCATTCTTGAAGAACCTTAACACCTTCTTCTGCTGTAGACACTGTGTGAGTAGCATTTTTGTAGAATATGATGAGACGTGCAGGAAAGCCCCATCTGTATAGAATCTTATTTTCCCGCAGAGCAGTTGTAATAGGGATAAATTGTCTTCTAAGTTGCAAAGTCAGCGGAGAGAGGTCTGCATATACAGAAATCATATGGAACGGATCAGGAAGTTTTCCCATTTTCCGTGTTGTAATCATGACATTTTCTTTAGTTTCGTAAAAGTGTATTTTTGCCAGAACGTCCCTGGGTACGGATTCGTCCAAATGCCACGGGCGTGGAAGTCTATGAGCCCGATCAATGGTCAGATCCACAGGGGTACTATCAGGTAGAAGGGCTTTTATTATATCCCGAATATATTGTTTGAGCTTTTGAGAGGGAACATTTTCGGGTATACCCCTAAACTTAAGGTTTATTACGGCGAGATCTATCTTCAAGATCCGTCATTTTTTTTTCCATCATTGGGACTTCCTCTACCAATTTGTAGTGAGTGTCTATCAAATCATTGTGGGAGGATGTAAACTGACCCATTTTGTGTTCAATATGATCCACCCTGGTTTCCACCTCATTTACTGCAGACTTGATAGGGTGTATGATTTGCATCATGGTGAGCTGCATAGATTGGTTAAGTGCTTGCAACATTTGTTTTAGGGTGCATTCAGTGACTGGGGTATCTGATGCTGGCACAGAATCCAGAAAGTCATTAACAATAACATGCGAATCTGCCGGTACAGGACTATCACCCACCTCTGTGGACTGTGCTGTTCCTTATTCAGTTGGAGCTGCTGGCGTTCGGCACTCTGAGGGTTAAGCTGAGAGTAAACCTGCTTCTTCTGCCAGGGCCCCTCAGCTTTATCTGCATGCAGGATCTTCTGTTCTGCTGTTGGGCTTCTCACACAGCCTTCTGATAAGGGAGTAAGATGGCTGCTGTGTGTCCCTGCCAAGGAGGTAGGAGCTTCTACCCTCTGTCCTTTCTCCCCGTCTGCTCTGTGTCTGTGGAAGCTCAGCGCCATCTTGGAGTCTTGGTCTCTGTTTTACAGGGCTCTGTGTCTGCTGTGAGTCAGTAATGTCCATCTTTGTCTGCCCTCTGTCCTCCTGAATCTCCTCTAGCTCCCCTTTGTCACAGTGTGGCTGCTGCTGGGGAGAGGTGCCATCCCTGCTGCTCAGAGACTGTGGGGAGGAGGGCTGCTCTGCTGAGAATCAGCCCTGCTTGAATGCTGTGTGAGAGGGTCAGCGCCATGTTTGGAGATTGCAGCTCCCTTTCTTGATCTGGAAAAGTACATTTCCATGGCTTGTTTGGGCTGTGGGATTTTGCTTTTACCTCTTTTAAGCATCCTGGAGGCTTCACCCTTCCACAGAGCAGTGTAGGTACCGTGATGTAGCTGTATTCAGTCGCTTTTAGCAGGATAGACAAGCTGTGTAACTACACGTCCATTCCTCCTGGCAGCCAAGCCACGCCCCCCCTGACGGTGATATCTCAATAGGCAACACAAATGTGGAAAACCTGGCACTTCTCTTGCTATCATATAAAACTTGGGAGCACAGGCAGTAACTTGAATAAACAATTAGAACAATTAGGTGAATTTAGTGAATGACGAGTCCATGTATTTGCATAATAAAATAAAAACACAATATAAAGGACTATATTAGATTGCTGTATATTATGCACACATATCAACATGATTATCCCAAGGTCGTCAATTCAGAAAGTCACATAATGAATAAATGCACATCAAATTTCATATTGCAATCATCAATATTTTCATTTTTGCATAATAAAGAGGAGCATCATAAACTGGAGTCAGTCAGAGTATTAATCCACAGTGCATCCATGTAGGAGACACCGGGAAGAAGAACAATCGTGTACGACTGCTGCGTTTCAGGGACCTGTCCCTTCATCAGGCATGATGACTGTAACGCAGAGCTGATAGGTGTGCATTTATTCATTAAGTGGATGTGATTACAAGCATCTGTGGTTTTGTGTGAACCTTCCAATCCTGATTAAGCCTCTGTTTTCTTCTGTACCTGTCTCCAGTGGAGGTTGTAACGTATTTTTCTAATCACACTAGGTAAAACTCTATCCAGATGTTGTGCCTGGTTGATTTGAACAAGACCCCATTATAGGCAGCACGGTGGCTCAGTGGATAGCACTGTTGCTTTGTAGCGCTGGAGTCCTGGGTTCAAATCCCACCAAGGACAACATCTGCAAGTAGTTTGTATGTTCTCCCGTGTTTGCGTGGGTTTCCTCCGGATTTTCTGGTTTCTTCCCACACTCCTAAAGGGTATGCCACACTAAACAATATCGCTAACGGGATCGCTAAAAAACGTCACTATTTAGCGATGTTGTTCAGTGCGGCAGCTTCCAGCGACGAGCTTCCTGCTGTGATCTCGCTCGTCGCTGGAATCGTTCCGGACCCTATTTTCTCGTCGGCGCTCCCGCTGGGTAAGTATCTAATCGCTGTGTGGCACCTTTTCTTAGCGATTTAGCGGTACTTTTGTACCGCTAAAGTCGTTAAGAAGATCGCTAACGGCGATAGCGTCGTTAACTATATCGCTAAATGCGGCAGCATTTAGCGATATAGAAACAATCCCGCTAGCGATCGCATTAGTATGCGTCGTTATTGTGATCGCTAGCAGGATAAGACCTACTGATAGGGAATGTAGATTGTGAGCCCCAATGGGGAAAGCGCTGATAATGTCTGTAAGGCGCTGTGAAATATGATGGCGATATAAGCAGTGCATAATAAGATCCTTCTGATGCCAAGTAACAAAACTAACCAATGTGTAACCTGTGCTGACTTATTTTCTTTATGGGACCGTTCTTTATTTTACAGAAAATGACCCTTTGCTGATCAAAGAAAAACTGAATGATGTAATTTTTTATATCATATTTATAATGTTTACATAAAGCTTAACTGACCTCTATTTGGATAAGTACATTTTGAGAAGAACTCGGTACTGAGTAAACAGCGCAACTGTGGTGACTAAAGCTTAGAATAAGCGTCTAATATTCTTGGATCTAATGTACCATAATTCATTTCATTCGATTGGGTCATAAACAGGAAATTATTGCATATTTTTGTAGCATAGTGGCTTTGATGTGAACTGATTGTACATCCCCTATTCTTAGTCTTTTCATAAATTGCGCTCTACAGGGGGGCCATGTGCTTCAGCACCGTCTTTCATAGCAGGAGGGGGTTAACCTGTATAAATAAATACGCACAGGATGGGTGGTTATAAATATAAGAGAGAACAGAATTTTCCTGAAGTCACTGCACTAACATATGCTACGTAGTAAGATATGAAAATATTTGGTGTTCTTTGATGTTGAAATAATACCAGGATATTCTGAGTCTGGGATCTCGGCAGGAGCTGCTCAGCTTTGAGTCTGTCTCTTGTTCAGAGATAACATTCGCTGTGTTTATAGAGCGGCTTGTATTCTACACACAGAAGCAGGTTCTGCTCAGGTTCTGGTTAAAGGTTATCACTTATATAGGGGCAGATTTGACATAGAGACTGGACAAACATCGGGTTCATATACATTAACAGATTCAACAAACTGTCAAGATGGACTGTGTTACAGAAACAACTTTCATGCTTTGTTGGGGAGGTAAATACCTGAAGATGATTGATAATTGTTGAATCAAAATTTATCAGGATATGCAGTCTTTTGTAATTGTGTTTTCCTCCTGGAAACTGCAGTATCACGGTCTTTTCTTTTTAAACATCTTTTTATTGGTTTTAACACAAATAACAATGTTACAAACAAAGGTGGGTTTCAAGCTACAGAGTACTTCATAGTAATCCTTCAGTTATCATATTCCATGGTGAGAAAAATTAAATAAATACAACATATTATTGCGTGATCATCTTTACCTTGGTGAAAATTATGGTTATCTACCAAAAACCTTGAATCTTAACACAACTATTATTAGGAAGGATGTCATAGCTATAGATACCAATCTATCCACCTTATACATGAGAATAAGTAGTCAAAATTGATAAAGAGAAGAAAGGTAGAGGGGGAGGAGATGAAGGGGCAAGGGGATCTCCTCCGAAAAGAAGGTGTTAGGTCTCGTGAAATGGAAAAATTTAATCGATGAAACTATCAGTGGACCGTTATCTTCAGAAAAAGTGCAAATCATTAACTAATTTATGAGTTTGACTGTTGGCCTAATAGTTCCAGGTATTCATCATTGTCTCTGAATAATTTTCATGGGGCCCAGGTCACCTTGAATTTATTTTGTGCAAAATGTGTGTAAGCTATTATCTCCTCTATATAGTATAGCTGATCGACTTTATGTAACCAATCTGATATGTTAGGGCAACTCTGGGACAGCCAATGTAAAGGAATAAGTAGTTTGGCCGCAGCCATCAGGAGCATTAAGAGGGATTTGTATTTTGACTGCAAGATATCACTTGATCAGTTTAGAAATATAAGTTTCGGAGACGGAGGACTTGAAAGCTTACAAATTTTAGTGATAATTTTCAACACGCTTGTCCAGAATGTCTGGATCTTATCGCATGACCACCAAATGTGCAGGAAAGTTCCTATTTCCTTAGAGCATCACCAACAGGTTGAGGATGTGCTAGGATACCATAAATGAGTCGTCACTGGGGTGGTATACCATCTGGTAACTATCTTATATGACTTTTCTTGAACTCTCACACATCATGCAAATTTTTATAAATATGTTCCACCTCCCAGTCTTGCAGTTTAATACCGATTTTTTTTCCCAATTTGATATGAAAGCCCGTTTAACAGGGATTGAGCTAGTCAAGAGCATCAGGTATAGTTTGACCAATACATCTCTTGGCTGTTCATGTTGAGTTAACAATTCTTCGAAGACCGTTAACTCTCTGAATGGAACCCCAGTTTGTAGATAGGATTTTTTTAGCCTGTTGTAGTGAAGAAAATTAATATGGTAGTGTGGAAATTTATTTTGTAAGTCTGTTCGCGGGAGTAATGTACATCTGCCATAAAAGCATCCAAACTCTCCTTGATCATGTGTAAAGAGTCTGAAATCTAATGAGTTTTCCACAATTTTGAAGTCTCTAATGATTAGAGACTTCAAAATTGTGGACAAACTCATTAGATGCATGGAATATGGTGGAAATTGGAACTGGCACTGACTCATCTTCAATCTTTGTCCAAAGCTTGTGCTTATGACCTCTCATCCAATCAACTATTAGTGATAAAGTTGCCGCAGTATGACATTTCTGCGGGTCAGGAGTCCCCATGCCCCCCTTAATTTTAGGGAGTGAGAGTATATTATAGCTAAATCTGGGTTTTGAGCCCCTTCAGATGCATCTCCCGAAAATGGAATGCACCTTTTGGAAGAATGTGTCGGGAATCTTAATAGGTAACATTCTTGATATGTAACTAAACTTAGGTAATATAAAGCCTTTTATAAGGTTTTTGCGACCTATTCAGGAAACAAAAGGAGCTCTCCAAATCTAAAGTACAGTTAAGTAGGGGTACATAGTTAAGTGAGAATAATGAGTGCCATTGTGGGCTTAATTTGATTCCTAAGTATTAAATGTAGTTTGAGTTCCACTTGATTGGGAATTTAATTTTCATATCTCGGATAATTGCATGGTGAACATTTATACTCATCGCCTCCGATTTTTCTAAATTGATTTTGAAGTTTGATAGCTCTCCAAATTTTCAAACATTTCCAACACTGCTGGGATTTCCATGTTGGGGTTTGTCAGCAATAATAGAAGGTCTTCTGCGAATGCTGCTACGACATGGGAAGTCCCCATACTCTGGACCCCCTCTATGTCTGGGTGTTGTCTAATGTTTTCAATCAAAGTTTCAATAGTTAAGACGAATAAAGCCGGTGAGAGGGGACAACCCTGGCGTGTGCCGTTTCTAATTTCAAAGGGCGAGGATAAGTCTCTGTCTACCCTTAATTTTGCAGTTAGGGACTTATACATTTGAAATATGGTGTTAATTAGTTTCAAGGGGAAACTAAATCTCGCAAGGGTCTCATGCATAAAAGTCCAGTCTACCCTGTCGAACGCCTCCTCCGCATCTGTACCCATTAATACTAAGGGCCTATGGTGGGTGTGTGCATGTTGCATCAAGTATAATACTCTTAAGGAGTTATCTTTCCCTTCTCTGCCCCCAACAAAGCCCACTTGTTCTGGCGAGATTAGAGTGTCTAGCACTAGAATAAAGGCCCCGTTACACGCTATGATATCGTGAACGATATCGTTGCAACGTCACCGGTTTGGTGACGTTGCAGTGATGTCGAAACGACATTGTTGCGTGTGACACATAGTCAGTCGGCTGATCGTTAATCGTTGCAGAATGTACTGGACCATAAATCTATTGTTGGTCTCCCACTAGGCAGCACACATCGCTGCGTGTGACAGCGGGAGACCAACGATCAGCAAGCTCCCAGCACTGTACAGCAGACGCTGGGAGCTGGTATCCAGGGTAAACAGCAGGTAACTAAGCGCCGCGCGGCACTTAGTTACCCGTTGTTTACCCTGGATACCAGAGTGCTCGCTGGTCCTGATTGCTGGTGGATCTGCCTATGTGACAGCTCACCAGCGATCAGCTAACGGTGTCCCAGCGATCCCATTCACGTCGGATCGTTGGTGGGATCGCTGGGACATTGAAGCGTGTAACGGGGCCCTAACTCTTTTGGCAATCATTTTCGCAAATAATTTGAGATCGTTATTCAATAAAGAGATTGGCCTATAATTGCTGCATATCTCAGGGTCCCTACCTTCTTTATGAATTAAAGAAATGTGTGCTTCCGGCGTCTGTTTCAGGAAAGTCGCTCCCATCAACGCTTCATTGCATAGTCTCAGAAGATAAGGGCTCAGAATCTCTTGAAGAGTTTTATAATAGGAGGCAGGGAGACCATCCGGGCCTGGGATTTTGCTCATTGGGCAGTTCAACAGGGCAGACTGGAGCTCGTTTATCGTGAAGGGGTCTATTAGTTCCCATTGTTGTTCCTCAGAGAGGATTGGTAGTTTGATGGATTTTAAGAATTCCCTTATTTCAACCTTTCTTTTTTTCTAGTTGCTTTTTATTCTCACTGGGACGTGTATTATAAAGGGAGGAGTAATACTCTCTGAAGGCTGAGGCAATTCCATCCGAGTTTTTGATCTTAGTTCCATTTGGGCTTTTTAATGTGTATATAAGTGATTTCGCTTTTCTTTTCTTGATCAAGGAGACCATAAACTTTGACATTTTATCACCATGTGCAAATATTCTGTTTCCATTTTGTGAATATTTTTATTGAGTCTTTGTTCAACAGGTCTCTCAGGGTCTGCCTCTTTTGTGACAACAGAGTTAGGATATCAGGATTTAGTGTTAGCTTATGGTCTCGCTCTAGGGTTTGAATCTCTTTAAAGAGGGAGTCTAAATTTGCTTGTCATACTTTATTCTTATATGAAGCCATGGAAATCATTTCTCCTCTTATTACAGCCTTGTGGGCCTCCCAAATAGTCGAAAATTGTATATTATCTTGCACATTAATCTCAAAATATTCTTTAAGCTACCCCTTTATCTTGTCTCTAGAAGACTTTTCAGATAGTAGAAACTCGTTTAATCTCCATGTATTATTTTTAGGTCTGTGCCCTATTACTAATTTACGGTAGTTATTAATACAGAGTGGTCAGAATGGACATTCGGTGTTATTTGCGTATTCTTCAAATACGGAATCATCAGAAATGGTATGAAGAGGTAATCTATACGGCTATATGACGATAGTGCTTGTCAAAAGTGGGTAAAGTCTTTCGCGGTGGGATATAAATACCTCCAGGTGTCAATTAGTTGATTTAAATGTAGAGTTGGGAGAATGTGCTTTAATGCATTCTTAGGGGCGTTGGATTTCCCCGTTGAGGAGTCTAGTGTTGGTTCCAGAGGAGTTTTTAAGTCACCTCCCAAGATTAAAGCGCCTTCCACAAATTGGTTAACTTCTCTCATCGTTTTGGAGGACCAGATATCTTGTTTTATGTTGGGGGTGTAGATGTTACCTATTGTAACTAGTTTATGGGCAACCTTTGAAATGGTGTGCGCTTGGTAATTTCAATTGTAACCCCTCTTGACTTCCTGGAGGATGAAAATGAGTGAAACCAGGTGTTAAAGTAGTGCTTCTCTAAGTTTGGGGCTTTTCCTTGTGTAAAGTGCGTCTTTTGCAACAATACAATATCTATCCCTAGCTTCTTAATGTGTACCAGTACCTGGGCTCTTTTAATCGGTGCATTCAGTCCTCTTACATTGTATGACGCTATGGTCGTTTCTTGTGTCCTTGCAGCCATATCGAGTCAAAGTAGAGTTGGATCTCAGGCGTCGTTGTAGCATATTCCGCTGAAGGAAGTGGGGTAGGTAAGAGGGGTGGGTAAAAGATAAGAAGGTGAGAAAAAAAGGTATTAACAGATTAACAACAACATGGGCTCTACGCCCTAACTCAATTATTTTAACCATTTGTCTATCAGAGTTATACCCAACATGGAGTAAAAAATCAATTAACATGTTGTCATCTTATTCCACTTATGAGCAAGCTAGTTGATTTAACCCCTTAATGTCCATTGACGTGCACAGTCCGTCATGGCAGGATGTCAGTTTTGGCACCATGACGGACTGTGCACATCATGCCTTTGAACTACCACGGCGTGTAAACACGCAGTGGCAATTCAGTGCCGACAGCTGTCTATGACAGCTGACAGGCACGGCAAGCGGTGCGGGAACCTTTGCAGTCGGTCCTAGCACCCACAGCGCTGTGATTGGTCAGTCAATCTGACTGACCAAACACAGCAGCGATCGGGCAGGAGAAGCTGAAATTTCAGCTTCCCCAGCGCGATCAGTGCAGGAGCCGGCGCTGCAGTGGCCAGGCTTCCTGCACTGACAGCCAGGAGCGGAGCCCCCACCGCCCCTGGCTGTTAACCCCCTGACTGCTGCGATCGAGCGCGATCGCAGAGCTCAGGGGGGGAGGCAGAGGGTTGGGAGCTCCCTCTGCCTCAGATCGACGTCCCCGCGATGTAATCGCAGGGCCCGATCTCTGCTTTGATGACTCAGGGTTGTCATGACAACCTCCGGGTCATCCAGCTACGGAAAGCCGCTGAGACCATGTTCACAACATGGTCTCAACAGCTTTCAGCATTAGTATAATGCATTGCAATGCTGGAGCATTGCAATGCATTATACCTGCAACAAAAGTGAAAAAGTGAAAGTCCCATAAAGGGACTAGGTAAAAAAAATATTTTTAAAAAAAATTTGTAAAAAAAAAATAAAAAAATTCCCCTAAAAAATACACATTTTTATGCAAAAAAACCCCCAAAAAAACAAAAAAAATACACATGTTTGGTATTGCTGCGTCCGTAAAAATCCCATCAATAAAAGCGTAACCCTAGTTAACCCCTTCAGTGAAAGCCGTAAAAAAAACACAAAAAGTAATAAATTATACTTTTCCAAGCTGTATCATCATACCACTTGGAAAAAGTGCAATACGCGATCAAAACAATGGATATAAATAAACATGGTACCGCTAAAAATGTGATGTTGTCCTGCAAAAAACAAGCTGCCATACAGTATCATCAGCGAAAAATTAAAAAAGTTATAGCTCGCAGAATAAAGTGATGCAAAAATAATTATTTTTTCTATAAAAGTTTTTATTGTGTAAAAAAACGCCAAAACATAAAAAAAATATAAATGAGCTATCACTGTAATCGTAGTGACCCGAAGAATAGAACTGCCTTACCAATTTTACCAAACACGGAACGGAGGAAAAAAAAACAAAAAACAATTCCTGAATTGCTGGTTTTTGTTCATTCTGCTTCCACAAAAATCGGAATAGGAAGCAATCAAAAAACGTTATGTGCCCGAATATGGTACCAGTAAAAACGTCCACTCGTCCCGCAAAAATTAAGCCCGAACATTACTCTGTCGGCTGAAATATGGAAAAATTATAGCTTTCAAAATAAGGCGATGCAAATATTTCTTACAAAAAATTCTTCAAAAAAAAAGCGTCTTTTAGTGTGTGACAGAAGCTAGACATGAAAAAAGGGTATAAATCTGGCATCGCCGTAATCGCACTGACCCGAAGAATAAAGTCGCCTAATCACTAATAAAGCACGAGGAACGGCGTAAAAAATAAAACCAATTCTTCATCTTTTGTGGATTTGTTCATTCTGCCTCCCAAAGATCGCAGTAAGGCGATCACAGTGGTTTACCCTCACATATGGGGTATCAGCATACTCAGGACAAATAGCACAACAACTTTTCGGGTCCTATTTCTCCTGTTACCCTTATAAAAATAAAAATTTGGGGGCAAAAAGATCATTTTTGGGTAAAAAAATATGATTTTTTTTATTTTCACGGCTCTACGTTATAAACTTCTGTGAAG
Source organism: Oophaga sylvatica (assembly GCA_033576555.1). Lineage (NCBI taxonomy): Eukaryota > Metazoa > Chordata > Amphibia > Anura > Dendrobatidae > Oophaga > Oophaga sylvatica. Next base: position 777,741,795 of record JARQOD010000001.1, on the reverse strand, counting down.
CACTTGGGGGTTCAAAGTGCTCACCACACATCTAGATAAGTTCCTTGGGGGGTCTAGTTTCCAAAATAAGGTCACTTGTGGGGGTTTCTACTGTTTAGGCACATCAGGGGCTCTGCAAATGCAACATGACACCCGCAGACCATTAAATCAAAGTCTGCATTCCAAAACGGTACTCCTTCCCTTCCGAGCTCTGCCATGAGCCCAAATAGTGGTTTACCCCCACATATGGGGTATCAGCGTACTCAGGACAAATTGCACAATAACTTTTGGGGTCCTGTTACCCTTTGGAAAATAAAAATTGGGGGTGAAAATATCATTTTTGTGAAAAAAATATGATTTTTTAATTTTTCGTCTCTACGTTATAACCTTCTGTGAAGCCCTTGGGGGTTCAAAGTGCTCACGACACATCTAGATAAGTTCCTTGCGGGGTCTAGTTTCCAAAATAGGGTCACTTGTTGGGGGTTTCCACTGTTTAGGCACATCAGGGACTCTCCAAATGCGACATGGCATCCAATCTCAATTCCAGCCAAAAAAGTCAAATGGCGCTGCTTCCCTTCCGAGCTCTGCCATGTGCCCAAATAGTGGTTTACCCCACATATGGGTTTTCAGCGTACTCAGGACAAATTGCACAATAACTTTTGGGGTCCTGTTACCCTTTGGAAAATAAAAATTGGGGTTGAAAAGATCATTTTTGTGGAAAAAATATGATTTTTTAATTTTACAGCTCTACGTTATAACCTTCTGTGAAGCCCTTGGGGGTTCAAAGTGCTCACCACACATTTAGATAAGTTCCTTGGGGGGTCCAGTTTCCAAAAATGGGGTCACTTATTGGGGGTTTCCACTGTTTAGGTACATCAGGGGCTCTCCAAATGCGACATGGTGTCCGCTCTCGATTCCAGCCAATTTGACATTCAAAATCTCAAATGATGCTCCTTCCCTTCCGAGCACTAAAGATTGGTCTTCCTCCACACACGGGGTATCGGTGTACTCAGGAGAAATTGTACAACAAATATTGTGGTTCATTTTCTCCTGATACCCTTGACAAAATAAAAAAAAAATGTGTCGAAAGAAAAATTTTGGGTAAAAAAAGTTAAATGTTCATTTTTTCCTTCCACATTGCTTCAATTCTTGTGAAGTACCTAAAGGATTAATAAACTTCTTGAATGTGGTTTTGAACAACTTGAGGGGTGCAGTTTTTAGAATGGTGTCACTTTTGGGTATTTTCTGTCATATTGACCCTCAAAGTCACTTCAAATGTGAGGTGGTCCCTAAAAAAAATGGTTTTGTAAATTTTGTTGGAAAAATCAGAAATCGCTGGTCAACTTTTAACCCTTATAACTTCCTAACAAAAAAATTTTGGTTCCAAAATTGAGCTGATGTAAAGTAGACATGTGGGAAATGTTATTTATTAACTATTTTTTGTGACATATCTCTGATTTAAGGGCATAAAAATTTAGAGTTTGAAAATTGCAAAATTTTCAAAATTTTCGCCATATTTCTGTTTTTTTCATTAATAAATCAAGTTATAGCGAAGAAATTTTACCACTTTCATGAAGTACAATATGTCACGAGAAAACATTCTCAGAATCGCCAAGATCCATTGAAGCGTTCCAGAGTTATAAGCACATAAAGAGACAGTGGTCAGAATTGTAAAAATAGGCCTGGTCATTAACCTACAAAATGACTTGGTCCTTAAGGGGTTAAACTATCTTAGCAAACTGCTATGCATGTAAAAAAGGAGATAGAGATACACAGAGGCGAAGCATGAATTAGAACATAGTCCGTCATTTCTCCTCTAGAGTTCAGTTGTTGGTGAGGCATTGGGCTCCTGTTTGTCTTTTCTTGGTTCTTTGTTCTCTAGAGTTGCCCACTTTCTTCCAAGGTTCTTGCGCCAGGAGGTCAGGGAGTTGGAGGTTGGTATGAACCGATTTCAGGTCTGGTAACGGGTCAAGCTGAATATCAAGGTCTTCAGACTTTTTCAATGTCCTTTTTTGAGTATATCTGTGAAGGGTCTTAATAAATGTCTTTTGGTCAGAGTTGAAGGGGCAAGATCCTAAAAAATGCGGATTACAGAGTCTTCATAGTTCAAAGTTTCCATTGTTTTTGCCTTAAGAATTTTTTCCTTCATACGAAAGTCTGCAGTATAACTGTCTTAATGGGTTTTTAGCACAATGAATATTTATAATCATTCCTTGCAGTGAGGTTTTGGAGTGCTCATTGGGGGATCGGTCTAATAGATGCATGTATGGATTATGTCTATTAGGCACTAAAAGGCTTGAATGCTCATTACTGGAACCGAGCAAATCTGAATTCTCATTTCGAGTAATGAATATTATGGGAGTCAATAGGAAATCTGAGCATTTTTCCGGCAAACCCTACATGGAGGTCTAGGGGGGGCAGTTAAAATGTTGAATTGGATGGAAAAAGTGTTGAATGGAAGCAGAACAGTATGGGGAAGACCCCTGGAAGCATCTCTGATTCCTAGATCCCTGTAGTGGTGTCACTTTTACTCCACCCAATAAAATCATTAAAAATCGACTAGAAATTGCAGTTTACAGGAAAAAAAAAGTTAAACATTCTTTTTTGTATAATGACCTGTACTGTATATAAGGCAAAATTTTAAAAGGATTAAAAAAAAAATAATTTAAGTAAACCAAAGTTGAAATGTTTATTAAAACAATGGAAATTTCTTGTGCTCTTGTTAAGTGGACAATCACAGTAAGTGTGTTGGTAAAGGCACGGGTGATGTTCCAGGACACTTGCTGGTACAGGGGGGGAAGCCACACTTTGGGAGTACCGAGGGGCAGCTGCCGCCATGAGTCGTCGGAAATCCTCTGTGACAGTTTAACATTTGGTCCTGTGGGTGGTTGGAAACTTTTTCTTTCATTCCAAGGCCTGGGGCAGGAACAGCTGAACGCTTGGAATTGCCTGATGATGGTGCGTCAGAATGTACAAGGACAGGTGCAGGGCGTAAGGAATCTGCACCAGAGTCATGGACAGGGGATTGGGAAGCACCTAGCGCAGGGGAAGAGACAGTGGTGTCACCCGCTGGCACCAATCGTGGACCCAGGCATTCGGCTCATCGAGTCGGGTGCTTAGATGACATGTGCCTGATCATGCTGGTGGTAGTTAGGCTCTTAGTGGTTAGGCACAGGTTGAAAATCCATTATTTTTTGTCTCTGAACTCTCTTTAAAAAAGTCCCGGACTGAGGAACACCTAACGGAGAAATTCACGAGTGACGATGCTCGGCAGAACAATTGTACGCATTCTCCCTCTGGTCACCCCACTGCCTCTTCCTGCCTGTTTTGGTGCTTCCGATCCCTTCCCTCAGTGCTGCTGGCTGCGCTCTGCATGCCAGTTTCCCAGATTGGGTCATGACTTCGTCATCCACCACGTTTTCCACCCTGGTTCTCCTGACTTGGTGACTTAACAACCTGACTTATTGGCAACCATGTCTCATAATCTTCCTCCTTAGACAAAATTTTTTGTTCAACGCTGTCATTTTCTTGTGGCTGTGGCTGCTCTAAGTTTTGTGCATCACTAAACAGCATGTCCTCCTGTCCCTGTTGCAACATGCAAGGTGAGAGGTCACGATCCTGAAATTATGTTGTAAAGTGCTCCTCGGAGTGTCTTAGTGTGTGGTCACTAGTCTACCAGGACTTAAAATGGTGGTAGGAAAGAGGATCATGGTAATTAAGTGATCCAGACTATTGAATGGTGAGACTGGACCATGTGGAAGACTGGGTGGTGCTGCCAAGCATGCTGAAAGCATATTTCAGGGACACCGCACTGCACTTGCTCTCTGAGCCAGTGCGCATGTCCTGAGTAAACAAACTGTGCCCAAAAGATACCTGCGGAGCGAGGCAGCAGTGATGAAAGATGAGTGCTTCAGACAACCAGGACCTGAAGCACGTGATTGCCAAGGGGCGGAGCCGACCACAGGTCTCTCAGAGGAAGCAGGAACAGATAGAGAATGCTTCAGGCACAGTAGGACGTGAAGCAACTGACTGCTGGGGGCATGGCCTAAGCTCCAGAGAACTAGGAGGTGAAGGAAAACTCCTAGAAGGGCAACTACGGGACAAAGTTACCAATGGGCATAGACAGAACAGATAGTCAGGACGAAGCCAAGTGGTCAAACGCGGAGAGGTCAGCGCAGTACAAGAGAAGCAGGCAGAGGGTAGTCAGGATGTAGCCAAGGGGTCATACACGGATAGGTCAAGCAGTATAAGAGAAGTAGGCAGAGGGTAGTCAGGACGTAGCCAAGGGGTCAAACACGGAGAGGTCAGCGCAGTACAAGAGAAGCAGGCAGAGGGTAGTCAGGATGTAGCCAAGGGGTCAAACACGGAGAGGTCAAGCAGTACAAAAAGGTCAGGCAAAACTCATAACAGGTTCACAGCCAAATCAGAACCAGACAGACGAAACGTAGCACAGGCACAATACACACAAAGCACTGACACAGGCACAACAGTGTCAGACACACTCAGCCAAGGGTCAGAGTATAAACGACAAAGATTTGCCTCACAGTGAGGCTATAAAAAGCCTCCCAGAACCCAGAAAGAGGCCAACCGGGTTCCCTCTTATTCGCCAAGCTATTACGCTTACCGAATAAGCTGCAGAGGGAACCCGGCTTCCTGGATCGTGCCGGCTGATCAGCGCCGCAGTTGCATGTGTCTCGGCTGTGTCACAGTCACAGCACATGAGTGGATACCCTGTTTGTTGGGCTGTCCATGAATGTGCTGTGACTGTGACACAGGTGCGACACATGCAGCTGCGGCGCCGAACAGCTGATCAGTCAACGCGATCCAGGAAGCCGGGTTCCCTCTGCAGTTTATTCGGTAAGCGCAATAGCTTGCCGAATAAGAGGGAACTCGAACAAACTCGCTCAACTCTAATAGTTATGCACACTAAAGTTTTCAGTTATTTTGTCCTATTTGTTGTTTGCTTCACAATAAAAGAAAACCAAATGTTAACAGTTGTAGGCATGTTCTTTACATGAACTGATGCAAACCCTAAAATAAACTGTGAAATTCCAGGTTGTGAAGTCGCAATACTGTCGTCAGTGTAACTGGAGCGCATAATGTGCTCACTCCTCCCAGAAAAGTACATCCTGATACAGGGTGTAATCCTTTATCCCACACGCCGCAGCATTCGGTTGTGTCTGGAGCAATTAAAGGGCTGGTGTTTTTCCGTCCGTCAACCTGAGCACTGCAATCCCCAATCCTAGCACTGCAGTCCCGGGAATCTGCATGGGGGTCGAAAAAAAGGACATCAGGATCCCCACCCATGGCTTAGAAGGTAGAAAAGTTCTGTACATACAGAACAGAAAAATGGTATGCAAGGATTAAGAACCGTTAGGTTCGAAACGTGTCTGCCTATAGAATTCTTCCCAATTTGGGGGCTGGTGACTTCTATGCTGAATGGATTATTTTAAAGATTTTTTCTAATAAAATTTGTAAGTTTTTAACAGACTGCCAGAAGTGGATCACCTATTGGATTGAATGCGTTTGCTGCTGCACTGCAGTTTCTGTGCTCGGAGTCCTGGATACTTGGATGGGTGAGCTGACTTTTTTGCTTTTCTTATTGCAGTAACTTAGTTATCCATTGTAACGACCACTTATATAGTAACAGTTAATTTGTTAGTCAGCTCTTAGTGGTCGTAACCATGGATAACTAAATTACTCAAAAGCAACAAAAAAATTCAACTCACCCTTGATAGAAACCAGGTAAGTTTCTGATGTGAAAAAGCTCCGAGTCTCATCTCTGCCAGATTCTGGTATCAGGGCCGGTTTTAGGCAAAGTTTAACCCTTTAACGACCAAGCCATTTTGTAGGTTAAAGACCAGGCCAATTTTTACAATTCTGACCACTGTCTCTTTATGAGGTTATAACTCTGGAACGCTTCAACGGATCTTGGCGATTCTGAGATTGTTTTCTCGAGACATATTGTACTTCATGATAGTGGTAAAATTTCTTCAATATAACTTGCGTTTATTTATGAAAAAAATGGAAATATGGCAAAAATTTTGAAAATTTTGCAATTTTCAAACTTTTAATTTTTATGCCATTAAATCAGAGAGATATGTCACAAAAATTAGTTAATATATAACATTTCCCACATGTCTACTTTACATCAGCACAATTTTGGAACCAAAATTTTTTTTTGTTAGGAAGTTATAAGTGTTAAAAGTTGACCAGCAATTTCTAATTTTTCCAACAAAATTTACAAAATCATTTTTTTTAGGGGCCACCTCACATTTGAAGTGAATTTGAGGGGTCAATATGACAGAAAATACCCAAAAGTGACACCATTCTAAAAACTGCACCCTCAACGTGTTCAAAGCCACATTCAAGAAGTTTATTAACCCTTTAGGTACTTCACAAGAATTGAAGCAATGTGGAAGGAAAAAATTAACATTTAACTTTTTTTCCCAAAATTTTTCTTTCGACACAATTTTTTAAAATTTTGTCAAGGGTATCAGTAGAAAATGAACCACAATATTTGTTGTACAATTTCTCCTGAGTACAGCGATACCCCATGTGTGGGGGTAAACCACTATTTGGGCGCATGGCAGAGCTCGGAATGGAAGCAGCACCATTTGACTTTTTTGGCTTGAATTGAGATTGGACGCCATGTCGCATTTGGAGAGTCCCTGTGTGCCTAAACAGTGGAAACCCCCCACAAGTGACCCCATTTTGGAAACTAGACCCCCCAAGTAACTTATCTAAATGTGTAGTGAGAGCTTTGAACCCCCAAGGGCTTCACAGAAGGTTATAACGTAGAGCCGTAAAATTAAAAAATCATATTTTTTCCACAAAAATTATCTTTTCATCCCAATTTTTATCTTCCAAAGGATAAAAGGACTCAAAAAGTTATTGTGCAATTAGTCCTGAGTACGCTGATACCCCATATGTGGGGGTAAACCACTATTTGGGTGCATGGCAGAGCTCGGAAGGGAAGCAGCGCCATTTGACTTTTTTGGCTGGAATTGAGATTGGACGCCATGTCGCATTTGGAGAGCCCCTGTGTGCCTAAACAGTGGAAACCCCCCACAAGTAACCCCATTTTGGAAACTAGACCCCCCAAGGAACTTATCTAGATGTGTAGTGAGAGCTTTGAACCCCCAAGGGCTTCACAGAAGGTTATAACGTAGAGCCGTAAAATTAAAAAATCATATTTTTTCCACAAAAATGATCTTTTCATCCAATTTTTATTTTCCAAAGGATAAAAGGACCCCAAAAGTTATTGTGCAATTAGTCCTGAGTACGCTGATACCCCATATGTGGGGGTAAACCACTATTTGGGTGCATGGCAGAGCTCGGAAGGGAAGCAGCGCCATTTGACTTTTTTGGCTGGAATTGAGATTGGACGCCATGTCGTATTTGGAGAGCCCCTGTGTGCCTAAACAGTGGAAACCCCCCACAAGTAACCCCATTTTGGAAACTAGACCCCCCAAGGAACTTATCTAGATGTGTGGTGAGAGCTTTGAACCCCAAGGGCTTCACAGAAGGTTATAACGTAGAGCTGTAAAATTAAAAAATCATATCTTTTCCACTAAAATGATCTTTCCACCCCCAATTTTTATTTTCCAAAGGGTAAAAGGACCCCAAAAGTTATTGTGCAATTTGTCCTGAGTACGCTTATACCGCATATGTGGGGGTAAACCACTATTTGGGCGCATGGCAGAGCTTGGAAGGGAAGCAGCTCCATTTGACTTTTTTGGCTGGAATTGAGATTGGACGCCATGTCGCATTTGGAGAGTCCCTGTGTGCCTAAACAGTGGAAACCCGCCACAAGTGACCCCATTTTGGAAACTAGACCCCCAAGGAACTTATCTAGATGTGTGGTGAAAGCTTTGAACCCCCAAGGGCTTCACAGAAGGTTATAACGTAGAGCAGTAAAATTAAAAAATCATATCTTTTCCACAAAAATGATCTTTCCACCCCCAATTGTTATTTTCCAAAGGGTAACAGGACCCCAGAAGTTATTGTGCAATTTGTCCTGAGTACGCTGATACCCCATATGTGGGGGTAAACCACTATTTTGACGCATGGCAGAGCTGGAAAGGGAAGGAGCGCCTTTTTCAAATGCAGATTTTGATGGAATGGTCTGCGGGTGTCATGTCACGTTTGGAAAGCCCCTGATGTGCCTAAACAGTAGAAACCCCCCACAAGTGACTCCATTTTGGAAACTAGACCCCCCAAGGAACTTATCTAGATGTGTGGTGAGCACTTTGAACCCCCAAGTGCTTCACAGAAGTTTATAACGTAGAGCCGTGAAAATAAAAATATCATATTTTTTTCCACAAAAATAATCTTTTTGCCCCAAATTTTTATTTTTATAAGGGTAACAGGAGGAATAGGACCCCAAAAGCTATTCTGCAATTTGTCCTGAGTACGCTGATATCCCATATGTGGGGGGGAACCACTATTTTGACGCATGGCAGAGCTCGGAAGGGAAGGAGCACCGTTTTTAAATGCAGATTTTGATGGAATGGTCTGCGGGTGTCATGTCACGTTTGGAAAGCCCCTGATGTGCCTAAACAGTAGAAACCCCCCACAATTGACTCCATTTTGGAAACTAGACCCCCCCAAGGAACTTATCTAGATGTGTGGTGAGCACTTTGAACCCCCAAGGGCTTCACAGAAGTTTATAACGTAGAGCCGTAAAAATAAAAATATCATATTTTTTTCCACAAAAATAATCTTTTTGCCCCAAATTTTTAGTTTTCTAAGGGTAACAGGAGAAATAGGACCCCAAAAGCTATTGTGCATTTTGTCCTGAGTACGCTGATACCCCATATGTGGGGGGAACCACTGTGATCGCCTTACTGCGATCTTTGGGAGGCACAATGAACAAATCCACAAAAGGTGAAGAATTGGTTTTCTTTTTTGCGCCGTTCCTCGTGCGGTATTAGTGATTAGGCGACTTTATTCCTCGGATCGGTGCGATTACAGCGATACCAGATTTATACTCTTTTTTCATGTTTAGCTTCTGTCACACACTAAAAGATGCTTTTTTTTGGAATAATTTTTTGTAAGAAATTTTTGCATCGCCGTATTTTGAGAGCTATAATTTTTCCATATTTCGGCCGACAGAGTTATTTATGGGCTTATTTTTTGCGGGACGAGCTGACGTTTTTATTGGTACCATATTCAGGCACATAACGTTTTTTGATCGTTTCCTATTCCGATTTTTGTGGAATCAGAATGAACAAAAACCAGCAATTCAGGAATTGTTTTTTTTTTTTTTTTCCTCCGTTCCGTGTGTGGTAAAATTGATAAAGCAGCTTTATTCTTCGGGTCACTACGGTTATGGCGATTCCTCATTTATATATTTTTTTTATGTTTTGGCGTTTTTTACACAATAAAAAATTTTATAGAAAAAATAATTATTTTTGCATCAGTTTATTCCGCGAGCTATAACTTTTTAATTTTTTCGCTGATGATGCTGTATAGCGGCTTGTTTTTTGCGGGACAAGATGACGTTTTCAGCGGTACCATGATTATTTATATCTGACTTTTTGATCGCGTGTTATTGCACTTTTTCCAAGCGGTATAATGATACCGCTTGGAAAAAGTATAATTTACTACTTTTTTGTGTTTTTTTTTTACGGCTTTCACTGAAGGGGTTAACTAGGGTTACGCTTTTATAGATGGGATTTTTACGGACGTGGCGATACCTAACATGTGTATGTTTTTTGTTTTTTATTTTTTTTATTACATAAAAATGTGTATTTTTTAGGGGATTTTTTTTAAATTATTTTTTAATATTTTTTTTAAAATTTAAAAAAAAAAATGATTTTTTTTAACTTGTCCCTTTATGGGACTTTCACTTTTTTTACTTTTTATTGCAGTTACAATGCATTGCAATGCTCTGGCATTGCAATGCATTGTACCTATGGGGAAAGCTGCTGTGACATGATCACAGCAGCTTCCCGTAGCTAGATGACCCGGAGGTTGTCATGACAACCCCCGGGTCATCAAGGCAGAGATCAGGCCCTGCAAATACATTGCGGTGGCGCTGATCTGAGGCAGAGGGAGCTCCCGACCCTCTGCCTCCCCCCCTGAGCTCTGCGATCGCGCTCGATCGCAACAGTCAGGGGGTTAACAGCCAGGGGCGGTGGGGGCTCCGCTCCTGGCTGTCAGTGCAGGAAGCCTGGCCACTGCAGCGCCGGCTCCTGCACTGATCGCGCTGGGGAAGCTGAAATTTCAGCTTCTCCTGCACGATCGCTGCTGTGTTTGGTCAGTCAGATTGACTGACCAATCACAGCGCTGTGGGTGCGGGGACCGACGGCAAAGGTCCCCGCACCACTTGCCGTGCCTGTCAGCTGTCTATGACAGCTGTCGGCACTGATCTACCACTGCGTGTATACACGCAGTGGTAGATCAAAGGCATGACGTGCAGAGTCCGTCCTGGTGCCGGAACTGGCACCTTGCCATGACGGACTCTGCACGTCAGTGGACATTAAGGGGTTAAAATGGGGCCCCAAATGCTAACATATTCCACATCACACAGAAGCATTTCGGTTGTATTTACATGCGCTGAGTTCAGGACGTTAAATGAGTGTGATCGACAATATTGAAATCGTTCAATACTTGTTTCCCAGCCTCTCTCCACCGGCTGAGGAACAGTGATGGGGACAGAACAATCACTAATGAATCACTAATAGATCCCCATACAGTATCATGTTATCAGCAGCACATCTACAGTTTACACCAGCGATGTGCTGCTGAGAGCAATGATTTTTGTTCCGGCATAAACAATCCAATCTCTGGATGAATATGCAGCATTTTGCTTGTTTAGTATAATACACCCCATAGTCCTCCATATATTATAATGTGCACCACAGTCCTCCATATTGTAAAATGCACACCCCATAGTCCTCCATATAATATAATTATGCCCCACAGTCCTCCATATTGTAAAATGCACACCCCATAGTCCTTCATATTGTATAATACACTCCCTATGGTCCTCCATATAGTATAATACACTCCTCAGTCCTCCATATAGTATAATACACTCCTCACATTCCTAAAATAGTATAATACACTCCCTATAGCCCTCCATACATTAAAATACACTCAGTCCTCCATATAGTATAATGCACTACTCAGTCCTCCATATAGTATAATACACTCCTCATAGTGCTCCATATAGTATAATGCACCACCATACTCATCCATGTAGTACAATTCACTTCCCATAGTATAATAAACCCCATAGTTCTTGATATAGTATAATGTCCCATAGTCCTCGATACAGTATAATGCAGCCCACATATAGTATAATGCAATCACCCCATAGAGCATAATGCAGCCACCCCACAGAGTATAATGCAGCCACTCCACAGAATGTAATGTAAACCCCCATAGAATATAATGCAGCCCCCCTCATGTAGTATAATGCAGCCCCCATAGATTATAATGCAGCCCCTTATATAGTATAATGTAGCCCCTCCATAGAATACAATGTAGCCCTCCTCATATAGTATAATGCAGCCCCCATAGAATATAATGTAGCCCCCTAAATAAAGTATAATGAAGCCCCCATACAATATAATCTAGCTCCCCATAGAATATAATGCAGCCCCCATAGAATTCAATGTAGCCCCCTCATAGAGTATGATGCAATCACCCCTCATAAAATATAATATAATACTGCCCCCCATAAAATATAATGTAGTCCCGACTAAATACAGGCCGCCTCCCATAGAATATAATGTAGCCCCCATAGTATATAACACAGCCACATAGTAAATAACACAGCTTCCCCAATAAAATATAATATACCCCCAATAGTATATAACACAGCCCACATAGTATATAGCGCGGCCACATAGTATATAGCGCAGCCCACATAGCATATAGCGCGGTCACATAGTATATAGCGTGCCCACATAGTATATAGCACGGCCCACATAGTATATAGCATGGCCCACATAGTATATAGCGCGGCCCACACAGTATATAGCACGGCCCATATAACACTCCTCCTCCCAGGAATGGCCCCACAGTCCAGTACTCACTGACATATTAAAAAAAAACAAAAAACACACTCCTCACCTGCGATGCTCCCGGCTCCTGTCTCAGCGGCTGCTCTGCCCGGCACACAGTGAGTTCGTGATGACGTCATCGCGCACCAGCAGTGTGGGCAGATGGGAATGATGGGAGAGGGAGAGTCAGCTGACGCTCTCTCCTCCATCATTGCTTTGAACTGTCTACGACGCTGGTATAGTTCAAAGCGGCGGCGGGGGGCGTCGGCGCTGGGGGCAGGCGGGCCCCCTGCCTCACAGGGGCCCCATAGCGGCTGCATGATGTGCCGCTAGCTGGGGGCCCCTGCGGGATCGGGGGCCCTGGGCAGCTGCCTGGTCTGCCTGCCCCTAACGCCGGCCCTGACTGGTATTGCTTATGAAGGAAGTGAGTCCAGATGCTATTTTGATCAAAAGAGCATAAAAGCCATCCCACCTCTACAAGGTGCACACAGTCGGGATTGCAAACAGTTGCTTGCAATCATGTGCATTGAGCGAGGCTGCGCATGTCTAGTTGGCGCATGACCGCATACATGCAAATCACACATTTGCAGTCACATGCCCAGTATCGGAGAATCCTCAATGTGCACAGTGAGCGCGATGTGAGGATTCACAAGCCTGTAGTCACATAGTGACTATAGATCTGTCCCCTAAAGCTGGACAGCTGCTTTAACAGCCCCAATTACTAGCATATTGAGCATTTAGAAACACATTGACGCTACAGTGGTGTCTTTCACTTATGCACAGACAAACATGAGATGTGGACACTAGCCAGAGGACATACTGATGTTTTGTACCATAAGTTATGGCAAATGGAGGAACCCTATTGATTGAAGATGGAGCATCTGGACATGTGATGGTTTGTTCTGGGCTGTTATAAGTCTGAGCCATAGCAAACCATGTTAAAAAAAGATAATATTGATTCAGTGTATACTATGTATGGCCACATATATTAATCCATGGGACTAGAATTGTAGGCTAGGCATGTGTTTCTGGTTAAAAGCAAATTTTAAATAAGTAAAATGGTATGAAAAAATATTTTTATAGGTACGGCTTACCTTTATGTAAACATTTGACACTCAAGAAGATGACTAGTAAGACTCAGCAAGACCACCTGTCCAAACCTAACATACTCTAAGCTTAAAAGGAAAAAAATATATATAGCCCAGGAAATCTATATTTTACAGGGGAGTGGGGGTGAATTATATTGCATAATACTGGTATGATGGAAATGTTTCCTATAAACAGAGCATCTTCGTAAAAATAGATGAAAAGAATGAGAACTAGCAGCAGGTGGAAAGAGGAGTTTAGCTGTTCTTATCAAGTTATGTGTTTGCTGAAAAAGTCATCATACTTACTAAATATTAAGTGGTAACTGACTAGATGTAATACGTTATCTTCAAGAACATACAATATCATTGGCATTCAGCCAATATGTTTATAAATGAAATCTCAGCCTTTTTTATCACGGCAGTCTTTGTGATAACACTTCTGCTACTGTGCTCAATTCAAGTTCAGGGACATCAGGTTCAAGAAGGGATTTTCTATGGATTCCAATACAGTAGGTATCAACAGCTAATATATTAACCCCTTTACCCCCCAAGGTGGTTTGCACATTAATAACCAGGTCAATTTTTACAATTTTGGCCAGTGTCACTTTGAGATAATAACTCTGGAACGCTTCAACGGATCCCACTGATTCTGAAATTGTTTCTTTGTGAGTGTGACATATTCTACTTCATGATAGTGGTAACATTTATTCAATGTGTAAAAGGGAGGACCGGGCCGTCAGGGTTGCTGAAGTGCCGGGTCTGGAACTGCCTGGGCCGCACCTCCTGTTGCTGGAGGAAATGCGATTGCAGCCGCAGCGAGCAAGTAACCTGGGTGAAGGGGGCATGGCCAGGGACAGTGAGCAAAAAGGGGCTGCGTGGGAACAGAGAGGGGCTTCCCGCCAGAACACTGAGCAGTGGCGGATCGCAGCTGCAGTGAGAAGAGCAATAGGCTGAAGAGTGCAGAGACAGGGCAGCAGTGTGAGAGACGCACCCATTCTGGCGGGTGTTCAGGGGAACGTGCGGACAGACCATCGCAGTACGGACATCCAGGTGTCAGCTGACATCCAGAGAGGTGCACGCCGGGCAGAGCATTGTAGCGCAGCCATTCGTGTGACGGCGGCTGCCCAGAGAGACACGCGCAGAGTAGAACCTTACGGATAGCTCAATCCTATTGCTCCGCAGTTACATGGACTACGGGCTCAGTGGGTAAAATTGGAGACCCTTCACAAGAAAAGGAAGGTCCGGCTCCAGGAATAAAATCCAGATTCTTTATTTGATTCAATAAAACATTAACATAGCTGCTATATTCATCTTTGCTGTATACCCTGACATGGGATTGCCGCTAGGAGATTGCCCAGGGAGGATCTCAACAGCGTTTCGAGCACGATGTGCTCTTAGACTCAGAATGGTACATTTGGCACGTGCTGGCACTTCGTCATAAATAATTGGGTTTTGGTTGCAGTTTGGGCACTCGGTCTCAGAAAGGTTCGCCATCACTGCTCTAGGGCATCATTCCACTGATCATCAGTGATAGAAGGGATTAATTTCCGCCATTTACTCTCAACAGCTAGTTGAGTAGAAGCAATTCTGGAGTTTAGTAGAAAGGTGTATAGGGAGGATATTACGCCTGTGGGTCCTTAAGTTGTTAGCTCTCCGATCAATGGATATCTGGATATTCGCATCCTAGAAAATGGAAACTGGTGCATTATGGCATGTCTCATTTGCAAGTATCTATAAAAATTCCTTTGGGGGATCCCAAATTTTATATGAATTTGGTCAAATGATAATAAAGTTTCATTTTCAAAAATCTGATTAAGTGTTGTTATTCCATATTGCTTCCAGAAAATTGGGTCCTGTAAGTTTTTGAGGTGTGAAAACTTGGGATTATCCCATAACTGAGTCTCTCCCCATTTGGTCAGTGAATTTCATGATACGCTTACTTTCTCGCCACACCTGTATCGCCAAGCTGTGTGCAAACAATAAACCTTGTGATCCTTCTAATGTTGCCCATTGTGTATTTCCATGTAAGAAGTGTATAAGATGAGCTTCTGCATTAGCAAGACTGCCCCCCACCTATTCACTACTTCAAGTAACGTATCTGACCAGCCAGTTAATACAAAAGTAGGTCAGGTACCGCGTATCCACCCTGGTTTTTGGGTCTCTGCAGAGATCCAATACTTAATTAGGGCCTTGGTGATCCCCATATGAATGTCGCCATCAAGTCATGCATTTTCCTAAAAAACCCTTTTGGGAACTTTAGTTGATGAATGTTCCAACACATACAAACATTTTAGGAGAATTATCATTTTGATTAAGCCAATTCTGCTCGGCACAGATAGGGGAAGCTGAGACCAGCACTCAAACCATTTCTTCATATCATATAAGGGGTATATGTTATCCTTAAGGTCCTTAATTGGGTTATGATTAATTATAATGCCTAAGTATTTGAACTTTTGTATGACTTGCAATCCAAACATCACAGGTTCAGCCATATTTTCCACAAGTGGCATGGCCACAGATTTGCGCCAATTAATTTTGAGACCAGACAATTCTCCAAAATAGTTAATGAGGTCAATTGCTCTCGGGAGGGATTGTTCCACTTTATTTAGGAAGAGTACCAGGTCATCCAAATATAATCCCACCTTGTCTGTTCTGGAATTTATATTGATGCCCTCTGCCAAAGGGTCCTGCCTGATTTTAAGAGCAATAGGTTCTATCGCTAGAGCGAAGAGCATCGGGGACAGAGGGCAGCCTTGTCTGGTTCCTCTACCTAGGTGAAAGCATTCCAACAGTATTCCATTTACAAGGATACTAGCTCTTGGCATACAGTAAAGTAACTTAAGCCAATTACAAAATTTCTCAGAGAAACCAAATTTCAGAAGCACACATTGCAAAAATCTCCACTCCAATGCCTTTGACGTGTCTAAAGAAGATATCGCACAAGGCTCCCCATATTTGTGACCTATCTGTGTTAGCACCTGAACTCTTCTAATATTAGAGGAGGTGGACCTTCCTGGCATGAAGCCAGATTGATCCTCATGTATAATGCTTAATATTACTGTTTTCAGCCTGTTCGCTATAAGTTTTGTAAGTATTTTGTAATCCGTATTAAGTAAGGATATGGGGCGATAAGAACCACACTCCTCAGCAGGTTTATCTGGCTTTGGAATTACCACTGTGTAGCCCAGCTGCGCTTGGTGCCACATGTACCCTGGAGGATGCATGAAAGGTAAGTCACAATCACCCGATATTCATTCACACTTCACATTTCCCTATAGTGCCACCAGAGGGAGCCCTTTAGAGTATATAAGGGTGTGCAGAGATGCAGCAGTAGCTCATTAGACATTCCAGAGAGACAGTCTAGCTGAACGTTAGCTAGTTGTTGGTTGTACCTCAGACAGATGAGATCTCAGAACACCGGAGTGAGAGGATTCCTGTCAGAGCTCAGATTACCCTAGTCTGTGTCAGAACGTGTTGAAGAGCTGAGAGGAAAGTTACCTCAGAACGTGCTGACTGATAGTTCCCTAGGGAAGTGGAAAGTGACTCTCGGAGTGTGCACAGATCAGTCTGACGGAAGGTCCTGATAGCTACTATGGACAGAGCCTAAGAAAGAAGTGAAGGAAAGGAACTGCAGTATTTGTAACACCGAGTCAACTGAGGTACTGTGGGAGAGCGGTGAAGAGAAGGAAGCTGACATCTACTGCTGCCTGTGCTTATGTTAAAGGTGTGAGTAGGACGACAGGCAAGTGGGAAAAGAGAAAGAGAGTGACTGAGGAGAAATAGCAACGATAGCTTACCACCACTCTGCACAACCGGACACCGAGTCTGAGCTTGCTAGTACCTTCACGGCTAGTGGGAAAAACCGGAGACCCTGCTGGACTTCAGGTCGCAGAGGGGCCCTTCAGTGCTGATACGTAACCGGGGTCAGGAAGAACAGGAGTCAGGCCTGATCAGCCATAGAGGACTTAGTTCTGTCCGCAAGAAGGCCTCACCACAATGTCAGCCGGGCGTAGTTGTTCACATGGAGTTAAACTTTGTTTCAAGCAAGTTAGAAACTCACACACATAAAGAAGTAAGGAGGCCCTACACCTACTCCGTGATTACTGGACGTGCATCCTCCACCCTGACGGCCTCCCGGGACGTGCCTGAATCTACACCGGTAAAGGTACCGAAAGAGACTGTCTTGTGTGTGTCTGGATTATTGCAACTTCACCCCTACACCGCCGTATTCCTCGAGGGATCAGTCTTACCTGTGGAAGACTTAACACCTTGCTGCTCAGTAACAACCCCTCAGAGGATTCACCCTGCAGCGCTGGTCACCCTGATCAGAAACCACAGGTAGCGTCACGAACATTCTATCATCCCCTGTAAATATCCCCTTTTTAGTGAGCGCCCAGGGCCACGGACCGAGCTGTGCTGCCCGTGACATCCCCCAGTAAAGTGAACGGGCTCGGTGCCGAGTACCCCAAAGCCCTGGTACGTGCGACTCACCACTATAGTGGCATCATAAAAGGATTAAAGAAGTGAGTGCCTTGTAAGTGCTTCAGAAAGGGTTTGCAGGAGAACTGGGCCTATCTGATCTATATATCTTTTGTATAATTCTATGGGCATGCCATCAGGCCCAGGAGCCTTCCCATTAGAGAGAGACATAATTGCTTCCCGTATTTCTTCCAAGGTAATATCCCTATCCAAGAACACCTGGTCTTCACAAGAAAGTCTGGGAAATTCAATCTGGCCCAAATATTCATCAATTTCTTCTATAGTGTGGTTCAGTTGGGAACTATGCAGCTCTCTAAAGTGTTCTTCAAGTCTACCTGCAATTTGATCTGATTTAAGTAGCGGAGTTCTCTCTCTTGTATTAATGGCCAAAATTGATGGGGACATTTGATTTTGTTGGACTATATATGCCAAAAATGTACTTGATTGGTTACCTAGTTCAAAATAAGTCTGTTTAGAGAAAAAAAGTTTTCTCTGCGCTTTTTCTTGTAAATGAATCAGGTATTTCCTCCCTTTCCGAACCTATTATGTAAAGAGCTATTGGAAGGATTATTAATATACTCAGCTTCTAGCGATTTACATTCCTCGGCAAGGTTTTGTTCCCAAATGGAGGACTCCCTTTTAATATACGAGATTGTGGACCTAACACATCCCCTCAAGTATGCTTTAAGTGTGTCCCACACTACCAATGTATCAGGGAAATCACCATGATCTGCTACAAATATGTCCAATTGATCTGTTATTCTATCATGTTCCCCTATAAGGGATAGCCAAAACGGTTGTATGCGGAATCTCTTAGGTCTGTTAGGGCCTCCTAGATGAAGGTATACTACCAATGGATCTGACACTGCCTTAGTGGAATACTCAATTTTACTCAGATCCGAAATCACAGCACTATTTCCTCAGTGCCCATGCGCCGAGGAAAAAATCCCCAGAACGGGCACACAGAGCACAAAGACGCCCGCCACAGACAGGAGCCAGCCATTCACAACGTGACTTGCAGGGGTTTATACATGTAGAGCCTGTAAACTAGTAAGTACCTAATATTGATTATGGAAATACAGCTCTGGCAAAAATTAAGAAACCACTTTCAAATGTTCAGTTTGTCTGATTTTCTCTTTATAGGTATATTTCTGAGTAAAATGTAAATTGCTCTTTTATTCTATAAACTACTGACAACATGTCACCAAATTTCCATGCAATAAATTTTGTATCTTTTGTCTGACAAAGAAAAATGGTCAAAATTTTTTTAAAAATCCAGTGCTGTCAGACCTCAAATAATGCAAAGAAAACAAGTTCATGATGATTTAGAAACGACAATACTAATGTTTTAACTCAGGAAGAGTTCTGAAATCAATATTTAGTGGAATAACCATGATTTTTAAAAACAGCTTTTGTTATGTTTTGTTAGCTGAGGAGGGCAGGAGCAAAAAAACGCAAAGGCAGCCAAACACCAGAGAGGTTCATATCTAATAGGTTGCAGACCCCTAAACTAACCGCACAACTAGAAGCAGCCGTGGGACGTTCCTACATTGCCCTAGATGCCTCGTCACAGCTGGAGAGATTAGCTAACCCTGTAGATGGAAAGAGGAAAGCTAACTACCCCGGAGTAGAGCCCCAAAGTATTAGGAAGCCCCCAAACATATAATGGCGGTTAGACAAGATGAAAACACGAACACAGACAGAAAATAGAATGAGCAAACGCTGGGGCCCAAAACTGTCTAGATAGGAAAGGACAGGAGAGAATACTGTCTGCAACCCAGAAAAACCCTAGAAAAAACTTCAACACTTCTGAATCCAAAAATACTGAGACCACACGGTCTCGACCACCTATATCAGATCTCTGGTGTGAAAACGCAGCTACACAGCAGTAAATTATCACAAGAACTGAGCAATTGAACAAATACAAAAAGCGAACGGAGACCAGCCCAAGCCCCCCAAAGGGGACCCGGCTGAAGACAAAAAGCATAGAAGCAAAAAGCAAGGAAAATCAAACACAGTAAAAAAAAAACTGAATATGACTTATCTGAATGCAAGCAGGAGACAGCAGAAAAGCAAGCTGTTGTGAATACCTTGGAGGCGATTTCTGAGCTGGGGCTCCCTCCGGTGGTTGCTGAGGGTAATGAACTAATTACTGAATGGCCTTCTGCTGGCTCTGAATGGTATGATATAAGTGACCTGAGTTCCCAGCAGCCTTGCCGGTAATCAATTGTTCTTCCTGCTCTTGCTTGGAGCACATCTTGCTTTCCTGCTCTCATTCAGATAAGTGTTTTGTTTTTTTTCCTCTGTTGGATTTTCACTGCTGGTTTGCTGCTTGCAGTGGACTGCAGCCTGGTCCCCTTTTGGGTCTTGCGCTGCAATTGTGCTCATTGTGTGTTTGCATTTTTGCTTTGTTCCTTTGTCACTTTTTATTTGCTGTGTTGATGTGTGTTACACCAGAGATCTGATTTAGGTGGTAGAGATCGTGTGATCTCAGGTTTTTTGTTAATCAGAAGTGTTGGTATTTTTGTCAGGGTTTTTTTGGGTTGCAGTCAGAATTCTTTCCTATACTTTTCTATCTAGACAGATTGGGCCCCAGCGTTTGCTCATTCTATTTTCTGTCTGTGTCCGTGTTTTCTTCTTGTCTAACCGCCATTACATGTTCGGGGGCTTCCTATTTCTTTGGGGATTCTGCTCCGGGGCAGATAGCATTTATCTTTCTGCCTTTAGGTGTAGCTATCTCTCTGGCTGTGACGAGGCGTCTAGGATCACCGTAGGTACGCTCTACGGCTACTTCTAGAGTGGCGGTTAGTTTAGGTTACTGCAATACAATAGTTTCCAGCCTCTCTGGTGTATTGCTACTTAGGCTATTTTTTGCAGTTTCTCCTCAGCTACCAAAACATAACACATGCTGAATTCCAACCTAGACCAGGAAGAACAAATGATCACCGGCGAGGATCATGGGAGGTCAGGTCACTTATATCAGGCCAGTCAGTATCACCTGACAACAATTCGTCACTAGCAGGTGTTGGGCTTTTGCTGTTCAACATAGGTTCAATACCCTCAGCAACCACCAGAGGGAGCTTCAGCTCCGAAGTCACCTCCAACATGTTCACAACAGTACCCCCCCTTGAGGATAGGTCACCGAACCCTCACGTGCGCCACCGGGTCGATCAGGATGAGCTCGGTGATAGGCATGGACCAGTCTCTCAGCATGAATGTCAGAAGCAAACACCCAAGAATTGTCCTCCTGACCATAGCCTTTCCACTTCACCAGGTACTGGAGTCTCCGCCTAGCCAAACGATAATACAATATCTTCTCCATCACATACTCCAAATTGCCCTCCACCAAAACAGGATCAGGATGCGCAGCCATAGGAACCACTGGCTCTACAAACCTCTTCAATAAGGACTTGTGGAAACGGAAGGAAACAAGATTAAGAATTTCCACGATCTTATAAGGTCCAATGAACCTTGGCTTAAATTTTGGAGACGCGACCCTCATAGGGATATTTTTTGAGGACAACCAAACCAAGTCACCAACTTTAAATCGAGGACCATCAGTCCTATGCCGGTTGGCAAACCGCTGGGCCTTCTCCGGAGAGAGAGACAGCTTATCCACTACTTGATCCCAAATCAGCTGCATTCTCTCCACAATAGAGTCAACACCAGGACAGACTGAAGCCCCCACCTGCCCTGAAGAAAACCGAGGATCAAACCCGAAATTGCAGAAAAATGGAGACATCAAAGTGGCAGAACTAGCCCTATTATTCAAAGCAAACTCAGCCAAAGGCAAAAAAGAGACCCAATCATCTTGATCAGCAGACACAAAACATCTCAAATAAGTCTCCAAGGTCTGGTTTGTTCTCTCAGTTTGCCCATTGGTCTGAGGATGGAACGCAGAGGAAAAAGACAGCTGAACTCCCAGTTTGGAACAAAATGTCCTCCAAAATCTGGAAACAAACTGGACTCCTCTGTCAGACACAATGTTTTCTGGAATACCGTGCAAAAGAACGACCTGTTGAAAAAATAAGGGCACCAACTCAGAGGAGGATGGCAACTTAGGATGTATTACCTTGGAAAACCTATCACAGATCACCCAAATAACGGTCATTCTCTGAGAGACAGGGAGGTCGGAAATAAAATCCATAGAGATATGGGTCCATGGCCTCTTGGGCACAGGCAATGGCATTAACAAGCCACTAGAGCGAGAGCAAGGTTTGGATCGAGAACAAGTTCCGCAGGACTGCACAAAGTCCCTGACGTCACGAGACGAAGTGGGCCACCAAAAGGACCGACTCACCAAATCTCTGGTACAAAAAATACCCGGCTGGTCAACCAACGTGGAGCAATGAATCTCAGACATCACATTCTTCCTCCACTGGTCTGGGACAAACAATTTCCCAACAGGGCAATGTTCAGGTTTATCTTCCGGAAATTTCTCCAAAGCCAGTCTCAAATTGGGCGAGATAGCGGAAAGAACCACACCCTCCTTCAGAATAACAGCAGGCTCAGTCACCTCAGGAGTATCCAGAAAGAAACTCCTCGAGAGGGCATCCGCCTTAACATTTTTAGTGCCCGGGAGAAAAGAGACCACAAAAGTAAAACGTGTGAAAAACAAGGCCCACCTGGCCTGTCTAGGATTAAGTCGCTTGGCTTAAGGTACTGCCACACTAAACAATCCCGCTAGCGATCACTATAACGACGCATACTAATGCGATCGCTAGCGGGATTGTTTCTATATCGCTAAATGCTGCCGCATTTAGCGATATAGTTAACGACGCTATCGCCGTTAGCGATCTTCTTAACGACTTTAGCGGTACAAAAGTACCGCTAAATCGCTAAGAAAAGGTGCCACACAGCGATAAGATACTTACCCAGCGGGAGCGCCGACGAGAAAATAGGGTCCGGAACGATTCCAGCGACGAGCGAGATCACAGCAGGAAGCTCGTCGCTGGAAGCTGCCGCACTGAACAATATCGCTAACGGGATCGCTAAATAGTGACGTTTTTTAGCGATCCCGTTAGCGATATTGTTTAGTGTGGCATACCCTTTAGTCAAGATAAACCAGGTTCTTATGATCCGTGAGGACCACCACCTGATGCTTGGCTCCTTCCAGCCAATGTCTCCACTCCTCAAAAGCCCACTTCATGGCCAATAACTCCCGATTACCCACATCATAATTATGTTCCGCTGGGGAAAATTTTCGAGAGAAAAAGGCACAAGGGTTACTCTTAGAGGTCTCTGGATCCCTTTGGGACAAAACGGCTCCTGCACCAATCTCAGAAGCATCAACCTCCACCTGAAATGGTAGAGAAACATCAGGTTGGCGCAGAACAGGAGCAGAAGTGAATCTCCGCTTAAGCTCCTGAAACGCAGAAACTGCCTCAGGAGACCAATTCACTACATCAGAACCCTTCTTAGTCAAATCAGTCAGTGGTTTCACAATACCAGAGAAATTACCTATAAATTTACGATAAAAATTAGCAAAACCCAAAAATCTCTGAAGAGCCTTCAATGTAGTGGGTTGAACCCAATCACAAATGGCCTGAACTTTGACCAGGTCCATTTCAATAACAGACGGAGACAAAATGAATCCCAGAAATGAAACCTTCTGAACGGCAAGAAGACATTTTGATCCCTTCACATGCAATGCATTTTCTCTCAAAATCTGAATGGAATACAGTCCGAACATGTTCCACATGAGAATCCCAGTCATTGGAAAAAATCAAGATATCGTCCAAATAAAAGATCAGAAATTTATCCAGGAAATCCCGGAAAATATCGTTCATAAAGGATTGGAAGACGGAAGGGGCATTAGTGAGACCAAAAGGCATCACTAGGTGCTCAAAATGCCCCTCTGGAGTATTAAACGCCGTCTTCCATTCATCTCCGTGCTTGATGCGAATAAGATTATACGCCGTCTTCCCTTCATCTCCGTGCTTGATGCCAATAAGATTATACGCCCCCTGAGGTCAAGCTTGGTAAACCAGCAAGCACTTTTCACTCTGGAAAATAGGTCAGAAATCAAGGGTAACGGATATTGATATTTATCAGTGATCTTATTCAGGAGACGATAATCAATACACTGCCTCAATGAGCCATCCTTCTTGGCCACAAAGAAAAAGCCGGCGCCCAAGGGTGAAGAGGATGGTCTGATATGACCCTTCTCTAAAGACTCTTTAATAAAAGATCACATAGCCTCATGCTCAGGCACAGATAAATTAAAGAGCCGACCCTTGGGAAATTTACAACCAGGTACTAAGTCAATAGCGCAATCATAACTCCTATGAGGAGGTAAGGATGCAGACTTACTCTCACTAAACACATCAGAAAAATCAGTCAAATAGTCAGGGACATCTTGAGACTGGGTGTAAGGTTCTATGTATATATTCCTGAAACTCAGTTTGTTCGTCAGCCATTTTACTTTCTGTCTTGCTGCAGCTATCTTGCCCTCAGTCAAAATGGAGTTTCCAGCTTGCATGTTCCCGCCCTGATTCTCTCCTTTGCTTCTTAAGCAGCCACAGCTGAGCAATCAGTGCTTCAGAATCTAGCCTGCAGTGAACCTGTGACTTGACTCCTGTAAGCCTTGGACCTTGTACTCCAGCTATTCCTATTGAGGAACTCTGAAGCACTTGTGGACTCTGAACCCTGCTCTTTGAAAGACCCACGTTTGCATGGACTTACGGTAACAGAGAAGAAGATCCTGAATCTGTATTGGAGAGTGATTGCTGAGCTTGGATTACTCTGGCCTGCTGTGTCTCCTGTTTCTGTGTCTGCAAACTGTGTGACTATTTCTGCCAACTTGTATGAAGTAATACAGGACTTTTCTATATCAAACCTGTGACTCCTGTGTTTTCATCGCACCCAAGCACAAGACGCTATATGAACTGTACTACATACATTACAAGATTCTGAAGCCAAAACGTTAGTGTCTGCTGGGTCTGGAAGGCTGTGTCTGCTGTACTGTGGATATCAGACGTCCGGTTGTACTTTCTGTGATGACAGTGGTTGTGACTTCTCACAACCATTCCAGGTGAGCAATTCCCTTAAGTTTTTTCTTTTTGCAGTGTTACCACAGGTAAACACTATTGTTTTTTTTTTTTCCTTTCTTTTCTCTTTTTTGTCTGCTGTAACTCTGGATATCAGATGTCTGGTTGAAACTTTCTGTGATGATAGTGGTTGTGACTTCTCACAACCATTCCAGGTGAGCAGTTCCCTTAATTTTTTTTTCTCTCTGCAGTGTTGCCACAGGTGAACACTATTGTTTTTTTTTCTCTCCTCTTCTTCCAGTAATCCTGTCTTAAAAGATCTGGAAAATGGAGGCCCGCATAAAGGAACTTTGCGGAGTGACTGATAATATCCTTGCAGATTTGCAGAATATAAAGACCCGTTTTACAAATCTACAGACCTCAATAATCACAATTTGCAAGTGGTTGGACAGACTACCCAGGATTTGCGAGCCAGGATTGAGGTTCTAGAGGGCGAGTCCAGGCTCCTGCCGTAGCCCCGAGTGCTGGGATTCCCAAGTTGCCCCCTTTTCGTTTTGGCGTGAACGTAGAAATTCAGGGGATTTATTAATCAATGCAATCTTTTTTTTTCTGCACATGCTTCACAATTTCCCACTGAACGATCTAAGGTGCTTACTATAATTATGTTGCTTTCCAACAAGGCTTTAATGTGGGCAAACCCTCTGATTGAGACTGAGGATGATTGTTTGATCACCTTGAGATTTTATTCAGCCATGGGGCAGGTGTTTGATGACCCCAATCGAGGTGCAACAGCTGAAGCAGCCATGTTAGCTTTGCGCCAAGGAAGCCTCGTAGCTGAATATGCCTTGGATTTCAGGAGATGGGCCCTTGATACCACCTGGACAGTTCCCGCCAAAAAATCTATTTTTCGAAAGGGGTTATCTCCACTGATAAGGATGAACTTGCTCGTGCCGCCCTCCCACTGCGTTAGGTGACTTTATTAACTACTGCACCGTATTGATACTCCTGACTGAACGCAGGCAAGAGAGATGGTTCAAAGCAATCGTACTAACCTTTTCCTACCTTCCTCTCCAGCTAAGGAACCTTTGAGTAGATTACACGGGAACTTGAACCTGAACCCATGCAGTAGACTCTTTACAACGACGGGTTAGTGATGCACGCAAGGAACATCGTTTAAGAGAAATCTATGTTCTATTGTGGTAAGTCAGGCACTTCATTATAAACTGCCCCAGCCGTTCTCGTAAGACTACTGCAAGCACTCATTCATTGTGAGTGTTGCGAGAGGGATCTGTCAGGTCCGAGCCTCGGGCCCTCAGAGAGATCTGCAGCAACAGATCTTGATTTCTCGGACTTAAACTCCGTTACCTCTGAGGACGTTGACTGTGTAAACCTGCCATTTTTCAAGTTCCTCAGCGGTGTCCCAGCTGAGTTGTAAGAAAAACAATTCTCATTGCTTTCTTTCCATCAAACTCTGGGTTGACTCAGCTTGGTGTCTAGCTCTGCTATGATCGACTCAGGGGCAAAGTGGAAATTTTATGGATGTCTCCTTTGCTCTGAAACAGGGAATACGTTCAGTGAAGAAGGCTACTCCAGTACAGATGGAAACTGTGGATGGCTCCCTGCTGACCTCTGGACCAGTGGATCAGGAAACAGAGCCTTTGAGGGTTCTTATGGGTAAAGATCATCAAAGAAAACTGTCCTTTATGCTTATCTCTTCTCCCCACTTTCCCATTATTCTAGGCTACCATGGCTGCAGGCTCAAATCCACCATTAACTGGGAGACCAAGGAATTACACTTTCCAAGAAACAGATGAGTCCAAAAGTTTCAGCTTGCTCTGTTCCTAAAGAATCATGTCAGTCCCTGAACTACCAGCTGTATACCAGACTATGTGATTTATGTGACAAGAAGAACGCTGACCAGCTTCCTCCTCACCGTCCATATGATTGTCCAATTGAATATTGCCTGGAGCAGAGATACCTTTTGGTAAGATCTACCCCCTGGGGGGCCCGAGCTAAAGGCTTAAAGGATTACATAATGAAAATCTAGCCAAGGCTTATACCGCCCCTCTTTCATCTCCTGCAGGTGCACCCATCTTCTTGTAAAGAAGAAAGATGGATCTCTGAGACCATGCTAGACTATAGGGAACTCAATAAGTTACTATAGAAACCGTTATCCATTGCCTTTAATCCCTGAGTTATTGAGAGAGTGCGACATGCCAAAATTTTTCTAAACTAGATCTTCGTGGGCCTAAAACTTAGTCCGTATTAGACCTGGGGATGAATGGAAGACTGCATTCAGTCACGCTATGGACACTTTGAATATCTAGTTATGCCTTTTGGTCTAGTACCGCCCCAGCCACTTCCAACACTTGGTGAATGACATCTTCAGGGATCTCCTAGATACATTCGTGGTAATTTATTGGATGATATTCTAATTTTTCTAACTCCACAGAGGGAAAATCATGACATGTGAAAGGTCTTGGAACGCTAAGACAAAATCATCTTTACTCAAACTTGAAAAGTGTGAATTCCATAGGACCGAAATTCAATTTCTGGGTATGTACGTCTACACAAGGAATTAGTATGGATGGAAGAAAACCCAAGCCATCAAGGATTGGCCAAGTCCTAGAAATGTGAGGAGGTACAGCGCTTCATCGGTTTTGCCAACTTCTATAGACGTTTCATTAGAAATTTCTCTGAGGTAGTGTCACCTATCCTCAAATTACCCGGAAAGAGTCAGGTTTTCCCTGGACTCCCCAAGCCCAGGAAGCATTTTCCCGTCAAAAGATAAATTTACCACTGCACCTATCCAGTACATCCCAACCCGAGCTTGCCTTCAAATAGAGGTGGATTTCTTCAACTGGCCGTTGGAGCTATAAATCTCTCAGAGAACAGGTGAGAAAATTCTTGCATCCCTGTCCTTCTTTTCCCAGCAGTTGTCTTTGGCGAGAGGAAAAAACGATTGGGCAATAGAGAGTTGTTGGCCTTATTGCCCCCTTCAAAGAAGGGACACCTTCTTCAGGGGGCTGCACAGCAAATAGTCCCTGACAGACCCTGTAACCTTGAGTTTTCAGTCGGTAATGCCTGACTCCCGAGGGTCGCTGAACTTTTTTAAACCAATTTAAATTTTTTCATCTCTTATAGACCAGATCGCCAATGGAAAGGCTATGCACTCTCAGGATTACTCGCAAACCCCTCCAATTTTACTCCCCTAAGACATTCTTCCGACTCTAATTCAGGAGTAATTCAAAACAAACCTACTAAGGACATCAAGGGGAAACAACCAGCGGATTCCTTTTTCACAACCCCCAAGGGACGTAATCTTGTTTTAAAGGTGTTGGATTTGGACAAAGCTGATATTCCAAAAAAGTCCAATTAAAGATTGCAACTCATTTACATTCCCAAAATGCTGGCATAGAGGAATTCTAAAAACACAGGAATTTTTTCTCATTTCTTTTGGGGGCCCACTGCGGGAGTTTTGAATTAGCACTTCGGAGGTCTTGCAAGATCAAAAAAACCTCGCTCCTCACCAACTGGCTTTACACCTCTTCCCCCCTCCCCCGGGGGGGTCCATTTCTATGGACTTCATTGGGGTACCAAAACCCCTCGGGGGGAAGAACACCATTCTAGTGGGGTTTTGACCGTCAAAAAAAGGGGCAGCTCATTTTACCCCTTTTTGGGGCAAACCCACTGAAAAAACAGACATAGATTTAGATTAAAGATGTTTTTCGCTTCATGGAGTACCGGAGGGGTTTTTTTGGGGATGGGGGGTTGCAATTCACTTCGGGTTTGGCAAAATTTCCTGGCACATTGGACATTAAGTAAATTTTTTCTTCTGCTTTTCACCCCCAGACAAAAGGGCAACCGAACGAACCAATAAAACCCGGGGGAGCAGATCTCCGCTGTTTTTATCTGCCCCCAACAGGATAAATTTGGGGGGGATCTATTTCCCCTTAGCGATTTTCTCGTTAACAACTCCAGAGTGCCTCCACAAAAAGTCCCTTTTTTCTCAACTAGGTTAAAATCCAAAAATTCTACCACTTTTCCCCCTAGAAAGCCTTACCAGCAGGGCAAAAAACACGCTTTACAAAGAATTTTTGGGTTTTTCAAAAGGGAAAAGGGGGGAAACGGCTCAAAAAAAAGGTACAAAAAGCAGCAAAAAATTTTTCGTAAACCTTCACCAGTTTTTAAGGAGGGGACTTGGTCTGGCTGTCAACCAAAAAATCTTAATTTAAAGGGTTCCCCTCTCTAATTTGGGGGAAAAAATACTTTGGGCCCTAAAAATTTAAAGAAAATTTAAAATTTTCCGTTGCTGTCGTTTTAACTCCCCAAAAAAGAAACCCCCTGCCCCTTTAAAGTTCCCTACAAAGGCTGCGACACCCAATAAGTTCCTACTTTCCCCCCTTACCCTCCCGGGCCCTAGCCCGATGGTCAGAAGAATTTTGGGGGAAAGGTTTTTAAAATTTCCATTTTTAATAGAAAACATTTAAACAAATTGTTTTAAAGGCAGGGCTCCCCCTGGAGGACAACTCGGGGGAAACCGGTCAAAAACTTAATGCCCCCCTTTTCCCCCTCAGTTTTCATCAGAGGTACCCACGCAAGCCTGTCAAAGGTCATCCGGAGGTTTCCTTAAGGGGGGATAATGTAATTTCAAAGTAAATTCCTGAAACTCAGTTTTCTCACCTTTTACTTCGTCTTGCTGCAGCTACTTGCCCCCCCACAAAAGGAGTTTCCAGTTTGGGAAAATGTTCCCGCCCTATTCCCCTTTTCCTTTTTTAACACCAAGCAGCAATCAGTGTTTTAGAATCTAGCCTGCATAAACCCCGTAAACTTACCCTGTAAGCCTTGGACCTTGTACTCCACTTTTCCTACGGGGGGAACTCTGAAGCATTTGGGAAAAACCCGAACCCTGCCTTTAAAAGGGACCCCTTTGCATGGACTTACGGAACAGAGAAGAAGACCCGGGAACTGTATTGGGGAGTGTTTTCTGAGCTTGGATTACTCGGGCCCCTGTGTCCCCTTTCTGTTCTCAAACTGTGTAAAATTTTTTCCCCCAAATTGTATAAAAAATTTCGGGGTTTTTTTATATCAAACCTGTGACCCCCTTTTGGTTTTTTCCCCGCATCCAACACAAACCTTTTGAAAATTTTCTACATAAAATACACTGCCGGGGGGCAAAAAAAACATCTTGAACGGGGGGGGAAAAAAAAAAAGGGGGCCCTCCCAAAACATTGGGCAACCCCAACTGACCACAGACACAGATTTCCCAAACCAAAACGGGGTTTTGATCGAAACCCAAAAGGGAAAAACCCCAAAAAAAAAGCATGAAAATTAAAAAAACACCAAAAATTTTAAAATTTTTTGGGTCCAGGCAACCCGCATTAAAAACCCCGGAAAAAAACTGGGTTTATTCTCCGCCAAAGGGGTAGAAAAAAGCCCAGCAAAGGAATAGATTTTCCCCGGGGTTTTAAAGGGGAAAAACCCCAACGTTTGGCAAAATCAAAATCCATCGGGGTTTTTACTCCCCAAAACCAAAAAAAGCCTTTACTAAAAAGTGGAAAAGGGAAAAACCCAAAAAAACAGTCAACAAAAATTTTTGTCGAACACAAACCCCAAAAAAACGAGCGGCAAAAATCTTCCCCGCTGGGGCAGACGGGGAAAAAACATGAGAAGCGTCACCACATAAAAACAACTTATACCTTTCTAAACCGACGCTTCCCCAGAATCACCCATCACACTGCATGGCTCACGGGCTGGCCCACAAGGGGGCACAAAAACCCCCCATATTTTTTCGCTCACGGGGGAAATCTGTAAAACCAACCAGAGGGGAAAAGGAAAAAAACCCCCATTTAAAATCTTTTACAGTCCCCGCCCCGCCCTTTTTCCCAAAAAGGGGGGGGCCCCCAAAAATCATCAAATTTCCCTTTTTTAAGGACGCCCCCTTTCGGAAAATTTTTTACAGACAGCCAGCGGGTTCATGACCCTGATTCCCAAACCAACAAGGTTTTTTCAGCTTGGGTCAAAACATTTGGTTCATCGACAATAACCCCAAAACCTGAAAAAACACATCAACAAAATTCAAAACAGGATCCCCCCGGGGTCATGAAAGGGGCCCAAAACCGAGGGGGTTCCACGAACAGGGGGAAAAAAAAATTTTTAACCTGCTGTGCTGCGTTCCCCGAGGGCCCTTTGGGTTCAAGGCAAAAAACAACTTACAGTTTTTTTAAAAAATTTTTAAAAATTTTGACCTATCCCCCCAAAAAAAAATGGCATGGGATCCAGGTTCCACAACCATACAAAAAAAAAACGCTAACCCCCCCCCACCGTTTGTAGAAGCACGGATCCTCCGCTTGATCAAACTGAAGATAAATTGAAAAAGAAGGAAAAAAGGGTCCGCTTCATAAAATCTTCATCTTTATTGATTCATAAAAA
>JARQOD010000001.1:777688614-777710711 GCA_033576555.1 Oophaga sylvatica | reverse complement strand
CCCCAGACTAATGGACAGACCGAACGAACCAATCAAACCCTGGAGCAGTATCTCCGCTGCTTTATCTGCCACCTACAGGATGATTGGGTGGATCTACTTCCATTAGCTGAGTTCTCGTATAACAACTCTCAGAGTGCCTCCACTAAACAGTCTCCTTTTTACTCTAATCTAGGTTATCATCCTAACATTCTACCACGATTTCCCATAGAAACGCCTTTACCAGCAGTGGCTGAAAGAATCACGTCTTTACAGAAGAATATGGATCTTCTAAAGGAAAATCTGGAATCGGCTCAAGAAAGGTACAAGAAAGCAGCAGATAAATTTCTAAACCTGCACCAGCTTTCAAGGTAGGAGACTTGGTCTGGCTGTCAACCAGAAATCTTAAGTTAAGGATTCCATCGTCTAAGTTGGGACATAAGTACATTGGACCCTATAAAATCAGTAAAATTATAAGTGCCGTTGCTTGTCGTCTTCAACTGCCCAGAACTATGAGAATCCACCCTGTCTTTCATGTATCCCTACTAAAGGCTGCGACACCCAATACGTTTCCTGGACGTTCCTCTCCTTACCCTGACCCAGTGCTAGTCGATGGTCAGGAAGAATTTGTGGTGGAAAGGATTTTAGATTCCAGGTTGTATAGAAATCAGTTACAATATCTGATTAAATGGCAGGGCTACCCAGTGGAGGACAACTCATGGGAACCGGTCAATAACGTTAATGCTCCTCGCTTGCTCCGTCAGTTTCATCAGAGGTACCCACGCAAGCCTGGTCTGAGGTCATCCGGAGGTTGTCCTTAAGGGGGGAGTAATGTAAGGTTCTATGTATATATTCCTGAAACTCAGTTTGTTCGTCAGCCATTTTACTTTCTGTCTTGCTGCAGCTATCTTGCCCTCAGTCAAAATGGAGTTTCCAGCTTGCATGTTCCCGCCCTGATTCTCTCCTTTGCTTCTTAAGCAGCCACAGCTGAGCAATCAGTGCTTCAGAATCTAGCCTGCAGTGAACCTGTGACTTGACTCCTGTAAGCCTTGGACCTTGTACTCCAGCTATTCCTACTGAGGAACTCTGAAGCACTTGTGGACTCTGAACCCTGCTCTTTGAAAGACCCACGTTTGCATGGACTTACGGTAACAGAGAAGAAGATCCTGAATCTGTATTGGAGAGTGATTGCTGAGCTTGGATTACTCTGGCCTGCTGTGTCTCCTGTTTCTGTGTCTGCAAACTGTGTGACTATTTCTGCCAACTTGTATGAAGTAATACAGGACTTTTCTATATCAAACCTGTGACTCCTGTGTTTTCATCGCATCCAAGCACAAGACGCTATATGAACTGTACTACATACATTACACTGGGGGAGGCAGAAAAAACATCTTGAGACTGGGGGGGGGCAGAAAAAACAGGAGTGTCATTACGAACACATTGACAACCCCAACTGACCACAGACACAGACTTCCAATCCAAAACAGGATTATGAGTCTGTAACCAAGGAAAACCCAGTACAATAATGTCATGTAAATTATGTAACACCAAAAATTTGCAATTCTCTTGGTGGTCCAGGTCAACCCGCATTATCACCTGGGTAGAAAACTGAGGTTTATTCTCCGCCAAAGGGGTAGAATCAATGCCCAGCAAAGGAATAGACTTCCGCAGGGGTATCATAGAAAAACCGCAACGTTTGGCAAAATCAAAATCCATCAGGTTTATAGCTGCACCTGAATCAACAATAGCCTGAGCTGAAAATGTGGACAAGGAGCAAACCAAAGCAACAGTCAACAGAAATTTAGTCTGAACACTACCCAAAACAACTGAGCGTGCAAAACGTCTTCCCCGCTTGGGGCAGACGGAAATAGCATGAGAAGCGTCACCACAGTAGAAGCACAACTTATTACGCTTTCTAAACTCATGACGCTGTGCCCCAGAAGTCACTCCATCACACTGCATGGGCTCACGGGCTGGCCCACAAGGCATCACAATCTCACGCATATTTTTACGCTCACGCAAACGTCTGTAAAACCAGACCAGAGGGAACAGGAAATCCCACCATAACATCTTTTACAGTCTCTGCCAGACCCTTCCGAAAAAGGGCTGCCAGAGAATCATCATTCCATTTAGTAAGGACTGCCCACTTTCGGAATTTCTGACAGTACAGCTCAGCGGCTTCATGACCCTGATTCAATGCCAACAAGGTTTTTTCAGCTTGATCAGTAACATTAGGTTCATCGTACAATAACCCCAGAGCCTGAAAAAACACATCAACATAATTCAAAACAGGATCCCCAGGTGTCAGGTGAAAAGGCCCAATCCTGAGGGTTGCCACGCAACAGGGAGATGACAATTTGAACCTGCTGTGCTGCGTTCCCCGAGGACTTAGGCTTCAAGGCAAAAAACAACTTACAGTTATTTTTAAAATTCAAAAATTTAGACCTATCCCCCCAAAATAAATCTGGCATGGGGATCCTAGGTTCCACAACCAGTACAAATATAAGAACGCTAACCAGCTCACCGGTTTGTAGAAGCACGGATCCTCCGCTTGATCAAACGTGAAGATACATGAGAAAATGAAGGAAAAAGGGATCCAGCTTCAATAAAATCTTCATCTTTATTGATTCATAAAAACATGAATAATGGCATGCTCCTGGACAAGCTCAGGACAAGGCTACGCGTTTCGATCACAGGGATCTTTATCACAGCTCATGCTCAGCTGTGATAAAGATCCCTGTGATCGAAACGCGTAGCCTTGTCCTGAGCTTGTCCAGGAGCATGCCATTATTCTGAGCTGTGATAAAGATCCCTGTGATCGAAACGCGTAGCCTTGTCCTGAGCTTGTCCAGGAGCATGCCATTATTCATGTTTTTATGAATCAATAAAGATGAAGATTTTATTGAAGCTGGATCCCTTTTTCCTTCATTTTCCACAACCAGTAACCCAGCGAGATAGGTAGCAATACTCCGAACTTCAGCGGTGACAACTGCACAATCTCCATTGAGGAGAGAAAAAAAAAATTCCTCCTCAGCCCCCAGAGAAAAAGAGGGAAAAAATGTAACAAACAGAATAAAAAAAAATTCTGACAACTTTTTTTTTTTTCCCTTTACTATTTTTCCGTTCTGTTGAGTACCATATAATTTCAGTATGGCTGGTGATTCTGTTATGTTTTGTTAGCTGAGGAGGGAAGGAGCAAAAAACCGCAAAGGCAGCCAAACACCAGAGAGGTTCGTATCTAATAGGTTGCAGACCCCTAAACTAACCTCACAACTAGAAGCAGCCGTGGGACGTTCCTACGTTGCCCTAGACGCCTCGTCACAGCCGGAGATAATAGCTACCCCTGTAGATGGAAAGAGGAAAGCTAACTGCCCCGAAGTAGAGCCCCAAAGTATTAGGAAGCCCCCAAACATATAATGGCGGTTAGACAAGATGAAAACACGAACACAGACAGAAAATAGAATGAGCAAACGCTGGGGCCCAAAACTGTCTAGATAGGATAGTACAGGAGAGAATATTATCTGCAACCCAGAAAAACCCTAGGAAAAACTCCAACACTTCTGAATTCAAAAATACTGAGACCACCTATATCAGATCTCTGGTGTGAAAACGCAGCTACACAGCAGTAAATTATCACAAGAACTGAGCAATTGAACAAATACAAAAAGCGAACGGAGACCAGCCCAAGCCCCCCAAAGGGGACCCGGCTGAAGACAAAAAGCATAGAAGCAAAAAGCAAGGAAAATCAAACACAGTAAAAAAAAACCTGAATATGACTTATCTGAATGCAAGCAGGAGACAGCAGAAAAGCAAGCTGAATTCCAACCTAGACCAAGAAGATCAATTGATCACCGGCGAGGATCATGGGAGGTCAGCTCACTTATATCAGGCCAGTCAGTATCACCTGACAACCATTCGTCACTAGCAGGTGTTGGGCTTTTGCTGTTCAACATAGGTTCAATACCCTCAGCAACCACCAGAGGGAGCTTCAGCTCCGAAGTCATCTCCAACATGTTCACAACAAGCTTTCATGCTTTCTTGGCATGCTTGCCACAAGTCTTTCACACTGAATCTGGCGCAAAAATTTAAGCAGTTCTTTGTTGATGGCTTGTGACTAACCATCATTCTCTTGATCACATTCCAGAGGTTTTCAATGGGGTTCAGGTCTGGAGAATGGGCTGCCCCTGACAGGGTTTTGATGTGGTGGTCTCTTAATTTTTACCAGAGCTGTATATGCTGCAGTCCTAATCACACTAACAATGCAATATACATCATAATGAACATACAAGACAGTAAGGGTTAATATGCAAGAAACAAAGTTCTGAGTGCTTAACCCCTTAACTCCCAAGGGTGGTTTGCAAGTTAATGACCGGGCCAATTTTTACAATTCTGACCACTGTCTCTTTATGAGGTTATAACTCTGGAATGCTTCAACGGATCTTCGCGATTCTGAGACTGTTTTCTCGTGACATATTGTACTTCATGATAGTGGTAAAATTTATTCGTTATAACTTGCGTTGATTTATGAAAAAATGGAAATATGGCGAAAATTTTGAAAATTTAGCAATTTTCAAACTTTGAATTTTTATTCCCTTAAAAAAGAAAAATATGTCACACATAATAGTTACTAAATAACATTTCCCACATGTCTACTTTACATCAGCACAATTTTGCAACCAAAATTTTTTTTATTATGAAGTTAAAGGGTTAAAACAAATTGTACAAATCCATTTTTTAGGGATCACCTTACATTTGAAGTCACTTTGAGGGGTCTATATGGCAGAAAATACCCAAAAGTGACACCATTCTAAAAACTGCACCCCTCAAGGTACTCAAAACCACATTCAAGAAGTTTATTAACCCTTCAGGTGCTTTACAGAAGCAGAAGCTACTTGGAAGGAAAAAATGAACACTTAACTTTTTAGTCACAAAAATGATCTTTTACAAACAATTTTTTTATTTTAACAAGGGTAAAAGGAGAAAATGGATAGAAAAAGTTGTGCAATTTTTCCTGAGTACGCCGATTCCCCATATGTGCAGGAAACCACTATCTGGGCGCACGGCAGGGCTCGGAAGGGAAGGAGAGCCATTTGACTTTTTCAAACCAAAATTGGCTGGAGTTGAGATTGGACGCCATGTCGCATTTGGAGAGCCCTTGATGTGCCTAAACAGTGGAAACCCCCAAGTGACATCATTTTGGAAACTAGATCCCCTAAGGAACTTATCTAGCTCTGTTGTGAGCACTTTGAACCCCCAAATGTTTCACTAAAGTTTATAATGCCTGGGTATGAAAAAAAAAAAAAAATTTCCACAAAAATGATTTTTTAGTCCACAATTTTTTATTTTTTCGAAGGAAATTGGACCCCAAAAGTTGTCCAATTTGTCCTGAGTACGCAGATACCCCATATGTGGGGGGCAGAACTGTTTGGGCGCACGGCAGGGCTCGGAAAGGAAGTAATGATGTTTTGGAATGCAGACTTTGATGGGTGTCATGTTCAGTTTGCAGAGCCCCTGATATGCCTAAACAGTGGAAACCCCCCACAAGTGACCCCATTTTGGAAACTAGACCCCTAAGGAACTAATCTAGATCTGTGGTGAGCACTTTGAACCCCCAAGTGCTTCACACAAGTTTATAATGCCCGGGCATGAAAATAAAAAATCCTATTTTTTTCCCACAAAAATGATCTTTTAGTCACCAATTTTTTATTTTCCCAAGGGTAACAGGAGAAATTGGACCTCAAAAGTTGTTGTCCAATTTGTTCTGAGTACGTTGATACCCAATATTTGGGGGGAAACCACTGTTTGGGCGCATGGCAGAGCTTGGAAGGGAAGAAGCACCATTTGACTTTTTCAAACCAAAATTGGCTGGATTCTAGATTGGATGCCATGTCACATTTGGATAGCCCCTGATGTGCCTAAACAGTGGGAACCCCCCACAAGTGACCCCATTTTAGAAACTAGACCCCCTAAGGAACTTATCTAGATCTGTGGTGAGCACTTTGAACCCCAAGTCCTTCACACAAGTTTATAATGTAGAGCCGTAAAATTAAAAAATCAAATTTTTTTACACAAAATGATCTTTTCACCCCAATTTTTATTTTCCTAAGCGTAACAAGACCTCAAAAGTTATTGTGTAATTTGTCCTGAGTACGCTGATACTCAATATGTGGGGGTAAACCACTGTTTGGGTCCATGGCAGAGCTCGAAAGGGAAGAATTGGCTGGATGCCATGTCGCGTTTGGAGAGCCCCTGATGTGCCTAAACAGTGGAAACCCCCACAAGTGACACCATTTTGGAAACTATACCCCCTAAGGAACTTATCTAGATCTGTTGTGAGCACGTTCAAACCCCAAGTGTTTCGCTAAAGTTTATAATGCCTGCATGTGGAAAAAAGAAATCCCACAAAAATGATTTTTTAGTCCACAATTTTTGATTTTTCCCAAGGAAACTGGACTCCAAAAGTTGTTGTCCAATTTGTCCTGAGTATGCTGATACCCCATATGTGGGGGGAAAAACTGTTTGGGCGCACGGCAGGGCTCGAAAAGGAAGTAATGATGTTTTGGATTGCAGACTTTGATGGGTGTCATGTTCAGTTTGCAGAGCCTCTGATGTGCCTAAACAGTGGAAACCTCCCTATAAGTGACCCCCATTTTGGAAACTAAACCCCTAAGGAACTTATCTAGTTCTGTGGTGAGCACTTTGAACCCCCAAGTCCTTCACACAAGTTTATAATGCCTGGGCATGAAAATAAAAAATCCTATTTTTTTCCCACAAAAATGATCTTTTACTTACAAATTTTTTATTTTCCCAAGGGTAACAGAAGAAATTGGAACCCAAAAGTCGTTGTCTAATTTGTCCTGAGTATGACCCTATATGTGGGACAAAACTACTGTGATGTTTTGTAATGCAGACTTTGATGGAATGGTCTGCGGGTGTCATGTCGCATTTTGAGAGCCCCTGATGTGCCTAAACAGTGGAAACCCCCCACAAGTGACCCCATTTTAGAAACTAGACCCCCAAAGGAACTTAACTTATCTAGATGCGTTGTGAGCACTTTGAACCCCAAGTGCTTCACAGAAGTTTATAACGTAGAGCCATAAAAATAAAAAATCATTTTTTTCAACAAAAATTATATTTTTGCCCCAAATTTTTTATTTTCCCAAGGGTAACAAAAGAAATTGGAACCCAAGAGTTATTGTGCAATTTGTCCTGAGTACGCTAATACCCCATATGTGGGGGTAAACTACTGTTTGGGCGCATGGCAGAGCTCAAAAGAGAAGGAGCACTGTTTGACTTTTTCAACGCAGAATTGGCTGGAATTGAGATTAGACGCCATGTCACATTTGGAGAGCCCCTGATGTGCCTAAACAGTGGAAATCCCCCAATTCTAACTCCAACCCTAACCCCAACACACCCCTAATCCTAACGCTAACCCTAACCACATACCTAACCCTAACACACCCCTAACCCTAATCCTAACTTTAGCCCCTACCCTATCCCTAACTTTAGCCCCAACTCTAACACTAATGGGAAAATGGAAATAAATACATTTTTTAAATGTTATTATTTTTCCCTAAGTAAGGGGGCGATAAAGGGGGGTTTGATTTACTATTTATAGCGGGTTTTTATGTTTCGCAGCTGTCACATGCTAAAAGACGCTTTTTATTGCAAAAAATAGTTTTTGCATCACCACATTTTGAGAGCTATAATTTTTCCTCATTTTGGCCCACAGAGTCATGTGAGCTCTTATTTTTTGCGGGACGAGTTGATGTTTTTATTGCTACCATTTTCGGGCGCATGACATTTTTTGATCACTTTTTATTACGATTTTTGGGAGGCAGAATGAACAAAAACCAGCAGTTCATGAATTTCTTTTGGGGGGGGGGCGTTTATACCGTTCCGCATGTGGTAAAATTGATACAGCAGTTTTAATCTTCGAGTTAGTACGATTACAGCGATACCTCATTTATGTAATTTTTTAATGTTTTTGCGCTTTTATACAATAAAAACGATTAGGCCGGCGTCAGACACAACTACAAAAAATCGGACCGTTTTAGTCGGTCGATTGTCGGATCAAAATGCAAACATCACACATCCTTCTGGCATCCGATTTTCCTTCAAAGATGCGATTTAGTCGCATGTGTGTGTACCTTGTAACATCCGATTTTCATCCGACTCGCGAGAATTTCTCGCAGGCTTGCAAAACTGACATATAATGGATCCAAAAGAATAGTATTTAAATCACAAAAGAAAGAATAGATATATACACATAGAATACATATATATATATATATATATATGTCATTGTGACATGTATATATATATTATTTATAGTTCCTAGACTTCTACATACTGTAATAGCCGCTAATTCAATTGCCGGCTTTTGTGAAATCACAGAAGCTGACATGAAATATACATTGTTTCCACACAGTTAACCATGTCATTTCCTGTATTTTGATATATGGTTTGAACTTACAATTACATATGTGTATTTGTGCAAAATTTCAGACATGTAGGGGTTAATTAAAGGTGTAAATTCGTTTAAAAAAATGCGTGGGCTCCCGCTGTATTTTCTCCACCAGACAGACAAAGCAAGCGAGTGGGGGCAGATAATAATAGCCTAGGGAGGGTACATTTTTTTGGTGCCCCCCCTGGCTACTAAAATCTGCCCCCAGACACCCCAGAAAGGGCAAATCTCTAATTAGATTTGCCCTTTCTGGCACTTTGCCCGTCTTTCCCATTGCCCTGTAGCGGTGGCGAATGGGTTAATAAGGGGTTAATGTCACCTTGCTATTGAAAGGTGACCTTAAGCCAGGTTAATAATTGAGAGCTATCAATTAGACAACTATCAATTATTAATCCTATTGAAGTAAATAAAAAAACACAAACACACTTTAAGATTAAATAATTTTAATGAAATAAAAACACATATTTTTGACCATATATTATTTAACTCTTAATCCGTTCGAAGCCCTTGATCTTCTAAAATAAATATAAAATAATAAAACAACATTATTCTTACCTATCTGGCGATCTGTCACGTCCCACGATGTAATCCTTCACAAAGGGTTAACTAGCAATCAGATAAGCAGCGCAAGTAATCCTGCATGCTCAGCTGATAGCTCCTGAATGAATGAGCTTATCTCTGCCGACAGGAGAGGATGTGATTAATGAATGAAGCTTAATTGATTGTATCCCACTTTCACGTTAGGTCAGGTCACTGAAGTGAAAGTGGCAATAAATCAATTAAGCTCCATTCATTAATCTCTTCCTCTCCTTTCGCTGGGAGAGTAACTTATTCATTCAGGGGGTTACAGCTCGGAGACAGCATTATTAGCTCTCTGCTTACTGTAACCTGTTAACCCTTTCTGATGGATTACACCGTGGGACCTGACTGTACATCGGATTGGTAAGAATAATTTTGCTTTTTTATTTTATTTTTATTACAGGAAATGGTTTTAGCAGGAAAATAAAATATGGACAAAAACTGTGTGATTATTTCATTAAACTTCTTTTTTATTAAACTGTGTGTGTTTGATTTTTCTTTCATACAATAGGATTAATAATTGATAGTTGTCTAATTGACAGCTCTCAATTATTAACCTGGCTTAAACTCACCTTTCAATGCAAGGTGGGTTTAACCCCTTATTAACCCATTCGCCACCGCTACAGGGCAATGGGAATAGACGGGCAAAGTGCCAGAAAGGGGAATCTAATTAGAGATTTGCCCTTTCTGGGGTGTCTGGGGGCAGATGTTAGTAGCCAGGGGGGCACAAAAAATATGTACCCTCCCTAGGCTATTATTATCTGCCCCCACTCGCTGGCTTTGTCTGTCTGGTGGAGAAAATACAGCGGGAGCCCACGCATTTTTTTTCAACAAATTTACACCTTTAATTAACCCCTACATGTCTGAAATTTGGCACACATACA
Source organism: Oophaga sylvatica (assembly GCA_033576555.1). NCBI lineage: Eukaryota > Metazoa > Chordata > Amphibia > Anura > Dendrobatidae > Oophaga > Oophaga sylvatica. The sequence continues at coordinate 777,700,805 of JARQOD010000001.1, read as the reverse complement.
CTTAAGTAATTGTAAGTTCAAACCATATATCAAAATACAGGAAATGACATGGTTAACTGTGTGGAAACAATGTATCATTTCATGTTGGCTTCTGTGATTTCACAAAAGCCGGCAATTGAATTAGCGGCTATTACAGTATGTAGAAGTGTAAGAACTATAAATATATGTATATGTATGTGTCACAATGACATATATATATATATATATATATATATGTATTCTATGTGTGTATATCGATTCTTTCTATTCTTTATTAAAGCTGTCAGTGTGATTTTACAGTATAGCCGGGGATGAATTGCCGACTTTTCTAAAGGACACCGATGCGATTTAATCGCAAGTCACACATGCGGTCCGTTTGTAATCTGATTTTTCATCGCTCCCATAGACTTGCATTGGCGATAGTCGACCCACAATCGGTGACAATCGCAGCATGCTGCGATTGCACTCGGACGTTAAAACGGACCACAAAAAATCTGATACTGGGAGCTGCTCCATAGATTAACATAGGGCAGACTGCAATGCGAGATTTCATCGTATTGCAGTCGTCCGATTCTGTCGCCAGTGTGACGCCGGCCTTATATATAAAAAATAATTATTTTTGCATCACTTTATTCTGCGAGCTATAACTTTTTTATTTTTTCGCTGATGGCACTGTATGGCAGCTTGTTTTTTGCGGGACAAGATGACGTTTTCAGTGGTACCATGCTTATTTATATCTGTCTTTTTGATCGCATCTTATTCCACTTTTTGTTCGGCGGTATGATGATAAAGCATTGTTTTCTTGCCTCGGTTTTTTTTTTAAGGGGTTCACTAAAGGGGTTAACTAGTGAGACAGTTTTATAGGGCGGGTCGTTACCGACGCAGTGATACTAAATATGTGTACTTTTATCGTTTGTTTTATTATTTACATATAGAAATAAATTTATTGGGGAATATTTTTTTTTCTTTATTTAGGATTTTTTTTTTTACACATGTTAATCTTTATTTTTTTTACTTTTTTACTTTGTCCCAGGTGGGACATCACTGTATAGTGTCAGATCGCCGATCTGACACTGTGCAGAGCACTGTGTCAGATCGGCGATCTGACAGGCACTGCAGGAGGCTTTCTCAGCGTCTGCTCTCAGCAGGAACTGAGAAAGCCACCTTCCTGCAGGACCCGGAAGGACCCCGTGGCCATCTTGGATCCGGGGTCCTGCAGGGAGGAGGCCCACGGAACAGCGTGATCACATCGCGCTGTTCTGAGGGTCTCAGGGAAGCACGCAGGGAGCCCCCTCCCTGCGTGATGCTTCCCTATACAGCCGGAACACTGCGATCATGTTTGATTGCAGTGTGCTGGGGGTTAACGTGCCTGGAGCGGTCCCGCTCCTGGCACTTAGTGCCAGGTGTCAGCTGTGATAATCAGGTGACACCCGGCCGCGATCAGCTGTGCTCCCCCCGTGAGCGCAGCTAATGGCATATGACGTACTATTCCGTCCTTGGGAATTAAGTCCCAGGGCACATGGACGGAATAGTACATCAGATGGAAGAAAGGGGTTAATACATATACATGATGCTGGAAAGACTGCCCCAGGTGTGTGGTGCAGATCAGACAGCTTGGATGTTAGAAATATTGCTGTAATAGCATGATTCCAAACCACCTGTTAGTAGACAGACCAGGGGCAGTGACACAAATATGGTTTACTATGCATATACCTAACAACACTCAGTATAGGCATACAGACAGGCATATTTACCAGCGCTCAAACCTGCAACAGTGGACCCCCTTAACGCGCATTTCGGCAGTTCTTCCTCAAAAGGGGTGCACTACAGTTGCTATCCTTCAACAGTATGTCCTGTAACTCTGCCACAAACTATACATATTATACTTCACTTTACTATATCAAATATCTAATTACAATGCACACTATCTATATATGTGACGCTAGTCACTACTCACGGACAGATAGTGAGGCAGAAAAGTCAAACGTTCCGGGGTCAATACCAAGAAAATATGTAGATAGCCAAGGGAAAGACGAAGGCGTAAGTCAGGTCACAGTCCAGGGTCAATAACAAGAGATAGCAGTTCAAAAGCCAAAGGACAAGACAAAAGGATAGTCACAACATGGTCCAAAGGGTCAAGCAAGGGAAGATTGGAACTCAGAGCAACAGAATCAGGCTAACCCTCACCAGGAAGCACAAACTATCAGGGGCAGACAGCTCAGTGAAGAAGCTGGGCAATCACCAGAACACTGAACACCTGGAGAAAGTCCCGCACCTCCCAGTCACAGATTGGAAAGCTGATCTGTCAATTAAGGCACCAACAGTTCAGCAAGCCCATCACAGGATTGAACAGTCAAGCTGTAAATCAAAACACAGACAACTCCGCAAGACAGTGTCCATAGAACTACATAGCAATCACTCACTGAGCAGAAGGATAGTGAGAATATATATGTAAAACTCAAGACATTATTAACATTATGCATTATTGACACAATTGGTGTCTTCAGGGGTAGGAATGCAGCAGCACAGTCCACCACTCTTATACATGACAGACAGCCTGTACAGCAGAACATGAAGCCTGCATGGCTCTTAAAGAATAGAGCCATACAACTTCCTTGCACTAATGTATAGGCTTTGTGTGTATGGAATATGCATACAGAGTTCGATAGAACATTAACTATTTAAACTATTTTTTTCTGTCAGATTAACACAGAATTTGTAGGGAAAACAACTTTGTGTGATGCTGTGTGAGGTCAAAAGCACAATGGAGTAGAGGGGCCGTATGTTAAAAATTAAAACACTACTATTGCAGCTAAATTGCTGTAGCCATGAGGACTTGATTCATCTCCTTAATGGGTCTGTGTAGAAGGACAATGAAAAAAAGGCAACTTACAAAATAAATTCTATTTTCTATTTCTCCCATTCTTTGAATATTTGCAATTCCTCAGTTCGCTGTTTACAGCTAATTGTCTAGGAGATTGGCCAAAACTGCAATCCAGGAGTGGTGGTGTAAGAATATGGAAATTTTGTCCATGTTACCCTTGGAAGAATCCGGACCTCATTCAAATGAATGGTGGACCCGAACATTCGGTGTTAACCACTCTGTCATCTGTGTGACAGTGTGAGAAATACCAGTTCTGATAAGCGGTAATCTTCCAGCACGGGGTGGAAAAAGTAACCTCCGTGTGACAGCGTGTGAGCCAGCAGCTCTGACCGGCAGTAAAAAGGTTACCGCCGGTTATAGGCATCAGCTGATGAGAGTACTACAAAGCTGACATAAACCCTACTTGTCACTGCACCAGGGCAAGTGGAAAGAGCCGAGCAAAACACCAGAACTGACACATCTAAAAGATGCACCATTTCTGGGATGGCTGTGGGCTGCTATTTTTAGTGTGAGGGGGTCCAATATCCATGGCCCCTTCCCAGTCTGAGAATACCAGCCCCCCAGCTTTCTGCTTTAGCTTGGCTGGTTACTAAAAATGGGGGTGGGACCGCAAGCCATTTTTAATGATTGATTTAAGTAATTAAAAAAACAGCATGGGGACCCCTCTACTTTTAATAACCAGACAAGATACCACCGAGGGCTGTAGCTCTTTATTTTTCCTGCGCTGCTTATCAAAAATAGAGGGGACCCAAAGCCATTGTTTGTTATTTACTTATTTATTGATTGGACAGGTGCCAGCTGATGAATGCTTTCATCATCGTACGCCTGCTCTCGCAGAACTTATCTCCGATCAGAGACGGTGTTTCTCGCGCTGTCACACAGATGACAGAGTGGGAAATACTGTTTGTGTTTGGCAGCCTGAACATTCGGCAACACCGACTTTAGGGAGAATTCCATTTTCAGGGCCGTGCATGGACACTAAATATTCGGTATGGACCGCAAACTTTACTGTTCGGGTTCACCCATCCCTAGCCAGCTGCTGATAGCCGCATCTCCACTGGTCCATGAGGCCGGTTAAAGGGAGACTGGGCCCTTGCTACCATTAATCTGGAGAACCCCCTCAGTATGGGCTCGTGTCATGTATAGTGTACAGTTCCTATAGCGTCTTGTGCTTGGGTGCGAGGAAAACACAGGAGACATAGGTTGAAATGAAATGACTTGTATTACTTCATACAAGCATGCTGAAAAGTTCACACAGTTTGCAGGAACAGAGTCAGGAGACACAGCAGGCCAGAGTAATTTCAAGCACTACAATAAATCTCCAAAGCAGGTTCAGGATCTCTTCTCTGTACCGTAATTCCTCTGCAAACATGGATTCACCAAACAGCAGGTTTCCAGAGTCCAAAAGTGTTCCAAGGTTCCTCAGTAGGGAATAGCTGGAGTACAAGTTCAAGGTTTCCAGGAGTCAGGTCACAGACTGACTGAGGCTTGATTCAGGAGCACTGATTGTTCAGCTGAGGCTGCTTAAGAAGCAAGAGGGAAGAATCAGGGCGGGAACATGAAAACTGGAACTCCATATTAACTGAGGGCAAGAACTGCAGAAAGACAGAAAGCAAAATGGCCGACGGAAAACTGAGTTTCAAGGAACATGTCAACAGAGACAAAGAACCTTACATTACTCCCCCCTTAGGGACAACCTCCGGATGACCTCAGACCAGGCTTGTCAGGGTACCTCTGATGAAACTGGCGGAGCAGGCGAGGAGCATTTACATTGTTGACTGGTTCCCATGAGTTGTCCTCCACTGGGTAGCCCTGCCATTTAATCAAATATTGCAACTGATTTCTGTACAACCTGGAATCTAAAATCCTTTCCACCATAAATTCTTCCTGACCATCGACCAGCACTGGGTCAGGGCAAGGAGAAGAACGTCCAGGAAACGTATTGGGTGTTGCAGCCTTTAGTAGGGATACATGAAAGACAGGGTGGATTCTCATAGTTCTGGGCAGTTGAAGACGACAAGCAACAGCACTTATAATCTTACTGATCTTATAAGGTCCAATGTACTTATGTCCCAATTTAGACGATGGAATCTTTAATTTAAGATTTCTGGTTGACAGCCAGACCAAATCTCCTACCTTGAAAGCTGGTGCAGGTTTACGAAATTTATCTGCTGCTTTCTTGTACCTTTCCTGAGCCAATTCTAGATTTTCCTTTAGAAGATCCATATTCTTTTGTAAAGAAGTGATTATTTCAGCCACTGCCGGCAAGGGCGTATCTATGGGAAATCGAGGAAGAATGTTAGGATGATAACCTAGATTGGAGTAAAAAGGAGACTGCTTAGTGGAGGCGCTCTGAGAGTTGTTATAAGAGAACTCAGCCAGTGGAAGTAGATCCACCCAATCATCTTGTAAGTGGTAGATAAAGCAGCGGAGATACTGCTCCAGGGTCTGATTGGTTCGTTCTGTCTGTCCATTAGTCTGAGGATGAAAAGCAGAAGAAAGGTTTACTTTAATGTCCAATGCTGCACAGAAATTTTGCCAAAACCTTGAAGTGAATTGCACCCTCGATCCGAAATGACCTCATCCGGTACTCCATGTAAGCGAAACACATTCTTAATCATCAAGTCTGATGTCTGTTTTGCAGTGGGTAAGCCGACACAAGGGATAAAATGAGCTGCCTTTGTTAGACGGTCAACCACCACTAGAATGGTGTTCTTCCCTTGAGAGGTTGGTAACTCCACAATGAAGTCCATAGAAATGGATCCCCACGGGCGGGACGGGGTGGGAAGAGGTTGCAACAGACCAGTTGGTGAGGAGCGAGGTGTTTTGCATCTTGCACAGACTTCACATGAAGTGACATAGTTTAAAACATCTTTCCTGTAAGTGGGCCACCAAAAGAAACGAGAAAGAAATTCTTGTGTCTTTAGAATTCCCCTATGCCCGGCTATCTTGGAATCGTGGATGAGTTGCAATACTCTCAATCTGACTGTTTCAGGTATATACAGACGTTGTCCCTGAATCCACACACCATTCTTAAAGACAAGACTTACGTCCCTTGGGGGTTGAGCCAACAAAGAATCCGCATGGTATGCTTCCTTGATGTCCTTAAGTAGGTCTTGATTATGAATCACTCCCAGGAATCTAGAGTCAGGAAGAATAGTCTTAGGAGGAGTAAGTGGACGTGTCTCTGCTGAATGAATCCTAGAGAGTGCATCAGCCTTTCCATTGCGCGATCCTGGTCTATAAGAAATGACAAAATTAAATTGGTTTAGGAAAAGATTCCAGCGAGCCTGGCGAGGAGTCAGGCACTTAGCCGACCTGATAAATTCAAGGTTACGATGGTCTGTCAGGACGACTATTTGCTGTGCAGCTCCTGAAGAAGGTGTCTCCATTCCTTGAAGGCGGCAATAATGGCCAACAATTCTCTATTGCCCACATCGTAGTTCCTCTCAGCCGAAGACAACTGCTGGGAAAAGAAGGCACAGGGATGCAAGACATTCTTCTCACCTGTTCTCTGAGAGAGTATAGCTCCAACGGCACAGTCTGAAGCATCCACCTCTATTATGAAGGCAAGCTCGGGGTTGGGATGTACTAAGATAGGTGCGGTGGTAAATTTATCCTTTAAACAGGAAAATGCTTTCTGAGCTTGCGGGGTCCAGGGGAACCTAGACTGTTTCCGGGTAAGTTGGGTGATAGGTGACACTACCTCAGAAAATTTTTTAATGAAACGTCTATAGAAGTTGGCAAACCCGATGAAGCGCTGCACCTCCTTCACATTTCTAGGAATTGGCCAATCCTTGATGGCTTGGGTCTTGCTTCCATCCATACTAATCCCTTGCGTAGATAGTACATACCCAGAAATTGAATTTCGGTCCTATGGAATTCACACTTTTCAAGTTTGATGTAGAGATGGTTTTGTCTTAGGCGTTCTAAGACCATTCTCACATGTCCATGATGTTCCTCTGTGGAGTTAGAAAAAATTAGAATATCATCCAGATAAATCACCACAAATGTATCTAGGAGATCCCTGAAGATATCATTCACGAAGTGTTGGAAAGTGGCTGGGGCGGTACTCAGACCAAAAGGCATAACTAGATATTCAAAGTGTCCATAGCGTGACCTGAAAGCAGTCTTCCATTCATCCCCAGGTCTAATACGGACCAAGTTATAGGCCCCACGGAGATCCAGTTTAGAGAAAATTTTAGCATGCCGCACTCTCTCCAACAACTCAGGGATTAAAGGCAATGGATAACGGTTTCTAATAGTAACCTTATTGAGTTCCCTATAGTCTATGCAGGGTCTCAGAGATCCATCTTTCTTCTTCACAAAGAAGATGGGTGCACCTGCTGGAGATGAAGAGGGGCGTATGAAGCCCTTGGCTAAATTTTCGTCTATATAATCCTTCAAAGCTTTTAGCTCGGGCCCCGCTAGGGGGTAGATCTTACCAAAAGGTATCTCGGCTCCAGGCAATAATTCAATTGGACAATCATATGGACGGTGAGGAGGAAGCTGATCAGCGTTCTTCTTGTCACATAAATCCACATAGTCCTGGTATACAGCTGGTAGTACAGGGACTGACATGGTTCCTTTAGGAACAGAGCAAGCTGAAACTCCTTGACTCATCTGTTTCTCCGGAAAGTGTAATTCCTTGGTCTCCCAGTTAATCGTAGGATTCTGCGCCTGCAGCCATGGTAGCCCTAGAATAATGGGAAAGTGGGGAGAAGAGATAAGCATAAAATACATTTTCTCCTGATGATCTTTACCCATAAGGACCCTCAAAGGCTCTGTTTCTTGATCCACTGGTCCAGAAGTCAGTTGAGAGCCATCCACAGTCTCCATCTGTACTGGAGTAGCCTTCTTCACTGAACGTATCCCCTGTTTCAGAGCAAAGGAGATATCCATAAAATTTCCACTTGCTCCTGAGTCGATCATAGCAGAGCTAGACACCCAGACTGAGTCAACCCAGAGTTTGATGGAAAGGAAGCAATGAGAATTGTTTCTTTTACAACTCAGCTGGGACATCGCTGAGGAAACTTAAAAATTGCAGCGTTTATACCGTCATCGTCCCCAGAACTAACAGAGTTTAAGTCCGAGAAATAAGATCTCTTGCAGTAGATCTCTCTGGAGCCTGAGGCTCGGACATGACAGAGCTCCTCTCGCAACACTCACAGTGAATGACTGCTGCAGTAGTCTTACGAGAACGGCTGGGGCAGTTTATAATGAAGTGCCCTGACTTACCACAGTAGAAACATAGATTTTCCTTTATACGATGTTCTTTGCGTGCATCACTAACCCGTCTTTATAAAGAGTCCACCTGCATGGGTTCAGGTTCTGGTTCCCTTGTGATCCTACTCAAAGGTTCCTTAGCTGAGGAGGGAGGTAGTAAAAGGTTAGTGCGATTATTTTCGAACCATCTCTCTTGTCTGCGTTCAGTCAGACGAGCATCAATACGAATACAATAGTTAATAAAGTCACCTAACGCAGTGGGAGGGTCGGCACGAGCAAGTTCATCCTTAATCAGTGGAGACAACCCTTTCCGAAAAATAGATTTCTTAGCGGAAGTGTCCCAAGTGGTATCAAGAGCCCATCTCCTGAAATCCAGGGCATATTCGGCTACTGAACGCTTACCTTGGCGCAAAGTTAACATGGCTGCTTCAGCTGTTGCACCTCGATTGGGGTCATCAAACACCTGCCCCATGGCTGAAATAAAAGCATCAAGGTGATTCAAACAATCATCCTCAGTCTCAATCAGAGGGTTTGCCCACATCAAAGCCTTATTGGTAAGCAACATGATTATAGTAAGCACTTTGGATCGTTCAGTGGGAAATTGTGAAGCATGTGCAGAGAAAAATAAATTGCATTGATTAATAAATCCCCTGAATTTCTCACGTTCACCGCCAAAACGAAAAGGAGGTAATTTGGGGATCCCAGAACTCGGGGTTATGGCAGGAGCCTGGGCTCGTTCCTCTAGAGCAGGGGTGGGCAATTAATTTTGCCAGGGGGCCGCATGAGAAATTGGGATGGTTTTAGAGGGCCGGACTAATATAATTAACTCCGTTCTACCCAATACTGTATATATATATATATATATATATACTGTATATATACATACCTGCCCATTATCATCATCTTCTCCCCATCATCATCAATGCCTCCCCATTATCAGCAATGCCTGCCCATCATCATCTTCTCCCCATCATCAATGCCTGCCCATTATCATCAATACCTGCCCATTATCATCATCTTCTCCCCATCATCATCAATGCCTGCCCATCATCATCATCATCTTCTCCCCATCATCAATGCCTGCCCATTATCATCAATACCTGCCCATTATCATCATATTCTCCCCATCATCATCAATGCCTGCCCATCATCATCATCTTCTCCCCATCATCAATGCCTGCCCATTATCATCAATACCTGCCCATTATCATCATCTTCTCCCCATCATCATCAATGCCTCCCCATTATCAGCAATGCCTGCCCATCATCATCTTCTCCCCATCATCAATGCCTGCCCATTATCATCAATGCCTGCCCATTATCATCATCTTCTCCCCATCATCAATGCCTCCCCATTATCAGCAATGCCTGCCCATCATTACACACAGACAGCACATAAGCACTCTCTCACATACACACACACACACACAAAGCACCGCACTACATAGACACAGACACACACAGAGACACGTCTTACCTGTCCAGCGTCCCCGCTCTCTGACACAGCCGGCCGCTGAATGATGACGTCATTCAGTGGCCGGCTGTGAGAGGAAGCGCCGGTGGAGCCCGGAGCTGCAGCAGCGGAGGCACGGGAGAGGTAAGTATTGTGCCAGCTGATGCCGGGGCCCTGAGACTGCCGGAGCGCCTCCGCGGGCCGGTCACTGACAGCCGGCGGGCCGGATGCGGCCCGCGGGCCGCCCCTTGCCCGGGTCTGCTCTAGAGCCTCAATCCTGGCTCGCAATTCCTGGGTAGTCTGTCCAAACACTTGCAAATTATGATTAGTGAGGTCCTGTAGGCTTGCAAAACGGGTTTTTAAAGTCTGTACATCTGAAAGGATTGTATCAGTCACTCCGCAAAGTTCCTTTATGCGGGCCTCCATCTTCCAGATCTTTTAAGGCAGAAGTGCTGGAAGGAGAAGAGGAAAGGAAAAAAAAAAAAAAACAATAGTGTTTACCTGTGGTAACACTGCAGAGTAAAATTTTAAGGGAATGCGCTCACCTGGAATGGTTGTGAGAAGTCACAACCACTGTCATCACATAAGGTATTTAAACGGACATCTGATATCCACAGTCACAGCAGACACGGCTTTCCCAGACCCAGCAGACACTAAACATTGGCTCCTGAATCTTGTCATGTATAGTGTACAGTTCCTATAGCGTCTTGTGCTTGGGTGCGAGGAAAACACAGGAGACATAGGTTGAAATGAAATGACTTGTATTACTTCATACAAGCATGCTGAAAAGTTCACACAGTTTGCAGGAACAGAGTCAGGAGACACAGCAGGCCAGAGTAATTTCAAGCACTACAATAAATCTCCAAAGCAGGTTCAGGATCTCTTCTCTGTACCATAATTCCTCTGAAACATGGATTCACCAAACAGCAGGTTTCGAGTCCAAAAGTGTTCCAAGGTTCCTCAGTAGGGAATAGCTGGAGTACAAGTTCAAGGTTTCCAGGAGTCAGGTCACAGACTGACTGAGGCTTGATTCAGGAGCACTGATTGTTCAGCTGAGGCTGCTTAAGAAGCAAGAGGGAAGAATCAGGGCGGGAACATGAAAACTGGAACTCCATATTAACTGAGGGCAAGAGCTGCAGAAAGACAGAAAGCAAAATGGCCGACGGAAAACTGAGTTTCAAGGAACATGTCAACAGAGACAAAGAACCTTACAGCTCGGTTCTGAGTGACCCCAGCAGAGGGTTGTACCCCTTTTCCAGGCTCCTGGGCTTGAATGAGCCAGCGTGAAACTCGCAGTGGGGCAGAGCCCATTACCAAATCCTGGATGGCCACAATGTTCTGTCAGGCTAACCACCTGATCTAGATTGCCTGGGTCCCCTTGCCCCACCCAGTGCTGTATGGCTACCAGCAGAGTTCACACCAACATGTCTACTACTACCCTCTCTACCAACTGTTTTAGTATTTCCTCCTTCTTGTCTGTGGGCCTGAGCTGTATCATAGCAGGCTTGATCACTGACATGCAGCTCTCTTTGGGGTATGACTTAGGTAACACTGTCCACATTCTCCGCCACATATAAGGCAGCGGCCTTTACTTCACTACGGTAAAGAGCCAGTGACCCAAGAAAATTCAACTTAAAGGTCTTTATTTACCAACTTAAGAGATAAATTCAAACTTTTATCATCCAGTTCACAGCCAGAATGCCCGTATCCCATCCCTTGCTGTGGGCGACAGCACCATCACATCATATAACTTTGGGTGCGGTAATGACTTAGCTCAAGTCTCTGGTCTGTGTTCAAACTCACACAGACAGGCATTCACTGTACCTCCTGCTCTACTGCTTGAAAACCAACACTGACACACCCAATCTTTATCTGAAGGATTAAGTTTGAATCATGGCCATGGGCACCTTGCAAGACCCAGAGTGGAGGGAAAGATCCGTCCCACTACCTTCCTACAGATTTCTCCAAAAATAAAGGCCCATGTCAGGTTTTCCTACATCACACTTGGTTAAATAGTTTAACTTACTTTTATTTTGCGTTGTAACTACAGCTGTAGATTTATCCTGGGGGACTCACAACTGTCCTCGGATATGATTTCCATCACTGCCTCACAGCGGATTAAAGTACAGGATGCTCGCTTACTGGACTGTAGTGCCTTTCCCAGCCACTTATCACAAGGGCTATTAAAGTTTATAGAATGGCTACTGGCCCAGGAACTGTCCTTAGCGGGCACATTCAGGCTAGCAATGCAAAGACGTCAACATGAGCCGCTGGCTTGAAATGTCAGTCAGGAAGATGCGAATTGTCACCTAATTCGAGAGCAAAGGTGGGACAACCCTTTCAAGTTGTGGTTAGAAGACAAACTACAGGTATGGTAGACATGCAGAATAGAATGGTCCTGTAAACAGCTCCAGCTGCATATTGCAAAGTATATTACTATTATTAGATTATAAGAAAGTTGTTTTGCAAGTGTTTAACCCATTTCTCCTATTGCACGTACTGCGGTTACTTGCTGCTATTTTCAGGTCTACAGTCAGTTTTTGCTAATACTTTAGTTTTGAGATATTCTAGTTTGACCCCTTGTTTCCTCCATATCTGCTGACTGGGTAAATTGCACAGTCACCACCTCACTGACTTGTCTTGAGTATA
>JARQOD010000001.1:777630070-777688514 GCA_033576555.1 Oophaga sylvatica | reverse complement strand
CAGAAGTTTATAACGTACAGCCGTTTAAAAATAAAAAATCTTTTTTTTTTTTCAAAAATGATTTTTTCACCCCCAATATTTTATTTTCACAAGGGTAACAGGAGAAATTGGACCCCAAAAGTTGTTGTCCAATTTGTCCTGAGTACGCTGATACCCAATATGTGAGAGTAAACTACTGTATGGGCGCACGTCGGGGCTCGGAAGGGAAGTAGTGACGTTTTGGATTGCAGACTTTGGTGGAATGGTCTGGGGGCGTCATGTCCCAAGGGTAACAGAAGAAATAAGACAAATTGCACAATAACTCTTGTGGTCCAGAGTACGCTGATACCCCATATGCGGGAGTAAACTACTGTTTGGGCACACGGCAGAGCTTGTAAGGGAAGGAGCGCCGTTTGACTTTTTCAAACTAAAATTGGCTGGAATTGAGATTGGACGCCATGTCGTGTTTGGAGAGCCCCTGATATGCCTAAACAGTGGAAACCCCCCACAAGTGACACCATTTTGGAAACTAGACCCCTAAGGAACTTATCTAGATCTGTTGTGAGCACTTTGAACCCCAAAGTGTTTCACAAAAGTTTATAATGCCTGGGTGTGAAAAAAAAAAAAAAAAAACTATTTTCCACAAAAATGATTTTTTAGTCAGAAATTTTTGATTTTTCCCAAGGAAATTGGACCCAAAAGTTGTTGTACAATTTGTCCTGAGTACGCTGATACCCCATATGTGGGGGGGGGGAAACTGTTTGGGCGCACGGCAGGGCTTGGGAAGGAAGCAGTAACGTTTTGGAATGCAAACATTGATGGGGGTCATGTTCCGTTTGTAGTGCCCAGATGAGCCTAAACAGTGGAAACCCCCACAAGTGACCCCATTTTGGAAGCTAGACCCCTAAGGAACTTATCTAGATCTTTGGTGAGCACTTTGAACCCCCAAGTGCTTCACACAAGTTTATAATCCCCGGGCATGAAAATAAAAAATCCTATTTTTTTCCCACAAAAATTATCTCTTAGTCACTAATTTTTTATTTTCCCAAGGGTAACAGGAAATTGGACCACAAAATTTGTTGTCTAATTGTCCTGAGTACGCTGATACCCATATGTGGGGGGGAACCACTGTTTGGGCGCATGGAAGGAGCACCATTTGACTTTTTCCAACCAAAATTGGCTGGAATTGAGATTGGACGCCATGTTGCATTTGGAGAGGCCCCTGCTGTGCCTAAACAGTGGAAACCCCCCACAAGTGACCCCATTTGGGAAACTAGACCCCCTAAGGAACTTATCTAGATCTTTGGTGAGCAATTTGAACCCCCAAGTGCTTCACACAAGTTTATAACGTAGAGCCATAAAATTAAAAAATCATATTTTTTCCACAAAATTGATCTTTTCACCCCAATTTTTATTTTCCCAAGGGTAACAAGACTCCAAAAGTTATTGTGCAATTTGTCCTGAGTGCGCTGATACCCCATATGTGGGAGTAAACCACTGTTTGGGTGCATGGAAGAGTTTGGAAGGGAAGGAGCGCCGTTTGACTTTTTCAACGCAGAATTGGCTGGATGCCATGTCGTGTTTGGAGAGCTCCTGATCTGCCTAAACAGTGGAAACCCCCACAAATGACACCATTTTGGAAACTAGACCCCTCAAGGAACTTATCTAGATGTGTGGTGAGCACTTTGAACTCCAAAGTGCTTCACAGAAGTTTATAACGTACAGCCGTAAAATTAAAAAATCTTTTTTTTTTTTTTTTTTACAAAAATGATTTTTTCGCCCCCAATATTTTATTTTCACAAGGGTAACAGGAGAAATTGGACCCCAAAAGTTGTTGTCCAATTTGTCCTGAGTACGCTGATACCCAATATGTGGGAGTAAACTACTGTATGGGCGCACATCGGGGCTCGGAAGGGAAGTAGTGACATTTTGGATTGCAGACTTTGATGGAATGGTCTGGGGGAGTCATGTCGCATTTGGAGAGCCCCTGATGCGTCTAAACAGTGGAAACTCCCCACAAGTGACCCCATTTTGGAAAATAGACCCCACAAGGAACTTATCTAGATGTGTGGTGAGCACTTTGAACCCCGAAGTGCTTCACAGAAGTTTATAACGTACAGCTGTAAAAATAAAAAATCCTTTTTTTTTTTTTACAAAATGATTTTTCGCCCCCAATATTTTATTTTCACAAGGGTAACAGGAGAAATTGGACCCCAAAAGTTGTTGTCCAATTTGTCCTGAGTACGCTGATACCCATTATGTGGGAGAAAACTACTGTATGGGTACACGTTGGGGCTCGGAAGGGAAGTAGTGACGTTTTGGATTGTAGACTTTGATGGAATGGTCTGGGGGCGTCATGTCCCAAGGGTAACAGAAGAAATAAGACAAATTGCACAATAACTCTTGTGGTCCAGAGTACGCTGATACCCCATATGCGGGAGTAAACTACTGTTTGGGCGCATGGCAGAGCTCAGAGTGAAGGAGCACCGTTTGACTTTTCAACGCAGAATTGGCTGGAATTGAGATCAGACGCCATGTCACATTTGGAGAGCCCTGATGTGCTTAAACAGCAGAAACCCTCCAATTCTAACTCCAACCCTAACCCCAACACACCCCTAACCCTAGTCCCAACCCTAACCACAAACCTAACCCTAACACACCCCTAACCATAATCCCAACCCTAATCCTAATCCTAACGTTAGCGCCAACCCTAACCCTAACTTTAGCCGCAACCCTAACCCTAACGGGAAAATGGAAATAAATACATTTTTTTAATTTTATTATTTTTCCCTAACTAAGGGGGTGATAAGGGGGTTTGATTTACTATTTATAGCGGGTTTTTATGATTGGCAGCTGTCACGCTAAAAGACGCTTTTTTATTGCAAAAAATAGTTCTTTGCATCACCACATTTTGAGAGCTATAATTTTTGCATATTTTGGCCCACAGAGTCATGTGAGGTCTTATTTTTTGCGGGACGAGGTGACGTTTTTATAGGTACCATTTTTGAGCACGTGACATTTTTTGATCGCTTTTTATTTCGATTTTTGGGAGGTTAGAATGAACAAAAATCAGCAATTCATGAATTTCTTTTGGGGGAGGCGTTTGTATCGTTCGCGTGTGGTAAAATTGATAAAGCAGTTTTATTCTTCGGGTCAGTACGATTATGGCGATACCTCATTTATATCATTTTTTTATGTTTTGGCGCTTTTATAGAATGAAAACAATTTTATATAAAAAATTATTATTTTTGCATCGCTTTATTCTGCGAGCTATAACTTTTTTATTTTTTCACTGATGATGCTGTATGATGGCTCGTTTTTTGCGGGACAAGATGACGTTTTTAGCGGTACCATGGTTATTTATCTCGGTCTTTTTGATCGCGTGTTATTCCACTTTTTGCTCAGCGGTATGATGATAAAGCATTGATTTTTTGCTTTTTTTAAGGGGTTCACTAAAGGGGTTAACTAGTGGGACAGTTTTATAGGGGTGGTCGCTACGGACGCGGCGATACCAAATATGTGTACTTTTATTGTTTTGTTTTTTTTATTTACAGGAAAGAATGAATTTATTGGGGAATATATTTTTTTTTTTTTATGATTTTTTTTACCACTTTTTATTTTTATTTTTTTAACTTTTTTACTTTGTCCCAGGGTGGGACATCACAGTATTTTAGCAGATCGCTGGTGTGACAGTGTGCACAGCACTCTGTCACACCAGCGATCGCTCTGGCATCGCTGCAGGCTTCCTCAGCGCCTGCTCTCAGCAGGCACTGAGGAAGCCGCCTCCCTGCAGGACCCCAGCGCCATCTTGGATCCGGGGACCTGGAGGGAGGACGGACCCTCGGAACAGCACGACACATCGCGCTGCTCTGAGGGTCTCAGGGGAGCGCGCAGGGAGCCCCCACACTGCGCGATCCTCCCCTGTGCCCGGGTACCCGCGTCATGTTTGTCGCGGTGTGCCAAGGGTTAATGTGCCGGGAGCGGTCCGTGACGGCTCCTGACACACAGTCACGGGTGTCAGCTGACGGGTGTCACGGGAGCGCAGCTGATCGCCCATGACGTACTATTCGTCCATGGGAATTAGGTCCAGGGTCACATGGACGGAATAGTACGTCTGATGGAATAAAGGGGTTAATATTACTTGCACTCCCTCATCTCCTTCTTTCAATTGTGCCCTCTGGAATCCACGGTCTGCATGCAACAAGCTATCCTTCCTGCACACAACTACTTTCTGAACAACTCTCTTCATCTGTTGGCCCTCACTGAAACCTGGATTCAGGATTCTGACACGGTCTCCCCTGCTGCCATTTCCTATGGTGGCTTACAGTTCTCCCATTCCCCAAGACCCGCAAACAGACATGGTGGTGGAGTTGGCATACTCCTGTCCCCACAATGCACTTTCCAGGTCATCCCCCCAATTCCATCACTCTCATTCCCTTCTTTTGAGGTCCACACCATCAGGCTCTTCCATCCCCTCTCCGTCAGAGTAGCGGTCATATATCGGCCCCAGGCTCGCCCACCCAGTTCCTTGACCACTTCTCAGCCCGGCTGCCGCACTTCATGTCCTCAGAACTACCAACCCTTATCCTTGGAGACTTCAACATCCCCATTAACAGCCCTACTTACACATCTGCATCTCAGCTTCTATCACTAACCACTTCTCTAGGCCTCTCACAGCTTTCAACCTCTGAGACACACAAGGATGGTAACACCCTTGACCTGGTCTTTGTCCGCCTCTGTTCAATCTCCCACCTAAATAACTCACCGCTTTCACTCTCTGACCACAACATTCTCTCCTTCATCCTCACAAATCCTCGACCACCCCAGCGCCCTCCTACCTACCATACATTCAGAAATCTACAAGCCATCAACCCTCAGACACTTTCAGACTCCCTACACTCATCGCTGTCCCCAATCTCCTCTTTTTCTTGTCCTAATCTGTCTGTTCATCACTACAATGACACTCTTAGAAGCACCCTTGACCAAGTAGCACCGCTCACCCTCAGAACTTCCAAACACACAGTAAAACAGCCCTGGCTCACATTGCAAACTCAACTTCTTCAGCGATGCTCTAGGAGTGCTGAACGCCTTTGGAGAAAAACCCGCACACCAGAAGACTTCATCCACTTTAAATTCATGTTAAGAACCTATAATGCTGCCCTTCACCTCGCCAAACAGACCTACTTCACCACCCTGATCTCCTCACTAGCCAACAACCCCAAGAAACTTTTTGACACTTTTCACTCCCTCCTCAGGCCAAAAGCACAAGCCCCTATCACAGACATTTGTGCTGACGACCTGGCCTCCCACTTTATAGAAAAAATAAATACTATCTGTCAGGAAATCTGCTCTCAACCACCAAGTGATGTGACTCCCATCCCTCCCTGCATTTCCCCTGGCTCAATTTCCACATTTGATCCCATCACAGAAGAAGTCTCCAGACTCCTCTCTTCCTCTCGTCCGACTACATGCACTACCGACCCCATTCCCTCACACCTCCTCCAGTCTCTCTCTCCAGTTGTCACAACTCACCTAACTACAATTTTTAATCTCTCACTCTCCTCTGGCATTTTCCCATCCTCCTTCAATCACTCCATCATTACTCCACTACTAAAGAAACCCGCTCTCGACCCTTCCTGCACAAACAACTACAGACCGGTCTCCAATCTCCCCTTCATCTCTAAACTTTTGGAGCGCCTAGTCTACTCCCGCCTTACCCGTTACGTCTCCACTCACTCCCTCCTAGACCCTTCACAGTCCGGCTTCCGACCCCTACATTCGACTGAAACTGCACTCATCAAAGTGACCAATGACCTTCTGACAGCAAAACGTAACGGTGACTACTCTCTGCTCATTCTTCTCGACCTCTCTGCAGCTTTCGACACGGTTGACCACCGTCTCCTACTGTCTAGGCTCCAGTCACTAGGTATTAAGTACACTGTTCTCTCCTGGTTCTCCTCCTATCTTTCTGACCGCTCCTTCAGTGTTTCGTTCTCTGGCTCCACATCATCTCCTCTTCCTCTCACTGTCGGTGTACCCCAGGGCTCAGTCCTTGGCCCCCTTCTCTTCTCTCTCTACACGGCCCCAATTGGACAGACCATCAGCAGATTTGGCTTTCAGTACCATCTTTATGCTGATGACACACAACTATACACGTCATCCCCCGACCTTACCCCCGCTGTACTACAGAACGCCACCGACTGTCTGTCCGCAGTCTCCAACATCATGTCCGCTCTCTATCTGAAACTCAACCTCTCCAAAACTGAACTTCTTCTGCTCCCGCCGTCTACTAACCTCCCTAAATCTGACATTTCCCTCTCCGTGGGCGACACCATAATAACACCCCGGCAGCAGGCTCGCTGTCTGGGTGTTATGTTTGACACCAATCTCTCCTTCACCTCCCATATACAATCTCTTGCCCGCTCTTGCCGCCTACACCTAAAGAACATCTCTAGAATCCACCCTTTTCTCACCATGGAAACAACAAAAACCCTCACTGTATCATTGATCCACTCCCGCCTGGACTACTGCAACGCTCTATTACTTGGCTTCCCCATTACTCGACTATCCCCTCTCCAGTCCATCCTTAATGCAGCAGCCAGAGTCATCCATCTGGCCAATCGGTACTCGGACGCGTCCGCTCTTCGCCAGTCCTTACACTGGCTGCCCATTCACTATAGGATCCAATTCAAAGTACTGGTTCTCACCCACAAAGCTCTCCACAGTGCAGCACCCCCCTACATCTCCACCCTCATTTCTATTTATCGGCCTAACCGACTGCTACGCTCTACAAACGACTTTCGACTAACCTCTGCACT
Source organism: Oophaga sylvatica (assembly GCA_033576555.1). Lineage (NCBI taxonomy): Eukaryota > Metazoa > Chordata > Amphibia > Anura > Dendrobatidae > Oophaga > Oophaga sylvatica. Next base: position 777,681,717 of record JARQOD010000001.1, on the reverse strand, counting down.
AATCCGTACCTCCCACTCCCGACTCCAAAACTTCTCCCGTGCTGCGCCAATCCTCTGGAATGCTCTACCCAAAGAAATTTGGACTATCCACAATTTGCATGGTTTCAGGTGCTCCCTCAAAACACATCTGTTCAGAGCGGCCTATCACATTCACTAATCAAAGTCATTCTATGTGTAAGTGTGTGTGGGTGTAGCCCATTCACTATCTCCATCCATCCCTCACTCCCTCAAGATGGCTGGACCATCATTGTAAATGCACCATTGTATATACACACCTGTACTTTGTATCTCCCCACCTCATTGTAGATTGTAAGCTCTCACGAGCAGGGTCGTCTTATTTTGCTTTAATTATTGTATTGTTAACGTTGTTACTTATGACTTGTGTTTTGAAACTGTTAAATTGTAAAGCGCTGCGGAATATGATGGCGCTATATAAATAAAGATTATTATTATTATTAGTTCTTCAAAGTAGCCACCTTTTGCTTTGATGACTGCTTTGCACACTCTTGGCATTCTCTTGATGAGCTTCAAGAGGTAGTCACCGGAAATGGTCTTCCAACAATCTTGAAGGAGTTCCCAGAGATGCTTAGCACTTGTTGGCCCTTTTGCCTTCACTCTGCGGTCCAGCTCACCCCAAACCATCTCGATTGGGTTCAGGTCTGGTGACTGTGGAGGCCAGGTCATCTGGCGTTGCACCCCATCACTCTCCTTCTTGGTCAAATAGCCATTACACAGCCTGGAGGTGTGTTTGGGGTCAACTAAACGATGGTCCAACTAAACGCAAACCGGATGGAATAGCATGCCGCTGCAAGATGCTGTGGTAGCCATGCTGGTTCAGTATGCCTTCAATTTTGAATAAATCCCCAACAGTGTCACCAGCAAAGCACCCCCACACCATCACACCTCCTCCTCCATGCTTCACGGTGGGAACCAGGCATGTAGAGTCCATCCGTTCACTTTTTCTGCGTCGCACAAAGACACGGTGGTTGGAACCAAAGATCTCAAATTTGGACTCATCAGACCAAAACACAGATTTCCACTGGTCTAAGGTCCATTCCTTGTGTTCTTTAGCCCAAATAAGTCTCTTCTGCTTGTTGCCTGTCCTTAGCAGTGGTTTCCTACCAGCTATTTTACCATGAAGGCCTGCTGCACAAAGTCTCCTCTTAACAGTTGTTGTAGAGATGTGTCTGCTGCTAGAACTCTGTGTGGCATTGACCTGGTCTCTAATCTGAGCTGCTGTAAACCTGCAATTTCTGAGGCTGGTGACTCGGATAAACTTATCCTCAGAAGCAGAGGTGACTCTTGGTCTTCCTTTCCTGGGGCGGTCCTCATGTGAGACAGTTTCTTTGTAGCACTTGATGGTTTTTGCAACTGCACTTAGGGACACTTTCAAAGTTTTCCCAATTTTTCAGGCTGACTGACTTTCATTTCTTAAAGTAATGATGGCCACTCGTTTCTCTTTACTTAGCTGCTATTTTCTTGCCATAATACAAATTCTAACAGTCTATTCAGTAGGACTATCAGCTGTGTATCCACCAGACTTCTGCACAACACAACTGATGGTCCCAACCCCATTTATAAGGCCAGAAATCCCAATTATTAAACCTCACAGGGCACACCTGTGAAGTGAAAACCATTTCCGGTGACTAACTCTTGAAGCTCTTCAAGAGAATGCCAAGAGTGTGCAAAGCAGTCATCAAAGCAAAAGGTGGCTACTTTGAAGAACCTAGAATATAAGACATAATTTTAGTTGTTACACACTTTTTTGTTAAGTATATAATTCCACATGTGTTAATTCATAGTTTTGATGCCTTCAGTGTGAATTTACAATTTTCATAGTCATGAAAATACAGAAAAATCTTTAAATGAGAAGGTGTCCAAACTTTTGGTCTGTACTGTATGTATATATATATATATATATATTATATATATATTTATATATTTATAGTTCATACACTTCTACATAGTATAATAGCCGCTAATTCAATTGCCGGCTTTTGTGAAATTAGAGAACCCAACATGAAATGACACATGATTTACATACAGTTAACCATGTCATTTCATGTAGTTTAATATATGGTTTTCGCTAACAATTACATGAGTGTATGTGTGCAAAATTTCATACATGTAGGGGTTAATTAAATGTGTAAATTCGTTGAAAAAAAATGCGTGGGCTCCCGCTGTATTTTCTTCACCAGACAGGCAAAGCCAGCGAGTGGAGGCAGATAATAATAGCCTAGAGAGGGTGCATTTATTTTGTGTCCCCCCCTGGCTACTAACATCTGCCCCCAGCCACCCAAGAAAAGGCAAATCTATATTTAGATGCGCCCTTTCTGGCACTTAGCCCATCTATTCCCTTTGCCCTGTAGCGGTGGCTAATGGGTTAATAATGGGTTAAAGCCACCTTGCTATTGGAAGGTGACTTTAAGCCAGGTTAATAATTGAGAGTTATCAATTAGACAACTATCAATTATTAATCCTATTGTATGAAATAAAAAAAAAACACACACACATTAATTAAAAATCATTTTAATGAAATAAACACACAGTTTTTGACCATCTTTTATTGTACTGGTATTCCTTCGATGCCCTTGTTCTCCTGTAATAAAATAAAAATAATAAAACAACATTATTCTTACCTATCTGGCGCTCAATCAGGTCCAACGCTGTAATCCTTCACAAAGGGTTAACATGTTTACTGTGGGGACCGGAGCTAATGCTGACAGCCTCTCAGTAAACCCCGAATGAATCATCTCTTCTCCCGGCTGACAGGAGAGGAAGTGATTAGTGTGGGAAGCTTAATTGATTGTTTCCCAGGCTAATCAGTTCAGTTCAGGTCAGCCGGGGACACCGCACAGCATCAGTGACGTCAGAGGGAGTCCCCGGCTGACTTGAACTGATTAGCCTGGGAAACAATCAGTTAAGCTAAGTGGACATTGTCACAGGGAAGCGTGGATCCCTGCTGCGCAGCAACCATTAAAGCAGTGAGGGGCTGTGAGAAGCGGGAACCGGCAGTGTCACAGTGGACCACTGTGAGGGTAAGAGCGCTGCTGTCTCTACATTAGACTTTACCTACTTCCCACTTCTCTGTTGGAACTTGGTGACGTTTTTTTCCGGTACCGTTAGAGTGAACATCGACATGGAGAAACGCGGGACTCTACAGCGCAGTAGTTAGCTCCCTGGGGAATAAAAGCGCTCTGAGACATACACCGCTTTTTCCTATTTCTTCACCGGGGTTATTGGGTCGGTGTTCACTTGACGTAGTTGCTGTAGACACCGCGTTACTGTGGAGTGGAAGTCTCCAAAATCATAACGGGATCCTGGGAAAATATCTGTAGGTGGAAAAGACTGTGAATCCTGGATATAAAACCGGAGTGGAATACTCGGTTACGCTCCAGACTTTCTAGACTCCTGGTTCTAAGGTACAGACATCAGAAGGACGTTGTGTGGATGGATCAGAGAATCTGACCAAAAGAGGAACTGTGGAACACTCGGACTTTATAAGGATTGGACTACCGTGAATGTAATACTATTATATTAAGGTCGAGCTGGCCTTAAAATAAGGTGAAGTGGGTAAGATACCATAGAACCATTGTGCATTATTGGATTGGGGAAGTTTACCTGGGGTATCTAAACAAGGGGGAATCATTTGTTTGGTCACGGTATGCTCTGTTGATTTACCTACACCTTACTACTGTCATAGAAGAGGTTAATACGACTTAAAACAGGAGATTTAAGTATTTTCCAATTTTCTTTTTAATATACTGTACCTGTTAAAACAAGATTAGAGTACTTTGCTTAACTATACTTAGTTGAAAACAGTGTTATTCTATAATAGATCACAATAAAAGTGGATGATTTCCACTGATTACTTAACGGTCATACAAAGCGGCACTATGGAAGTAGGAGGAGCTAAATCTAAAACCTCTTTCAAAATAGCTGCAGCATCCAATAATAAGACTAAAATCAAAAAGCGAAAGACTCCTCGCGTCAATTATTCTCAAATTAGTCAGAGGACTCCTCAAATTTGCTAAGTCCTGCAAAATCCAGGTCACCTCATAAGAGGGATGATCCGATTCACAACCCAATTAAACAATCATCTATTCCTATCTTTAATAAAGCCACAAAATGGGAAACGACCAAAAAAAATGTAATGCCTAAAACCATCTCAGAAACTATATCTTACAAAGGAAATGAGGGTAATAAACCTAGTACCCCTACAAAGAGTGTTAATGCAGATGAAAATATGGATGTTTCTAGTTCTGCAAAAAGGAAACGCACTGACTTAGAGTCAGGAAAAAATTCCGCAACAGCAGATTCAGAAAGTTTCTCAGATGATTTTTCCCCTAAAATAAGCCCAAGTAATCAACGCTCCAAGAAAAAACGCTCGGAGCTGACTAGTCCTCCTGATATCTTATTTCCTTTGGTCGGTTTTGAAGAATTTCTTTCTTCTGAGAGACAAGTAACAGAAGGATTCATGGCCATATTGTGTAGGTCATTTAATGACTATTAGAATGGGTTTTGAATCACAGAATAAAACACTACAAGATATACAAAACACGTTTAGCCAAAGATTTGATGAAAATGAAAGAAGGATCTCAGCGGTCGAAGTTAAAATTTACACCCTCGTAGAGGAAAATTCAGACCTCAAACTAGAAATCCAATCCCTGAAGGCTAAATTAACAGATTTGGAAGATAGGAATAGAAGGAACAACTTGAACATTAGAGGGATTTCTGAAAATATAATACAGAATGATCTTTCAAGTTAAGTTAAGAATTTATTTAAGAAAGCACTCCCAAATTTAACAGATGCAGAGCTTATCATTGATAGGATCCACCTTCTTCCCCAACCGAAAAATCTTCCACCAGATAAACCAAGAGACATAATTTTGCACATACAGTATTTTGAAACAAAAGAAAAAGTGTTAAATTATATCAGAGAAAAGGGATCTCTTCCTGAGCCTCACGCTAATATAAAAATCTTTGCCGACCTTTCCAAGGCAACAATGGAAACCAGGAAAACTTTAAGATAGGTTATGTCCAAACTGAGAAACCTTGGAGTGTCTTACAGATGGGGATTCCCTACCAAAATTCTTGTGTGGTATAGAGGCAAAGTTATCCTATTACATTCCCCAGAAGAAGGATTACGCTTCATTTCTTCTCTTCAAGGGGATTATAAGGGTAAAGATAAGGGTTGATGAGTTTTGCTTGTGGTGGAATTTAATCGCATGTTTCTTCATACAATAGTTGTATTAAACTCTGGTTAATAAGTAAATTAGCCTGAGTGTTATTATGGGTATTATGTACTTTGTATTATTATTTTTATTTGTTTACCTGAATTTTGAGTTTTGCTTTTTCTTTTAAGGGTATGCCACACTAAATGAGATCGCTAAAACGTCACTATTTAGCGATCTCGTTAGCGACCTCTGTGTGTGGCATGTAGCAACGATGTGGCCCCTGCTGTGATGTCGCTGATCGTTCACTAGCATTCTGGACCGTTTTTTGATTGTTGGCGTCCCGCTGGTGAGCCTATATCGCTGTGTTTGGCACCTTTTGCGAACGACGAGCGACCTCGTTTGTGACGCATATGACAGCGGCGCAGGCGGGACTAGGGTTTTTAGCGTCACGGAGTGGATCGCAATATCTGTAGGTTCTCTTTTGCGTCACAGAGAGGATCGCAGAAGTTGCAAAGCAGGCTAGCAGGACGCAGAGAGCAGGAGCGATGCTGGAAATTCCTATGAATCAGAAGCGCTCAGTACATGCTAATGACAGATCCTAACGACCGCCAAAGTCGTTAAAGAGATCGCTGACCGCTGATGTGTCGTTTATGAGATCTCCTGTTTGGCAGCTACTACCGACCTAAAAGCGATCACACCAACAATCTCGTTAGCTTGCGTCGTTATCGTGATCGCTAACGAGATCGCTAAGTGTGGCAGTACCTTAAGTGCATAAGTTAGTTCATTTTAGAATTGGGAATCTCAGCCGGATACCATTTCTAATTAAAATCTTAAACCACAATGAAATTTAAAGTCATTTCTTACAATGTAAGGGGACTCAATAGTCCTTATAAAAGACTTGCTATTTGGAAGGAAACAGAATATAACAAGGCAGATATTATATGCCTCTAGGAAGTAAAACTCCTCTAGGAAGTAAAACTCGTTAGGGATGATCACCCTTACTTCCAGCACAGGAAATACTCACGGATGTTCATGTCTCATAGGGATAAGAAAAAAGCGGGGGTTATTACTATTATTAATGATAATATACCTTTTCAATTAATAGACCAAATCTCCTATACAAAGGGAAAATATCATATTCTTATATGTAACCTGAACCACAAACCTTGCACAATCGTAAATATGTATGCACCTAACAAGGGACAAATTTCCTTCTTAAATAGATTAATGAAAAAGATTAACAATTCCAGGAAAGGAGAATTAGTATTAATAGGAGACTTTAATATTGTGCCCGATTGTAAGTGGGATTCCTCTTCAAGTGCACGCCAAAGGGCACCTTCTCTTAAGTGGCTCATTAAGAATGAGCTCTTTGATATTTTTAGATGTATGAACACATCATCTCACGAGTATACACATTACTCAGATGTGCATAGCATGTCTTTGCGAATAGACCTTTTTCTGACGAACGTCTTTTCTTTATCTAAATTCAAAAGTATAAACATATTAAAGAAAACAATTCCAGATCATTCTCCGGTTATGGGGGAAATTATGTTGGGACCTTATGCAGAAAACACATTTCTTTGGAAATCTAATTCTACTCTCTTCAAAACCCTTGAATCCAAATCAATAATGGAAGATACTATTACAAATTATTTCAAAGAAAACAATTGTAATAACATTAGTCCGCTCGTTTTGTTGAATGCACATGAAGCGGTATTAAGGGGTTGCCTTATCCAGTTGTCCTCTAGACTTAAAAAGGAGAGAAAAAATTGTAAACCTACAAGCGCAAATAAATTTGAAAGTAGAGACCCAAAATAAACTGAACTCTCCATCAACAGTTATCCATCTTGAAATTTTGAGATTGAGGCAGGAACTGAGAGCGGAACTAATGTCGGAATATGACTTGGCTATTAGAACATCGAAATTTAATCTACTGTATATACCCATGTATAAGCCAAGATTTTCAGCCCATTTTTTAGGGCTGAAAGTCCCCCTCTCGGCTTATACACGGGTCATATACGGGGGTCGGCGGGGGAGGGGGAGCGGGGGTGTCGGATCATATTTACCCCTCCGCCGGCGCGGTCTCTGCAGCCCCCCTGCTTCTCCCACGATCTCAGGCACCTTCTTGCAGCTGTCACATGGCACCGCTCATTAAAGTCATGAATATGCACATATTCATGACTTTAATGAGCGGTAGCACGTGACCGCTGTAGGCCTGAAGCGCTGCGGAGAGCGCCAGGAGAAGAGGAGATATATCAAAAAACTGACCGGCACATCCAGACATAGATCCAGTGTGAACAGGTGCTAAACCCAGAGTCACCAACTCACGCACATACAAGAAAAAAGGGTAGCACACTGCAGCGCTATAGCTTGCAAACACGAAATATGAAAAATGAATTGCATCACTGCCTTAGAAATATGAAAAATTGAGAAGTCTTAGCGCATAAGATGGCCAAATTATGTGAGCCTGATAGCCACGTCAAGGCTCTTCTCGTATATCAGGTCCTAACTAATGCCAATCCTCGCTTAGAAAAGTCTGTATGCATGGGAACATATGAATCCTCTCTTAAGACTAAAATCTACATCTCTGTGGAGGGTAATGAACCTGGTGTAATTAAAAAGCCTGTGACCAACAGGTGGAGTGCTCAGGTAGAAGGTAAATGAATACATATCAAAAAACTGACCGGCACATCCAGACATACAGTAGATCCAGTGTGAACAGGTGCTAAACCCAGAGTCACCAACTCACGCACATACAAAAAAAAAGGGTAGCACACTGCAGCGCTATAGCTTGCAAACACGAAATATGAAAAATGAATTGCATCACTGCCTTAGAAATATGAAAAATTGAGAAGTCTTAGCGCATAAGATGGCCAAATTATGTGAGCCTGATAGCCACGTCAAGGCTCTTCTCGTATATCAGGTCCTAACTAATGCCAATCCTCGCTTAGAAAAGTCTGTCTGCATGGGAACATATGAATCCTCTCTTAAGACTAAAATCTACATCTCTGTGGAGGGGTAATGAACCTGGTGTAATTAAAAAGCCTGTGACCAACAGGTGGACTCTGGGTTTAGCACTTGTTCACACTGGATCTATGTCTGGATGTGCCGGTCAGTTTTTTGATATGTATTAATTTACCTTCTACCTGAGCACTCCACCTGTTGGTCACAGGCTTTTTAATTACACCAGGTTCATTACCCCTCCACAGAGATGTAGATTTTAGTCTTAAGAGAGGATTCATATGTTCCCATGCAGACAGACTTTTCTAAGCGAGGATTGGCATTAGTTAGGACCTGATATACGAGAAGAGCCTTGACGTGGCTATCAGGCTCACATAATTTGGCCATCTTATGCGCTAAGACTTCTCAATTTTTCATATTTCTAAGGCAGTGATGCAATTCATTTTTCATATTTCGTGTTTGCAAGCTATAGCGCTGCAGTGTGCTACCCTTTTTTCTTGTATGTGCGTGAGTTGGTGACTCTGGGTTTAGCACCTGTTCACACTGGATCCATGTCTGGATGTGCCGGTCAGTTTTTTGATATGTATTCATTTACCTTCTACCTGAGCACTCCACCTGTTGGTCACAGGCTTTTTAATTACACCAGGTTCATTACCCCTCCACAGAGATGTAGATTTTAGTCTTAAGAGAGGATTCATATGTTCCCATGCAGACAGACTTTTCTAAGCGAGGATTGGCATTAGTTAGGACCTGATATACGAGAAGAGCCTTGACGTGGCTATCAGGCTCACATAATTTGGCCATCTTATGCGCTAAGACTTCTCAATTTTTCATATTTCTAAGGCAGTGATGCAATTCATTTTTCATATTTCGTGTTTGCAAGCTATAGCGCTGCAGTGTGCTACCCTTTTTTCTTGTAGGAGAAGAGGAGAGGCTGCAGGGGTGAGTATCTATATTTACCTGTCCCTCGGTCCACCGCAGCACACTGCTCCCTCGGTCTTACTCCTCTGTGTGTGAATGATCAGGCAGAGGACGTCGTTAGTGCGCGCCCCGCCCCTTGCCAGATCATTCACACACAGAAGAGTGAGACCGAGGGAGCAGTGCGCTGCGTTGGACCGAGGGACAGGTAAATATCTCAGGTGCCGGGGTCCTGAGCGAGCGGTGACACCGGCACCTGTCCCCTATAGCAAGCCGCTGTCACCGCCTGCTCAGGACACCAGCACCTGGCCCCAGCGACGAGAGGTGAGTATGTCATTTTTTATTTTTTTGCAGCAGCAGCATATGAGGCCTATACTATGGGGCATAATTGTGCAGCATAATCTGGAGCATATGGGGGCATAATATGGAGCATATGGGGCATAATATGGAGCATATGGGGGCATAAGCTGTGGAACATATGGGGCATAATCTGGAGCATATGGGGGCATAATATGGAGCATATGGGGGCATAAGCTGTGGAACATATGGGTCATAATCTGGAGCATATGGGGGCATAATATGGAGCATATGGGGCATAAGCTGTGGAACATATGGGGGCATAATATGGAGCATATGGGGCATAAGCTGTGGAACATATGGGGCATAATCTGGAGCATATGGGGCATAATATGGAGCATATGGGGCATAATCTGTGGAACATATGGGGGCATAATATGGAGCATATGGGGGCATAATCTGTGGAACATACGGGGCATAATCTGGAGCATATGGGGCATAATCTGTGGAACATATGGGGCATAATCTGGAGCATATGGGGGCATAATCTGTGGATCATACGGGGGCATAATCTGTGGAATATTTGGGGGCATAATCTGGAGCATATGGGGGCATAATCTGTGGAGCATATTGGGCATAATCTGTGGAGCATATGGGGCATTATCTGTGGAGCATCATATGGGGGCATAATCATTTTTCACCCTAGGCTTATACGCGAGTCAATAAGTTTTCCCAGTTTTTTGTGGCAAAATTAGGGGGGGTCGGCTTATACACGGGTCGGCTTATACATGAGTATATACGGTATATTCATCAATAAATAAACCAACAAAATATATGACGAAAAAGTTGAAACAGGATAGGATTAACAAGAGTAATCAAAATTAACTCTCCCTCAGGAGATGTCAAAATACATCCCCTCGACATTGCAAATACATTTGCAGACTTCCAAAACCTATACAACTTCGAGCAAGATGCCAAAATACCTTCTCCAAGTAGCAATAATATACAGTCTTTTTTTTTGTTTAAATTTGCCCAAAATAACCCTCAGGATTTAGATTTTATTAACATGCCTTTCTCTGAAGAAGAAATTATGGGCACAATTAATAAACTCAAATCTCAAGTCACCTGGCCCGGATGGGTTTACTAACGAGTATTTTAAAACCTTCTCTAAAAGCCTAGCTCCTCATCTAAAAAACATGTTTAACTTCACCTCAAAACAAGGATCCTTTCCAAAAGAAATGCTAAAGGCCATAATCATTATGATACCAAAAGAGATCCTAAGAAAGTCCAGAACTACAGGCCTATATTGCTCATAAATGGAGACATTAAACTTTATTCGAAGATGTTAGCGGAACATTTAAAAAATATTTTGCCGTATATGATTAAAGATGACCAGATAGGCTTCGTCGAAGGATGTCAAGCGCCAGATGGCACCAGAAGAATAATAAATATAGAATCATAGAATCATAGAATAGTAGAGTTGGAAGGGACCTCCTGGGCCATCTGGTCCAACCCCCTGCTCAAAGCAGGATTCTCTAAATCATCCCAGACAGATGTCTGTCCAGCCTCTGTTTGAAGACTTCCATTGAAGGAGAACTCACCACCTCTCGTGGCAGCCTGTTCCACTCATTGATCACCCTAACTGTCAAAAAGTTTTTTCTAATATCTAATCTGTGTCTCCTCCCATTCAGTTTCATCCCATTGCTTCTAGTCTTTCCTTGTGCAAATGAGAATAAAGATGATCCTTCTACAATGTGACAGCCCTTGAGATATTTGTAGACAGCTATTAAGTCTCCTCTCAGTCTTCTTTTTTGCAAGCTAAACATTCCCAAATCCTGCAACCGTTCCTCATAGGACATGGTTTGCAGACCGGTCACCATTCTGGTGGCTCTTCTCTGAACTTGCTCCAGTTTGTTGATGTCTTTTTTAAAATGTGGTGCCCAAAACTGGACACAGTATTCCAGATGAGGTCTGACCAAAGAGGAGTAGAGGGCAATAATGACCTCACGTGATCTAGACTGAATGCTTCTGTTGATACATCCTAGAATTGCATTTGCCTTTTTTGCTGCTACATCACACTGTTGACTCATGTTCAGTCTGTGATCAATTAGTATACCCAAGTCTTTTTCACATGTGCTGTTACTTAGCCCTATTCCTCCCATTTTGTATATGCTTTTTTCATTTTTATTGCCCAGATGTAGTACTTTGCATTTTTCCCTGTTAAAATCCATTCTGTTAGTTGCTGCCCACTGCTCCAGTTTATTTATATCTTTTTGAATCCTCTCTCTCTCTTCTCTAGTATTAGCTACCCCTCCTAGCTTTGTGTCATCAGCAAATTTGATCAGTTTACCCTCAATTCCTTCATCTAAATCATTGATAAAGATGTTGAACAATACAGGGCCCAAAACAGAGCCTTGTGGTACCCCACTTGATACATTCTTCCAACTGGATGTGCAGCCTTTTACAACCACTCTTTGGGTCCGATCACTAAGCCAGTTATGAATCCACCTAACAGTTGCCTTGTCCATTCCATACTTAGTCATTTTTTCAATAAGGATTGTGTGAGATACTTTGTCAAATGCTTTGCTGAAGTCAAGATATACTATATCTACAGCATTTCCCTGATCCACCCAGTCAGTGATTCTGTCATAGAAGGAAATTAAGTTAGTCTGACATGACTTATTAGTTACAAACCCATGCTGACTCTGTTTAATCACTTCATTCTTATCCAGGTACTTGCATACATGTTCTTTAATAATTTGTTCAAAGATCTTTCCTGGTATAATGAATATAAAATCCAGCAACTCTTCTGCCATCTTTCTCACACTTGACGCTGAGATGGCCTTCGATAGGATAAATTGGACATATTTAAAAAACACTCTTCTTAAATTTGGTTTTGATGATAGTTTTTTCTCCACAGTTTTTGCACTATATTCAGAACCCAATGCAAAGACATATATAAATAATCAGTTATCGAAAGCGTTTCCCATAACGAATGGAACAAGACAGGGGTGCCCTTTATCCCCTCTCCTTTTTGACATCGCAATGGAGCCTGTTGTGAATGTTTTAGAAATGAATTCTGAACAGAAGCTCCCTCTGGTGGTTACAAACAGTACTGAACCATTCAATGAGGATTGGCAATCAGGAATCACAGACTGGCTGGATATAAGGGAGGTTTCCCCCCAACATGGTTGCCGGTGATCAATTGTTCTTGTCTCAACGTTGTTTCCTGGTTCACTTGGAGTCTTGCCTCTTTTTCCTGCTCTCAGATAAGATATTTTCTGTTTTTTGTTTTTGTGCTTCCATTTGCATATTTCTCTGCATTTCTGTGAGGTTGGCCAGGTTCCCCTCCCCGGGGGGCTTGGGCTCCTCTCGGTTCCTCTGGAGCCACTGTTGTTTGTTCATTTGCCTTTTCCAGTTTTTTTCAGTGGCTGCGGCTTAGTTTGTTACACCAGAGAACTAATTTAGGTGGTAGAGGTCGTGTGATCTCAGGTGTTTTTGCAATTAGTAGCGTTGGCTTTTTTTTAGGGTTTTTTTTGGATTGCAGTAAGTGTCCTTCCTATCCTTTTCTGTCTAGGCAGATTGGGCCCCAGCGTTTGCTCATACTATTTTCTGTCTGTGTCTGTATTTCCTCTTGTCTAACCGCCATTACATGTTTGGGGCTTCCTATGTTCTTTGGGGATCTGCTCCGGGGCAGATAGCTTTCCTCTTTCTATCTTTAGGTGTAGTTAGCCTCTCAGGCTGTGACGAGTGTTATGATTTGGTAACTGAGGAGAGCAGGCAAAAAAGGCAATACACCAGAGAGGTTGGAATCTACTGGATTGCAGTACCCTGACTAACCACCACAACTAAAGGCAGCCGTGGAGCGTACCTACGTTGGTCCTAGACGCCTCGTCACAGCCTGAGAAGCTAACTACACCTAAAGATAGAAAGAGGAAAACTATCTGCCCCGGAGCAGATCCCCAAAGAACATAGGAAGCCCCCAAACATGTAATGGCGGTTAGACAAGAGGAAATACAGACACAGACAGAAAATAGCATGAGCAAACGCTGGGGCCCAATCTTCCTAGAAAGAAAAGGATAGGAAGGACACTTACTGCAATCCAAAAAACCCTAAAAAAATACCAACTCACTAATTGCAAAAACACCTGAGATCACACGACCTCTACCACCTAAATTAGTTCTCTGGTGTAACAAAACTAAGCAGCAGCCACTGAAAAAACTGGAAAAGGCAAATGAACAAATAACAGTGGCTCAGATAAACTGAGAGGAGCACAAGCCCCCAGAGGGGACCTGGCTGACCTCCACAGAAGTGCAGGACAAAAGGCAAAAAGCAAGCACAAAAATAAAAGCAGAAAATATCTTATCTGTTAGCAGAAGATGCAGGCAAGACACAGCAAGCTTCCAAGAGAACCAGGAATCAAAGTTGAGACAAGAACAATTGATCACCGGCAACCCTGATGGGAGGGAACCTCCCTTATATAAGACCAGTCTGTAACACCTGATTGCCAATCTTCAAAATCTTCATTGAATAGTTCAGTACTGTTTGTAACCACCAGAGGAAGCTTCTGCTCAGAATTCATTTCTAACACATTCACAACAGTACCCCCCCCCTTGAGGAGGGGTCACCGAACCCTCATTTGGGCAACCAGGTCGGTCAGGATGAGCTCTGTGATACGCACGGATCAGTCTCCTAGCATGGATGTCCGAAGCAAACACCCAAGAATTGTCCTCCTGACCATAACCTCTCCACTTAACCAAATACTGGAGTTTCCGTCTAGAAAAACGAGAATCCAATATTTTCTCAACCACATACTCCAGATTGCCATCAACCAAAATAGGGTCAGGAAGCGCAGCCATAGGAACCACTGGCTCGACAAACCTCTTCAATAAGGACTTGTGGAACACGTTATGGATCTTAAATGTCCCTGGAAGAAGTAAACGAAAGGAAACAGGATTAAGAATCTCCATTATCTTATAAGGTCCAATGAACCTAGGCTTAAACTTAGGAGATGCAACTCTCATAGGGATATTTCTTGAGGACAACCAGACCAAGTCCCCCACTTCAAACCGAGGACCATCAGTCCTATGCCGGTTGGCAAACCGCTGGGCCCTCTCCTGAGAGAGGGACAACCTCTCCACTACCTGGTCCCAAATCTGCTGCATACGCTCCACAACAGAGTCAACACCTGGACAGACAGAAGCCTCCGTCTGTCCCGAAGAAAATCGAGGGTGAAACCCAAAATTGCAGAAAAATGGAGACATCAAAGTGGCAGAGCTAGCCCTATTATTAAGAGCAAACTCAGCCAAAGGCAAAAAAGAGACCCAGTCATCCTGATCAGCAGACACAAAGCATCTTTAGATAAGTCTCCAATGTCTGGTTTGTTCTCTCAGTTTGTCCATTGGTCTGAGGATGAAAAGCCGAGGAGAAAGACAATTGAACACCAAGTTTAGAACAAAAAGTCCTCCAAAATCTGGAAACAAACTGGACTCCTCTGTCAGACACAAAGTTCTCAGGAATGCCGTGTAACCGAACCACGTGCTGAAGGAACAAAGGCACCAATTCGGAGGAGGAAGGCAACTTAGGTAATGGCACAAGATGTATCATCTTGGAAAACCTATCACAAATCACCCAGATAACGGTCATTCTCTGAGAAACAGGGAGGTCGGAAATGAAATCCATAGAGATATGGGTCCATGGTCTCTTGGGCACAGGCAATGGCATCAACAAACCACTGGAGCGAGAGCAAGGCTTGGAGCGAGAGCAAGTCCCGCAGGACTGCACAAATTCCCTGACGTCACGAGACAAAGTAGGCCACCAAAAGGACCGACTAACCAAGTCTCTGGTACCAAAAATTCCGGGATGACCAGGGCCCAACGTGGAACAATGAATCTCAGACATCACACTCTTTTTCCACCGGTCAGGGACAAACAATTTCCCAATAGGGCAGCGCTCGGGTTTATCCTCCTGACACCCTTCCAGAGCCAGTCTCAAATTGGGCGAGATGGCGGAAAGAACTACACCCTCTTTCAAAATAACCGCAGGATCAGATAACTCAGGAGAGTCCGCAAGGAAACTCCTCGAGAGGGCATCCGCTTTAACATTCTTAGTGCCAGGAAGAAAGGAAACCACAAAATTAAAACGTGTGAAAAACAAGGCCCACCTGGCCTGTCTAGGATTAAGTCGCTTGGCTGATTCCAGATAAACCAGATTCTTATGGTCCGTGAGGACCACCACCTGATGTTTGGCTCCCTCCAGCCAATGTCTCCACTCTTCAAAAGCCCACTTCATGGCCAATAACTCCCGATTACCCACGTCATAATTACGTTCAGTTGGAGAAAATTTTCGAGAGAAAAAGGCACAAGGGTTACTTTTAGAGGTCTCTGGATCTCTTTGGGACAAAACGGCACCTGCCCCAATTTCAGACGCATCAACCTCCACCTGAAATGGCAGAGAAACATCAGGCTGCCGTAGAACAGGAGCAGAAGTGAATCTCTGCTTAAGTTACTGAAACGCAGAGACTGCCTCAGGAGGCCAATTCACCATATCAGAACCCTTCTTGGTCAAATCAGTCAATGGTTTAACAATAACAGAGAAATTACCAATAAATTTACGATAAAAATTGGCAAAACCCAAGAATCTCTGAAGAGCCTTTAATGAAGTAGGTTGGACCCAATCACAGATGGCCTGAACCTTGACCGGGTCCATTTCAATAACAGATGGAGACAAAATGAATTCCAGAAATGAGATCCTCTGTACGCCAAAAAGACACTTTGATCCCTTCACATACAGAGCATTCTCTCTCAAAATCTGGAACACAGTCCGAACATGTTTCACATGAGAGTCCCAGTTATTGGAAAAAATCAAGATATCATCCAAATAAACAATCAGAAATTTATCCACAAAATCCCTGAAAATGTCATTCATGAAGGACTGGAAGACGGAAGGAGCATTAGTGAGCCCAAAGGGCATCACTAGGTACTCAAAATACCCTCTGGGGTATTAAATGCTGTCTTCCATTCATCCCCGTGCTTAATGCGAATAAGGTTATACGCCCCCTGAGGTCAAGCTTGGTAAACCAAGTAGCACTTTTCACCCTGGAAAACAGGTCAGAAATCAAGGGTAACGGATATTGATATTTCACAGTGATATTGTTCAAGAGACGATAATCAATACACGGCCTTAATGAACCATCCTTTTTGGCCACAAAGAAAAAACCGGCACCCAAGGGTGAAGAGGATGGTCTGATATGACCCTTCTCCAATGACTCCTTGATATAAGACCGCATAGCGTCATGTTCAGGTACAGACAAGTTAAAAAGGCGACCTTTAGGGAATTTACTACCAGGCACTAATTCAATAGCGCAGTCATAGCTCCTATGGGGGGGCAAGGATGCAGATTTACTTTGCTAAACACATCAGAAAAATCAGTCAAAAAGTCAGGAACATCCTGAGCCTGGGGAGAGGCAGAAAAAACAGGAGTGTTGGCATTAACACATTGGCAGCCCCAACTGGTTACAGACACAGATTTCCAATCCAAAACAGGATTATGAGACTGTAACCAAGGGAAACCCAGTACAACAATGTCATGCAGATTATACAGCACCAAAAATTTGCAACTCTCCCTGATGATCAGGTTCAACCCTCATTATCACCTGAGTAGAGAACTGGGGTTTATTCTCAGCCAAAGGGGTAGAATCAATCCCCAGTAGGGGAATAGACTTCCGTAGGGGTATCAAGGGAAACCCACAACGTTTAGCAAAATCAAAATCCATCAGGTTAATAACTGCTCCCAAATCAACAAAAGCCTGAGCAGAAAATGTGGACAGGGAGCAAATCAGGGTAACAGTCAACAGAAATTTAGTCTGAACACTACCCAAGACAACTGAGCGTGCAAAACGTCTTCCCCGCTTAGGGCAGACTGAAATAGCATGAGAGGCATCACCACAGTAGAAACATAACCCATTGCGTTTTCGAAACTCATGACGCTGTGCCCCAGAAGCCACTCTATCACACTGCATGGGTTCAGAAGCTGGTTCACAAGGCAACACTATTCCACGCATACCTCTACGCTCACGCAAACGTCTGTCAATTTGAATCGCTAATGACATAGAATCATTGAGACCAGAGGGAGCAGGGAAACCCACCATAACATCTTTTACATTCTCTGACAGACCCTTCCGAAAAAGGGCTGCCAAAGCATCATCATTCCATTTGGTCAGGACTGCCCACCTTCGGAATCTCTGACAGTATAACTCAGCGTCCTCAAGCCCCTGATTTAATGCCAACAAGGCTTTTTCAACTTGATCAGTGACATTAGATTCATCATACAATAACCCCAGAGCCAGAAAAAATGCATCAACATTACTGAAAACAGGGTCCCCAGGTGTCAGGGAAAAAGCCCAATCCTGAGGATCGCCGCGCAGGAGAGAGATGACAATTTGAACCTGCTGTGCTGCGTTCCCTGAGGACTTAGGTTTTAAGGCAAAAAACAACTTACAGTTATTTTTGAAATTCAGAAATTTAGCTCGATCCCCTGAAAACAAATCTGGCATGGGGATCCTAGGTTCCACAACCGGCAACTTAGCAAGATAGGTAGCAATACCCCGAACTTCAGTGGCAAGCTGATCCACACGGCCAGACAACTGTGCAAACTCCATTGAGAGAAAAAAAATCCTCAGCACCCAGAGAAAAAGAGGGAAAAAAAAAAAAAATCTCTGACAACTCTGACAACCTTTTTTTTTTTTTACACTATCTTTCCCTTCTGTGAGTACCATATAATTTTCAGTTTGGCCGGTGATACTGTTATGATTTGGTAGCTGAGGAGAGCAGGCAAAAAAGGCAATACACCAGAGAGGTTGGAATCTACTGGATTGCAGTACCCTGACTAACCACCACAACTAAAGGCAGCCATGGAGCGTACCTACGTTGGTCCTAGACGCGTCACAGCCTGAGAAGCTAACTACACCTAAAGATAGAAAGAGGAAAACTATCTGCCCTGGAGCAGATCCCAAAGAACATAGGAAGCCCCCAAACATGTAATGGCAGTTAGACAAGAGGAAATACAGACACAGACAGAAAATAGTATGAGCAAACGCTGGGGCCCAATCTTCCTAGAAAGAAAAGGATAGGAAGGACACTTACTGCAATCCAAAAAACCCTAAAAAAATACCAACTCACTAATTGCAAAAACACCTGAGATCACACGACCTCTACCACCTAAATTAGTTCTCTGGTGTAACAAAACTAAGCAGCAGCCACTGAAAAAAACTGGAAAAGGCAAATGAACAAATAACAGTGGCTCAGATAAACTGAGAGGAGCACAAGCCCCGAGGGGACCTGGCTGACCTCCACAGAAGTGCAGGACAAAATTCAAAAAGCAAGCACAAAAATAAAAGCAGAAAATATCTTATCTGTTAGCAGAAGATGCAGGCAAGACACAGCAAGCTTCCAAGAGAACCAGGAATCAAAGTTGAGACAAGAACAATTGATCACCGGCAACCCTGATGGGAGGGAACCTCCCTTATATAAGACCAGTCTGTAACACCTGATTGCCAATCTTCAAAATCTTCATTGAATAGTTCAGTACTGTTTGTAACCACCAGAGGGAGCTTCTGCTCAGAATTCATTTCTAACACATTCACAACAGACGAGGCGTCTAGGACCAACGTAGGAACGCTCCACGGCTGCCTTTAGTTGTGGTGG
Organism: Oophaga sylvatica; assembly: GCA_033576555.1. Lineage (NCBI taxonomy): Eukaryota > Metazoa > Chordata > Amphibia > Anura > Dendrobatidae > Oophaga > Oophaga sylvatica. The sequence goes on along the minus strand of JARQOD010000001.1, from coordinate 777,662,660 downwards.
TTAGTCAGGGTACTGCAATCCAGTAGATTCCAACCTCTCTGGTGTATTGCCGTTTTTGCCTGCTCTCCTCAGCTACCAAAACATAACAGGAGCCCCTGGCTGAAAGAATTAGATCTAGTCCAGATATATCTGGATTTATAACCTATAACCGCTGCTACAAGATTAGTCTGTTCGTGGACGACTTACTCCTTACCTTGTCTAACCCTGGTCAGGGTACTGCAATCCAGTAGATTCCAACCTCTCTGGTGTATTGCCGTTTTTGCCTGCTCTCCTCAGCTACCAAAACATAACAGTATCACCGGCCTAAGTGAAAATTATATGGTACTCACAGAAGGGAAAAGTAGTAAAAAGGAAAAAAAAAGAAAAGGGGAGTTGTCAGAATTTTTTTTTTCTCTGTTTGTTGCATTTTTTCCCTCTTTTTCTCTGGGTGCTGAGGAGGAATTTTTTTTTTCTCTCAATGGAGTTTGCACAGTTGTCTGACCGTGTGGATCAGCTTGCCACTGAAGTTCGGAGTATTGCTACCTATCTTTCAGGGTTGCCGGTTGTGGAACCTAGGATCCCCATGCCAGATTTGTTTTTGGGGGATCGAGCTAAATTTCTGAATTTCAAAAATAACTGTAAGTTGTTTTTTGCCTTAAAACCTAAGTCCTCAGGGAACGCAGCACAGCAGGTTCAAATTGTCATCTCTCTCCTGCGCGGCGATCCTCAGGATTGGGCTTTTTCCCTGACACCTGGGGACCCTGTTTTGAGTAATGTTGATGCATTTTTTCTGGCTCTGGGGATATTGTACGATGAACCTAATGTCACTGATCAAGCTGAAAAAACCTTGTTGGCATTAAATCAGGGGCTTGAGGACCTGAGTTATACTGTCAGAAATTCCGAAAGTGGGCAGTTCTGACCAAATGGAATGATGATGCTTTGGCAGCCCTTTTTCGGAAGGGTCTGTCAGAGAATGTAAAAGATGTTATGGTGGGTTACCCTGCTCCCTCTGGTCTCAATGATTCTATGTCATTGGCGATTCAAATTGACAGACGTTTGCGTGAGCGTAGAGGTATGCGTGGAATGGTGTTGCCTTGTGAACCAGCTTCTGAACCCATGCAGTGTGATAGAGTGGCTTCTGGGGCACAGTGTCATGAGTTTCGAAAACGCAATGGGTTATGTTTCTACTGTGGTGATGCCTCTCATGCTATTTCAGTCTGCCCTAAGCGGGGAAGACGTTTTGCACACTCAGTTGTCTTGGGTAGTGTTCAGACTAAATTTCTGTTGACTGTTACCCTGATTTGCTCCCTGTCCACATTTTCTGCTCAGGCTTTTGTTGATTCGGGAGCAGCTATTAACCTGATGGATTTTGATTTTGCTAAACGTTGTGGGTTTCCCTTGATACCCCTACGGAAGTCTATTCCCCTACTGGGGATTGATTCTACCCCTTTCGGCTGAGAATAAACCCCAGTTCTCTACTCAGGTGATAATGAGGGTTGAACCTGATCATCAGGAGAGTTGCAAATTTTTGGTGTTGTATAATCTGCATGACATTATTGTACTAGGTTTCCCTTGGTTGCAGTCTCATAATCCTGTTTTGGATTGGAAATCTGTGTCTGAAACCAGTTGGGGCTGCCAATGTGTTAATGCCAACACTCCTGTTTTTTCTGCCTCTCCCCAGGCTCAAGATGTTCCTGACTTTTTGACAGATTTTTCTGATGTGTTTAGCGAAAGTAAATCTGCATCCTTGCCCCCCCATAGGAGCTATGACTGCGCTATTGAATTAGTGCCTGGTAGTAAATTCCCTAAAGGTCGCCTTTTTAACTTTTCTGTACCTGAACATGACGCTATGCGGTCTTATATCAAGGAGTCATTGGAGAAGGGTCATATCAGACCATCCTCTTCACCCTTGGGTGCCGGTTTTTTCTTTGTGGCCAAAAAGGATGGTTCATTAAGGCCGTGTATTGATTATCGTCTCTTGAACAATATCACTGTGAAATATCAATATCCGTTACCCTTGATTTCTGACCTGTTTTCCAGGGTGAAAAGTGCTACTTGGTTTACCAAGCTTGACCTCAGGGGGGCGTATAACCTTATTCGCATTAAGCACGGGGATGAATGGAAGACGGCGTTTAATACCCCAGAGGGGCATTTTGAGTACCTAGCAATGCCCTTTGGGCTCACTAATGCTCCTTCCGTCTTCCAGTCCTTCATGAATGACATTTTCAGGGATTTTGTGGATAAATTTCTGATTGTTTATTTGGATGATATCTTGATTTTTTCCAATGACTGGGACTCTCATGTGAAACATGTTCGGACTGTGTTCCAGATTTTGAGAGAGAATGCTCTGTATGTGAAGGGATCAAAGTGTCTTTTTGGCGTACAGAGGATCTCATTTCTGGGATTCATTTTGTCTCCATCTGTTATTGAAATGGACCCGGTCAAGGTTCAGGCCATCTGTGATTGGGTCCAACCTACTTCATTAAAGGCTCTTCAGAGATTCTTGGGTTTTGCCAATTTTTATCGTAAATTTATTGGTAATTTCTCTGTTATTGTTAAACATTGACTGATTTGACCAAAAGGGTTCTGATGTGGTGAATTGGCCTCCTGAGGCAGTCTCTGCGTTTCAGGAACTTAAACAGAGATTCACTTCTGCTCCTGTTCTACGGCAGCCTGATGTTTCTCTGCCACTTTCAGGTGGAGGTTGATGCCTCTGAAATTGGGGCAGGTGCCGTTTTGTCTCAAGGAGATCCTGAGACCTCTAAAAGTAACCCTTGTGCTTTTTTCTCTCTAAAATTTTCTCCAACTGAACGTAATTATGACGTGGGTAATCGGGCGTTATTGGCCATGAAGTGGGCTTTTGAAGAGTGGAGACATTGGCTGGAGGGAGCCAAACATCAGGTGGTGGTCCTCACGGACCATAAGAATCTGGTTTATCTGGAATCAGCCAAGCGACTTAATCCTAGACAGGCCAGGTGGGCCTTGTTTTTCACACGTTTTAATTTTGTGGTTTCCTTTCTTCCTGGCACTAAGAATGTTAAGACGGATGCCCTCTCGAGGAGTTTCCTTGCGGACTCTCTTGAGTTATCTGATCCTGCTGTTATTTTGAAAGAGGGTGTAGTTCTTTCCGCCATCTCGCCCAATTTGAGACTGGCTCTGGAGGGGTGTCAGGAGGATAAACCCGAGCGCTGCCCTGTTGGGAAATTGTTTGTCCCAGACCAGTGGAAGAAGAGTGTGATGTCTGAGATTCATTGTTCCGCGTTGGCCGGTGATCCGGGATTTTTGGTACCAGAGACTTGGTGAGTCGGTCCTTTTGGTGGCCTACTTTGTCTCGTGACGTCAGGGAGTTTGTGCAGTCCTGTGGGACTTGCTCTCGCTCCAAGCCTTGCTTTCGCTCTAGTGGTTTGTTGATGCCATTGCCTGTGCCCAAGAGACCATGGACCCATATCTCTATGGATTTTATTTCCGACCTCCCTGTTTCTCAGAGAATGACCGTTATCTGGGTGATTTGTGATAGGTTTTCCAAGATGATACATCTTGTGCCATTACCCAAGTTGCCTTCCTCCTCCGAATTGGTGCCTTTGTTCCTTCAGCACGTGGTTCGGTTACACGGCATTCCTGAGAACATTGTGTCTGACAGAGGAGTCCAGTTTGTTTCCAGATTTTGGAGGACTTTTTGTTCTAAACTTGGTGTTCAATTGTCTTTCTCCTCTGCTTTTCATCCTCAGACCAATGGACAAACTGAGAGAACAAACCAGACATTGGAGACTTATCTGAGATGCTTTGTGTCTGCTGATCAAGATGACTGGGTCTCTTTTTTGCCTTTGGCTGAGTTTGCTCTTAATAATAAGGCAAGCTCTGCCACTTTGATGTCTCCATTTCTCTGCAATTTTGGGTTTCACCCTCGATTTTCTTCGGGACAGACGGAGGCTTCTGTCTGTCCAGGTGTTGACTCTGTTGTGGAACGTATGCAGCAGATTTGGGACCAGGTAGTGGAGAGGTTGTCCCTCTCTCAGGAGAAGGCCCAGCGGTTTGCCAACCGGCATAGGACTGATGGTCCTCGGTTTAAAGTGGGGGACTTGGTCTGGTTGTCCTCAAGAAATATCCCTATGAGAGTTGCATCTCCTAAGTTTAAGCCTAGGTTCATTGGACCTCATAAGATCATGGAGATTCTTAATCCTGTTTCCTTTCGTTTACTTCTTCCAGGGACATTTAAGATCCATAACGTGTTTCACAAGTCCTTATTGAAGAGGTTTGTCGAGCCAGTGGTTCCTATGGCTGCGCTTCCTGACCCTGTTTTGGTTGAGGGCATTCTGGAGTATGTGGTTGAGAAAATATTGGATTCTCGTTTTTCTAGATGGAAACTCCAGTATTTGGTTAAGTGGAGAGGTTATGGTCAGGAGGACAATTCTTGGGTGTTTGCTTCGGACATCCATGCTAGGAGACTGATCCGTGCGTATCACAGAGCTCATCCTGACCGACCTGGTTGCACAAATGAGTGTTCGGTGACCCCTCCTCAAGAGGGGGGTACTGTTGTGAATGTTTTAGAAATGAATTCTGAGCAGAAGCTCCCTCTGGTGGTTACAAACAGTACTGAACCATTCAATGAGGATTGGCAATCAGGAATCACAGACTGGCTGGATATAAGGGAGGTTTCCCCCCATCATGGTTGCCGGTGATCAATTGTTCTTGTCTCAACGTTGTTTCCTGGTTCACTTGGAAGCTTGCTGAGTCTTGCCTCTTCTCCTGCTCTCAGATAAGATATTTTCTGTTTTTTGTTTTTGTGCTTTCATTTGCATATTTCTCTGCATTTCTGTGAGGTTGGCCAGGTTCCCTGTCAGGGACACCGCACTGCGCTTGCTCACTGAGCCAGTGCGTTTGTCCTGAGTGAACAAACTGTGCCCAAGGATACCTGTATAGTAGAGCCACAGCAGGGAAGACGTGTGTTTCTGAGGAACAGGACCTTCCGCAGCATGTGACTGCCAAGGGGCGGAGCCAGCCACACGTCTCTCAGAGGCAGCAGAAGCAGATAGAGAATGCTTCAGGAGGACCTGCAGGTGCGTGACTGCCTATGGGCGTGGCCTAAGCTCCAGAGAGCTATGAGGTAAAGGAAAACTCCAGAAGGGTAACTACGAAATAAAGTTACCAAGGGGCATAGACAGAATGGATGGTCAGGATAGCCAGGTCATACACATATAGGGCGACGAAGTACAAAAGGAGCAGGCAGAGAATAACCAGAACACAGCCAAGGGATCATACACAGACAGAGCAACGCAGTACAAAAGGGACAGGCAAAACTCGTAACAGGGACACAGCCAAATCCGAACCAGACAGACAAAACGTAGCACAGGCACAACGCACTGGCACAAGCACAGGGTCAGACACACTCAGCCAAAGGTCAGAGTATAAACGACAAAGACTGGCTTCACAGTGAGGCTATAAAAAGCCTGCCAGGACCCAGAAAGAGGCCAACCAAGTTAACCCCGTGACTACCTGATCCAAGAACCCAGTAAACCATGACAGTACCCCCTTCTTAATGGGGGGCCTTTGGACCCCCAGGTTTCCCAGGATTCCGAGCATGGAATGCCCGAACCAGACGGTCAGCGTGTACCGATCTGGCCGGCACCCAAGACCGGTTCTCTGGACCGTACCCCCTCCAATGCCCCAGGTACTATAAGGACCCCCGAGACCGCCGGGAGTCTACAATATGTTGTACCTCAAATTCCATGTGCCCATCAACCAAGACTGGGGAGGGAACAGCAGCTGGTTCTTCTACTACCGATCCCAAGGGTTTTAGCAAGGATCTATGGAATACGTTATGGAGTTTCAAAGCGGGGGGGAGGCGAAGACGATACACCACCGGGTTAATTACCTCAATGATCTCATAGGGACCTATGAACTTGGGCCCCAGTTTGGCGGAGGGCAGACGAAGACTTATGTTTCGCGTGGAGAGCCACACCTTGTCCCCACACTGCAACACCTGAGCAGGGTTCCTTTTTTTATCTGCAAAACGCTTATAAGTCTCCTGAGCCCTGAACATATTTAACCGAACTTTTGACCACAGATCCCTGATTCGGTTAACACAGTCCTCAGCTCCTGGACAGCCCGAATCTAAACGTGAGAATTCACCAAAATGAGGGTTCAAACCATAATTAATAAAAAACGGTGACCTACCGGTAGATTGATTGGTACGGTTGTTGAAGGCGAACTCCGCTAACGGTAGGGCATCACACCTGTCGCTTTGCAGAGTAGAAATCAAACATCGAAGAATTTGTTCAAGCGACTGGTTGGTGCGCTCCGTCTGCCCGTTACTCTCTGGGTGGTAGGCTGAGGAAAAGGACAAAGATATCCCCAACCTTTTGCAAAAAGCCCGCCAAAACTTGGCCACAAATTGTGCCCCTCTGTCAGATACTATATTCATAGGTACCCCATGTAACCGTACAATCTGTGCAAGGAAATGCTTAGCGAGAGTCTCTGCAGAAGGTAGACTTGCCATAGGTACAAAATGCGCTAACTTAGAAAACCTGTCCACAACTACCCAGATAACCGTGTTACCCCGAGAAGAAGGAATGTTGGTAATGAAGTCCATGGACAAGTGGGTCCATGGCCTTCCTGTAATTGGCAAAGGCACCAATTCCCCGGCCGGCCGGCAATGAGAGCTCTTAGAACGAGCGCATACCCCACACGCAGCGACATGCTTCTTAATATCTGAAGCCATCAAAGGCCACCAAAAAACTCTAGCCACTGCCTCTCGTGTGGCAGAAATGCCTGGGTGAGCACTCAGTTTTGAATCATGGAACTCCCACAGGAGCCTGGTGCGTAACTGCTGAGGAACAAACAATTTGTTTTCGGGTTTGGACCTTGGAGCTAAAGATTGAGCCCCCACAATCTCCCGCTCCAATTCCGATGACACTTCAGCTATAACGACATTGGGTTGAAGAATGGGGGACGGCGGGTCAGGGGCGGAAAGCGGCTCAAAACTACGTGATAAAGCATCAGCTTTCACGTTTTTAGACCCTGGGCGAAAAGTTATAGAAAATTGAAATCTGGAAAAAAAAAGTGACCAACGGGCCTGCCTAGGAGTCAGTCTTTTAGCAGATTTGATATACCCTAGGTTTTTGTGGTCTGTGATGACTGTGATGGGGTGAGCCGCCCCCTCCAAAAAATGCCTCCATTCCTCGAACGCCAACTTGATTGCTAAGAGTTCTCTATTACCAACGTCATAATTTCTCTCAGCCTGAGAAAATTTTTTCGAGAAATATGCACAAGGTTTGAGGTTAGTCAGAGAAGTAGGTCCCTGTGACAACACTGCCCCCACCCCAACCTCCGAAGTATCAACTTCAACCACAAACGGCTTGGATGAGTCAGGTTGAACCAGAACAGGAGCGGATGTGAAACAATTTTTCAAAGTTAAAAAAGATTGTTTGGCCGACGGGGACCAGTTCCTAACATCTGCCCCTTTACGTGTGAGATCCGTGAGGGGTTTCACAATCTGAGAAAAACCCTTGATAAACCTGCGATAGTAATTCACGAATCCCAAGAAGCGCTGGAGTCCTCTAAGGTCCCGAGGCTGGACCCACTCCATAATGGCTTGCACCTTCTTGGGATCCATACAAAACCCCTGTGGAGAGATTATGAGACCCAAAAAAGATAGCTCCTGAACAAAGAAAGAACATTTCTCCAACTTAACAAATAATTGATTTTCCCTGAGTCTCTGAAACACAGTTTTAACATGTGATAAATGAGAATGTCTGTCAGAGGAATATATCAGTATGTCATCCAAGTAGATCACAACAAAACGGCCAATGAGGTCCGAAAAAACTACATTAATGAAATTTTGAAACACAGCTAGAGCATTGGTGAGACCGAAAGGCATGACGAGATTCTCAAATAACCCCTCAGTAGTAAGAAAAGCAGTTTTCCACTCATCCCCTTCCCGCACTCTTATCAAATTATAGCCCCCCTGAGGTCCAATTTTGAAAACCACTTGGCCCCAGAGAGCTGGTTACAGAGATCAGGAATCAGAGGCAGGGGGTATGTATTCCTGACCGTGATTTTATTAAGTTCTCGAAAGTCGAGGCAGGGACGTAGACCGCCATCCTTCTTTTTAACAAAGAAGAACCCCGCAGCTACTGGGGACACTGAGGGCCTTATATGCCCTTTGCGAAGACTTTCAGCAATGTATTGCTTCATAGCCAGGCGCTCCGGGCCTGACAAATTAAACAGACGGGCCTTGGGCAATTTGGCTCCCGGGACAAGATCAATAGCACAGTCAAATGATCTATGCGGGGGCAGAGCCTCAGCCTCACTTTCAGAGAACACGTCCTCAAAGTCTTTCAGGTACTCCGGAATACCCTCCAGACCAACAGAAGACACTGAGACAGGTTTTGCAAGTTTCATACAATAAACAGGTTTATAGCAACAGTCGACACATTTTATATCCCCATTTAATAATCTCCCCTGATTCCCAGTCAATCACTGGGTTGTGGCGTTGAAGCCATGGCATACCCAGCACTAGCCCTGTGGGCATTTTGTCCATGACAAAACATTCCATGTCTTCCTTGTGGGAAGAACCGACCTGCAAAGAAAACCTTTTGGAAGCATAAAGAATCCCTGTTCGGGTAAGAGGGGAAGAGTCAATAGCAACAATTTTAAGGGGTGTCTCCAGCCTGACTGTCCCTATCTTATGTTGGGAGACGACACAGGAACTGATCAGATTGAGAGATGAACCACTGTCCACCAATGCTGTCGAGAAAAAACGATAGTTGTCTACCAATAGTTCCACCTTTAACACGACTTTAGAACATGAGGAAAATAGTACCTGAAGGTCTGGGCAGCCTCCTCGACCGCTACCCAGACCTAGTAGTTTTCCGCCGTCTTAGATGACGGACAGGTGGGGCAATCTTTTCTCCAATGTCCGGACTCTCCACAATAGAAACAGAGTTGTTTCTCCCGGCGATGTCTTCTCTCCTTCTCTTTTAGCGAGGTGGTGCCAATGTCCATGACCTCAGTAGTGGCTCCAGTCTCTTTGCTGCCAGCAAACAATGAGGTTTCAAACTGCATGATACCCCTGGCGCATAGCCTGCGGTCCATTCGTACGGCCTGGGTTATGGCGTCCTCCAAAGTATCAGGTGGAGGATGAAGGGCCAGGGCGTCCTGGAGACGTTCAGACAGGCCTCTGCGGAATAGCCCTCGAAGGGCGGCATCATTCCAGGAGACCTCCGCTGCCCAACGTCGGAACTCCGAACAGAACCACTCGGCTGAATGTTTACCCTGACGAACACTCATTACCATGTCCTCAGCCATACGGACCCTGTCAGGCTCATCATAGATGCGGCCCAGGGCATGAAAAAACATATCAACAGTCATCCTCTCAGGAGCAGAAGGAGAGAGAGAAAAAGCCCAGGCTTGTGGGGCCCCCCGAAGTAGGGAAATAATGACCCCCACCCTCTGGAACTCATCCCCAGAAGAGCGAGGCCTCAGGGAGAAAAAAAGTTTACACCCCTCCCTGAAGGCTCTGAACCAATGACACATCCTTACCACCAGTACCCAGAGACCCCGCAGCGACAGCCCCCTGTACGGTATCTACCAGCTGCTGCTGGGTCCGAGCCATCATGCGCTGCTCAACATTCAACTTCTGGAACCTTTGCGTCAGATGTTTCACCTGACCTGCTAACACCTGCATGGGATCCATGGGGATAACACTCCTAAATCTCCCCCTCAGAAAAAAAAAATGTAACGGTCGTTTATAATGTCAGGGACACCGCACTGCACTTGCTCACTGAGCCAGTGCGTGTGTCCTGAGTGAACAAACTGTGCCCAAGGATACCTGTATAGCAGAGCCGCAGCAGGGAAGATGTGTGTTTCTGAGGAACAGGACCTTCCGCAGCATGTGACTGCCAAGGGGCGGAGCCATCCACACGTCTCTCAGAGGCAGCAGAAGCAGATAGAGAATGCTTCAGGAGGACCTGCAGGCACGTGACTGCCTAGGGGCGTGGCCTAAGCTCCAGAGAGCTATGAGGTAAAGGAAAACTCCCAGAAGGGTAACTACGAAATAAAGTTACCAAGGGTCATAGACAGAATGGATGGTCAGGATAGCCAGGTCATACACATAGAGGGCAACGAAGTACAAAAGGAGCAGGCAGAGAATAACCAGAACACAGCCAAGGGATCATACACAGACGGAGCAACGCAGTACAAAAGGGACAGGCAAAACTCATAACAGGGACACAGCCAAATCAGAACCAGACAGACAAAACGTAGCACAAGCACAACGCACTGGCACAAGCACAGGGTCAGACACACTCAGCCAAAGGTCAGAGTATAAACGACAAAGACTGGCTTCACAGTGAGGCTATAAAAAGCCTCCCAGGACCCAGAAAGAGGCCAACCAAGTTAACCCCGTGACTTCCTGATCCAAGAACCCAGTAAACCATGACATTCCCCTCCCCGGGGGCTTGGGCTCCTCTCGGTTCCTCTGGAGCCACTGATGTTTGTTCATTTGCCTTTTCCATTTTTTTCAGTGGCTGCGGCTTAGTTTTGTTACACTAGAGAACTAATTTAGGTGGTAGAGGTCGTGTGATCTCAGGTGTTTTTGCAATTAGTAGCGTTGGCTTTTTTTTAGGTTTTTTTTGGATTGCAGTAAGTGTCCTTCCTATCCTTTTCTGTCTAGGCAGATTGGGCCCCAGCGTTTGCTCATACTATTTTCTTTCTGTGTCTGTATTTCCTCTTGTCTAACCGCCATTACATGTTTGGGGGTTTCCTATGTTCTTTGGGGATCTGCTCCGGGGCAGATAGCTTTCCTCTTTCTATCTTTAGGTGTAGTTAGCCTCTCAGGCTGTGACGAGGCGTCAAGGACCAACGTAGGAACGCTCCACAGCTGCCTTTAGTTGTGGTGGTTAGTCAGGGTACTGCAATCCAGTAGATTCCAACCTCTAAGGTGTATTGCCGTTTTTGCCTGCTCTCCTCAGCTACCAAAACATAACAGGAGCCCCTGGCCGAGAGAATTAGATCTAGTCCAGATATATCTGGATTTACAACCTATAACCGCTTCTACAAGATTAGTCTGTTCGTGGACGACTTACTCCTTACCTTGTCTAACCCTGAAACCTCCCTTAAAGGCATTGAAGTCAGGACTAGATAGATTCTCTAAAATATCTTATTTTAAAATAAATACATAAAAATCAAAAGGTCTCCACTTTAATTTGAGTAACGACAAAATTGAACAACTAAAAAAGAGGAAATAGTTTATCTTGGGATTATCCTTACTAAAAAAAAAAAAACACCTATTAATCCAAGTTAACGTAGATAACATTATCCAAAATATCACCAGAGATGTTCTCAATTTCAAGCAAACTAATTTATCATTGTTTCGGAAGATATTGGTGATAAAAACTTTTATTTTATCCAAGATACTGTACATATTGAGGACCTTGCCACTTAATATTCCTATGCCACTCTTACTAAAGCTCCAAAATCTAATAAAGTCCTACGTGTGGTACGGCAAAAAGGAAAGAGTGGCTTTGGACATTCTATATAAAAATAAATATAATGGAGGCCTGGGATTGCCAAATATTTGGGCCTACCATCAAGCTACATTAATTCAAAAAATAACTTGGCACTCAAATGTGTAACACGAGAATATGTTTAATAAAGGTGCATCCTGACATGAAACAATTGAACGTTTTCGGTCCAACTATGGGACCTTCATCAGAATACTTGTCAAAGGAACACTGGACAAAATAGAATGCAATCTCCAAAAGGTAGCTGGATGAGAAAAATCCCTAAATAAATGAGAATGGCTCAGAAGCTGTAAATCAGGACCAGACACTCACAGTAATGGAAGAGGGGAACTGGAAGCCAATGTGAAAGGCGCATAGGTGAGACAGGCTCAAACAGGCTGCTGGAAAGGCACTAGGAGTCCGGATCTGTAAACACGCTGTGGAAGCAAGAAAAGCAGAAGTCTGCTGCAGAAGGAGCAGTTCCTTAGACAAGATTTTGATGAAGGTCCCATAGTTGGACCGAAAACGTTCAATTGTTTCATGTCTGGATGCACCGTTATTAAACAAATTCTCGTGTTACACATTTGAGTGAAAAGTTATTTTTTGAATTACATTTATCAGGTTGGATACCTGACTTGAGCACCTATTCTCGTTTTTAGTTGAGTGCCGTGTTTTCTCCTATATATCAAGCTACATTAATCAGACATAGTATTTACTGGTTCAAAGAAAAACCAGGGCCTTTTGGATCGAAATAGAAGAAGACCAGAATAATCAAAATCCCTTACAAGATGTTCTTTTTTAATACCTTTTTCCCCTTCCCAAAAAAACTTCTCACCCAATATTCCAGGCTATTTCCTTAGCATGGAAGAATTTTACTAAATTAGGAAAGAAAGAAAAACAGGATTTTGGTTGCTTACCGTAAAATCTGTTTCTCGGAGCGCTCATTGGGGGACACAGGAACCATGGGTGTATGCTGCTGCCACTAGGAGGCTGACACTATGCATATGAAAAAAGGGTTGGCTCCTCCTCTGCAGTATACACCCCACCGACTGGCAGCAAGCTAATCAGTTAGTGAGAAAGCAGTAGGAGAAACAACATGACAGAACCAAACAACAAAACAGACAACTCAATCATAACAATCAGAAGAAAGGACAAGAGTTGTAAACATATGGGAGGGTGCTGTGTCCCCCAATGAGAGCTCCGAGAAACAGATTTTATGGTAAGCAACCAAAATCTTGTTTTCTTGATCGCTTCATTGGGGGACACAGGAACCATGGGACGTCCCAAAGCAGTCCATGGGGTGGGGAAAAAAATGGCAGGAAACACCATTCAGGTCGGCAAAGTCCCCAATACCGCTGGCGTCCGCCTAAGCGTAGGTGTGGACCTTGTAAAATTTGGCAAACGTGTGGATGGAAGACCAGGTTGCCGCTTTGCAAAGTTGTAGGGCGGATGCCCCATGGTGAACCGCCCTGGAGGAGTCTACTGCCCGGGTGGAGTGAACCTTAATCTCAGGGGGGCACTCTGTTCTTAACCCGGTAAGCCTCCAATATTGCGGTCCTAATCGAATGCGCAATCATAGCTTTGGAGACCGGCAGGCCTCTCAGCGCCCCGTCTGGAACGAGAAACAGAAGGTCCTACTTCCTAAAGTAAGCAGTCCTATCCAGGTAGATCCTCACTGCCCAGACAGGTCTAGACTGTTCAACTAGCGTTCCAGCAGATGAGTCGGAGCAAACAGAAGGAAGGCAGGACAATATCCTCATTAAAGTGAAAAGAGGATACCACCTTGGGAAGAAAGGAAGGCGGAGGACAAAAGACTACCTTATCCTGGTGAAGAACTAGGAAAGGGGGGCGGCAAAAGAGTGCCGCTAATTCTGAAAACCTGGCTGATGGAAGTGATCGCCACGAGAAAGGCCACTTTCCAGGACAAAACGGACAAGGGAACCTACCTGAGAGGTTCAAAGGGAGCACACCTCATGACCTCTAAAACCAGGTTGAGGTCGCAGGGGTCCACAGGATTGCGGTACGGGGAGCTGTATGCACCACTCCCTGAAAGAAAGACTTGACATGAGAACGAGATGCCAGGGACTTCTGAAAGAGGATAGAAAAAAGTTGGCACCTGCCCTTTTAGAGCGGCGAGAGAGAGAGAGCGAGAGAGACCAGAATCCAGTCCCGCTTGGAGAAAAAAAACCGAGATAGCTGGGAGCGGCGACAACCTCATCGGCGGGGTGACGTTAGACTCACGCCAGCGAAAAAAGGGCCTTCCAGGTTCGGTAGTAGAACCTAGAGGACGACGGTTTTCTGGCCTGGATAGTGGTGCAAATCACCCAATCGGAGAACCCGGCTGCTCTCAAAAACAGCGGTCCCAACAGCCGCACCGTCAAACTGAGCGACCGAGAACTCGGGTGGCAGATCGTACTCTGTGATAGAAGATCTGGCCTGTCTGGGAGACTCCAGGGGGCGTCCGCCAGGAGATTGACAATGTCTATGGAGCACAGAAATTACTGTGTCTCCATGGATGAAATAATTGAGTGAAGGGACTCCGTGATGAAATGATGCAGGCGGACCCGCCTGTTCAGCCACTTGAGAGCCAGAATGGGCCAAGCAGCGCCATCCTTTTTCACACAACAAATAGGTTTGAATAGAACCTGAGAAGCGATCTTGCTCTGGAACTGGGACGATAACCCCGGAACTGAGAAGAGACTCGATGGACGCAAAGAAACCCTGGACCAAGGAAGGGTCCCTTGGGGGCGGGGTACAAAGAACCGATCTCGGGACGGGAAGTGAACTCTATTTTGTATCCAGAGGATACAACCTCCCTGACCCATGCGTCTTCCACCGGGTCGAGCCAAACGCCTCTGAACAGCAGAAGACGACCACCCAGCCTGGGAGAAACGCTGGGCTCTAGATCCGAGTCAAGCCGAGGAGGATCTGCCAGGTCTTGCCCTGGAGGATCTACCATGGGAGTTATGGGAACGCCAGGGAGGAGTGGGCCTGAAGGAAGCCTTCTTCTTGGTCTGGCGACTCTGCTCCTTGTGCTGACCGGAAGAATCGTTCGATGCCGGAGAACGGCGAAAAGGCCGAAAGGAGCGGAACTGCCGCCCTTGAATGGGACTGCGAGGCTTGGACTGAGGGAGGAGAGAACTCGTGCCTCCCGTTGCCTCCTTAATGATCTGATCCAACCTAGAGCCGAACAGACGGTCTCCCTGGAAGGGGAGGCCTGTGAGCGACTTCTTTGAAGAAATGTCAGCTTGCCATGCTTTTAGCCAAATATTCCTCCGGATGGCTACAGAATTGCTGGACGCCTGAGCAGCACAGGACGCGGCGTCCAGGGAGGCCGAAACCAAATATTGGCTAGCATGGGATATTTGATCTGCAAGCTCCGCCAGCTCTCCTGGAGGGGCTCCAGCCATGATGCCATTGTGGAGCAGTTTGGCCCATCGGGCTAAGGCCTTTGAGACCCAAGTTGAGGCAAAGGCCGGGCATAAAGCAGAAGCGGCTGCTTCAAAAGCTGATTTTGCCAGCGACTCTATAATTCTATCGTTGGCATCTTTGAGGGAAGCAGCATTAGAGTGGGAGGACCGTATTGGTGGAGAGTCCGGAGACCAGTGGGTCCACCATAGGAGAAATCGTTTAATTAGTGGTAAGATCCGGGGAGAAGGGGTATAGGATGCCGAGGCGCTTCCCTTTTTGAAAGTGCCTGGTTGGATTTTCCCTCTCCCTCTTGAGTATCTCCATGAACTCGGTATGCGAGGTAAAGACCTTGGAAGGTGGCTTGGACCTTCTGAACTAAACCGCCTGATCTGTGGATTCCGTAGCAGTATCTTTGATGCCTAAGGTCTGATTGACTGCAACAATCAGGCTCTGCACCATATCCGCCAAGCTGGAGGCCTGTGCTGAATCCAGGTCCGACTCATCTTCCGAAAGGGCGTCCAGAGACGCTCGTCTGATTCCGGAGAGGAGGGCGCTAAAGAAGGTTAGTGCCGTGAAAGGTCATCTGGTGAGGCGGAGCGGGAAGAGGAACTAGAACGGTGCTCCGGTCTAGGTCTTTTACGGTCTGGGATGGAAGGACTGGGCTGAGAGATTTGTGACCCACTGGCGACTATGGGAGGTGAGAGGGGCAATCTGTCAAAAATGGACACTAGAGTCTGTGACACCCTGGTGAGGTTCGCCACGGATTGTGACAGAATTAATCCACTCAGGAATAGGGGTCTCAGAATCACCCGGGGCAGAAGGGGGTTCCTGGGTGGGTCTCTTTGGGACGCTGCAGGTCTGGCAGAGGGGAGATGACTGACCTGAAGGGAGTCTGCCATTACAAGAAAAGCATACAAAGTGCCTGACCAGAGCGGAGGAGGAAGGTGGGGGGCGAGCAGGCTCTCCCTTGTGCTTAGGCATGGTTAAGCAGTCCCACTAGCTGACTGCCAGAAGGTTGGGGGACAGTGAAAAAAGGCAGAGAAGGGTGTCAGCTCTGCAGGGCAGAGCTACTTACGGTTACTGTTGAAAACAATAGCAGAGGCTCCAGGAGAATTCATCCTGCCCACGGTGCGAAGATGGGGATTTTCCCTTTCACTCTTGCGACCACCTGTGGTCCAGCTGGGTGAAAACGCGCGCTGCTGCTGAGGGGAATATGGCGGCGGCTGCGTCCACCAACGGGCTGAGAGAGGTGGGCGAAGCGAGGCAAGGAAGCCGGGAGGGAAGGGGCGGGATCGGCGCTAAAACTAGGCCCAAAATGAAATCGATTAGGGTCCGTGGCCGCCGGAGAGTTCTAAAAGTCGAGAGGTGGGCGGAGCCTCAGACCGCGCTGTAAGGAGAGACGGGCGGGAGAAAAGCCCACCCGGAAGCTGAAACGGGGTGGAGCAGGCGCTCTGACTAGGCCCAAAGTGAAGCCGGGACCTAGATTACAGCCTGCGGCTGCCGTCGAGAGGGGTGGGGGGTGTGCCGCGGAGGTCGCCGAAGAGCAAATAAAACAATCAACCGCATAAGAAACCATTCAAAAGGGGGGGCTGTTATGAATGTGCTAGAGATGGTTTCTGAGCAGAGGCTCCTTCTGGTGGTTACAGACAGTACTGAACCTTTCAGCGAGGAGTGGCAATCTGGAATCACGGACTGGTCTGATATAAGGGAGGTTCCCTCCCATGATGGTTGCCGGTGATCAATTGTTCTTGTCTCAATT
The DNA here is from genome assembly GCA_033576555.1 of Oophaga sylvatica. Taxonomy (NCBI): domain Eukaryota; kingdom Metazoa; phylum Chordata; class Amphibia; order Anura; family Dendrobatidae; genus Oophaga; species Oophaga sylvatica. The sequence goes on along the minus strand of JARQOD010000001.1, from coordinate 777,646,010 downwards.
GTGGTTCCTGGTTCATTTGGAAGTTTGCTGGAGTCTTGCCTGCATCTCCTGCTTTCAGATAAGATATTTTTTGCTTTTCTTTTTGTGCTTGCTTTTTGCATTGTTTTCTGCACTTTTGTGGAGGTCAGCCAGGTCCCCTCCTGGGGCCTGAGCTCTTAACAGTTTTTCTGCAGCCACTGTTATTTGCTCAATTGCTTTTTCCTGTTTTTTCAGCGGCAGCGGCTTGGTTATTGTTCACACTGAGATCTGATTTAGTGGGTGGCGAGATCGTGTGATCTTAGTATTTTTGTAATCAGAATTGTTGGATTTTTGTAGGGTTTTCTAGGTTGCAGAAAGTAATCTCTCCTGTCCTATCCTATTTAGTCAGCTTGTGGCCCCAGCGTGTGCTCAGTCTATTTTCTGCCTATGTTTGTATTTTCATCTTGTCTAACCGCCATTATATGTTTGGGGGCTTCCTATTTTCTTTGGGGATCTGCTCCGGGGCAGCTAGCTTTCATCTTTCTGCCTTTAGGTGTAGTTATCTCTCAGGCTGTGACGAGGCGTCTAGGATCAACGTAGGAACGCTCAACGGCTACCTCTAGTTGTGTTGTTAGTTTAGGAATCTGCAACCCATCAGTTACCAACATCTCAGGTGTTCGGCTGCCCTGCTGTTGTTCCTGTCCTCCTCAGCTACATAACAGTATCACCGGCCATAACTGAAAATTATATGGTACTCACAGAAGGGAAAAATAGTGTGGAAAGAAAAAAGTTGTCAGAGTTGTCAGAGATTTTTTTTTTTTTGTCTGTTGCATTTTTTCCCTCTTTTTCTCTGGGTGCTGAGGAGGATTTTTTTTTTCTCTCAATGGAGTTTGCACAGTTGTCTGGCCGTGTGGATCAGCTTGCCACTGAGGTTCGGAGTATTGCTATCTATCTTGCTGGGTTGCCGGTTGTGGAACCTAGGATTCCCATGCCAGATTTGTTTTTGGGGGATCGGGCTAAATTTCTGAATTTCAAAAATAACTGTACAGTAAGTTGTTTTTTGCCTTAAAGCCTAAGTCTTCAGGTAACGCAGCACAGCAGGATCAAATTGTCATCTCTCTCCTGCGCGGCGATCCTCAGGATTGGGCTTTTTCCCTGACACCTGGGGATCCTGTTTTGAATGATATTGATGCATTTTTTCTGGCTCTGGGGTTATTGTACGATGAACCTAATGTCACTGATCAAGCTGAAAAAACCTTGTTGGCATTAAATCAGGGTCTTGAAGACACTGAGTTGTACGGTCAGAAATTCCGAAAGTGGCCAGTCCTGACCAAATGGAATGATGATGCTTTGGCAGCCCTTTTTCGGAAGGGGCTGTCAGACAATGTAAAGGATGTTATGGTGGGATTCCCTGCTCCCTCTGGTCTCAATGATTCTATGTCATTGGCTATTCAAATTGACAGACGTTTGCGTGAGCGCAGAGGTATGCGTGAGATAGTGTTGCCTTGTGAGCCAGCTTCTGAGCCCATGCAGTGTGATAGAGTGACTTCTGGGGCTCAGCGTCATGAGTTTCGAAAGCGCAATGGGTTATGTTTCTACTGTGGTGATGCCTCTCATGCTATTTCAGTCTGCCCTAAGCGGGGAAGATGTTTTGCATGCTCAGTTGTCTTGGGTGGTGTTCAGACTAAATTTCTGTTGACTGTTACCCTGATTTGCTCCCTGTCCACATTTTCTGCTCAGGCTTTTGTTGATTCAGGAGCAGCTATTAACCTGATGGATTTTGACTTTGCCAAACGTTGTGGGTTTCCCATGATACCCCTGCGGAAGTCTATTCCCCTACTGGGCATTGATTCTACCCCTATGGCGGAGAATAAACCCCAGTTTTCTACTCAGGTGATAATGAGGGTTGAACCAAATCATCAGGAGAGTTGCAAATTTCTGGTGCTGTATAATCTGCATGACATTATTGTACTAGGTTTCCCTTGGTTACGGTCTCATAATCCTGTTTTGGATTGGAAATCTGTGTCTGTGACCAGTTGGGGCTGCCAATATGTTAATGCCGACACTCCTGTTTTTTCTGCCTCTCCCAAGTCTCAGGATGTTCCTGACTTTTTGACTGATTTTTCTGATGTGTTTAGCGAAAGTAAATCTGCATCCTTGCCCTCCATAGGAGCTATGACTGCGCTATTGAATTAGTGCCTGGTAGTAAATTCCCTAAAGGTCGCCTTTTTAACTTGTCTGTACCTGAACATGACGCTATGCGGTCTTATATCAAGGAGTCATGGGAGAAGGGTCATATCAGACCATCCTCTTCACCCTTGGGTGCCGGTTTTTTCTTTGTGGCCAAAAAGGATGGTTCATTAAGGCCGTGTATTGATTATCGTCTCTTGAACAATATCACTGTGAAATATCAATATCCGTTACCCTTGATTTCTGACCTGTTTTCCAGGGTGAAAAGTGCTACTTGGTTTACCAAGCTTGACCTCAGGGGGGCGTATAACCTTATTCGCATTAGGCACGGGGATGAATGGAAGACGGCGTTTAATACCCCAGAGGGGCATTTTGAGTACCTAGCGATGCCCTTTGGGCTCACTAATGCTCCTTCCGTCTTCCAGTCCTTCATGAATGACATTTTCAGGGATTTTGTGGATAAATTTCTGATTGTTTATTTGGATGATATCTTGATTTTTTCCAATGACTGGGACTCTCATGTGAAACATGTTCGGACTGTGTTCCAGATTTTGAGAGAGAATGCTCTGTATGTGAAGGGATCAAAGTGTCTTTTTGGCGTACAGAGGATCTCATTTCTGGGATTCATTTTGTCTCCATCTGTTATTGAAATGGACCCGGTCAAGGTTCAGGCCATCTGTGATTGGGTCCAACCTACTTCATTAAAGGCTCTTCAGAGATTCTTGGGTTTTGCCAATTTTTATCGTAAATTTATTGGTAATTTCTCTGTTATTGTTAAACCATTGACTGATTTGACCAAAAAGGGTTCTGATGTGGTGAATTGGCCTCCTGAGGCAGTCTCTGTGTTTCAGGAACTTAAGCAGAGATTCACTTCTGCTCCTGTTCTACGGCAGCCTGATGTTTCTCTACCGTTTCAGGTGGAGGTTGATGCCTCTGAAATTGGGGCAGGTGCCGTTTTGTCCCAAAGAGATCCAGAGACCTCTAAGAGTAACCCTTGTGCCTTTTTCTCTCTAAAATTTTCTCCAACTGAACGTAATTATGACGTGGGTAATCGGGAGTTATTGGCCATGAAGTGGGCCTTTGAAGAGTGGAGACATTGGCTGGAAGGAGCCAAACATCAGGTGGTGGTCCTCACGGACCATAAGAATCTGGTTTATCTCGAATCAGCCAAGCGACTTAATCCTAGACAGGCCAGGTGGGCCTTGTTTTTCACACGTTTTAATTTTGTGGTTTCTTTTCTTCCTGGCACTAAGAATGTTAAGGCGGATGCCCTCTTGAGGAGTTTCTTTGCGGACTCTCCTGAGTTATCTGATCCTACTGTTATTTTGAAAGAGGGTGTAGTTCTTTCCGCCATCTCACCCAATTTGAGACTGGCCTTGGAAGGGTGTCAGGAGGATAAACCGGAGCGCTGCCCTATTGGGAAATTGTTTGTCCCAGACCAGTGGAAGAAGAGTGTGATGTCTGAGATTCATTGTTCCGTGTTGGCTGGTCATCCTGGGATTTTTGGTACCAGAGACTTGGTGAGTCAGTCCTTTTGGTGGCCTACTTTGTCTCGTGACGTCAGGGAATTTGTGCAGTCCTGTGGGACTTGCTCTCGCTCCAAGCCTTGCTCTCGCTCTAGTGGTTTGTTAATGCCATTACCTGTGTCCAAGAGGCCATGGACCCATATCTCTATGGATTTTATTTCCGACCTCCCTGTTTCTCAGAGAATGACCGTTATCTGGGTAATCTGTGATAGGTTTTCCAAGATGATACCTAAGTTACCTTCCTCCTCCGAATTGGTGCCTTTGTTCCTTCAGCACGTGGTTCGGTTACATGGCATTCCGGAGAACATTGTGTCTGACAGAGGAGTCCAGTTTGTTTTCCAGATTTTGGAGGACATTTTGTTCTAAACTTGGTGTTCAATTGTCTTTCTCCTCTGCTTTTCATCCTCAGACCAATGGACAAACCGAGAGAACAAACCAGACCTTGAGACTTATTTGAGATGTTTTGTGTCTGCTGATCAAGATGACTGGGTCTCTTTTTTGCCTTTGGCTGAGTTTGCTCTTAATAATAGGGCTAGCTCTGCCACCTTGATGTCTCCATTTTTCTGCAATTTTGGGTTTCACCCTCGATTTTCTTTGGGACAGGCGGAGGCTTCTGTCTGTCCGGGTGTTGACTCTGTTGTGGAGCGAATGCAGCAGATTTGGGACCAGGTAGTGGAGAGGTTGTCTCTCTCTCAGGAGAAGGCCCAACGGTTTGCCAACCGGCATAGGACTGATGGTCCTCGGTTTAAAGTGGGGGACTTGGTTTGGTTGTCCTCAAGAAATATCCCTATGAGGGTTGCATCTCCAAAGTTTAAGCCCAGGTTCATTGGACCTTATAAGATCATGGAGATTCTTAATCCTGTTTCCTTCCGTTTGCTTCTTCCAGGGACATTTAATGTCTATAACGTGTTCCACAAGTCCTTATTGAAGAGGTTTGTCGAGCCAGTGGTTCCTATGGCTGCGCCTCCTGACCCTGTTTTAGTTGAGGGCAATCTGGAGTATGTGGTTGAGAAAATATTGATTCTCGTTTTTCTAGACAGAAACTCCAGTATTTGGTTACGTGGAGAGGTTATGGTCAGGAGGACAATTCTTGGGTGTTTGTTTCGGACATCCATGCTGAGACTGATCCGTGCCCTATCACCGAGCTCATCCTGATCGGCCTCGTTGCACAAGTGATGGTTCGGTGACCCTCAAGGGGGGGTACTGTTATGAATGTGCTAGAGATGGTTTCTGAGCAGAGGCTCCTTCTGGTGGTTACAGACAGTACTGAACCTTTCAGCGAGGAGTGGCAATCTGGAATCATGGACTGGTCTGATATAAGGGAGGTTCCCTCCCATGATGGTTGCCGGTGATCAATTGTTCTTGTCTCAATTGTGGTTCCTGGTTCATTTGGAAGTTTGCTGGAGTCTTGCCTGCATCTCCTGCTTTCAGATAAGATATTTTTTGCTTTTCTTTTTGTGCTTGCTTTTTGCATTGTTTTCTGCACTTTTGTGGAGGTCAGCCAGGTCCCCTCCTGGGGCCTGAGCTCCTCACAGTTTTTCTGCAGCCACTGTTATTTGCTCATTTGCTTTTTCCTGTTTTTTCAGCGGCTGCGGCTTGGTCCTTGTTCACACTGAGATCTGATTTAGTGGGTGGCGAGATCGTGTGATCTCAGTATTTTTGTAATCAGAATTGTTGGATTTTGTAGGGTTTTCTGGGTTGCAGAAAGTAATCTCTCCTGTCCTATCCTATGTGGTCAGCTTTTGGCCCCAGCGTTTGCTCAGTCTATTTTCTGCCTATGTTTGTATTTTCATCTTGTCTAACCGCCATTATATGTTTGGGGGCTTCCTATTTTCTTTGGGGATCTGCTCCGGGGCAGATAGCTTTCATCTTTCTGCCTTTAGGTGTAGTTATCTCTCAGGCTGTGACGAGGCGTCTAGGATCAACGTAGAAACGCTCCACGGCTACCTCTAGTTGTGTCGTTAGTTTAGGAATCTGCAACCCATCAGTTACCAACATCTCAGGTGTTCGGCTGCCCTGCTGTTGTTTCTGACCTCCTCAGCTACCGAAACATAACAGGGGCCCCACAGAAGTCATGAAGCTGCATTAACAAGGGGGCCTCACAAGCAGCTTTTTTTGGCGTGAGCTGGCACCTAAATCTGCAGGTGACCTGGGGAAGAGGGGTAACCCAAGATGCGGCCTTTGAACCACAGTTCCGAGCCCAGAATGAGCAGAACCTGTGAGCAGATCGCTACTACCCCTATATTCTGAAATCCCTTCCTTCTTTTTTTAATTCTTCTTCCATTCTTGTCTTATCTTCAATTTTCTCTTGCTATGGAGGGAAGAGGGACAGTACCTCTGAATATAAACGGACGTCCGGGAACCAGTTGCGGAACGTCCGCGTCTCCTTCACCGACAGGCTCTGGTGGGCGAGTAGGTGGGAGACGGAGGCAGGCCCGGGTCTTCATCCTTTCCGTGGTCACCTGAACACCCGCCCATGTCAGGAATCCTTGGGGTCCTGCCAAAGTACCAGACATATGAGGATACGGGGTGGCAGTACACGCCGTACTCAGTCTCTGTGTGGGAGTACAGTAGTGACCATTCACACTGTATCCCTCCGGAAAAAAACTACGCATAATAGGTAGATATGGGTCTCAATAGAGATCCGTGTCCACCTCCTACTGACACTAAGCTAAAACTGATTAGCTTGCTGCCAGTCGGTGGGGTGTATACTGCAGAGGAGGAGCCAACCCTTTTTTCATATGCATAGTGTCAGCCTCCTAGTGGCAGCAGCATACACCCATGGTTCCTGTGTCCCCCAATGAAGCGATCGAGAAATAGATTATATCTTGTCAAAAATGTCCCACTCATTTATTTCACGTGTTTACAATTTATTAATCCCACATAATCTCTTATCCTTCAGTGAGATTAAAAGTAAATTTAACATACCTTCCTCGGAATTCCTATTTTTTACTATTCTGAGAGATAAAATTAGGAAACTCTCGGGTTTTAAAAGCACTTAATATGAACATTGTCTCCCGGTTCATTTGTAACTTAGACATAAAAAATCTATGGAGCCTAAAAAATATCTATAAAATTTTTAACAAATATGTCTTCTTTATAAAAAAAAAAAAATGCTTACATAAAACGCTGGGAATCCGAGTTGAATATTACTCCTCAACTAAATCATTAAGAAAGAGCAATAAAACGCTCTTATACTTAAAATATATCAATTACTCTTCAAGAGTCATACTACAAAATGATGGTGAGATGGCATTATACACCAACTAGGATGCATCATATAAACCAAGAAAATTCCGACTTGTGCTGGAGAGGGTGTGGGCTACCAGGAAACCTGTATCATTTGTTCTAGAGCTGCCCTAAAATAAAGTATTTGTGGAAACAAGTGAATAACCATATAAATCTCTTACTAGTCAGGAACATTAGGATTTCTCCACAGATGGGGCTTAGATAAAATTGATCTTGCCGATAACATGATCATCATACATTTTTTTAGTGATTAAGAATTCCTTAGCCACACGCTGGAAAAATTTGATCCTCCAAAGTTCTCAGAAATTTTGGATACCCTTTTAGTACACAGTGCATTAGAATGGAGATTTGCGATAAACAACAATTTCCTTCATAAATATACAAAGAAATGGGGATCTTGGCACTTGAAATTTAAGCCAAGATTGCCCCTCCCCTCTTAATTCTTAACTAAAATGCTCTTTAGGTGTCCGGTTTAGATTCTGTAATAACCTTTTTTATTCTGTTCTGTGTTTTTAAATTGAAGAGATGGCTTTATCTTAGTGAATGTTTAAGTTTGTAATGTATCAAAGGCATTAATGTATTGGAGTTCCCTATATTATGTATAAAATCCAAATTGCCTCTTTAAACAAAGAGGACTTGTACTCTATAGCGCCACCTATTGGAAGTAGCGATCCTACAAGTCACAATCAACCCTTTAACGAGTCTTGTAATATGACTTAGGATAAAAGCCAAATCAGAATCTCCATTTGTAGACACGGTGTTTCGGACTGTTGGTCCTCGTCAGTGCAAAGTAGGAGAGATCTGATTTGGCTAGATGAGAGGCTCTGGACTGGGGTCTGGGGGGTAAGGTTACTCCTTGTGGAGAGTGACATACCAGCTCTGGCGTGTCGAGGTAAGGAGGCTTATTCGCCGTGCAATGCTCCTCTGGGAAATTTTAAAATGCAAATTGCCTCTTCAAACTATATTATGTATTAATTTTCCCTTTTCCCAATTCCCCATGTTATCCCCTCCCTTCCCTTTTAAAATGTTTTAAAATACTAATAAAAATATTGGAAAGGAAAAAACATTGCTACTTTCTTTCAGAATAGAGCTATCACTTACTATAGGTTGTGTGTGGTAATGCAGCTTCATTCCCTTCAATGGGGCTGATATGCAATAGCAGACAACCCTTGGTCAGTGAAAAGTTAATTACAACCATGTTCACTATAGTGATTGACAGAGTTTATTTGCAGAACTAACATGTACACTTTTACATTAAAAATAGGCACAAAACTCAGTGTCCAGCGTTCCATTCAGAAAAGTGTCAAATTTCATCATCCTTCAAGAACAGTCAAACCACAATTGCTCCCTCATTGTTGAGTGTACACTTTGGTTATATCATTGTACTTCCCATCAGGCGGATTGTATTTGGAGTCTGGGGGAGTATTACATGGTCCGGGATTTTCCATAGGTAACATTCCTGCATCACAACGGATAGCAGCATTGTAGAGCTCCTCTGACTCCAGGCGCAATTCTTCCAGAGCTTTCCTTTGTGATTCTAAGAGACAAGCAATCCCCTTTTGTTCTTCATCATGTTCTTGCTGCTTACTCCAGGACCATTTTTTAAAAAGTAAAGCTCGTCTTTCTTGTTCTTCTTCAACAAGCTGTGGTGGTTTACGAATTCTATAAATTAAAAAAAAAAGAAAGAATTAAAACGGTTTCATTATCTGTAGCTTTCTTTTATTAAGTGTGTTATATATGATGCGTTCTTTAAACAAATCTCAATATAAAGAGAAGACTACTTCTCCATCACAGAATATGCCATGATTCTTTTACATGTATTAAAGGGAATCTGCCAGCAGGGTTTTTGACATTTAACCCCTTCATGACATGGCATGATGTTTTGATGACCAATTATTGCATTTTATTGCAACGTTGCTATGGCCAAAAACAAATTGTGGCGTTTTGATTTTTTTTTTTTGTCGTTACGCTGTTTACCGATTCAATTAATTTATTTTGACAGATTGGACATTTTTACAAACGCAGTGATACCAAATGTGTACTTTAATTGCTTTATTTTTAATAGGGCAAAGGGCAAAAAATAAAACATTTAAAAACTTTCACTTTTTAACTGTATTTAACCCCTTAGTGACAGAGCCAATTTGCAGCTTAATGACCGGGCCAATTTTTACAATTCTGACCACTGTCACTTTATGAGGTTATAACTCTGGAACGTTTTGACGGATCCCACTGATTCTGACAATGTTTTTTCGTTATAACTCTGGAACGCTTTAACGAATACCGCCGATTCTGACAATGTTTTTTCGTGACATATTGTACTTCATGTTAGTGGTAAATTTTCTTAGATATGACTTGTGTTTAATTATGAAAAACCCGGAGATATGGCGAACATATTTAAAATTTTGCAATTTTCAAACTTTTAATTTTTATGACCTTAAATCAGAGAGAAATGTCACCAAATAGTTACTAAATAACATTTCCCACATGTCTACTTTACATCAGCACAATTTAGGAGACAACATTTTTTGTTAGGAATATAAGGGTTAAAAGTTGACCAGCGATTTCTCAGTTTTACAACAAATTTTACAAAACTATTTTTTTAAGGGACCACATTTAAAGTCACTTTGAGGAGTGTACATGACAGAAAATATCAAAAACTGACACCATTCAAAACTGCACCCTCAGGTGTTAAGCAATTCAAGAGTTATTGACCCATTACATACTTCACAGGAACTGAAGCAATGTGGAAGGAAAAAAACAAGATTTTGGTGGCTTACCGTAAAATCTGTTTTCGGAGCGCTCATTGGGGGACACAGGAACCATGGGTGTATGCTGCTGCCACTAGGAGGCTGACACTATGCATATTATAAAAGGTTGGCTCCTCCTCTGCAGTATACACCCCACCGACTGGCATCAGCTAATCAGTTAGTGAGAAAGCAGTAGGAGAAGAACATGACAGAACCAAGCAACAGAACAGACAACTCAAACATAACCATAACAATCAGAAGAAAGGACAAGAGTTGTAAACATATGCAAGGGTGCTGTGTCCCTCAATGAGCACTCCGAGAAACAGATTTTACGGTAAGCAACCAAAATCATGTTTTCTCGATCGCTTCATTGGGGGACACCGGAACCATGGGAAGTCCCAAAGCAGTCCCTGGGGTGGGAGAAAAAGGCAGGAAACGCCCTTCAGGTCAGCAAAGTCCCCAATGCCGCCTGCAAGATACTTCTGCCTAAGCTGGCGTCCGCCGAAGCGTAGGCGTGGACCTTGTAAAATTTGGCAAACGTGCGGATGGAAGACCGGGTTGCCGCTTTGCAAAGTTGTAGGGCGGATGCCCCATGGTGAACCGCCCAGGAGGCGCCTACTGCCCGGGTGAAGTGAGCCTTAATTCTACGGGGGCACTCTGATCTTGACCCGGTAAGCCTCCAATATTGCAGACCTAATCCAACACGCAATCGTAGCCTTGGAGGCCGGCAGGCCTCTCCGCGCTCCGTCTGGAATGACGAATAGAAGATCTGACTCCCTGAAGGAAGCAGTCCTATCCAGGTAGATTCTCACTGCCCGGACCAAGCCTAGCCTGTTCAAAGAGCGTTCCAGAGAATGAGTCGGAGTCGAACAGAAGGAAGGCCGGACAATATCCTCATTCAAGTAAAAAGTGGAAACCACCTTGAGAAGAAAGGAAGGCGGAGGCCGCAACACTACCTTATCCTGGTGAAGAACCAGGAAAGGGGGGGGGCGACAGGCGAGAGCCTCTATACCGAAACCAGTCTGATGGAAGTGATCGCCACAAGAAAGGCCACTTTCCAGGACAAAACAGACAAGGGAACCTTCCTGAGAGGATCAAAGGGAGCACACCTCATGACCTCTAAAACCAGATTAAGGTCCCAGGGGTCCACAGGATTCCGGATCGGGGGAGCCGTACACACCACTCCCTGAAGGAAAGCCTTGACTTGAGAACGAGATGCCAAGGACTTCTGAAAGAGGAAAGAAAAAATTGGCACCTACCACTTTAGAATGGCAAGAGAGAGACCAGAATCCAGTCCCGCTTGGAGAAAAACCCAAGATAGCTGGGAGCGACAACCTCATTGGCGGGGTGACGTTAGACTCACACCAGCGAAAATAGGCCTTCCAGGTTCGGTAGTAGAATCTAGAGGACGACGGTTTTCTGGCCTGGATCGTGGTGCGAATCACCCGATCGGAGAACCCGGATGCTCTCAATACCGCGGTCTCAACAGCCGTGTGGTCAAATTGAGCAACCGAGAACTCGGGTGGCAGATCGTACTCTGTGATAGAAGATCTGGCCTGTCTGGCAGACTCCAGGGGGCGTCCGCTAGGAGATTGACAATGTCTATGGAGCACAGAAATTCCTGTGTCTCCATGGAAGAAATAACTGAGCGAAGGGACTCCATGCTGAAGTGACACAGGCGGACTCTCCTATTCAGCAACTTGAGAGCCAGAATGGGCCGAACAGCGCCATCCTTTTTCGCACAACAAATAGGTTTGAATAGAACCTGTGAAGCGATCTTGCTCCGGAACTGGGACGATAACTCTGGAACTGAGAAGAGAGTCGATGGGAGCAAAGAAACCCGGGACCAAGGAAGAGTCCCTTGGGGGGCGGGATACGAAGAACCGATCTCGGGGACGGGAAGTGAACTCTATTTTGTATCCAGAGATACAACCTCCCTGACCCATGCGTCTTCCACCAGGTCGAGCAAAACGCCTCTGAACAGCAGGAGACGACCACCCAGCCTGGGAGAAATGCTGGGCTCTGGATCAGAGTCAAGCTGAGGAGGATCTCCAGGTCTTAGCCTGGAAGATCTACCATGGGAGTTATGGGAACGCCAGGAAGGAGTGGGCCTGAAGGAAGCCTTCTTCTTGGTCTGGCGATTCTGCGGAGGGAGGAGAGAACTCGTGCCTCCCGTTGCCTCCTTAATGATCTGATCCAACCTAGAGCCGAACAGACGATCTCCCTGGAAGGGGAGGCCTGTGAGTAACTTCTTTGAAGAAAGATCAGCTAGCCATGCTTTGAGCCAAATATTCCTCCGGATGGCTACAGAATTGCTGGACGCCTGAGCAGCGCAAGACGCGGCGTCCATGGAGGCCGAAACCAAATATTGCCCAGCATGGGAAATTTAGTCTGCAAGCTCCGCCAGCTCTCTCGGGAGGGGCTCCAGCCATGATGCCCCTGCGGAGCTGTTTGGCCTTTGAGACCAAAGTTAAGGCAAAGGCCGGGCATAAAGCAGAAGCAGCCGCTTCAAAGGCTGATTTTGCCAGCGATTCTAAAATTCTATCGTTGGCATCCTTGAGGGAAGCTGCATTAGAGAGTGGAAGGACCGTATTGGTGGAGAGTCTGGAGACCGGTGGGTCCACCGTAGGAGAAATCGTCCAGTTAGTGGTAAGATCCGGGGAAAAGGGATATAGGATGCCGAGGCGCTTCCCGCTTTGAAAGCGCCTGGTTGGATTTTCCCTCTTCCTCTTGAGTATTTCCATGAACTTGGTATGCGAGGCAAAGACCTTGGAAGGTGGCTTGGACCGTCTGAACGAAACCGCCTGATCTGCGGATTCCGTAGCTGTATCTTTGATGTTTAAGGTCTGGTTGACTGCCACGATCAGGCTCTGCACCGCATCCGTCATGCTGGAGGCCTGTTCTGAATCCAGGTCCGACTCATCTTCCGAAAGCGCGTCCGAAGACGCTTCGCCTGACTCCGGAGGGTAGGGCGCTAGAGAGGGATCACGCCGTGAGAGGTTGTTTGGTGAGGCGGAGCGGGAAGAGGACCTAGAACGGTGCTCCAGTCTAGATCTCTTACAGCCTGAGTTGGAAGGACCGGGCTGCGAGTCTTGTGACCCGCTGGCGACCGCGGGTGTAGAAAGGGGCAATCTGTCCAAAATGGACACTAGGGTCTGTGACACCTTGGTGAGGTCCGCCATGTTTTGTGACAGAGAAGCAGCCCACTCCGGGGTAGGGGGCTCCGAAGCGCCAGGGACAGAAAGGGGTTCCTGTGTGGGTACCGTGGGGTCGCTGCAGGCCTGGCAGAGGGGAGATGACTGACCTGAAGGGAGTCTGCCATTACAAGAAGAGCACACAAAGTGTCTGACCAGGGTGGTGGAGTAAGAGGAAGGTGGAGCGCGAGCGGGCTCTCCCTTGTGCTTAGGCATGGTGAAACAATCCCACTAACTGATGTCAGAAGGTTGGGGGATGGAAAAAATTAGAGGAGAGTGTCAGCTCTGCAGGGCAGAGCAACTCACTGTTTCCTATGCGCAGCTCCTGAGGTGAGACGAGGTGGCAGTCAGAGGTTCAAGTAGCCAAAGATGGCGTCTGGCAGAGAACCCAACAGCGTAAAAAACGTGTGCTGCTGAATAAAAAAAACCCTTAGAGGATGAAGGGGGGGGCAGAGCTAAGCGCCGTTATCTGGACTCTCCCTTGTGGCATGTATATCTGCAGCTCCTGCCCACAGTAACGCTGGAGGTGGGCGAAGCCTAAATAAGCGCTGGGAGGCAGGACGGGCGGGAGAAAAGCCCACCCGGAAGCTAGAGGGAGGGGGCGGAGCCGGCAAAAAATTAGGCCCGAGGTGAAGCCGGGGCCTTTAGACAACGCGGCCGCCGATGGAGTGGGAGCGGCGCGGAGGTCACCCGATCGCTCCCCAGGACACCCAAAGGAAGCTACCATACAAGGGGCCCCACAAAGGGCGCGCAGCGGCGCAACTAGGCGCTGCCAAGGTGGCCCCAAAGAAGGAAGAACTAGGCCCAAGGATACAAGGGACCTCTAACAGACTTGGGGCCCATAAGGTGCTGCCACTGATCCCATGGGAGAGCCCAAAGGAAGCGAGGACCCTCCCTGAGCGCTACCTTTCACATTACTCTTGTGCCAAAATCTTTTTTTTTTTTAAACTTCCATTCTTCTTTTCTTCTGTCTTCTTTTCTAGGGGGGAAAGAGTGAGAGTACCTCTGACGAGAGTCGGACGTCCGGCATCCGGATGTAGGACATCCGTGTCTCCTCCACCGACAGGCTCTGGTGGGCAAGTAGGTGGGAGACGGAGGCAGGCCCTGGTCTTCCTTCTTTTCGAGATCACCTAAACACCCGTCCGTGTTAGGGATCTCCTTTGGGGTCCTGCCGAGAGAGCAGACAGATGAGGATACGGGGTGGCAGTACACGCCGTACTCATAGTCTCTGCGTGGGAGTACAGTAGTGACTGTTCACACTGTGTCCCTCCGGAAAGTACCTAAAAAGGAACAACGCACATTCTGTAGATATGGGTCTCAATAGAGACCCGGGTCCACCTCCTACTGACACTAAGCTAAAACTGATTAGCTGATGCCAGTCGGTGGGGTGTATACTGCAGAGGAGGAGCCAACCTTTTTTAATATGCATAGTTTCAGCCTCCTAGTGGCAGCAGCATACACCCATGGTTCCTGTGTCCCCCAATGAAGCGATCGAGAAATTAACATTTTACTTGTTTGTTTGTTTTTTACAAACATTTTACTTCAGAACCATTTTTTTTTTTATTTTCACAAGTGTTAAAAGAGAAACTGGTATTACACCTACCGGTAATTATATTTCCAGGAGTCCATCCTGACAGCACCCTGGAGGACGTCCTCCTTCTCATTGCAGGGACAGGAAAAGCACACAAGAGGTTAAAAGGCCCGCTCCGCCCCCTCTCCCTCAGTGTTTAACAAGTACCACACATGGCTTATGCAAATAACACTTTAATGATACCATCATATTACATCATATGATACATCAAACAAGGGGGGGGAAGTACCCGTGCTGTCAGGATGGACTCCTGGAAATATAATTACCAGTAGGTGTAATACCAGTTTCCCAGGACGTCCTCCTGACAGCACCCTGGAGAGTACCAAAGAACCTCCTCAGGGTGGGATTACTGCCTGTAGAACCTTTCTACCAAACGCAGTTTGTTGACCTAACATTACATCTAGTCTGTAATGTCTACAAAATGTATTGAATTTGGCCCAGGTTGCGGCTCTGCAAATTTGATCTACCGAGGCACCTGCTCTCTCGGCCCAAGAAGCTGATATTGCTCTAGTGGAGTGGGCCCTTAGACCTTCAGGGGGACTAGATCCTTCCACCTGATAAGCATCTGAGATGGTTTTGACTATCCATCTAGCTATAGAAGCCTTAGAGGCTTTTTTACCTTTATTTTTACCGCCAAACAAAATAAAGAGGTTGGAATCTAATCTCCAGGTTTTGGTGGCCTCCAAATAGTCCAAAACTGCTTGTCTGACGTCAAGCGAGTGGAGTATTTGTTTTTTCTCATTAGATGGTTTGTCACAAAAAGAGGGTAATACAATTTCTTGGTTAATATTACTATTGGACACTACCTTAGGTAAAAAGGCTGGGTCTAATTTTAGGATTATACAGTCATCTCTGATTTGCAAGTATGGATGTTTCATTGATAGGGCCTGAATCTCTCCTATCCTCTTGGCTGTAGTGATAGCTACCAGAAAGGCTGTTCGCCAAGTACAATATGAAATGGGCATTTTTTGGTTAGGAACATATGACCCCTTGCATAGTGAATTAAGTACTAAATTTAAATCCCAGAGGGGAGTTAACTGTCTAATTGTGGGGCGTAATCTCTGAGTAGCCTTTACAAATCTTACTATCCAAGGGTGAGCTGCCAATGGAAAGTCAAGAAAGGAACTAAGGGCCGCAATCTGAACTTTAAGCATGCTCGGTTTTAACCCTTTGTTAAAGCCGGCCTGCAAGAAATCTAGGATCCTTGGTATGTCAGGAGAACCCTCCGACACACTAGACCTGCCGCCCTCCAGACAGAACCTCTTCCAGATTCTTAGGTAAATTGCTGAAGTAACCGGCTTCCTGCTGGCCTGGATAGTGGCTATAACCTGATCTGATAAGCCTTTCGCTTTCAGGATGTCCCTTTCAGGATCCACGCTGATAGGTGTAGAGATTCGGGGTTCGGGTGATAGACCGGGCCCTGGTGTACCACATTGCTTCTTAGTGGTAGCTCGATCGGGTCTTCCTCCATCATCCGTCCTAGAA
>JARQOD010000001.1:777588263-777629970 GCA_033576555.1 Oophaga sylvatica | reverse complement strand
AAAAATTCATACTTTGACAGATTACAAGTACAGGATTCTCTGTCACAAATAAGAATATGATGAAGAAGATGAAGCAGAATATGAATAAGAATAATAGTTTAATAAGAAGAATATGAGTAATGTTAACAAAGATGAATAGCAAGAAGTTTAAGAAGAAGATAAAGAAGGTGAAGATGAAGAATAATTTGATGAAAAAGATGATGCTGCAGAAGATTATGAAGGAGAAAGTGTGTGAAAAGTTAAAAAGGTGAAGATGAAGAGCATGGAAGTTGTGTAATATACATATTTGCCAAAATATAAAAAACGTTAACATTGTCAATTTCTTCGTCAATCCGAACATCTTTAAAAAAAAAAATATTTATGCTATTCCATTTGATTGGGTTAAACATCTATGCCTTTAATGTCTCCTCAACCTTCCACAATACATTCTACATTACTCTTTCTTGTTTTCCTTCATGTACAATTAACCAACAAGGCAAGAATGGGTTTTTTTTAATTTCGATATTTTGTTCCCATAGACTTACATGGGACTTCCGGTATCGATATCGGGTATCGCCGATATTTTAGTGATATCGGCGATACCATTCCGATTCCGATACTTTAGGATATCGGAAAGTATCGCTCAACTCTAGTAGAGAGTTACAATAGTCCAGACAAGAATGAATAAGAGAAACAGTAAGAGTTTTTGCAGAGTCGAAAGTAAGAAAAGGTTGAATTCTAGAAAAGTTTTTGAGATGCAGATAACAAGAGCAAGCCAGTGATCGGATATGGGGGTGAATGAAAGCTTGGAATCAAGTATGACCCCAAGACAGGGGGCATGTTGCTGGGGAGTATTGGTGGAACCACATACGGAAATGGCAATGTCGGGCATAGGTAGGTCAGTAGAGGGAGGAAACACGTGGAGTTCCGTTTTTGACAGGTTCAGTTTCAGATACAGAGAGGACTTGTTGTTAGAGACAGCGGTAAGACAATCAACTGTGTTTTCTAAAAAGGCAGGCGTGATATCAGGAGAAGTGTATAATTGGGTGTCATCAGCATAGAGATGGTACTGGAACCCAAATCTACTGATTGCTTGACCAATAGGGGCAGTATACAAAGAGGAGGGGGCCTAGAACCTATCCTTGAGGAACCCCAACAGTAAGGGGAAGATGAGGAGGAGAAGTCAGCAAAAGATACAGTGAAGGAGCGGTCAGAGAAATAGGAGAACCAGGAGAGAATGGTGTCCTTGAGGCCAATGGAGTGTAGCATAGTGAGGAGAAGCTGGTGATCCACAGTGTTGAATGCTACAGAGAGATCCAAGAGAATTAGCATGGAGTAGTGACCATTAGATTTAGCTGTTAGTAGATCATTAGGGACTTTAGTGAGGGCAGTTTCAGTAGAGTGTAGAGAGCGAAAACCGGATTGTAGAGCGTTGAAATTTATCTGAGAGATAGCGGATAAGACGGGCGAGGACCAGGCGCTCCAGGAGTTTAGAGATGAAGGGAAGATTAGAGACAGGTCTATAGTTAGTGCCACAGTTTTGGTCGAGGGATGTTTTTTTAAGTAATGGATGTATGATGGCATTCTTAAATGAGGAAGAAAAGATACCAGAAGAGAGAGAGGTTGAATATTTTTGTTAGGTGAGAGGTGACAGCAGGGAAAGGGACTGGAGGAGATGTGATGGAATTGGGTCACTGGTGCAAGTGGTAGGGAGAGAAGATACAAGGAGCTGATTACTTCTTCTTCTGTGACTGGTTCAAAATCAGAGAGTGAGCTAGATGCAGTGGGGGGAGGGAGGACAGTGCATGGTATGAGTTGATTGGGAGAAAATTTCCTGTCGGACATGGTCAATTTTTTCTTTGAAATAATTGGCCAGATCGTCAGCGTGGAGATCCGTGGTTGGGGCCAGCACGCTTGGGTTGAGTAGTGAATGAAAAGTGTCAAAGAGACGTTTCGGGTTACTGGATAGTGAGGTGATGAGGGTGTTGAAATAGGTTTGTTTTGAGAGGAGAAGGGCAGTGTTGTATGTTTTAAGCATAAACTTCTAATGGATGAAATCGTCGGGTAGATTGGATTTTCCTCATAGATGTTCGGCGCACCTGGAGCACCGCTGTAGGAAACGTGTTTGCAGCGTGTGCCAGGTTGTCGCCGTCTGTGACAACTTGTTCTATGTATAAGAGGTGCCGTTTCATCCAGAGCACTTTGAAGTGTTTCATTGTAATGCTTCAGTGCAGAATCAGGACATGAGAGGGAGGAGATAGGGGCCAATGATGACTGCAAGTTCTTTATAAGTTTCTGGGTGTTAATGGCCTATATGTTTCTAAAAGTGTGGAAAGTGGTGGTGACCTGGGCGGGATGGCAGTTCTTGATAATGATAGAAGCTTGTGGTCAGAGAGTGGGAGATGGGAGTTTATGAAATCATCCACTGAACAAAGCCGGGAGAAGACCAGAGGAGGTTAGAGATAAAGAGTGAGAATCAGATGGTAAGGGGGGAAGTGCAATGGGGATGTTGAAGTCTCCCATGATGAGGGTGGGGATGTCACAGGAGATAAAATATGGAAGCCAGGAGGCAAAGTGATCCAGGAACTGATGGGAGGGGCCCAGAGAACGATACACCACCGCCACTTTCATTGAGAAGGGGATGTAGAGTCTGACAGCATAGACCTCAAAAGAAGGGAAGACAAGTGAGGGTACTTGAGGGATAACCTGAAAAGTTCATTTGGGTGATAGGAGCAGATCAACATCTCCACCTGCTCTGTTGCCCAATACTTCAAGAAGTACCCAGAAATGAATGGCAACAAAGCACTGGAGAGTTCTGAAGTGGCCAGCAATGAATCTGGAGATAAATCCCTTTTGTGGAGACACAGGAGTCAGCGGTTGCTCTAGTCGCCTTGGACCAGGGATCATCCCACTGAATGCCCGCTCTCCTTTTATCATGGGCATAATACTACTCAGACAACACAGGGTGATGATAAAACAGTGTGGCAATAATTTATTTAATCAACAAACAATAACATATAGAGCAGTCCCAGCAAATACCCAAGATGGTACAAATGACAGAGTATCAGCCTTCCACTGACTCGTCAGGATTAGAGCTGCTTCCAGGGCTGACTACCCCAAGTGGCACCCTGCTTTTGGCGGGCACCCACAGAGAGTGGCCAGGTGACCTGATTGTCCCAACCTGCAGGGCTGCTAACCTTGAGGGCAATTGGCGGGCAAGGAGCGATCCCAGCAGCTTGGCAGCGGAGCAGCAGGGATCCGATGCCGTCTTGCCTCCTGCCCGGCACTTCCTGTCTGACACAGCGCAGCTGGATGACGTTATCATTCAGCGCAGCGGTTTCAGACAGAAAGCTTCCAGCGGCAAAGATGCTGCCGGGATGTGCTGCGGCTGCAGGAAACGTGTGGAGAGGTGAGTGGTGCTGTGTGTCTGTCTGCGTGCGTGTGTGTATGTGGTGCGGTGTGTGTGTAAGAGTGGTCCTGGTGTGTGTATTGGAGATTGGCAATGATGTGTGTGATGTAGAGAGCAGTGGTGGGGAGAAGGCAATGTTGGTGGTGGTCAAAAGAACGATGGGGTGGTGTGCGAGGAAGCAATGATGGAGGTGGTGGAATGGGCAATGATGGGGTGGTGGGGAGAAGGCAATGATGGCTGTGGTGGAAAGGACAATGATGGTGGTGGTGGTGCAATGATGGTGGTGTTGGAATGGGCAATGATAGGGGTGGTGGAGGAGAAAGCAATGATGGTTGTGGTGGAAAGGACAATGATGGTAGTGGTGGAAAGGACAATGGTAGTGGGGGAGGAAGCAATTATGGAAGTGGTGGAATGGGCGATGGAGGTGGTGGAAAGGGCAATGATGGAGGTGGTGATGAGGACAATAATGGGGGTGGAGAACAATGATGGAGGTGGGCTGCATTATACCCTATGAGGGGGCTGCATTATACTTTGAGGGGGCTACATTATCTGTGGGGGCTGCATTATTCTCTTAGGGGGCTACATTATATTCTGGGGGCTACATCATACTATACGATGGGGGCTGCATCATGCCCTATGAAGGGCTACAGTATATTCTATAGGGGGCTGCATTATACCTTATGAGGAGGTTGCATTATACTCTGAGGGGGCTACATTATATTCTGTGGAGGGGCTGCATTATACCCTATGAGGGTGCTACATTATACCCTATGAGGGGGGGCTGCATTATACCTGGCAAGGGGGGCTTCATTATATTCCATGAGGGAGGCTACTTTATATTCTATGAGGGGGCTACCCCAACCCCTGCTACATAATTAAGACGTGTACTACCTTATGTTATACCCTGATATTAATGTGTTTTCCCACCCAATTGGTGGTCTTGAATTTATTTCTATGTAGCTACATAGTGGGCCCCAAGAATGATTTTTTCTGGTGGGTCCAAAGTGCTCCAGTCTGACGCTGCTGAGAGGGCTACATTATATTCTGTAGAGGGGCTGCATTATACTATATGTGGGGGGTTGCATTATACCCTTAGAGGGTGCTAAATTATACCCTATGATGGGGCTGCATTATATTCTGTGAGGGGGCTTCATTATATTCCATGAGGGAGGCTACATTATAGTCTATGAGGAGGGCTATTTTATATTTTGAGGGGGCTACCCCAACCACTGCTACATATTTAAGACGTGTACTACCTTATATTATACCCTATTAGCGCGTTTTTCCACACAATTGGTGGTCTTGTATTTATTTCTATGTAGCTACACAGTGGGCCCCTAGAATGATTTTCTCTGGTGGGCCCAAGATGCTCCAGTCCGACGCTGACTATATACAGCTCTGTCAAAAATTAAGAGACCACTGCACAATTTTACAAAAATCAGGTTCTCTACATGTCTGACAGCCATTCTATTCCAGTGTCAGTTGAATTCCAACCAGAGAACACCTCATTCTACTTAATGTGCTTCTGATTAGGTGATCACCTGAACCAAATCTTACTTATTATTTATTTTATTATTATTATATATTTTTATAGCGCCATTTATTCCATGGCGCTTTACATGTGAAAAGGGGCAAATATAGACAAGTACAACAAACGTGAGCAATACAAGGCACACACAAGTACAGAAGGAGAGAGGACCCTGCCCGCAAGGGCTCACAGTCTACAGGGATGGGTGAGGATACACTAGGAGAGGGTAGAGCTGGTCATGCGGTGGTTCAGTAGACTGAGGATCACTGCAGGTTGTAGGCTTGTCGGAAGAGGTGGGTCTTCAAGTTCTTTTTGAAGGTTTCCATGGTAGGCGCGAGTCTGATGTGTTGGGGTAGAGAGTTCCAGAGTATGGGGGAGGCACGGGAGAAGTCTTGTATGCGGTTGTGGGAAGAATAGATAAGAGGGGAGTAGAGGAGATCTTGAGAGGATCGAAGGTTGCGTGTGGGTATGTACCGGGAGACCATGTCACAGATGTATGGAGGAGACAGGTTGTGGATGGCTTTGTATGTCATAGTTAGGGTTTTGAACTGGAGCCTCTGGACGATAGGAAGCCAATGAAGGGCTTGGCAGAGAGGAGAGGCTAGGGAATAACGGGGAGACAGGTGGATTAGTCGGGCAGCTGAGTGCAGGATGGATTGGAGTGGTGCCAGAGTGCTAGAGGGGAGGCCAGAGAGTAGGAGGTTGCAGTAGTCGAGGCAGGAGATGATGAGGGCATGCACTAGTGTTTTTGTAGTTTCATGGTCAAGGAATGCACGGATCCGGGAAATATTTTTGAGTTTGAGACGGCAGGAGGAGGCAAGGGTTTGGACATGTGGCTTGAAAGAGAGGGCAGAGTCGAGTATCACCCCGAGGCACCAAGCATGCGGGACTGGAGAAAGTGAGCAGCCATTGACATTGATGGATGTCTGGTGGGGGGGTAGAGTGAGATGGGGAAAGATGATGAATTCTGTTTTGTCCATGTTCAGTTTTAGAAAGCGAGCAGAGAAGAAAGTGGAAATAGCAGACAGACATTGTGGGATTTTGGTCAGTAAGGAGGTGAGGTCAGGTCCAGATAGGTAGATCTGCGTGTCATCGGCGTAGAGGTGATACTGCAAACCATGAGATTCTATGTGCTGTCCCAGGCCGAGGGTGTAGATGGAGAAGAGTAGGGGTCATAGAGCTGAGCCTTGAGGAACACCGACAAACGGGGCAAGGTGAGGAGGTACTGTGGGAGAGGGAGACACTGAATGTTCGGTTTGTTAGATATGATGAGATCTAGGATAGGGCCAAGCCTGTGATGCCAAGAGATGAGAGAATCTGTAGCAGGAGGGAATGGTCCACAGTGTCAAAGGCAGAAGACAGGTCCAGGAGAAGGAGGACAGAGTAGTGTCGCTTGCTCTTGGCTGTTAGTAGGTCGTTGGTCACTTTAGTTAGGGCAGTTCCAGTTGAGTGATGCAGTTGGAAGCCTGATTGTAAGTGGTCAAAGAAGGAGCAGGAGGAGAGGTGGGAGGACAGTTCAAGATGGACATGCTGTTCCAGTAGTTTTGAGGCATAAGGGAGAAGAGATATCGGGCGATAGCTAGACACAGAGGATGGGTCAAGGGAAAGTATAAAAAACACTGCTGTGGTGTTCACAATCCTCTTGCAATAGGACAAGCTGGATGGCAAAATAAGTGCTAGTAATATCCCAAAAGTAATAGGAATGAAAAAATAACTTTTAACCCTGCCAAAGGAGTTGGAAAGAAAAGTCTTGAGTGAGGAAAAATAGGGCTCAATTCTGGATTTACTAGCAGAGGGATACAGTGAGCATCATGTTGCCTCCATCCTTAAAATTTCTAAGACAGCAGACCATTACAACAAGGTCAAGCTGCAGACATTGGGGACAACAAAGCTACAGACCGGCAGAGGGCGAAAACGGCTCTCCACTGACCGGGATGACCGTCATCTTCTTCGCTCAGCAACCGCAGGATGACATCAAGTGACGTACAAAAGAAATGGCAAATGGCAGCTGGGGTGAAGTGCATGGCAAGAACAGTTCATAACAGGCTCCTAGAGGCAGGGCTCAAGTCATGTAAAGCTAGAAAAAGCCTTTCATCAATGAGAAGCAAAGGAGAGCCAGGCTGAAGTTTGCCAAAGACCATAAGGATTGGACCATAGAGGACTGGAGTAAGGTAATCTTCTCTGATGAGTCTAATTTTCAGCTTTGCCCAACATCTGGTCGTCTAATGGTTAGTGTTATGATTTGGTAACTGAGGAGGACAGGAGCAAAACAGCAAGGGAGCCGAACACCTGAGAGGTTGGAAACTAATGGGTTGCAGATCCCTAAACTAACCACACAACTAGAAGCAGCCGTGGAGCGTACCTACGGTGGTCCTAGACGCCTCGACACAGCCGGAGAGCTAGCTACACCTAAAGATAGAAACAGGAAAGCTAACTGCCCCGGAGTAGAGCCCCAAAGGAATAGGCAGCCCCCAAACATATAATGGCGGTTAGACAAGACGAAATACAAACACAGGCAGAAAATAGAGTGAGCAAACGCTGGGGCCAAACACTGCCTAAATAGGACAGGACAGGACAGAATACTATCTGCAACCCAGCCAAACCCTAGCAAAACTTCCAACACTTCTGATTTCAAAAATGCTGAGATCACACGATCTCGCCACCCACTAAATCAGATCTCAGTGTGAACAAGGCTAACCCGTAACCACTCAAAAAGCAGGGAAAGAGCAATTGAACAAATAACAGTGGCTACTGAAAAACAGAGAGAAGCACAGGCCCCAGGAGGGGACCAGGCTAACCTCCACAGAGGTGCAGACAAAAATGGAAATATCAAACACAATAGAAACAAGCAGAAAATATCTTATCTGAAGGTAGCAGACGAAGGCAAGACACCAGCAGACTTCCAAATGAACCAGGAAACAATTGATCACCGGCGAGGATCATGGGAAGGCAGCTCCCTTATATCAGCCCAGTCAGTGACTCCTGATTGCCAGTCGTCGCTGGCAGGTAAGGGGTCCTGTCATTCGATACAGCCTCAGTACCGTCAGCAACCACCAGAGGGAGCCTCAGCTCAGAAATTGTCTCCAACACGTTCACAACAGTACGCCCCCCTTGATGAGGGGTCACCATACCCTCACCTGCGCCACCAGGCCGATCAGGATGAGCTCGGTGATAGGCACCAACCAGCCTCTCCGCATGAATGTCAGAAGCAAACACCTAAGAATTGTCCTCCTGACCGTAACCTCTCTACTTAACCAAGTACTGGAGTCTCCGTCTAGCAAAACGAGAATCCAATATCTTCTCCACTTCATACTCCAGATTGCCGTCAACCAAAACAGGCTAAGGAGGCGCAACCATAGGAACCACTGGCTCGACAAACCTTTTCAATAAAGATTTGTGGAAGACGTTATGAATCTTAAACGTCCCTGGAATAGCCAAGTGAAAAGAAACTGGATTAAGGACTTTCAAGATCTTATAAGGTCCAATGAACCATGGCTTAAACTTTGGAGATGCAACCTTCATAGGGATATTCTTTGAGGATAACCAAACCAAGTCACCCACTTTAAACCGAGGACCATCAGTCCTATGCCGGTTGGCAAACCATTGGGCCTTCTCCTGAGAGAGAGACAACTTATCCACTACTTGATCCCAAATCTGCTGCATTCTCTCTACCACAGAGTCAACACCCAGACAGAAGCCTCCACTTGCCCCGAAGAAAATCGAGGATGAAACCCGGAATTGCAGAAGAAAGGGGACATCAGAGTGGCAGAACTGGCCCTATTATTAAGAGCGAATTCAGCCAGGGGCAAAAAAGAGACCCAGTCATCCTGATCCGCAGACATAAAACATCTCAAATAAGTCTCCAAGGTCTGGTTTGTTCTCTCAGTCTGCCCATTGGTCTGAGGATGAAACGCAGAGAAGAAAGACAGCTGAACTCCTAGTTTAGAACTGAATGTCCTCCAAAATCTGGAAACAAACTGACTCCCCTGTCAGACACAATGTTCTCCAAAATGCCGTGCAAACGAACCACATGCTGAAAAAACAAGGGTACCAACTCGGAAGAGGATGGCAACTTAGGCAGTGACACAAGATGGATCATCTTGGAGAATCTATCACAGATCACCCAAATGACAGTCATTCTCTGAGAGACAGGGAGGTCGGAGATAAAATCCATAGAGATATGGGTCCATGGCCTCCTGGACACCGGCAGTGGCATCAATAATCCACTAGAGCGAGAACAGGGCTTGGAACGAGAACAAGTCCAACAGGACTGCACAAAATTCCTGACATCGCGAGATAAAGTGGGCCACCAAAAGGACCGACTCACCAAATCTCTAGTACCAAAATACCAGGATGACCAGCCAACGCAGACCAATGAACTTCAGACATAACTTTTTCTCTCCATTGGTCTGGGACATACAATTTTCCCCGCAGAGCAACGCTCAGGTTTATCCCCCTGAAATTGCTCCAGGGCCAGTCTCAAATTGGGTGAGATAGCGGAAAGAACGACACCCTCCTTCAGAATGGCATAGGCTCAGCCACATCAATAGAATCCGCAAGGAAACTCCTAGAGAGGGCATCTGCCTTAACATTCTTAGTACCCGGGAGGAAGGAGACCACAA
The DNA here is from genome assembly GCA_033576555.1 of Oophaga sylvatica. Lineage (NCBI taxonomy): Eukaryota > Metazoa > Chordata > Amphibia > Anura > Dendrobatidae > Oophaga > Oophaga sylvatica. The sequence continues at coordinate 777,620,432 of JARQOD010000001.1, read as the reverse complement.
AGTTAAAACGTGTGAAAAACAAGGCCCACCTGGCCTGTCTGGGATTCAATCGTTTGGCTGATTCGAGATAGATCAAGTTTTTGTGATCAGTGAGGACCACAACTTGATGTTTGGCTCCCTCCAACCAATGTCTCCAATCTTCGAACGCCCACTTCATAGCCAATAATTCCCGATTCCCCACATCATAATTACATTCAGGTGGGGAAAACTTTCGGGAGAAGAAGGCACAAGGGTTAATCGTAGAGGTTACAGGATCTCTTTGGGACAAAACGGCTCCTGCACCAATTTCAGACGCATCTATCTCCACCTGAAATGGTAGAGAAACATCAGGTTGCCGTAGAACAGGAGCAGAAGTGAATCTGCTTAAGCTCCTGAAACGCAGAAATTGCCTCAGGAGACCAATTTACAACATCAGAACCCTTTTTGGTTAAATCAGTCAGTGGTTTCACAATACCAGAGAAATTACTTATAAATTTACGGTAGAAATTAGCAAAACCCAAAAATCTCTGAAGAGCCTTCAATGAAGTGGGCTGAACCCAATCACAAATGGCCTAAACCTTGACCAGGTCCATTTCAAAAGCAGACGGGGACAAAATGAATCCCAAAAATGAAACCTTCTGTACTCCAAAGAGACATTTCGATCCCTTAACATACAAAGCATTCTCTCTCAAAATCCGGAATACCCTCCGAACATGTTCCACATGAGAATCCCAGTCGTTGGAAAATATCAAAATATTGTCCAAATAAACGATCAGAAACTTATCCACCAAGTCCCGGAAAATATCGTTCATGAAAGACTGGAAGACGGAAGGGGCATTAGTGAGCCCAAAAGGCATCACTAGGTACTCAAAATGCCCCTCAGGGGTATTAAACGCAGTCTTCCATTCATCTCCGTTCTTGATGCGAATAAGATTTTACGCCCCCCCTAAGGTCAAGCTTGGTAAACCAACTGGCACCTTTCACTCTGCAAAACAAATCAGAAATCAGGGGTAACGGATATTGATATTTAACCGTGATCTTATTAATCCCTTCATGACCCAGCCTATTTTGACCTTAAAGACCTTGCCATTTTTTGCAATTCTGACCAGTGTCCCTTTATGAGGTAATAACTCAGGAACGCTTCAACGGATCCTAGCGATTCTGAGATTGTTTTTTCGTGACATATTGGGCTTCATGTTAGTGGTAAATTTAAGTCGATAATTTTTGCGTTTATTTGTGAAAAAAATGGAAATTTGGCGAAAATTTTGAAAATTTTGTAATTTTCAAATTTTTAATTTTTATTCTGTTAAACTAGAGAGTTATGTGACACAAAATAGTTAATAAATAACATTTCCCACATGTCAACTTTACATCAGCACAATTTTGGGAACAACATTTTTTTTTGTTAGGAAGTTATAAGGGTTAAAAGTTGACCAGCGATTTCTCATTTTTACAGCAAAATTTACAAAACCATTTTTTTTAGGGACCACCTCACATTTGAAGTCACTTTGAGGGGTCTATATGGCAGAAAATACCCAAAAGTGACACCTTTATAAAAACTGCACCCCTCAAGCTACTCAAAACTACATTCAAGAAGATTATTAACCCTTCAGGTGCTTCACAGGAACTAAAGCAACGTGTAAGGAAAAAATGGACATTTTAATTTTTCCAACAAAAATTTTCTTTTAGCATCAGTTTTTTCATTTTTACATGGGCATCAGGATAAAATGGATCCTAAAATTTGTTGGGCAATTTCTCCTGAGTACACAGATACCTCATATGTGGTCATAAACCACTGTATGGGCGCACGGCAGGGCTCAGAAGGGAAGGAGCGCCATTTGACTTTTTGAATGGAAAATATGCTGGAATATTTAGCGGTTGCCATGTCACATTTGGAGAGTCCCTGTGTGCCTAAACATTGGAGCTCCCCACAAGTGACCCCATTTTGGAAACTAGACCCCTAAGGAACTTATCTAGATGCATAGTGATCATTTTGAACCCCCAGGTGCTTCACAAATTGATCTGTAAAAAAAAAAGAAAGTACTTTTTTTTCACAAAAATTTTCTTTTAGCCTCAGTTTTTTCATTTTCACATGGGCAACAGTATAAATTGGATCCTAAAATTTGTTGGGCAATTTCTCCTGAGTACACAGATACCTCATATGTGGTCATAAACCACTGTTTGGGCGCATGGCAGGGCTCAGAAGGGAAGCAGCGCCATTTGACTTTTTGAATGGAAAATATGCTGGAATATTTAGCGGTTGCCATGTCGCATTTGGAGAGTCCCTGTGTGCCTAAACATTGGAGCTCCCCCACAAGTGACCCCATTTTGGAAACTAGACCCCCTAAGGAACTTATCTAGATGTATAGTGATCATTTTGAACCCCCAGGTGCTTCACAAATTGATCTGTAAAAAAAAGAAAGTACTTTTTTTTCACAAAAATTTTCTTTTAGCCTCAGTTTTTTCATTTTCACATGGGCAACAGTATAAATTGGATCCTAAAATTTGTTGGGCAATTTCTCCTGAGTACACAGATACCTCATATGTGGTCATAAACCACTGTTTGGGCGCATGGCAGGGCTCAGAAGGGAAGCAGCGCCATTTGACTTTTTGAATGGAAAATATGCTGGAATATTTAGCGGTTGCCATGTCGCATTTGGAGAGTCCCAGTGTGCCTAAACATTGGAGCTCCCCCACAAGTGACCCCATTTTGGAAACTAGACCCCCTAAGGAACTTATCTAGATGCATAGTGAGCACTTTGAACCCCCAGGTGCTTCACAAATTGATCCGTAAAAAAAAGAAAGTACTTTTTTTTCACAAAAATTTTCTTTTAGCCTCAGTTTTTTTCATTTTCACATGGGCAACAGTATAAATTGGATCCTAAAATTTGTTGGGCAATTTCTCCTGAGTACACAGATACCTCATATGTGGTCATAAACCACTGTTTGGGCGCACGGCAGGGCTCAGAAGGGAAGGAGCGCCATTTGACTTTTTGAATGGAAAATATGCTGGAATATTTAGCGGTTGCCATGTCGCATTTGGAGAGTCCCTGTGTGCCTAAACATTGGAGCTCCCCCACAAGTGACCCCATTTTGGAAACTAGACCCCCTAAGGAACTTATCTAGATGCATAGTGAGCACTTTGAACCCCAGGTGCTTCACAAATTGATCCGTAAAAAAAAGAAAGTACTTTTTTTCACAAAAATTTTCTTTTAGCCTCAGTTTTTTTCATTTTCACATGGGCAACAGTATAAATTGGATTCTAAAATTTGTTGGGCAATTTCTCCTGAGTACACAGATACCTCATTTGTGATCATAAACCACTGTTTGGGCGCACGGCAGGGCTCAGAAGGAAAGGAGCGCCATTTGACTTTTTGAATGGAAAATATGCTGGAATATTTAGCGGTTGCCATGTCGCATTTGGAGAGTCCCTGTGTGCCTAAACATTGGAGCTCCCCCACAAGTGACCCCATTTTGGAAACTAGACCCCCTAAGGAACTTATCTAGATGCATAGTGAGCACTTTGAACCCCCAGGTGCTTCACAAATTGATCCGTAAAAAAAAGAAAGTACTTTTTTTTCACAAAAATTTTCTTTTAGCCTCAGTTTTTTTCATTTTCACATGGGCAACAGTATAAATTGGATTCTAAAATTTGTTGGGCAATTTCTCCTGAGTACACAGATACCTCATTTGTGATCATAAACCACTGTTTGGGCGCACGGCAGGGCTCAGAAGGGAAGGAGCGCCATTTGACTTTTTGAATAGAAAATATGCTGGATATTTAGCGGTTGCCATGTCGCATTTGGAGAGTTCCTGTGTGCCTAAACATTGGAGCTCCCCCACAAGTGACCCCATTTTGGAAACTAGACGCCCTAAGGAACTTATCTAGATGCATAGTGAGCACTTTGAACCCCCCAGGTGCTATACAGAAGTTTATAACGCAGAGCCGTGAAAATAAAATATCATTTTTTTTTCTCAAAAAATGATTTTTTAGCCCACTATTTTTTATTTTCACAATGGTTACAGGAGAAATTGGACCCCGAAAGTTGTTGTCCAGTTTGTCCTGAGTACGCTAGTACCCCATATGTGGGGGGGAACCACTGTTTGGGCACACGTCAGGGCTCGGAAGGGATGTAGTGACGCTTTGAAATGCCAACTTGATGGAATGGTCTGCGGGCATCTTGTTACGTTTGCAGAGCCCCTGATGCGCCTAAACAGTAGAAACTCCCACAAGTGACCCCATTTTGGAAACTAGACACCGCAAAGAACTTATCTAGATGTGTGGTGAGCACTTTGAACCCCCAAGGGCTACACAGAAGTTTATAACGCCCGGGCATGAAAATAAAAAAATCATATTTTTTCCACAATCAGGATCTTTTAGTCCCCAATTTTTTTATTTGCGCAAGGGTAACATGAGAAATTAGACCCCAAAAGTTGTTGTCCAATTTGTCCTGAGTATGCTGATATCCCATATGTGGGAGAAAACTACTGTATGGGCACACGTCGGGGCTCGGATGGGAAGTAGTGACCTTTTGAAATGCCCACTTGATGGAATGGTCTTCGGGCGTCATGTTACGTTTGTAGAGTCACTGATGTGCCTAAACAGTAGAAACTCCCCACAAGTGACCCCATTTTGGAAACTAGATCCCCCAAGGAACTCCTCTAGATGTGTGGTGAGCACTTTGAATCTCCAAGTCCTTCACAGAAGTTTATAACGCAGAGCCGTGAAAATATAAAATCATTTTTTTCCACAAAAATAATTTTTAGTCCCCAATTTTTTTTCCCAATGTTAACAGGAGAAATTAGAACCCCCAAAGTTGTTGTGCAATTTTTCCCGAGTACGCTGATACCTCATATGTGGGGATAAACCACTGTTTGGGCATACGTCGGGGCTTGGAATAAAGGGAGCACTGTTTGACTTTTTGAACGCAAAATTTGCAGGAATCAATGGTGGCGCCATGTCGCGTATGGAGACCCCCTGATGTGCCTAAATAGTGGAAACCCCTCAATTCTAACTCCAACCCTAACCCCAACACACCCCTAACGCCTACACACACCTAACCCTAATACAAACCCTAATCATAACCCTAACCCCAACACACCCCTAACCCTAATCCCAACTCTAACCATAAACCTAACTACAAGCCTAACCCTAATTCCAAACCTAACCCTAATTCCAACCCTAACCCAAATTCCAACCCTAACCGTAATTCTAACCTTAGCCCTAATGCTAACCCTAACCCTAGTTCTAACCCTAAGGCTGGGTTCATATTGCGTTTTACCAGCCCGTTCAACACGTAGCGTTGACCGGCTGGTAACGGTATAGCATAACGCGATCGCGTTATGCTATACCCGCTAGCGCAGATGAATCAGCAGATAATCAGCCGCGGATCAGCAGCAAAATCAGTCGCGGATCAGCAGCAAAATCCGCCGCGGATCAGCAGCGAAATCCGCCGTGGAATCAGCATCAGCGAAATCGCCGCGATCAGCAGCGAAATCCGCCCTATCAAGGAGGACAGATAAAATGCATTCCTAGCGCGATCGCAGCGAAATCACGCAGCTGATCTGCTGCAGAAATCCGCGCGGATATCGCTGCTGAAATCCGCGCGGATCGCAGCGAAATCCGCCGGCGGATCCGCTGCGAAATCGTCGCGGATTCGCAGCGAAATCCGCGCGGAATCAGCAGCGAAATCCGCGACGACCGCATGCGGAATCCGCCGCGGATCGCTGCTGATCGGCGGCAGAATCGCTGCCTGGATCGCAGCGGAATCGCGCTGATCGGCGCGGATTCGCATGCGAAATCCGCGCGGATCGCAGCGAATCCGCCGCGGATTCCGCATGTAATCCGCCGCGGATCAGCAGCTAAATCCGCGCCGCCCCGGATTCGCTGCGAATCCGCGCGCGGATTTCGAGCGCGAATCCCGCCGCGGATTCCGCTGCGAGTCCGCGCGCGGATCATCGCGATGATCCGCCGCGCGATTCGCTGCGAATCCGCGGCGGATTCGCTAGCGATCCGGCCGGGGGATTCGCAGCGACGAATCGCGCGGCGGATTCGCTGCGATCCGCGCGGATTTCGCATGCGAATCCGCGTGCCGGATCGCGCTAATCCGCGCGGATTTCGCTGCGATCCGCCGCCGATTCGCATGCGAATCCGCGCGGATTTCAGCGCTGATCCGCCGGCCGATTTCGCTGCTGATCCGCGGCGGATTCGCTGCGGATCCGCGCTGATCGCAGCGAATCCGCGGCGGATTCCGCATGCGATCCGCGCGGATCAGCGCGATGCGCGCGGATTAGCGCGAATCCGCGCGATTCAGCAGCGAAATTCCGCACGCGGTAAAGCTAGAACCGCCTTGGGTTAGCTAGGGTTATGGTTGATTAGGGCTAAGGTAGAATTCGGTTAGTAGCAATTCGTAGGTTAAAGTAAGTTGGAATTAGTTAGCTTTATTGGTTTATGTTGAGTTGATAGGTTAGGTGGTTGGGTTAGTTATATTAGGTTTGTATTAGGTTAGGTGTGTAGCGTTAGGGGTTGTGGGTTAGGTTGGAGTTAGAATTGAGGGGTTTCCACTATTGCACATCAGGGGTCTCCATACGCGACATGGCGCCACCATTGATTCCTGCAAATTTGCGTTCAAAAAGTCAACAGTGCTCCCTTTATTCCAAGCCCCGACGTATGCCCAAACAGTGGTTTATCCCCACATATGAGGTATCAGGTATGGGAAAATTGCACAACAACTTTGGGGGTTCTAATTTTCCTGTTAACATTGGGAAAAAAAATTGGGGACTAAAATTTATTTTTGTGGAAAAAAAATGATTTTATATTTTCACGCTCTGCGTTATAAATTCTGTGAAGGACTTGGAGATTCAAGTGCTCCCACACATCTGAGATTCTTGGGGATTAGTTTCCAAAATGGGGTCACTTGTGGGAGTTCTACTGTTTAGCAATCAGTGACTTGCAAATGTAACATGACGCCGATAGACCATTCCATCAATGGATTTCAAAAGGTCACTACTTCCATCCGAGCCCCGACGTGTGCCATACAGTAGTTTTCTCCCACATATGGATATCGCATACTCGGACAAATTGGACAACAACTTTTGGGGTCTAATTTCTCATGTTACCCTTGCGAATAAAAAATTGGGACTAAAGATCCTGATTGTGAAAAAATATGATTTTTTATTTTCATGCCCGGGCGTTATAAACTTCTGTGTAGCCCTTGGGGGTTCAAGTGCTCACCACACATCTAGATAAGTTCTTTGCGTGTCTAGTTTCCAAAATGGGGTCATTGTGGGAGTTTCACTGTTTAGGCGCATCAGGGCTCTGCAAACGAACAAGATGCCCGCAGACCATTCCATCAAGTTGGCATTCAAAGCGTCACTACATCCCTTCCGAGCCCTGACGTGTCCCAAACAGTGGTTCCCCCACATATGGGGTACTAGCGTACTCAGGACAAACTGGACAACACTTTCGGGGTCCAATTTCTCCGTAACCATTGTGAAAATAAAAAATAGTGGCTAAAAAATCATTTTTGAGAAAAAAAAATGATTTTTATTTCACGCTCGCATTATAAACTTCTGTAAAGCACCTGGGGGTTCAAGTGCTCACTATGCATCTAGATAAGTTCCTTAGGGCGTCTAGTTTCCAAAATGGGGTCACTTGTGGGGAGCTCATGTTTAGGCACACAGGAACTCTCCAAATGCGACATGGCAACCGCTAAATATTCCAGCATATTTTCCATTCAAAAGTCAAATGGCGCTCCTCCCTTCTGAGCCCTGCCGTGCGCCCAAACAGTGTTTATGACCACATATGAGGTATCTGTGTACTCAGGAAATTGCCCAACAAATTTTAGGATCCAATTTATACTGTTGCCCATGTGAAAATGAAAAAAAATGAGGCTAAAAGAAAATTTTGTGAAAAAAAAAGTACTTTCTTTTTTTTTACGGATCAATTTGTGAAGCACCTGGGGGTTCAAAGTGCTCACTATGCATCTAGATAAGTTCCTTAGGGGGTCTAGTTTCCAAAATGGGGTCACTTGTGGGGGAGCTCCAATGTTTAGGCACACAGGGACTCTCCAAATGCGACATGGCAACCGCTAAATATTCCAGCATATTTTCCATTCAAAAAGTCAAATGGCGCTCCTTCCCTTCTGAGCCCTGCCGTGCGCCCAAACAGTGGTTTATGACCACATATGAGGTATCTGTGTACTCAGGAGAAATTGCCCAACAAATTTTAGGATCCAATTTATACTGTTGCCCATGTGAAAATGAAAAAAACTGAGGCTAAAAGAAAATTTTTGTGAAAAAAAAGTACTTCTTTTTTTTACGGATCAATTTGTGAAGCACCTGGGGTTCAAAGTGCTCACTATGCATCTAGATAAGTTCCTTAGGGGGTCTAGTTTCCAAAATGGGGTCACTTGTGGGGGAGCTCCAATGTTTAGGCACACAGGGACTCTCCAAATGCGACATGGCAACCGCTAAATATTCCAGCATATTTTCCATTCAAAAAGTCAAATGGCGCTCCTTCCCTTCTGAGCCCTGCCGTGCGCCCAAACAGTGGTTTATGACCACATATGAGGTATCTGTGTACTCAGGAGAAATTGCCCAACAAATTTTAGGATCCAATTTATACTGTTGCCCATGTGAAAATGAAAAAAACTGAGGCTAAAAGAAAATTTTTGTGAAAAAAAAGTACTTTCTTTTTTTTACGGATCAATTTGTGAAGCACCTGGGGGTTCAAAGTGATCACTATGCATCTAGATAAGTTCCTTAGGGGGTCTAGTTTCCAAAATGGGGTCACTTGTGGGGGAGCTCCAATGTTTAGGCACACAGGGACTCTCCAAATGCGACATGGCAACCGCTAAATATTCCAGCATATTTTCCATTCAAAAAGTCAAATGGCGCTGCTTCCCTTCTGAGCCCTGCCTGCGCCCAAACAGTGGTTTATGACCACATATGAGGTATCTGTGTACTCAGGAGAAATTGCCCAACAAATTTTAGGATCCAATTTATACTGTTTGCCCATGTGAAAATGAAAAAACTGAGGCTAAAAGAAAATTTTTGTGAAAAAAAAGTACTTTCTTTTTTTTACGATCAATTTGTGAAGCACCTGGGGGTTCAAAGTGCTCACTATGCATCTAGATAAGTTCCTTAGGGGGTCTAGTTTCCAAAATGGGGTCACTTGTGGGGGAGCTCCAATGTTAGGCACACAGGGACTCTCCAAATGCGACATGGCAACCGCTAAATATTCCAGCATATTTTCCATTCAAAAAGTCAAATGGCGCTCCTTCCCTTCTGAGCCCTGCCGTGCGCCAAACAGTGGTTTATGACCACATATGAGGTATCTGTGTACTCAGGAGAAATTGCCCAACAAATTTTAGGATCCAATTTATACTGTTGCCCATGTGAAAATGAAAAAAACTGAGGCTAAAAGAAAATTTTTGTGAAAAAAAAGTACTTTCTTTTTTTACGATCAATTTGTGAAGCACCTGGGGTTCAAAGTGCTCACTATGCATCTAGATAAGTTCCTTAGGGGGTCTAGTTTCCAAAATGGGGTCACTTGTGGGGGAGCTCCAATGTTTAGGCACACAGGGACTCTCCAAATGCGACATGGCAACCGCTAAATATTCCAGCATATTTTCCATTCAAAAAGTCAAATGGCGCTCCTTCCCTTCTGAGCCCTGCCGTGCGCCCAAACAGTGGTTTATGACCACATATGAGGTATCTGTGTACTCAGGAGAAATTGCCCAACAAATTTTAGGATCCAATTTATACTGTTGCCCATGTGAAAATGAAAAAAACTGAGGCTAAAAGAAATTTTTGTGAAAAAAAATGTTCTTTTTTTTTACGATCAATTTGTGAAGCACCTGGGGTTCAAAGTGCTCACTATGCATCTAGATAAGTTCCTTAGGGGGTCTAGTTTCCAAAATGGGGTCACTTGTGGGGAGCTCCAATGTTTAGGCACACAGGGACTCTCCAAATGCGACATGGCAACCGCTAAATATTCCAGCATATTTTCCATTCAAAAAGTCAAATGGCGCTCTTCCCTTCTGAGCCCTGCCGTGCGCCCAAACAGTGGTTTATGACCACATATGAGGTATCTGTGTACTCAGGAGAAATTGCCCAACAAATTTTAGGATCCAATTTATACTGTTGCCCATGTGAAAATGAAAAAACTGAGGCTAAAAGAAAATTTTTGTGAAAAAAAAGTACTTTCTTTTTTTACGATCAATTTGTGAAGCACCTGGGGTTCAAAGTGCTCACTATGCATCTAGATAAGTTCCTTAGGGGTCTAGTTTCCAAAATGGGGTCACTTGTGGGGGAGCTCCAATGTTTAGGCACACAGGGACTCTCCAAATGCGACATGGCAACCGCTAAATATTCCAGCATATTTTCCATTCAAAAAGTCAAATGGCGCTCCTTCCCTTCTGAGCCCTGCCGTGCGCCCAAACAGTGGTTTATGACCACATATGAGGTATCTGTGTACTCAGGAGAAATTGCCCAACAAATTTTAGGATCCAATTTATACTGTTGCCCATGTGAAAATGAAAAAACTGAGGCTAAAAGAAAATTTTTGTGAAAAAAAAGTACTTTCTTTTTTTTACAGATCAATTTGTGAAGCACCTGGGGGTTCAAAATGATCACTATGCATCTAGATAAGTTCCTTAGGGGTCTAGTTTCCAAAATGGGGTCACTTGTGGGGGAGCTCCAATGTTTAGGCACACAGGGACTCTCCAAATGTGACATGGCAACCGCTAAATATTCCAGCATATTTTCCATTCAAAAAGTCAAATGGCGCTCCTTCCCTTCTGAGCCCTGCCGTGCGTCCAAACAGTGGTTTATGACCACATATGAGGTATCTGTGTACTCAGGAGAAATTGCCCAACAAATTTTAGGATCCAATTTATACTGTTGCCCATGTGAAAATGAAAAAAAACTGAGGCTAAAAGAAAATTTTTGTGAAAAAAAGTACTTTCTTTTTTTTTACGGATCAATTTGTGAAGCACCTGGGGGTTCAAAGTGCTCACTATGCATCTAGATAAGTTCCTTAGGGGGTCTAGTTTCCAAAATGGGGTCACTTGTGGGGGAGCTCCAATGTTTAGGCACACAGGGACTCTCCAAATGCGACATGGCAACCGCTAAATATTCCAGCATATTTTCCATTCAAAAAGTGAAATGGCGCTGCTTCCCTTCTGAGCCCTGCCATGCGCCCAAACAGTGGTTTATGACCACATATGAGGTATCTGTGTACTCAGGAGAAATTGCCCAACAAATTTTAGGATCCAATTTATACTGTTGCCCATGTGAAAATGAAAAAACTGAGGCTAAAAGAAAATTTTTGTGAAAAAAAAGTACTTTCTTTTTTTTACAGATCAATTTGTGAAGCACCTGGGGGTTCAAAATGATCACTATGCATCTAGATAAGTTCCTTAGGGGGTCTAGTTTCCAAAATGGGGTCACTTGTGGGGGAGCTCCAATGTTTAGGCACACAGGGACTCTCCAAATGCGACATGGCAACCGCTAAATATTCCAGCATATTTTCCATTCAAAAAGTCAAATGGCGCTCCTTCCCTTCTGAGCCCTGATGTGCGCCCAAACAGTGGTTTATGACCACATATGAGGTATCTGTGTACTCAGGAGAAATTGCCCAACAAATTTTAGGATCCAATTTATACTGTTGCCCATGTGAAAATGAAAAAACTGAGGCTAAAAGAAAATTTTTGTGAAAAAAAAGTACTTTCTTTTTTTTACAGATCAATTTGTGAAGCACCTGGGGGTTCAAAATGATCACTATGCATCTAGATAAGTTCCTTAGGGGGTCTAGTTTCCAAAATGGGGTCACTTGTGGGGGAGCTCCAATGTTTAGGCACACAGGGACTCTCCAAATGTGACATGGCAACCGCTAAATATTCCAGCATATTTTCCATTCAAAAAGTCAAATGGCGCGCCTTCCCTTCTGAGCCCTGCCGTGCGCCCATACAGTGGTTTATGACCACATATGAGGTATCTGTGTACTCAGGAGAAATTGCCCAACAAATTTTAGGATCCATTTTATCCTGATGCCCATGTAAAAATGAAAAAATTGATGCTAAAAGAAAATTTTTGTTGGAAAAATTAAAATGTCCATTTTTTCCTTACACGTTGCTTTAGTTCCTGTGAAGCACCTGAAGGGTTAATAATCTTCTTGAATGTAGTTTTGAGTAGCTTGAGGGGTGCAGTTTTTATAAAGGTGTCACTTTTGGGTATTTTCTGCCATATAGACCCCTCAAAGTGACTTCAAATGTGAGGTGGTCCCTAAAAAAATGGTTTTGTAAATTTTGCTGTAAAAATGAGAAATCGCTGGTCAACTTTTAACCCTTATAACTTCCTAACAAAAAAAAATGTTGTTCCCAAAATTGTGCTGATGTAAAGTAGACATGTGGGAAATGTTATTTGGTTTTGTAAATTTTGCTGTAAAAATGAGAAATCGCTGGTCAACTTTTAACCCTTATAACTTCCAAACAAAAAAAAATGTTGTTCCCAAAATTGTGCTGATGTAAAGTAGACATGTGGGAAATGTTATTTATTAACTATTTTGTGTGACATAACTCTCTAGTTTAACAGAATAAAAATTCAAAATTTGAAAATTACAAAATTTTCAAAATTTTCGCCAAATTTCCATTTTTTTTCACAAATAAACGCAAAAATTATCGACTTAAATTTACCACTAACATGAAGCCCAATATGTCACGAAAAAACAATCTCAGAATCGCTAGGATCTGTTGAAGCGTTCCTGAATTATTACCTCATAAAGGGACACTGGTCAGAATTGCAAAAAATGGCAAGGTCTTTAAGGTCAAAATAGGCTGGGTCATGAAGGGGTTAAAGAAGGAGGCAAAGTCTTCGGCATAAATGAGAGGAGAGGGAGGAGGTGCTGTGGGATGGAGTAGAGAATTGAAAGTGTTGAATAAGCCACAGTGTCTTGCACCCACTGTGAAATTTGGTGGAGGATCGGTGATGATCTGGGATGCTTCAGGAATGCTGGAATTGGTCAAGTTAATCTTTGCGAAGGACGTATGAATCAAGCCGCATACAAGGTTATCCTAGAAAAACAGTTGATTTCTTCTGCTCAGGCAATGTTCCCCAACTCTGAGGACTCTTTTTTCCAGCAGGACAATGGGCCATGCCACACAGCTAGGTCAATGTGTGGATGAAGGACCACCACATCAAATTCCTGTCATGGCCAGCCCAATCTCCAGACCTGAACCCCATTGAAAACCTCTGGAATGTAATCAAGAGGAAGATGGATAGTCACAAGCCATCAAACAAAGAACTGCTTACATTTTTGTACCAGGAGTGGCATAAGGTCACCCAAAAGCAGTGTGAAAGACTGGTGGAAAGCATGCCAAGACGCATGAAAGCTGTGACTAAAAATCATGGTTATTCCACAATATATTGATTTCTGAACTGTTCCCGAGTTAAAACATTAGTATTGTTGTTTCTAAATGATTATGAACTTGTTTTCTTAGCATTATTTGAGGTCTGCAAGCACTGCATTTGTTTGTTATTTTGACCATTTCTCATTTTCCGAAAATACAAAATTTATTGCTTGGAAATTCGGAGACATGTTGTCAGTAGTTTATAGAATAAAAGAGCAATTTACATTTTACTCTATAATCTATATATATAAAAGAGTGTATGTGTGAATGGCGACATCCAAGACTAGAACTCGTCAACAGGAAAAAGGAGGAAAAACAAAAGCTCCAGCAGGAAGAGGTTAATCCCCGCGCGGTGTCGGGACAGGCTCCGCATTCCCAGCCATGCCACGTGTCTGCTCCCTACATAGGTAAACAATAGTCGCAATGCGACCATGATTCTCATGCAGGTCGCATGCGACTTTCACTTCCCATGCACAGTGGCCGCGGCCCGGCCAGCCATGGGTTAACGTTACCGCAGCGGCCGTGCTTCCGTCACCCTCCTGTTGTTTATCCCCTTGGCGCGTCCCCGAAGCACCTCCCCATCGCCGCGTGCTGTCCGGGCCCGCGCCTGTTGTTAAGAACCCAAACAACAGTCCCAGACTCCCTCCCCCAGCGCGTGATTGGATAAAAGACAACGTTGTCATAATTTAGAACCAATCCTAGACGTCCCTCTAAGAAGCAGCCGCTGTCACTGGACGTTACGCCCCTGAGCTAGCCTCCTCCCCAACCGCAACCAAAACATCCTTTGTCTCGAAGCCGTCTCCGCTCTCCATTGGTCAATGCTCACAAGACCTGCGCTCTTATTGGCTGTGACGCACGAGGATTCCTGCTATTACTGGTTAGTTCTGTTTCACAGCTCTGGCCTTCTGAATGGTTGGTGACGGTAAAATGTATCCATCTTCTGATTGGCTCCTAACGACTGTGTTTTTACGTAGGCTCCCCCCCTTCTCTCTAAACCGCCGTTGATCGGTTTCCAGTCAGTAACCAAACAAAAGCGGCGGGAGGAGGTGGCGGTGGCGGCGGGGTGAGAAGGCCGCCCGGAGAATGAGCGACGTACGAACCGGTGAAGCTGCAAGAGAAGAGGGAGCAAGAAGCAACGAGTAAGGAGGGGGCAGAGGGGAAATGTGGGGGACGTGGGACCATTGTGTCTGAGGGGGGCACGGGCTGCTGGGGAGACACATGACCACCTCTGGCACGGGCACCCACAGGGTGAGCTGTGCTCAGAAGCACCGGACACTGAAAGCTTGTGTCAGCGCCCCCTCTAGACAGGGCCAAGATCTGCATGCCTTGGGTAAACAGGGTCAGTCACTTCACCTATTGACTGTAGGTGATCTCCTCTGTGATGCGGTCACATAACGCGTGTGTAGGTGATCTCCTATGTGATGTGGTCACATGTAACGTTGGTAGGTGATCTCTGTGATATGGTAACGTGTGTAGGTTATCTCCTCTGTGTATGCGGTCACATGTAACACGTTGTATGTGATCTATGTGATATGGTAACGTGTGTAGGTTATCTCCTCTGTGATGCGGTCACATAACGCGTGTGTAGGTGATCTCCTATGTGATGTGGTCACATGTAACGTGTGTAGGTGATCTCTGTGATATGGTAACGTGTGTAGGTTATCTCCTCTGTGATGTGGTCACATGTAACGTGTGTAGGTGATCTCTGTGATATGGTAACGTGTGTAGGTTATCTCCTCTGTGATGCGGTCACATAACGCGTGTGTAGGTGATCTCCTATGTGATGTGGTCACATGTAACGTGTGTAGGTGATCTCTGTGATATGGTAACGTGTGTAGGTTATCTCCTCTGTGATGCGGTCACATAACGCGTGTGTAGGTGATCTCCTATGTGATGTGGTCACATGTAACGCGTGTGTATGTGATCTCCTATGTGATGTGGTCACATGTAACATGTGTAGGTGATGTCTGTGATGTGGTAACGTGTGTAGGTGATCTCTGTGATGTGGTCACATGTAACGTGTGTAGGTGATCTCTGTGATGTGGTAACGTGTGTAGGTGATCTCTGTGATGTGGTCACATGTAACGTGTGTAGGTGATCTCCTATGTGATGTGGACACATGTAACGTGTGTAGGTGATCTCTGTGATATGGTAACGTGTGTAGGTTATCTCCTCTGTGATGTGGTCACATGTAACACGTGTGTATGTGATCTATGTGATGTGGTCACATGTAACGTGTGTAGGTGATGTCTGTGATGTGGTAACGTGTGTAGGTGATCTCTGATGTGGTCACAAGTAACGCGTGTGTATGTGATCTCCTATGTGATGTGGTCACATGTAACGTGTGTAGGTGATCTTCTCTGTGATGTGGTAACGTGTGTAGGTGATCTCTGATGTGGTCACAAGTAACGCGTGTGTATGTGATCTATGTGATGTGGTCACATGTAACGTGTGTAGGTGATCTCCTATGTGATGTGGACACATGTAGCGTGTGTAAGTGATCTCCTATGTGATGTGGACACATGTAACGAGTGTAGGTGATCTCCTATGTGATGTGGTCACATGTAACGTGTGTAGGTGATCTCCTATGTAATGTGGTCACATGTAACGTGTGTAGGTGATCTCTGTGATGCGGTCACATGTAACATGTGTAGGTGATCTCCTCTGTGATGTGGTCACATGTAACGCGTGTGTATGTGATCTCCTCTGTGATGTGGTCACATGTAACGTGTAGGTGATCTCCTCTGTGATGTGGTCACATGTAACCTGTGTAGGTGATCTCCTCTGTGATGTGGTCACATGTAACGTGTGTAGGTGATCTCCTCTGTAATGTGGTCACATAACGCGTGTGTAGGGGATCTCCTCTGTAATATGGTCACATAACGTGTGTAGATGATCTGCTCTGTGATGTGGTCATATAACACGTGTAGGTGATCTCCTCTGTGATGCGGTCACATGTAACGCATGTGTATGTGATCTCCTATGTGATGCGGTCACATGTAACGCGTGTATGTGATCTATGTGATGCGGTCACATGTAACGTGTGTAGGTGATCTCCTATGTGATGTGGTCACATGTAACGTGTGTAGGGGATCTCCTCTGTAATATGGTCACATAACGTGTGTAGATGATCTGCTCTGTGATGCGGTCACATGTAACATATGTGTAAGTGATCTGCTCTCCTTTGCGTTCACATGTAACGCGTGTGTAAGTGATCTGCTCTGAGATGCGGTCACATGTAACGCGTGTGTAGGTGATCTCCTCTGATGCGGTCACATGTAACGCGTGTGTAGGTGATCTATGTGATGTGATTACATGTAACGTGTGTAGGTGATCTCTGTGATGTGGTCACATGTAACGTGTGTAGGTTATCTCCTCTGTGATGTGGTCACATGTAACGCGTGTGTATGTGATCTCCTCTGTGATGTGGTCACATGTAACGTGTGTAGGTGATCTCCTCTGTGATGCGGTCACATGTAACACGTGTGTAGGTGATCTATGTGATCACATGTAACGTGTGTAGGTGATCTCCTCTGTGATGCGGTCACATGTAACGCGTGTGTAGGTGATCTATGTGATCACATGTAACGTGTGTATGTGATCTCCTCTGTGATGTGGTCACATGTAACATGTGTAGGTGATCTCCTCTGTGATGTGGTCACATGTGTAGGTGATCTCCTCTGCGATGCGGTCACAGAATCTGTGCTGGGCCTGGTTACTTGATCATGTGTCCCAGCTGCCATAATATTTATTATTTGGACACAATGAAGACTAAATATTAGCGGTTTCTTCTTTGTGTTGTGGTAACCTGGAGCGAGACAACAGGCAGCTGATGATAAAGGATCTCTGAGTCCTGTAGTTGCACCAGGCTGGGGATAATTATCACCCCTAGTGATACCGAAGTGTCTAATTATATGTTATTTACACATGTATTAACAATATAACAAACTCCTCACTCATCTGACGTTATGGCAGCAATATTTAGTGTTTGTTGCGCTTTTATTTTGTATGCTTAGACTCTTTCTTTAGAATGTTGTGGTTTTCTTTGTTGTTATGTTTTATTTGTTTTCTTTTGGTTTGGGGCAAACAAGTAACAGGTGCATTGTCTTTCCCTGCACAAAGAAACATTTGCCTTCCCAGTGTGTGTGAAAATAAGCAAAGTGGTTGTGTTATCTCCTAAACCGTGCCAACTGGCGCTCGGCTAGATCCAAAGTAGTGTATCCACAGTATAACAAAGGCTGGTGCCTGGCGTAGTAGGCACTCCGTATGTCTGCCATTCCTCTCCCTGCTCCCATAAGTTGTTCTTTGTGCGTTTGCTATATTGGGGCTGTATTACGACTGTACGTGTCTTATCGAGTAATTGCCCCGAGCTGTCATGAAGACTTGCCTCGCTGGCTGAACGCTTTCTATTTATAGACAGAAGCCATCAGAGATCTTCTCAGTCTCGCTTGTAGACCTCATGCCTGGGTTATTGAGCTCAGGAAAACAATGATCTCAATGGACTTCGTTCCAGAAATCCATGCAGATGATCTTCCTGTGTGACTGTTTTCAGGAAGCTCCTTTGTGTTGGGGCACCTTGCATTTGTGTGTCGTCCCTGTCCCCAGCAGGCGTAATCCCGCAGCGCTTTGTGCCTGTGTAAACCATGTAAATAGACCAGATCCATTTAAGCCTCTGTCACATCCAATGGACTTTGTACAATCTCCACAATCGTTTCTACGACACCAGTCTTTGTGTTGGAAAATTATTGCATTATTTGTCTATAAAGATGGCAAAGCAGATTACAGTAAATAATAATAATTTATTTCTATGGCGCCTACATATTCCGCAGAACTTTCCATTTTGTACAGACAATAAAGACATTACAGAAAAACACACAAAATCAAAATGAATGAGGGCCCTGATCACAAGCTTACAGTCTATGAAATGACGCTTATTCGCACATGTAAGGATCCAGATTTCTGAGAGACCAAGAATCCTTTGTTCGTGTGGTTTCCTCCAATTTCTGGTTCTTGCTGAGTACTCGGCCATGTGCCTTTCTTCTTTGTTTGAAGGGAAGGCTGTAACCAAATCATGTTCACGTCATCACATGACGTCCCGGTCAGATACATTGCCAGACTGGTCGCTGATCCCTGTATATCGTTTATGTATAAACACTGGTGTCGTCTGTAAACAAGGACAGAAGCCTGTGGTGGGGGCCGGGACCTACACTAGGAGCGATTGACGAGGCTTTCACATAGACATTAGCTGAATTTTGGGGATAGATTATTGTGAGACTACGGTATATTATTATGTTACGTTTTGTCTGCAGTTATAATGTCGCTACTTGTAGATTCGCAGCTCCAGTAAACAGTGATCGCTGCGGAGTGTGACTTGTAAGGCGGGACTTGACTGTCCGCACGTCATATTAGGGGTGTAGATGGGTGTTTCTGATGCCCCATCTCCTTGTGCCATGCTTTGTTTATATAGGCAGGTGATTGTGTGGTTCATTTGCATTGCTGTTTTCTTTTCTGAATGCCTAGGCTACCTGTGGTCAGAGGGGCATCTGTCTGCAACCCAATAGTGTACTGGGCATATTGTAATGCAAAATCTGAGTGCACAAAAGACAGAAGCTTTCTTTTGTAAATGCTGTTTTTTGTTGTTGTTGTTTTTTTGCATAGCCATTGCAGCTGGTTTGGGGCCCCTGTGAAGCTGAGGAGGGGGCATATCAGTCAAAGCTTATCTCCATTCCCTATGGCCTGTGTGAACCTGCATATCCCCCCCAAGTCTCCTCCCCATGTCTCCACTGTAAAATCGGCAAACAAGTCGGAGCGGAATGGAAGGTATAAACTAGTATACTGTATTATTTCACATTATAGACCCCCTCCCATAACTTGTGCTGCTGTGTAGCCTCAGTTGTAGGGAGATAGAGATACTATTACACAAAAAAAGTTCTGCATTTAATGTGACTTGTGAACCGCTTCTGCCACCTCTATTCTATTTTGGGGCATTTTTTTTTCCTCCTGGCTGTTGTAAAGTTGGTTGATGAGGGGTTAAATTGCATGTTCACTTCTAAACACACCATTAACATAAAATCAAGTATGTTTCTATGCAAATTTTGCTTTACAGATCATAGATTACACCCACCACATGCTAAAGCTCAGCTTTGCATTCACAATTCTTCAGACCCCAGTGCTGTAGTTGGGTGCAGGGCTCTACAGGTACATACTAGTCCTTATATTAGAAGCAGCACACCATCATCTTAGTGCACAAAAAGCTATTTAATAGCCCATTTGTGTGCACATTTTGGCTCTATGTGTGAGCCTTTTTCAAGCAACATACAAATGCACATCCAGAGTATTTTAAGGGAATCTGTCACCCCATTTTTCGACCATCAGCTGTAGCCACCGCCATCAGGGGCTTATCTACAGCATTCTGTAATGCTGTAGATAAGCCCCCGATGTCACCTGAAAGAGGAGAAAAACAAGTTATATTATACTCACCCAGAGGCGGTCCGCCGTGCGGTCCAGCGCCTCCCATCTTTGAGCGAAGCCCTCCTTTTCTTAGCTTCCCGCCGGACCTCTCTGACCTTTCCCGGCGCCTGTGCACTGCAGTATTCTGCTCTTCCCTCACCAGGGCAGATCAGTGCGCCGGAGCCGCGACGGGAAGCAAAGAAGAAGATGGCTTTACTAGAAGATGGGAGGCTCCGGACCGCGACGCCCATCAGACCGGACGACTGACCGTCCCTGGGTGAGTATAATATAACTTGTTTTTCTTATCTTTCTGGTGACATCGGGGGCTTATCTACAGCATTACAGAATGCTGTAGATAAGCCCCTGATGGCGGTGGCTTCAGCTTATGGTCGAAAAATGGGGTGACAGATTCCCTTTAAAGCATGTAGCAAGTGAAATACAATTAACATCAATCAATATCATATTAGTACAATTTCATCTCTATTATTCCATATTATTTATATTTGTATATAAGGTGCCAAAGTATTATTTGTAGCATTATACTGTGAAATTTAAAAGTGCATACAGTGCAGTATTATACAGAAAGCTCAAACATCTCAATTGATTGTAATGTGATCAGCTGTATCTGATTATAATGCCACATGGCTCACCCCATTTTTAGTAGTCATGTGGCATTATAATCCCCATTTCTGTTACCAGCGTCCCAAAACATCAATTACGCATGTCAGAAAGACACTACATTACTATTAGCGCCATTCTCAACGTCTCTATAGGTTAGCTGCGCATTCGCACATGCCCAGTTGCACCCTGGCGATTACAGCGCCATCTTCGTCATTGGAAATCTCACTTGCGCGATCGCATGTCTTATTCGCGTGTGTGCAGTTGCACCTCGCAATTACAATGCCATCTTGGTAATTGGAAATCTCACTCGCGCATGCGCAATCTCATCTCTTATTCGCGTGTGCGCAGTTGCACCCCGCCGATTTACATTGCCTTCTTAATCATTGGAAATCTCACTCGCGCATGCGCAGTTGCTTCCCTCGTTCACCACGGACGTATACACGCGTCTCTGCTACTGAAAACACCCAGCACCATTTTATTCAAGAGGCAATAGTCACACATTCTCCCCCTATAAACTAGGCATGACATCTCAGCTATACAGCCATAGAGGACCTCCTATACATGACCATTTACTGAAAAGACTCATAAAAAGGGCAACGGATTATTCCTAATGGAATAGGAACACCCCCAAGTGCGGGGGCTGGCAACCTATTAACCTGGAGGTCAGTGGGAGTTCTGTCACCTTAACGGGGAGCAAAACTCAACCTTAATGGAAATTCCATATAATGCCCAACTGTCTGCAACATGCAAGTCTTAGAATCACAGTATGGTCATTTTTATTATAGATTTTTGTGACAATATAGGGTGCATGATAAAAGAAAAAAAAAGAGAAAAAAGAAAATTAAGACATGCTATCATTTTGTATTCTTGATAGTAATCCATAATGGGATGAGTCATGTGTCCCAAAAAATCCCCAGCAGCATCACAATCTGTAAAAGAAGAAATCCAGGGTTAATTAAACCAATTGGTGAACAAGTGATACATCAAGGGAAGTGGAGGCAAACGGCATCTCTAAAGAGTAACACCTCATTTATAATCTGAGTTCACACCGCATGGTTTTAATGTATTCAATTTTTTAATCCATTGTAGCTCCCTGATTTTCAGCATTTTTACTCGATCCCCAATTCTTCTAAGAGGTAACACGTGATCAATAATCTGAAATTTCAAATCTTTTTCAAAGTGTCTCATTTCTGTAAAGTGTTTAGATACCTGTAGATCTAACCTCTATTTACGTATTGTGTATCTATGATGATTCAGACTGGTTTTGAAGTATCTATCTATCTCCTATAAGGAATGCTGGGAGATTTCAGCTCTGAAGCCTGTAGAATTGTCACATATATGAACCATTGAGAGATTAACCATTTCAGCAGGAAGCCCGTGGTTCTTCTTCTTGGTATACATTCTGGCCGCTGGTAAATCGTGTACGGTCAGGTGGAATATGTTGGCACCTTATAGATACGAGTGTTACGGGGGCTTTATGTAGTGAGGTAGAAGTTTTCTTCAGAATTCAGTCCCCTAAGAATCGGTTTCACTGCACATTGAAGTCCCATGTGCTGCTTTGTATTTCCACTTTTAATGCGATTACTAAGAGCTTTACAGAATTCTACACCAGTCGCACCCTGTTAGGAAAGTAGAATGTGAGCATTCAGATTGGGAGTAGGAGAAAATGAATGACTTTTTTTCTCTTTTGCCAATCCTAGATTACCCGGGCTTATTACAGTATACTTTTTTGAGTTTCTTACATAATGTTGAGAATTGTTGTTCTGGTGGAGCAGACGGAAGGTGGCCGGCTGTAGCCCCGCTCTCTGCAGCGGCAGGAATATGGCTGCTATATTTGCCTTTCTATTCTTAGACACCACACACGGATTTGGTTTGCTGCGCTTGCAAGTTGTTTGTTTAGGTTTCTGCCTTCTGAATACGTTATGGAAGACAGAAGTGACGCCTGCTTACATGCAGTGTATCTGCTGCACAGAATGACATTGACCACTGTGGACTCTCAGTTAAAGGGTTATTCTCAAGTTTGGACCTTCTGCTTTATTCTTCTATTTATTTATTTTTGCTTACATATATAGCGTCATCATATTCCGCAGCGCTTTACAGACATCGTCACTGTCCCCATTGGGGCTCACAATCTAGATTTTCTATCAGTAAGTCTATGGAGTGTGGGAGGAAATCAGAGAATCCGGAGAAAACCCACACAAACACGGGTGTGAACATACAAACCCCTTCAGATGTAATTCTTGGTAGGATTTGAACTGAGGACTCCCAGCGCTGCAAAGCAACAATGCTAACCACTGAGCCACCATGCTACCATAAATCCATGAGATAGCGGATCACTTTCTGATCTCTGGGGTCTGACCATTGGGACCCCACTGATCCCAAGAACAGTGGATTTGAACCTATGTGAGTGAAGCAGCGGTCTATGGCCACATTCAGTATCTGTAAGCCAAAAACAGGAGTGGAACAATCAGAGGAAAGGTATACTAGTAACACGTCACCACTTCTATATTTATCACTCACTGCTGGTTTTAGCTTACAAATACTGATGTCGAGTACTGAATTTGTGAGCATGGCCTATTATGTGGACTCCATTCATTCTTTATGCGACCATCAGAGATAGCCGATCATAGCATTTGGCTGGTCTTTGTCACTCCCATAAGAATGAATGGTGTGACTGCTGTTTCATTCACGAGCTCGGGTTTTGGGATTAGTGGGGGTCACAGTGATCTGGAAGGGGATAACGTAACTTCCAAACTTGAGGATGCCCGCTTAAAATTCTGGATCCTATGTATTACCAGTTTATATGGGGAGATCTTGTAGCCATAGATTGACAAAAAAAAAGACTAATCTGTTCTCAGTGATATTGGTACTGTCTTCTTACATGTCTTTTTTTTTTCTCTCATTTTCTCCACAGCTTGACTTTCTCCTTTGGCATCAGTGTGGGAAGTGCCACACACTCCCCAAACCAACAACGGCTTTTGCTTGCATTTTCCAGTGTTTCTTTTGTCAGAAAGTGCAGCAAAGTTGTAATTCTTCCAGTGCCAGCCCCGAGCTGAGTGAGGAACCCCAGACAGACATGGTGAAAATGACTAAGTCCAAAACTTTCCAGGCTTATTTGCCAAACTGTCACAGAACCTACAGCTGTATCCACTGTAGAGCACATTTAGCCAATCATGATGAGTTGATATCCAAGGTAAGCGATCATTCTCTTCTTATCACCGTACTGTTTTACTGTATATGCCGCAAAGCACATGAGAAGAAATCTTAATCGGGGTTAGGAGGCCGCAGTGACACGCGGCAGTGATGAGTGATGTGCTTACTTACTCTTGTCATGCGTCATCTGCTGGCAGGATGCTACAGACAAGCAGCTTATCGTCGCATGTCGTAGCTTTCTTCATTGGTCTCCGACAGTAGAAACACACAACACGAATCATCACCGCTACCTGGCCGTTTACGGATGAGGCATAAATTGTGTTTAATATGGGCATTACTTACCTATTCAGTCCCCTGGTGGTCCAACACCACTGCTGCATTAGTCCTGCAAAGATATGTCCATTATTCACATGACCGCTGCATGAAATCGCTGGCCTCATAGCAAAAAAAATGCAGTTTTCAGCTCCTGCTTCTAAGGTAAAATCCACAGTTTGAGTCAGGTTGTGCACGGATTTAGTAGACAGTCGTCCCAAAGAATGTAGGAAAGGATGTGTCCAGCACTCCTCCCAAGGGTCAATAAAAAAATGCCATTTATTAGATTAATTAAAAGCCCATGGACTAGGCTTTGAAATGCATAACAGTCTACACACGTATATTTTTTACATTTTTGTTCCTTTTTGATTTTTAATCTAATAAATTACAATTTTTTATTGAACCTCGGGAAGAGTGCTGAACAGATCTTTTCTACCATCGCTGGCCTCAGTAGTCGTTTAGTAGTTATATTTTTATTTTAATGTCCTTGACATCCCTCATTTGCTGCTATTCGGGTCTTTGTTGACCAGCTGCAGTGGTGATGTCACGCCGACAGTGCTGCAGTCGATCACAGACCCCGGGAGGGTACTTAAAGCTCACTTTGTTATTCTATATGTTGCTAAGCCTGTAGCTTAAAATGAGCTAAAAGCTGACAAGCCCTTTAAGGAAAATTCATCTCTGTCCATTAATGGGCTTTTCTTACAATGGGTAACTGATAAATGTCTGATCGTTGGGTGTTGGGGGAAGACTGCTACAATGGGGGTCAGGGCTCCCTATTGTTCCTAAGTGTGGAGTTGGAGGGTAGCGGTGGTTGTGTGCACCCTGCTGCTCCAATCTGTGTCTGTGACCATTATAAAGCCCTGTCTATTCCTGCCAAGGTTCTTGTTTGCTGTCACTTTTTTAGCTGATTCACGTGTTGTTCTTGTTGGACATCTTTGCTCCATTAGACCCGGCTTCAATGTCACATTACGATCTAGCCGACGATATGGTAATAAATAGGCATAAGGAAATGTCTGCCCTCCAATGCCGGTTTTCTTGACGTTGTAATTTTCAGTAAATGTGTGTTTTACACAAATCGTTGGTAGAAAGGCATATTACTAGGTGTATTTGTGTCTATTCGGGAGTAATGACCCTCTTGTGTATATTTTTTTTCCCCTGCAGTCATTTCAGGGAAGTCAAGGGCGAGCCTACCTCTTCAACTCTGTGTGAGTATTTCCGTACTCTAGCTTTTCTTTCTAAAAACTTTCACCCTACTCTTTACTGGTCAGATACATTGCAGGAAAAACAAGTTTAGTCCTGCCTGTATTTCAGGTATTTAACTTGAAGCTTGTGAATTTTTCCTTTGTTTTGCTTATGTTTTATATTTTCAGGGACAAAAAAATCTGACATACCTGCCTTTTTATTCTATTTTTTTTTTAGCAACTTTCCTATATCATGTTTACAAGAATAAACTCTATCTGCATCAATTATTAATGGGGTTGTCCACTGCTGAGAAACCCCATATTTGAACCCCTTTAAAAGCAGCCTGTCACCAGGTTTTCCCAATGTAAAGTATGGCCAGCACCTTTAAGACTACTTCTACAGCATTCTAGTATGCTGTATGTATGGCCACAATCCACTATGAAAGGCACAAAAAAGAGCTGTTGTTGTATTCTGACAACGGGGTCCAGTCTGATGGGCGTCTCCGGTCTTGATCTGGCGCCTCCTCTCTTACAAGCGCCGTCCTCCTTCCCTTCTTTCTGTGGGTGACGTATTCTCTGGCATCCACACAGTGTCCTCCATCACGCTCCTGCGCAGGCGCACTTCTCTCTGCCCTGCTGAGGGGGAACCAAGTACTGCAGTGCGCATATGCCGGGAAATGCCAAAGAGCGCTGATAACCCATAGGTAAAGTTGGCACATGCGCAATACAATGCTTTCCTCTGCCCTCGGCACAGCAGAGAGAAGTACGCATGTGCAGGAGCGCGATGGAGGACTCTGGATAATTTAGGACGTGTCATCCACACGAAGGAGGACGACGATTGTAAAACGAGAGGAGGCTCCGGGTCAAGACCGGAGACGTCCATCGGAGCAGACTGCACCGTCTG
The DNA here is from genome assembly GCA_033576555.1 of Oophaga sylvatica. NCBI lineage: Eukaryota > Metazoa > Chordata > Amphibia > Anura > Dendrobatidae > Oophaga > Oophaga sylvatica. The sequence continues at coordinate 777,594,420 of JARQOD010000001.1, read as the reverse complement.
TGAGTATAATAAAAGCTCTTTTTTGTGCTTTTCAGAGCCGATTGCAGACATGTAAGTAGTAGTACGCTGTAAAGTAAGGCTTAATGATGCTGGCCATTTTTATATGGGGAAAACCTGGTGACATGTTCCTTTTAAGGACGCAACCAATTTTCATTTTTGCTTTTTCATTTTTTTTCTCTCCATTTTCAATAGCTATAACTTTTTTTTTTTTTTCTCACTGAAAGATGTATGAGGGCTTGTTTATTGTGGGAGGATTTGCAAGTTTTGAATGACCGCATTAATTTTACCATATACAGCAAGGGGAAAATGTAAAAAAGAAAAATCCTAGTGCAGTGAAATGGTGACAATACTGCAATGCTGGCTTGCTTTTTAGATTTTATTTTTATGGCATTAATTGTGCAGTAAAAGAATGGCTATCAGCACAGTTCTCTAGGTCAGCATGACTACTATAATGACAAACTTAAGGTCATCTTTTGCTATTTTAGCAGCTTAAAATTTTTTTTAACTTTTGTTAAAAAAAAAAAAAAGGTTTGTTTCCAAGACCTGTACCTTTTCTTTCCCATCAATTGAGCTGTGAGAGGGTTTGTTTCTTTTTCTCGGTGAGCTATTATTTTTCTTCATACCATTTTGGGATAAGACCATGTTTTCATCGATTCTCACTGCTTCCTTTTGTGCTGTAGCTGTGACCGAAAAACTGCAGCTCTGGTGTTTTTCTTTTTTTTTTCTTTCCCTTTTAAAGCGCTTACCAGTCGGGGTAATTAATTTTATATTTTGATTCTGACTTTTATATTCTGACTTTTACAAATGCTGCATTACTAAATAGGTATATTTTTTACATTGGTGATTTGAATTTTTATGTGATTGTGGGGTGGGGGGTTCCTCCACTTTTATAATTTAGTCCTCTAAATCAAATCCATATCTGGCGTGACCACCCTTATCCTTCAAAACAGCATTAAAGCACCAATTCTACATACATTTGCGCACAGTTTTTGAAGGAACTTGGCTGCGAGGTCGATCCAAGGATCTTGGAAAGCTAATGACAGATCTTTTGTGGATTTAGGATGTGCAAATCCTTCTTCTCCATGTAATACCAGACTGACTTGATGGTGTTGACATCAGGCTCTATGGAGGCCATATCATCACTTCTAGGCCTTTTTGTTCTTCTTTACCCTAAAGATTGTTCTTAATAACATTGACTGTATGTTTGGAGTCATTGGCTTGAAATTTTTTGTCAATCAGTACAATCCGACACCTCTCTGACGGTTTTGCATGATGGATAAGTATTTCCACTAATCCTGATGAAATCCCCCTACTCCATTTGCTGAAATGAAACCCTAAACTTGCAAGGAGCCTCCACCATGCTTCATGTTCAGGCATTCTCCAGACCCAGAACAAACTCTCGTTACCCGAATTGCCGAAACCATACACCGACAGAAGATCTGTGCTCCTCAAAGATGCTTGGAACAACTTTCCTGTCCAGTTCCTCCAAAAACGATGAGCATGTGCACCTAGAAGTGACGTTTTGATGCTCCAAGGGCAAAGGGTGGTCACACCAAATATTGATGTGATTTAGAATTCTCTTTTGCTTGTTATCATTAAATTTTGCTAAAAATAAACAATTAGCACTTCTATATCTGGAAGAATCCTTACTTTATAACTTTTATTCCCCACAACTGCCTAAAACATTTGCACATTACTATAAATAATGTGTTTTAGACACTTTGTATATTGTATGGCAGAGGAAAGAGGTGGGCAGAATCTGTCAGACAGAGCTCACCACTGTGATACATTTGGTGCATTTCCTTCCGGCACACATCTTCTGAGACTTGTTTAATGGTTTTCTCTGTGTTCCCTCTTCATCAGTATCATCCTATTCGCCAATATGCACTTTGTAAATATAGCTGCCTCCCACCATGCCTCACAGACTGAATTCGGATCACACCTAGCCCCGGCTATTTTGGTCGGGAGTGCAAAGCTTTTCTCAGTCAGGTCATTTCCTTATTTATGATCTTGCGAGTAGCTGTCCAAACTGCTTGCTATAAATAGAGGGCGTGAGAAAGAAAGGTCGGCATCGGCGTCTCGCCTGTCCTGCCATGGAGCACCTGGCGGTGACCGCATCTGCTCGGAGTGTTTGTAGGTTCTACAAGCAGGAAATTCTCGAGGATTTGTCACCCGCTTGCTCGGTGTGTCTTACACAGTCAGATTAGGAAAGCATCTGAAATGCTTGCCAAGATTTGCTGCTTTGGAATCTGACTAAGCTCCTACCCCTGTGTCCTTATGTAGACAGAAGTGGCCTGCAAGTATTAACCCCTTTACGTTTCGATCTAAACATCCCTCATACACTATGGTCCATTTTACATGCATCCTCGGTGCTTGTATCTCTATACAACACATGAATGAGCAAGCAATTCCTCCTGGAGGCAGCCGTGGCAATGCATTGCTTACTCATCACAGCATCCGAAACTTTCCCCTATGAGTAGTGCTGCTATTAGTGCATGTCGCCCATCATCGGAAATCAAGATAACCCAGAAAAATAAGGCTTCAAGTAGAAATACATCTTACACTCTTATTTCTGTGCCTTCAGGGTTTCAGAGTTTTTTTTTTTTTGCTTTTTATTTCCTTTAAAATGGAGTTCAGACAAACCTTTCCGTAACTGCAATTGTGAATAATGTACAGAAAAAGGAAAAACAATGGAAAAAAATATAAATAAAAACTGCTTTTTAAAAATTATATACCCATTTGGTATCTGATTATGTCTACCATGAAAAAAATGGCCTAATGGTGTTCTTATATTGAATATTTGTCAGAATGGAAGTAGCAGCTGGGGTTAGTCCTAACAGTTTCGGGCACAGTTTTTCGTGTATGTTTGCATCCCATAAACGTGAATGGGGTTTCTACCATCCCCAATATCATGCAGCTACATTTCTGACCAAATTTCCTACTGCACTGCTGAAAAAAATGTGCCGTGGAGAAATGTGCCATGCCATTTATTTTGATCAGAGGCGCTGTTTATCACTTAAGTATATATATATATATATATATATATATATATATATATATATTTGTGTTTTTTTCTGTATTTATTTTTTGATCTTGTGACTGACAATCGCCTGCTTTTGTCTTGCAGGGTAAATGTCGGCTGTGGCCCAGCAGAAGAGCGGGTCCTTCTAACCGGGTTGCATGCAGTGGCTGATATATACTGTGAGAACTGTAAAACCACGCTCGGCTGGAAATATGTAAGTTATTAAATCAGAGCTCAGGGCATAAAACAGTTTCTGTTTAGGGAAAATATTTTCATAAAGAGCGTCTTTCATAGCGACTTGTGTAAGTGTAAAGTAAGTTGTAGAAATAAACAAGTCTCAAGGACATTACAAGGAAGAATTCCGCTTTTTGCTGACATAGCTTTTCATGTGCTCTGTTTTTCTAGCTGGAAGCAGTCGTTTTCTAGGGCCTTCCCTGGAAAGTCCAGCTGAACATGTAAATTGCTCACTTTTTCAGTCGGCAAAACGTTCAGTCTGGGTTATACAGCTATTCTTGCATACATTTTCATAGTGGGCACATCAGCTTCATCAGGTTTAACATCTGTTTAATGTATTGGGAAATCTATTGTTCGATCCACTTTAATTCCTGCCTCTAGTAAAGAAAGCACAAAAGGAGTCTGTGTTGCTAAATGAGAAAGACCTATGCCTCTCCTAATCATTTCTGTTAAAGGGAACACGTCACCTGGTTTTTGCTATGTAATCTGAAAGTATCATAATGTGGGGATAGAGACCCCGATTCCAGCGATGTGTCACTTACTGAGCTGATTGTTGTAGTTGTGATACAATTCCTGTTTTTTCTCCTGCAGATCTAGTAGTGTTGTGAAAGCTGAGCTCTGTGTAACCACACCCACACCCCTGATTGGTAGCTTTCTGTCAGTGTACACAGAAAGTTACCAATCAGTGCTGGGGGCGGGGTTACACAGAGGTGGAGGACTACATGGCACCAGACACTTAGTCCTCAATAATGTCTTGCTGGTTAAACCACCGATTTTATTGGAACTGCAACAAGCAGACCAGTAAGTGATACATCGCTGGAATCGGTGTCTCTGTTTCTACATCATAATGCTCTCAGAATAAATAGCAAAAACGTGCAGACCGATTTCCTTTAACATTTCCTGGCCATGTGCCCCTCACCAAAAACTAAGGCGTGGTAACATCAGGAATGTAGAGGCTAGGAAGGGTAATACGATTTGGGTTATGGCTTTTTGTACAGTAATTACACTTCCTTGTTTCCCACAGGAACATGCCTTTGAAAGCAGTCAGAAATACAAGGAAGGAAAGTTTATCATTGAACTGGCTCACATGATAAAAGACAATGGTTGGGAGTGAGTCCTGTCCTCTGCTCTGATCAGGTTGCATCACATTGAAACCTTTATTACAGGCAATGTAAGAACTGAACTGTGGATTTTGATGAAGAGCAACCGATTCAAATATTGAACTTTTCGATGAAAAATAAGTAACCTCATGGATTGGTAGAGTAGTAGCGTATGGACACGTAGTGGCTGGACTTGAATATCCACATGAAGGTTCCTTCTCCCTTTACTCTCCTCCCCCTGTGTACACGTATTCTTGTGTGTGATCAGCTGTAGCACACTGGAATAGGTCCTCCCCATCCTCCAACTTGTAAGCATCCGTGTCCTTGAGACGTCACTCAGCCGTGTTGGCTTGCAGTTATGTTTTTGTGCATGCCTAAATTCTCTGTTTTATCCTCCCACTACACATCTCAGCATCCCAGTCCCAAAGCTGAAGAAACAAGTGTGCATCGGACAAGAATCCACAAGGAGAAACAACCCACAACCTTCCAAGACTTGCGTCATGGAGCTTGCAGTCCTGGGACAGAAGACACCATGAATTCCAAGATGGTGTTTTCAAAGCCTTCAAGACGTCACTCTGTGCTGCTGTTAGGGTGTCTTTTTTCCAACGTGCAGAGAAGTGTCCGCGTCCAGTGATGTTCCTTTTTGGTTTACACTTGTTTAGAAAAATCCCAAGGATGGGGAACGGTTCTTGTGGTGAAGGAGAAAACCAACTAATATTGTGAGAATATTTCCTGCCCTAAAGATTATTTGCTCCAGACTAACGTTTCAGAAACCCTGTGCAGAGAAAAAAAAATGACAGAGTGGTCGAACAGCGGCTGCAGACCTCGTGTGGGAGCAAGGTGGTCTGCAGACATCAGACCTGTGTTATGGCTGGTTCCATAAACCATTAATTTAATGCACTGGATAAAGAGGGCATTTGATGTTAGGCATGCTCCCGCTTTTTTTGCACATTCACAATGTAGGGAATCTTTCTGGTGTAAAGGCCCCTCTTGTTTGTATAGTATATCCCCCATTTTGTGTAGGTAAGGTATTTAAGCCTTGGGGTGTGGGTGGTTTGCTGGTTAAATCTCTCCCAAAATATTTTGCATTTTTATCAAATGATGAACCTGAGCAACATTGGTAAATGTTACCTTCCATGTTACATTGCACAGTGCAGCTGCTGCGGAGGGAAGAAGGAAAGTGTGAACAGACTGAGCCTAACCTTCTACCATTGCCCTGTGTGCGGTATGGGTCCCAGGGGGCTGCTTTTCTTATGATAATAACTGTAAAGTACCCGTACATTTTATTATTTTTTTCCTACCTTTTTACAGGCTTCAATGAGATGAGACATAGACAATAGACATCTGCTCTTAACGTATTTGCTCTGCGCTTTTGTGGTTGATGTGGGCTTTGCATTACCATTGCTTATTTGTTTTGTTTTTTTTCCCCCTTTTTAATTACATGAAATTTAATATTATATCTTGTGCACATAACCTATTGGAAAGGTAGTAATGTATTCATGAGCTTTCTACAAGCTAGGGGTTTACAACAAAGAAGACCTTTTTTTTACTTTTGCAGGACCATTTTATTTTTCTATAAAACACTACCACTGCTGTTGGCACTTTGAATGGAATGATACTATGGAAATCCATGCAATAGCAATGCTGCGATCCGCTGTCCTGCGAAGACATATTCTATGTACTGCTAACGCTGTAGTAACTGACGCAATGCTGCTGCTTAATGCATTCTGTAGAGCTGGGCTGACCTGCACTTTATGCTTCACGTCACTATCAGCTAGTGCTTTCATGAGAGTTCTAAAAG
>JARQOD010000001.1:777558739-777588163 GCA_033576555.1 Oophaga sylvatica | reverse complement strand
ACTGAACGCAGACAAGAGAGATGGTTCGAAAATAATCGCACTAACCTTTTACTACCTCCCTCCTCAGCTAAGGAACCTTTGAGTAGGATCACAAGGGAACCAGAACCTGAACCCATGCAGGTGGACTCTTTACAAAGACGGGTTAGTGATGCACGCAAAGAACATCGTATAAAGGAAAATCTATGTTTCTACTGTGGTAAGTCAGGGCACTTCATTATAAACTGCCCCAGCCGTTCTCGTAAGACTACTGCAGCAGTCATTCACTGTGAGTGTTGCGAGAGGAGCTCTGTCATGTCCGAGCCTCAGGCTCCAGAGAGATCTGCTGCAAGAGATCTTGATTTCTCGGACTTAAACTCTGTTAGTTCTGGGGACGATGACGGTATAAACGCTGCAATTTTTCAAGTTTCCTCAGCGGTGTCCCAGCTGAGTTGTAAAAGAAACAATTCTCATTGCTTCCTTTCCATCAAACTCTGGGTTGACTCAGTCTGGGTGTCTAGCTCTGCTATGATCGACTCAGGAGCAAGTGGAAATTTTATGGATATCTCCTTTGCTCTGAAACAGGGGATACGTTCAGTGAAGAAGGCTACTCCAGTACAGATGGAGACTGTGGATGGCTCTCTACTGACTTCTGGACCAGTGGATCAAGAAACAGAGCCTTTGAGGGTCCTTATGGGTAAAGATCATCAGGAGAAAATGTCTTTTTTGCTTATCTCTTCTCCCCACTTTCCCATCATTCTAGGGCTACCATGGCTGCAGGCGCAGAATCCTACGATTAACTGGGAGACCAAGGAATTACACTTTCCGGAGAAACAGATGAGTCAAGGAATTTCAGCTTGCTCTGTTCCTAAAGGAACCATGTCAGTCCCTGAACTACCAGCTGTATACCAGGACTATGTGGATTTATGTGACAAGAAGAACGCTGATCAGCTTCCTCCTCACCGTCCATATGATTGTCCAATTGAATTATTGCCCAGAGCCGAGATACCTTTTGGTAAGATCTACCCCCTAGCGGGGCCCGAGCTAAAAGCTTTGAAGGATTATATAGACGAAAATTTAGCCAAGGGCTTCATACGCCCCTCTTCATCTCCCGCAGGTGCACCCATCTTCTTTGTGAAGAAGAAAGATGAATCTCTGAGACCCTGCATAGACTATAGGGAACTCAATAAGGTTACTATTAGAAACCGTTATCCATTGCCTTTAATCCCTGAGTTGTTGGAGAGAGTGCGGCATGCCAAAATTTTCTCTAAACTGGATCTCCGTGGGGCCTATAACTTGGTCCGTATTAGACCTGGGGATGAATGGAAGACTGCTTTCAGGTCACGCTATGGACACTTTGAATATCTAGTTATGCCTTTTGGTCTGAGTACCGCCCCAGCCACTTTCCAACACTTCGTGAATGATATCTTCAGGGATCTCCTAGATACATTTGTGGTGATTTATCTGGATGATATTCTAATTTTTTCTAACTCCACAGAGGAACATCATGGACATGTGAGAATGGTCTTAGAAGCCTAAGACAAAACCATCTCTACATCAAGCTTGAAAAATGTGAATTCCATAGGACCGAAATTCAATTTCTGGGGTATGTACTATCTACGCAAGGGATTAGTATGGATGGAAGCAAGACCCAAGCCATCAAGGATTGGCCAATTCCTAGAAATGTGAAGGAGGTGCAGCGTTTCATCGGGTTTGCCAACTTCTATAGACGTTTCATTAAGAATTTTTCTGAGGTAGTGTCACCTATCACCCAACTTACCCGGAAACAGTCTAGGTTCTCCTGGACCCCGCAAGCTCAGGAAGCATTTTCCTGTTTAAAGGATAAATTTACCACCGCACCTATCTTAGTACATCCCAACCCCGAGCTTGCCTTCATAATAGAGGTGGATGCTTCAGACTGTGCCGTTGGAGCTATACTCTCTCAGAGAACAGGTGAGAAGAATGTCTTGCATCCCTGTGCCTTCTTTTCCCAGCAGTTGTCTTCGCTGAGAGGAACTACGATGTGGGCAATAGAGAATTGTTGGCCATTATTGCCGCCTTCAAGGAATGGAGACACCTTCTTCAGGAGCTGCACAGCAAATAGTCGTCCTGACAGACCATCGTAACCTTGAATTTATCAGGTCGGCTAAGTGCCTGACTCCTCGCCAGGCTCGCTGGAATCTTTTCCTAAACCAATTTAATTTTGTCATTTCTTATAGACCAGGATCGCGCAATGGAAAGGCTGATGCACTCTCTAGGATTCATTCAGCAGAGACACGTCCACTTACTCCTCCTAAGACTATTCTTCCTGACTCTAGATTCCTGGGAGTGATTCATAATCAAGACCTACTTAAGGACATCAAGGAAGCATACCATGCGGATTCTTTGTTGGCTCAACCCCCAAGGGAGGTAAGTCTTGTCTTTAAGAATGGTGTGTGGATTCAGGGACAACGTCTGTATATACCTGAAACAGTCAGATTGAGAGTATTGCAACTCATCCACGATTCCAAGATAGCCGGGCATAGGGGAATTCTAAAGACACAAGAATTTCTTTCTCGTTTCTTTTGGTGGCCCACTTACAGGAAAAATGTCTTAAACTATGTCACTTCATGTGAAGTCTGTGCAAGATGCAAAACACCTCGCTCCTCACCAACTGGTCTGTTGCAACCTCTTCCCACCCCGTCCCGCCCGTGGGGATCCATTTCTATGGACTTCATTGTGGAGTTACCAACCTCTCAAGGGAAGAACACCATTCTAGTGGTGGTTGACCGTCTAACAAAGGCAGCTCATTTTATCCCTTGTGTCGGCTTACCCACTGCAAAACAGACATCAGACTTGATGATTAAGAATGTGTTTCGCTTACATGGAGTACCGGATGAGGTCATTTCGGATCGAGGGTGCAATTCACTTCAAGGTTTTGGCAAAATTTCTGTGCAGCATTGGACATTAAAGTAAACCTTTCTTCTGCTTTTCATCCCCAGACTAATGGACAGACAGAACGAACCAATCAGACCCTGGAGCAGTATCTCCGCTGTTTTATCTGCCACCTACAGGATGATTGGGTGGATCTACTTCCACTGGCTGAGTTCTCTTATAACAACTCTCAGAGCGCCTCCACTAAGCAGTCTCCTTTTTACTCCAATCTAGGTTATCATCCTAACATTCTTCCTCGATTTCCCATAGATACGCCCTTGCCGGCAGTGGCTGAAAGAATCACTTCTTTACAAAAGAATATGGATCTTCTAAAGGAAAATCTAGAATTGGCTCAGGAAAGGTACAAGAAAGCAGCAGATAAATTTTCGTAAACCTGCACCAGCTTTCAAGGTAGGAGATTTGATCTGGCTGTCAACCAGAAATCTTAAATTAAAGATTCCATCGTCTAAATTGGGACATAAGTACATTGGACCTTATAAGATCAATAAGATTATAAGTGCTGTTGCTTGTCGTCTTCAACTGCCCAGAACTATGAGAATCCACCCTGTCTTTCATGTATCCCTACTAAAGGCTGCAACACCCAATACGTTTCCTGGACGTTCTTCTCCTTGCCCTGACCCAGTGCTAGTCGATGGTCAGGAAGAATTTATGGTGGAAAGGATTCTAGATTCCAGGTTGTACAGAAATCAGTTGCAATATTTGATTAAATGGCAGGGCTACCCAGTGGAGGACAACTCATGGGAACCAGTCAATAATGTAAATGCTCCTCGCCTGCTCCGCCAGTTTCATCAGAGGTACCCTGACAAGCCTGGTCTGAGGTCATCCGGAGGTTGTCCCTAAGGGGGGAGTAATGTAAGGTTCTTTGTCTCTGTTGACATGTTCCTTGAAACTCAGTTTTCCGTCGGCCATTTTGCTTTCTGTCTTTCTGCAGCTCTTGCCCTCAGTTAATATGGAGTTTCCAGTTTTCATGTTCCCGCCCTGATTCTTCCCTCTTGCTTCTTAAGCAGCCTCAGCTGAACAATCAGTGCTCCTGAATCAAGCCTCAGTCAGTCTGTGACCTGACTCCTGGAAGCCTTGGACTTGTACTCCAGCTATTCCCTACTGAGGAACCTTGGAACACTTTTGGACTCTGGAAACCTGCTGTTTGGTGAATCCATGTTTGCAGAGGAATTACGGTACAGAGAAGAGATCCTGAACCTGCTTTGGAGATTTATTGTAGTGCTTGAAGTTACTCTGGCCTGCTGTGTCTCCTGTCGCTGTTCCTGCAAACTGTGTGAACTTTTCATCATGCTTGTATGAAGTAATACAAGTCATTTCATTTCAACCTAGTGTCTCCTGTGTTTTCCTCGCACCCAAGCACAAGACGCTATAGGAACTGTACACTATACATGACACCAAGACTTCTCCCGCGCTGCGCCAATCCTCTGAAATGCTCTACCCCAAGAAATTAGGACTATCCACAATTTGCATGGTTTCAGGCGCTCCCTCAAAACACATCTGTTCAGAGCGGCCTATCACATTCACTAATCAAAGTCATTCTCTGTGTAAGTGTGTGTGTGTGTGTAGCCCATTCACTATCTCCATCCATCCCTCACTCCCTCAAGATGGCTGGACCATCATTGTAAATGCACCATTGTATATACACACCTGTACTTTGTATCTCCCCCACCTCATTGTAGATTGTAAGCTCTCACGAGCAGGGACATCTTATTTTGCTTTAATTATTGTATCGTTAATGTTGTTACTTATGACTTATGTTTTGAAACTGTTAAACTGTAAAGTGCTGCGGAATATGATGGCGCTATATAAATAAAGATTATTATTATTATTGTTATTAACAAAAAAGTGTGTAACAACTGAAATTATGTCTTATATTCTAGGTTCTTCAAAGTAGCCACCTTTTGCTTTGATGACTGCTTTGCACACTCTTGGCATTCTCTTGATGAGCTTCAAGAGGTAGTCACCGGAAATGGTCTTCCAACAATCTTGAAGGAGTTTCCAGAGATGCTTAGCACTTGTTGGCCCTTTTGCCTTCACTCTGCGGTCCAGCTCACCCCAAACCATCTCGATTGGGTTCAGGTCTGGCGACTGTGGAGGCCAGGTCATCTGGCGTAGCACCCCATCACTCTCCTTCTTGGTCAACTAGCCCTTACACAGCCTGGAGGTGTGTTTGGGGTCATTGTCCTGTTGAAAAATAAATGATGGTCCAACTAAACGCAAACCGGATGGAATAGCATGCCGCTGCAAGATGCTGTAGTAGCCATGCTGGTTCAGTATGCCTTCAATTTTGAATAAATCCCCAACAGTGTCACCAGCAAAGCACCCCCACACCATCACACCTCCTCCTCCATGCTTCACGGTGGGAACCAGGCATGTAGAGTCCATCCGTTCACCTTTTCTGCGTCGCACAAAGACACGGTGGTTGGAACCAATGATCTCAAATTTGGACTCATCAGACCAAAGCACAGATTTCCACTGGTCTAATGTCCTTTCCTTGTGTTCTTTAGCCCAAACAAGTCTCTTCTGCTTGTTGCCTGTCCTTAGCAGTGGTTTCCTAGCAGCTATTTTACCATGAAGGCCTGCTGCACAAAGTCTCCTCTTAACAGTTGTTGTAGAGATGTGTCTGCTGCTAGAACTTTGTGTGGCATTGACCTGGTCTCTAATCTGAGCTGCTGTAAACCTGCGATTTCTGAGGCTGGTGACTCGGATAAACTTATTCTCAGAAGCAGAGGTGACTCTTGGTCTTCCTTTTCTGGGGCGGTCCTCATGTGAGCCAGTTTCTTTGTAGTGCTTGATGGTTTTTGCAACTGCACTTGGGGACACTTTTTTTTCGGACTGACTGACCTTCATTTCTTAAAGTAATAGTGGCCACTCGTTTTTCTTTACTTAGCTGCTTTTTTCTTGCCATAATACAAATTCTAACAGTCTATTCAGTAGGACTATCAGCTGTGTATCCACCAGACTTCTGCACAACACAACTGATGGTCCCAACCCCATTTACAAGGCCAGAAATCCCACTTATTAAACCTGACAGGGCACACCTGTGAAGTGAAAACCATTTCCGGTGACTACCTCTTGAAGCTCATCAAGAGAATGCCAAGAGTGTGCAAAGCAGTCATCAAAGCAAAAGGTGGCTACTTTGAAGAACCTAGATTATAAGACAAAATTTCAGTTGTTACACACTTTTTTGTTAAGTATATAAATCCACATGTGTTAATTCATAGTTTTGATGCCTTCAGTGTGAATTTACAATTTTCATAGTCATGAAAATACAGAAAAATCTTTAAATGAGAAGATGTGTCCAAACTTTTCGTCTGTACTGTATATCTATAGTGCCAACATATTCTGCAGCACTTTTCAATTCAGGGAGAACTTGTACAAACAAATTACTTTTTCTGGTCAGTAACATTATATAAATTACTTTATCAACAGTGTTTTCACATAGGAATAGGATATGCTACTAGTTAAGCTGAACACATTGTTCATTTATTAGTCTGGCTGGTCAGACAAAATGGACAGTGCACAGAAACAAAGCTTCATGCAGCATGAGCATAAACCCCATAACAATCCCCTGACCTAACATAACAAATGGGAGAAAGTGCTGGAGGCTGGAAGTGCTGAGTGTCCCTGAACTGACAGGAGAGGACAGGGTTTCATGGGTGGGAAGGGGAGGAGGTAATATAAACAAATGGGATACATTATTTTGACGTCCTCGTACAAATGGTTGCAGAAATGACACTATAATGGGAAATTCACATACAGAATTTTTTTTTTCACAGAAATGTCTGCAACTCTCCCTCTTGCAGAAATTAATTGTTTTCTACAACCCCCCAAATAAAGAAAAATACATCAGTCAAAATTGCTCTTTTGTTCCAGCTCTCCAGTTGACAAGTCCAAACAAGGAAGGACGGGATACATGGCAAGTCGGCCAGTAATTTAAGAGGGACGCAACATGTTTGACACTATGACCCCTCTCTGTCACAGTCCACAGCTGTTTTCAGACAGATAAATCCACCTCAAATACTCCTAGTGATCATTCCCTTAGGCTACTTTACCTTCTTTCAGCAGAAACACAGCCGTTCTGCAAAGTCAAAATTAGATCACCATAGAACCCTGTACAGTTTTTTAAGCAGGAGCTAAAAAAAAGGTTTAAAGGGAGTTTCAGACACAGTGGGGCCAGTTCATCAACGCTTCTACTCCAGAAAACTGATGTCAAAGCATTGTGAAGTTGCAAATTTTGCCGTTTACAGGCCAGTCTAATCAAATGGGCAGAGCTGGCAAAGAGCCGATACGGGATGAGCCAGGGTATGGCAATGGCGGCCCTTCAAATTCATCAACTTTGTCAGCATTTTGTACTCCAGAAATGCTACTCTACTCTAGTATGGAGGCGCTGATCATTCAGATAAGGGACCGAATTCATTAAGTGGCATGCACTTCTTAATAAATTTGGCTCCTTCTACTCCAGCAAGACTGTCATAACGCGAGTTTGAGTTATACCAGTCTTGATGAATTGACCCCAGTGTTTTCATAAAAATTGGCATTATTGTTGATGCAGTTTCTGAGACAAAACTAGAAGTTGACTAACAGGAAAAAGTAAAATGGAGGCCATACACATGAGATAGCTGTGGGCCAAATGAGTGTTTGGATGACGTGCTCTCTCCGGACTCACCCATGGAACATCTGCAAGGAGTTTGTATGTTCTCCCCGTGTTTGCGTGGGTTTCCTCCGGGTACTCCGGTTTCCTCCCACACTCCAAAAACATACTGATAGGGAATCTAGATTGTGAGCCCCATCGGGGACAGTGAGGATAATGTGTGCAAAAACTGTAAAGCGCTGCGGAATATGTTAGCGCTATATAAAAATAAAGATTATTATTATTATGGATCCTCGGCCAAGTGTTCTTGTGCTTTGAAAGATTGATGGCAGACACATGTGGCAGCAGATTTTTGCCCTAGAACAAGAAGATTGGCCCTACTCTTTTTTACCAACATTGGTGAGAGTTAGGGGAGAGTTAGGGAGCTTTCATACACATTAGGTTAGGACAACTTTCATCTAATGTGTGATGGGACCTTAAAGGGGTTGTCCACTACTGGACAATCCCACCTTAATTCAGGGCCCCAATTAAGATGAATACAATGCATATTCACCTTCCAGAGCTGCGCAATTCCAGCGATTGTTCCTACAGTGTGACATGACAACAATGGACGCGGTTTGTGTAAAATCACAGTGTGAGCAGGTTGCGGGATGCAGTGACGGACAGGAGACAGAACAAGGGTTAACAGCTTTACTTAACTGGGGAATATTCCACGCAGGGAGACAAACAGTTAAAGGGAGACAAAAACAGTTCAGATGCAAAAAGATGTGCAGAGTCAGTGAAAAACAGGGTCAAGGTAATGGCAGGTCGTGTAAGATAAACTTAGCCTGTCAAACGTCTTCCAGGCTGTGGCAGTTACGGTGCAGGTGATGGCGTCAACAACAGCTGGCGCAGGGCTGCTCCGGTGAGGTCCTTAAGAAACCAATGACGGGCATCCTGGTTGAAGCGGATAGTGTTGTGAATACCTTGGAGACAACTTCTGAGCTGGGGCTCCCTCCGGTGGTTGCTGAGGGTAATGAACTAATTACTGAATGGCCTTCAGCTGGCTCTGAATGGTATGATATAAGTGACCTGAGTTCCCAGCAGCCTTGCCGGTAATCAATTGTTCCTCCTGCTCTTGCTTGGAGCATATCTTGCTTTCCTGATCTCATTCAGATAAGTGTTTTGCTTTTTTTTTCCTCTGTTGGATTTTCACTGCTGGTTTGCTGCTTGCAGTGGACTGCAGCCTGGTCCCCTTTTGGGGTCTTGCGCTGCAATTGTGCTCATTGTGTGTTTGCATTTTTGCTTTGTTCCTTTGTCACTTTTTATTTGTTGTGTTGCTGTGTGTTACACCAGACATCTGATTTAGGTGGTAGAAATCGTGTGATCTCAGGTTTTTTTTGTTAATCAGAAGTGTTGGTATTTTTGTCAGGGTTTTTTTGGGTTGCAGTCAGAATTCTTTCCTATACTTTTCTATCTAGACAGATTGGGCCCCAGCATTTGCTCATTCTATTTTCTGTCTGTGTCCGTGTTTTCTTCTTGTCTAACCGCCATTACATGTTCGGAGGCTTCCTATTTCTTTGGGGATTCTGCTCCGGGGCAGATAGCATTCATCTTTCTGCCTTTAGGTGTAGCTATCTCTCCGGCTGTGACGAGGCGTCTAGGATCACCGTAGGTACGCTCCACGGCTACTTCTAGTGTGGCGGTTAGTTTAGGTTACTGCAATCCAATAGTTTCCAGCCTCTCTGGTGTATTGCTACTTTGGCTTTTTTTTGCAGTTTCTCCTCAGCTACCGAAACATAACAGTATTACCGGCCAGACTGAAAATTATATGGTACTCACAGAAGGGAAAAACAGTAAAGAGGAAAAAGTTTGTTACATTTTTTTTTTCCCTCTTTTTCTCTGGGTGCTAAGGAGGAATTTTTTTTTTCTCTCAATGGAGTTTGCACAGTTGTCTGGCCGTGTGGATCAGCTTGCCACTGAGGTTCAGAGTATTGCTACCTATCTTGCTAGGTTGCCAGTTGTGGAACCTAGGATCCCCATGCGAGATTTATTTTTGGGGGATCGGTCTAAACTTCTGAATTTCAAAAATAACTGTGAGTTGTTTTTTGCCTTAAAGCCTAAGTCCTCAGGGAACGCAGCACAGCAGGTTCAAATTGTCATCTCTCTGCTACGCGGCGACCCTCAGGATTGGGCTTTTTCCCTGACACCTGGGGATCCTGTTTTGAATGATGTTGATGTATTTTTTCAGGCTCTGGGTTTATTGTACGATGAACCTAATGTCACTGATCAAGCTGAAAAGTCCTTGTTGGCATTAAATCAGGGTCGTGAAGACGCTGAGCTGTACTGTCAGAAATTTCGAAAATGGACAGTCCTGACCAAATGGAATGATGATGCTTTGGCAGCCTTTTTTCGGAAGGGTCTGTCAGAAAATGTAAAGGACGTTATGGTGGGATTCCCTGTTCCCTCTGGTCTCAATGATTCTATGTCTTTGGCTATTCAAATTGACAGACTTTTGCGTGAGCGCAGAGGTATGCGTGAGATAGTGTTGCCTTGTGAGCCAGCTCCTGAGCCCATGCAGTGTGATGGAGTGACTTCTGGGCTCAGCGTCATGAGTTTTGAAAGCGCAATGGATTATGTTTCTACTGTGGTGACGCTTCTCATGCTATTTCAGTCTGCCCTAAGCGGGGAAGATGTTTGCGCGCTCTGTTGTCTTGGGTAGTGTTCAGACTAAATTTCTGTTGACTGTTACCCTGATTTGCTCCCTGTCCACATTTCGGCTCAGGCTTTTGTTGATTCAGGAGCAGCTATTAACCTGATGGATTTTGACTTTGCCAAACGTTGTGGGTTTCCCATGATACCCCTGCGGAAGTCTATTCCTTTACTGGGCATTGATTCTACCCCTTTGGCGGAGAATAAACCCCAGTTTTCTACTCAGGTGATAATGAGGGTTGAACCAGATCATCAGGAGAGTTGCAAATTTCTGGTGTTGCATAATCTGCATGACATTATTGTACTGGGTTTCCCTTGGTTACAGACTCATAATCCTGTTTTGAATTGGAAATCTGTGTCTGTGACCAGTTGGGGCTGCCAATGTGTTAATACTGACACTCCTGTTTTTTCTGCCTCTCCCCAGTCTCAGAATGTCCCTGACTTTTTGACTGATTTTTCTGATGTGTTTAGTGAAAGTAAATCTGCATCCTTACCTCCTCAAAGGAGCTATGATTGCGCTATTGAGTTAGTGCCTGGTGGTAAATTTCCTAAAGGTCGCCTTTTTAATTTATCTGTACCTGAACACGATGCTATGCGATCTTATATCAAGGAGTCATTGGAGAAGGGTCATATCAGACCATCCTCCTCACCCTTGGGCGCCAGTTTTTTCTTTGTGGCCAAAAAAGATGGTTCATTGAGGCCGTGTATTGATTTTCGCCTCCTGAATAAGATCACTGTTAAATATCAATATCCGTTACCTTTGATTTCTGACCTATTTTCCAGAGTGAAAAGTGCTAGTTGGTTTACCAAGCTTGACCTCAGGGGGGCGTATAATCTTATTCGCATTAAGCACGGGGATGAATGGAAGACGGCGTTTAATACACCAGAGGGGCATTTTGAGTACCTAGTGATGCCTTTTGGGCTTACTAATGCCCCTTCCGTCTTTCAATCCTTCATGAATGATATTTTCAGGGATTTTGTGGATAAATTTCTGATTGTTTATTTGGATGATATCTTGATTTTTTCCAATGACTGGGACTCTCATGTGAAACATGTTCGGACTGTGTTCCAGATTTTGAGAGAGAATGCACTGTATGTGAAGGGATCAAAGTGTTTTTTTGGCGTACAGAAGGTCTCATTTCTGGGACTCATTTTGTCTCCGTCTGTTATTGAAATGGACCCGGTCAAGGTTCAAGCCATCTGTGATTGGGTTCAACCTACTTCATTGAAGGCTCTTCAGAGATTTTTGGGTTTTGCCAATTTTTATCGCAAATTTATTGGTAATTTCACCGGTATTGTTAAACCATTGACTGATTTGACCAAAAAGTGTTCCGATGTGGTGAATTGGCCTCATGAGGCAGTTTCTGCGTTTCAGGAACTTAAGCAGAGATTTATTTCTGCTCCTGTTCTACAGCAGCCTGATGTTTCTCTGCCGTTTCAGGTGGAGGTTGATGCCTCTGAGATTGGGGCAGGTGCCGTTTTGTCCCAAAGGGATCCAGAGACCTCTAAGAGTAACCCTTGTGCCTTTTTCTCTCGAAAATTTTCTCCAACTGAACGTAATTATGACGTGGGTAATCGGGAGTTATTGGCCATGAAGTGGGCCTTTGAAGAGTGGAGACATTGGCTGGAAGGAGCCAAACATCAGGTGGTGGTCCTCACGGACCATAAGAACCTGGTTTATCTCGAGTCAGCCATGCGACTTAATCCTAGACAGGCCAGGTGGGCCTTGTTTTTCACACGTTTTAATTTTGTGGTTTCTTTTCTTCAGGGCACTAAGAATGTTAAAGCGGATGCCCTCTTGAGGAGTTTCTTTGCAGATTCTCCTGAGTTATCTGATCCTGCTGTTATTTTGAAAGAGGGTGTAGTTCTTTCTGCCATCTCGCCCAATTTGAGACTGGCTCTGGAGGGGTGTCAGGAGAATAAACCTGAGCGCTGCCCTGTTGGGAAATTGTTGGTACCAGAGACTTGGTGAGTCGGTCCTTTTGGTGGCCTACTTTGTCTCGTGACGTCAGAGACTTTGTGCAGTCCTGTGGGACTTGCTCTCGTTCCAAGCTTTGCTCTCGTTTTAGTGGTTTGTTAATGCCATTACCTGTACCCAAAAGGCCATGGACCCATATTTCTATGGATTTTATTTCCGACCTTCCTGTCTCTCAGAGAATGACCGTTATCTGGGTAATCTGTGATAGGTTTTCCAAGATGATACATCTTGTGCCATTACCTAAGTTGCCTTCCTCCTCCGAATTGGTGCCTTTGTTCTTTCAGCACGTGGTTCGGTTACATGGCATTCCTGAGAATATTGTGTCTGACAGAGGAGTCCAGTTTGTTTCCAGATTTTGGAGGACATTTTGTTCTAAACTTGGTGTTCAGTTATCTTTCTCCTCTGCATTTCACCCTCAGACCAATGGACAAACCGAGAGAACAAACCAGACCTTGGAGACTTATTTGAGATGTTTTGTGGCTGCTGATCAAGATGACTGGGTCTCTTTTTTGCCTTTGGCTGAGTTTGCTCTTAATAATAGGGCTAGCTCTGCCACCTTGATGTCTCCATTTTTCTGCAATTCTGGGTTTCACCTTCGATTTTCTTCAGGACAGGCGGAGGCTTCTGTCTGTCCGGGGTTGACTCTATTGTGCAGCGTACTATGCAGCAGATTTGGGACCAAGTAGTGGAGAGGTTGTCTCTCTCTCAAGAGAAGGCCCAGCGGTTTGCCAACCGGCATAGGACTGATGGTCCTCTGTTATGTTAGGTAGCTGAGGAGGACAGGAACAACAGCCGGGCAGCCGAACACCTGAGATGTTGGTAACTGATGGGTTGCAGATTCCTAAACTAACCACACAACTAGAGGTAGCCGTGGAGCGTTCCTACGTTGATCCTAGACGCCTCGTCACAGCCTGAGAGATAACTACACCTAAAGGCAGAAAGATGAAAGCTATCTGCCCCGGAGCAGATCCCCAAAGAAAATAGGAAGCCCCCAAACATGTAATGGCGGTTAGACAAGAAGAAAGCACGAACACAGACAGAAAATAGAATGAGCAAACGCTGGGGCCACAAGCTGACTAAATAGGATAGGACAGGAGAGATTACTTTCTGCAACCCAGAAAACCCTACAAAAATCCAACAATTCTGATTACAAAAATACTGAGATCACACGATCTCGCCACCCACTAAATCAGATCTCAGTGTGAACAAAACCAAGCCGCAGCCACTGAACAAACAGGAAAAAGAAAATGAACAAATAACAGTGGCTTCAGATAAACTGAGAGGAGCACAAGCCCCCCGGAGGGGACCTGGCTGACCTCCACTGAAGTGCAGGGAACAATGCAAAAAGCAAGCACAAAAATAAAATCAGAAAATATCTTATCTGATAGCAGAAGATGCAGGCAAGACTCAGCAAACTTCCAAATGAACCAGGAACCACAATTGAGACAAGAACAATTGATCACCGGCGACCATCATGGGAGGGAACCTCCCTTATATCAGACCAGTTAGTGAACCCAGATTGCCATTCCTCGCTGAAAGGTTCAGTACTGTCTGTAACCACCAGAGGGAGCCTCTGCTCAGAAACCATCTCTAGCACATTTATAACAGTCCTCGTTTTAAAGTGGGGGACTTGGTTTGGTTGTCCTCAAGAAATATCCCTATGAAGGTTGCATCTCCAAAATTTAATCCAAGGTTCATTGGCCTTATAAGATCATGGAAATTATTAATCCTGTTTCCTTCCGTTTGCTTCTTCCAGGGACATTTAAGATCCATAACGTGTTCCACAAGTCCTTAGTGAAGAGGTTTATCGAGCCAGTGGTTCCTATGGCTGCGCCTCCTGATCCTGTTTTGGTTGAGGGCAATTTGGAGTATGTGGTTGAGAAAATATTGGATTCTCGTTTTGCTAGATGGAAACTCCAGTATTTGGTTAAGAGGAGAGGTTATTGTTATGATTTGGTAGCTGAGGATTGCAGGTAAAAAAGGCAATACACCAGAGCAGTTGGAATCTATGAGATTGCAGTACCGTGACTAACCACCACAACTAGAGGCAGCCGTGGAGCATTCCTACGTTGGTCCTAGACGCCTCGTCACAGCCTGAGAAACTAACTATACCTAAAGATAGAAAGAGGAAAGCTATCTGCCCCGGAGCAGATCCCCAAAGAACATAGAAAGCCCCCAAACATGTAATGGCGGTTAGACAAGAAGAAATACTGACACAGATAGAAAATAGTATGAGCAAACGTTGGGGCCCAAACTATCTAAATAGAAAAGGATAGGAAGGGCACTTACTGCAATCCCAAAAAACCCTGAAAAGCACCAACTCTACTAATTTCAAAAACACCTGAGATCACACGACCTCTACCACCTAAATTAGTTCTCTGGTGTAACAAAATCAAAACAGCAGCCACTGAAAAAACTGGAAAAAGCAAATGTACAAAACATCAGTGGCTGAACTAAACTGAGAGGGCAAAAGCCCCCGGAGGGGACCCTGAAGGCCCCCACAGAAGTGCAGGACAAAATGCAAAAATAAAGCACAAAAACAAAAAGAAGAAAATGTCTTATCTGTTAGCAGGAGATGCAGACACGACACAGAAGGCTACAAAGGAAACAGGAATCAAGGATTGAGACCAGAACAATTGATCACCGGCAACCCTGATGGGAAGGTGACTCCCTTAAATAAGACCAGTCAGTAACACCTGATTCCCAATCCTCACAATCTTCACTGGACAGTCCAGTACCGCTTGTAACCACCAGAGGGAGCCTCTGCTCAGAACTCATTTCAAGTCCATTCACAACAGTACCCCCCCCCTTGAGGAGGGGTCACCGAACCCTCACTTGAGCAACCAGGTCGGTCAGGATGAGTTCTATGATACGGACGGATGAGTCTCCTAGCATGGCTGTCCGAAGTAAACACCCAAGAATTGTCTTCCTGACCATAACCTCTCCACTTAACCAAATACTGGAGTTTCCGTCTAGAAAAACGAGAATTCAATATTTTCTCAACCACAAACTCCATATTGCCCTCAACCAGAACAGGGTCAGGAGGCAAAGCAGTAGGAACCACTGGCTCAACAAACCTCTTCAACAAGGACTTGTGGAACACGTTATGGATCTTAAATGTCCCTGGAAGAAGCAAACGAAAAGAAACAGGATTAAGAATCTCCATGATCTTATAAGGTCCAATGAACCTAGGCTTAAATTTAGGAGATGCTACTCTCATAGGAATATTTTTTGAGGACAACCAGACCAAGTCCCCCACTTTAAACCGAGGACCATCAGTCCTATGCCGGTTAGCAAACCGCTGGGCCCTCTCCTGAGAGAGGGACAACCTCTCCACTACCTGGTCCCAAATCTGTTGCATACGCTCCACAACAGAGTCAACACCTGGACAGGCAGAAGCCTCCGTCTGTCCTGAAGAAAATCGAGGGTGAAACCCAGAATTACAGAAAAATGGAGACATCAAAGTGGCAGAGCTAGCCCTATTATTAAGAGCAAACTCAGCCAAAGGCAAAAAAGAGACCCAGTCATCCTGATCAGCAGATACAAAGCATCTTAGATAAGTCTCCAATGTCTGGTTTGTTCTCTCAGTTTGACCATTGGTCTGAGGATGAAACGCCGAGGAGAAAGACGACTGAACACCAAGCTTAGAACAAAAGGTCCTCCAGAATCTGGAAACAAACTGGACTCCTCTGTCAGACACAATGTTCTCAGGAATGCCGTGTAAACGAACCACGTGCTGAAGGAACAAAGGCACCAATTCGGAGGAGGAAGGCAACTTAGGTAATGGCACAAGATGTATCATCTTGGAAAACCTATCACAAATCACCCAGATGACGGTCATTCTCTGAGAAACAGGGAGGTCGGAAATGAAATCCATAGAGATATGGGTCCATGGTCTCTTGGGCACAGGCAATGGCATCAACAAACCACTAGAGCGAGAGCAAGGCTTGGAGCGAGAGCAAGTCCCGCAGGACTGCACAAATTCCCTGACATCACGAGACAAGGTAGGCCACCAAAAGGACCGACCAACCAAGTCTCTGGTACCAAAAATTCCGGGATGACCGGCCAACGCGGAACAATGAATCTCAGACATCACACTCTTTTTCCACTGGTCTGGGACAAACAATTTCCCAACAGGGCAGCGCTCGGGCCTATCCTCCTGACACCCCTCCAGAGCCAGTCTCAAATTGGACGAGATGGCGGAAAGAACTACACCTTCTTTCAAAATAACAGAAGGATCAGATACCTCAGGAGAGTCCGCAAGGAAACTCCTCGAGAGGGCATCCGCCTTAACATTCTTAGTGCCAGGAAGAAAGGAAACCACAAAATTAAAACGTGTGAAAAACAAGGCCCACCTGGCCTGTCTAGGATTAAGTCGCTTGGCAGATTCCAGATAAACCAGATTCTTATGGTCCGTAAGGACCACTACCTGATGTTTGGCTCCCTCCAGCCAATGTCTCCACTCTTCAAAAGCCCACTTCATGGCCAATAACTCCCGATTACCCACGTCATAATTACGTTCAGTAGGAGAAAATTTTCGAGAGAAAAAGGCACAAGGGTTACTTTTAGAGGTCTCTGGATCTCTTTGGGACAAAACGGCACCTGCCCCAATTTCAGAGGCATCAACCTCCACCTGATATGGCAGAGAAACATCAGGCTGCCGTAGAACAGGAGCAGAAGTGAATCTCTGCTTAAGTTCCTGAAATGCAGAAACTGCCTCAGGAGGCCAATTCACCACATCAGAACCCTTTTTGGTCAAATCAGTTAATGGTTTAACAATAACCGAGAAATTACCAATAAATTTACGATAAAAATTGGCAAAACCCAAAAATCTTTGAAGAGCCTTTAATGAAGTAGGTTGGACCCAATCACAGATGGCCTGAACCTTGACCGGGTCCATTTCAATAACAGATGGGGACAAAATGAATCCCAAAAATGAGATCCTCTGTACGCCAAAAAAACACTTTGATCCCTTCACATACAGAGCATTCTCTCTCAAAATCTGGAATACAGTTCGAACATGTTTCACATGAGAGTCCCAGTCATTAGAAAAAATCAAGATATCATCCAAATAAACAATCAGAAATTTATCCACAAAATCCCTGAAAATGTCATTCATGAAGGACTGGAAGACAGAAGGAGCATTAGTGAGCCCAAAGGGCATCACAAGGTACTCAAAATGCCCTTCAGGGGTGTTAAATGCCGTCTTCCATTCATCCCCGTGCTTAATGCGAATAAGGTTATATGCCCCCCTGAGGTCAAGCTTGGTAAACCAAGTAGCGTTTTTCACCCTGGAAAACAGGTCAGAAATCAAGGGTAACGGATATTGATATTTCACAGTAATATTGTTCAAAAGACGATAATCAATACACGGCCTTAATGAACCATCCTTTTTGGCCACAAAGAAAAAACCGGCACCTAAGGGTGAAGAGGATGGTCTGATATGACCCTCTCCAATGACTCCTTGATATAAGACCGCATAGCGTCATGTTCCGGTACAGACAAGTTAAAAAGGCGACCTTTAGGGATTTACTACCAGCACTAATTCAATGCGCAGTCATAGCTCCTATGGGAGGCAAGGATGCAGATTTACTTTCACTAAACACATCAGAAAAATCAATCAAAAAGTCAGGAACATCCTGAGCCTTGGGGGAGGAAGAAAAAACAGAGTGTTGGTATTAACCACATTGGCACCCCAACGGTTACAGACACAGATTTCCAATCCAAAACAGGATTATGAGACTGTAAACCAAGGGAAACCCAGCACGATAATGTTATGCAGATTATACAGAACCAAAAATTTGCAGCTCTCCTGATGATCAGGTTCAACCCCCCATTATCACCTGAGTAGAGAACTGAGGTTTATTCTCAGCCAAAGGGGTAGAATCAACCCCAGTAGGGAATAGACTTCTGTAGGGGATCAAGGGAAACCCCGCAACGTTTAGCAAAATCAAAATCCATCAGTTTAATAGCTGCTCCCGAATCAACGAAAGCCTGAGCAGAAAATGAGGACAGAGAGCATATCAAGTAACAGTTAATAAAAACTTAGTCTGAACACAAACCCAAGACAACTGAGCGTGCAAACGTCTTCCCCGCTTAGGGCAGACTGAAATAGCATGAGAGGCATCACCACCAGTAGAAACATAACCCATTGCGCTTTCGAAACTCATGACGCTGTGCCCCAGAAACCACTCTATCACACTGCTGGTTCAGAAGCAGGTTCACAAGGCAACACTTTTCCCCATGCATACTTCTCCGCTCACGCAAACGTCTGTCAATTTGAATCGCTAATGACATAGAATCATTGAGACCAAGGGGAAAGGGAATCCCCCATAACATCCTTTACATTATCTACAGACCCTTCCGAAAAAGGCTGCCAAAGCGTCGTCATTCCATTGGTCAGGACTGCCCACCTGCGGAATCTCTGACAGTATAACTCAGCGTCATCAAGCCCCTGATTTAAATGCCAACAAGGGCTTTTTCAGCTTGATCAGTGACATTAGGCTCATCGTACAATAACCCCAAGGCCTGAAAAAATGCATCAACATCACTCAAAAACAGGATCCCCAGGTGTCAGGGAAAAAGCCCAATCCTGAGGATCGCCGCGCAGGAAAGAGATGACAATTTGAACCTGCTGCGCTGCGTTCCCTGAGGACTTAGATTTTAAGGCAAAAAACAATTACAATTATTTTTGAAATTCAGAACTTGGCTCGACCCCCAAAAAACAAATCTGGGATGGGAATCCTAGGTTCCACAACAGGCAACCTAGCAAGATAGGTAGCAATACTCCGAACCTCATGGCAAGCTGATCCACACGGCCAGACAACTGTGGCAAACTCCATTGAGAACAAAATCCTCCCCAAGCACCCAGAGATACAGAGGGGAAAAAAAAAAAAAAATGCAACAAACAGAAAAATACTCTGACAACTCTGACAACCTTTTTTTTCTTTCACAATATTTTTCCCTTCTGTGAGTACCATATAATTTTCAGTTTTGGCGGTGATATTGTTATGAATTTGGTAGCTGAGGAGTGCAGGTAAAAAGGCAAACACCAGAGCAGTTGGAATCTATGAATAGCAGTACCCGACTAACCACCACAACTAGAGGCAGCCGTGGAGCGTTCCTACGTTGGTCCTAGACGCCTCGTCACAGCCTGAGAAACTAACATACCTAAAGATAGAAAGAGGAAAGCTATCTGCCCCGGAGCAGATCCCAAAGAACATAGAAAGCTGTTGTGAATGGACTTGAATGATTCTGAGCAGAGGCTCCCTCTGGTGGTTACAAGCGGTACTGGACTGTCCATGAAGATTGTGAGGAGTGGGAAACAGGTTTACTGCCTGGTCTTAATAAGGGAGTCGCCTTCCTATCAGGTTGCCGGTGATCAATTGTTCTAGTCTCAAACCTTGATCCTGTTTTCCTTTGTACCTGCCGTGTCATGTCTGCATCTCTGCTAAACAGATAAGACATTTTCTTCTTTTTTGTTTTTGTGCTTGATTTTTGCATTTTGTCCTGCACTTTGTGGGGCCTTCAGGGTCCCCTCCGGGGCTTTTGCCCTCTCAGTTTGGTTCAGCCACTGATGTTTGTACTTTTGCTTTTTCCAGTTTTTTCAGTGGCTGCTGTTTTGATTTTGTTACACCCTAGAACTAATTTAGGTGGTAGAGGTCGTGTGATCTCAGGTGTGTTTGAAATTAGTAAGTTGGTGCTTTTTCAGGGTTTTTTGAATTGCAGTAAGTACCCTCCTATCCTTTCCTATTTAGATAGTTTGGGCCCCAACGTTTGCTCATTCTATTTTCTGTCTGTGTCAGTATTTCTTCTTGTCTAAACGCCATTACATGTTGGGGGCTTTCTTTGTCTTTGGGATCTGCTCCGGGGCAGATAGCTTTCCTCTTTCTATCTTTTAGGTGTACTAGTTTCTCAGGCTGTGACGAGGCGTCTAGGACCAACGTAGGAACCTCCACGGCTGCCTCTAGTTGTGGTGGTTAGTCAGGGTATTGCAATCTCTTAGATTCCAACTGCTCTGTGTATTGCCTTTTTTACCTGCACTCCTCAGCTACCGAAACATAACAGAAAGCCCCCAAACATGTAATGGCGTTAGACAAAGAAGAAAATACTGACACAGACAGAAAATAGTATGAGCAAACGTTGGGCCCAAACTATCTAAATAGAAAAGGATAGGAAGGGCACTTACTGCAATCCCAAAAAACCCTGAAAAGCACCAACTCTACTAATTTCAAAAACACCTGAGATCACACGACCTCTACCACCTAAATTAGTTCTCTGGTGTAACAAAATCAAAACAGCAGCCACTGAAAAAACTGAAAAAGCAAATGTACAAAACATCAGTGGCTGAACTAAACTGAGAGGGCAAAAGCCCCCGGAGGGGACCCTGAAGGCCCCCACAGAAGTGCAGGACAAAATGCAAAAATAAAGCACAAAAACAAAAAGAAGAAAATGTCTTATCTGTTAGCAGGAGATGCAGACACGACACAGAAGGCTACAAAGGAAACGGGAATCAAGGATTGAGACCAGAACAATTGATCACCGGCAACCCTGATGGGAAGGCGACTCCCTTAAATAAGACCAGTCAGTAACACCTGATTCCCAATCCTCACAATCTTCACTGGACAGTCCAGTACCGCTTGTAACCACCAGAGGGAGCCTCTGCTCAGAACTCATTTCAAGTCCATTCACAACAGGTTATGGTCAGGAGGACAATTCTTGGGTGTTTGCTTCGGACATCCATGCTGGAGACTTTTCCGTGCCTATCATTGAGCTCATCCTGATCGGCCTGGTTGCGCAGTGAGGGTTCGGTGACCCCTCCTCAAGGGGGATACTTTTGGAATACCTTGGAGGCGACTTCTGAGTTGGGGCTCCCTACGGTGGTTGCTGCGGGTAATGAACTAATTACTGAATGGCCTTCAGCTGGCTCTGAATGGTATGATATAAGTGACCTGAGTTCCCAGCAGCCTTCCCGGGTAATCAATTGTTCCTCCTGCTCTTGCTTGGAGCATATCTTGCTTTCCTGATCTCATTCAGATAAGTGTTTGCTTTTTTTTCCTCTGTTGGATTTTCACTGCTGGTTTGCTGCTTGCAGTGGACTGCAGCCTGGTCCCCTTTTGGGGTCTTGCGCTGCAATTGTGCTCATTGTGTGTTTGCATTTTTGCTTTGTTCCTTTGTCACTTTTTTTTTGCTGTGTTGCTGTGTGTTACGCCAGAGATCTGATTTAGGTGGTAGAGATCGTGTGATCTCAGGTTTTTTTGTTAATCAAAGAGTTGGTATTTTTGTCAGGGTTTTTTTGGGTTGCAGTAGAATTCTTTCCTATACTTTTCTATCTAGACCGATTGGGCCCCAGCGTTTGCTCATTCTATTTTCTGTCTGTGTCCGTGTTTTCTTCTTGTCTAACCGCCATTACATGTTCGAGGGCTTCCTATTTCTTTGGGGATTCTGCTCCGGGGCAGATAGCATTCATCTTTCTGCCTTTAGGTGTAGCTATCTCTCCAGCTGTGACGAGGCGTCTAGGATCACCGTAGGTACGCTCCATGGCTACTTCTAGTGTGGCGGTTAGTTTAGGTTACTGCAATCCAATAGTTTCCAGCCTCTCTGGTGTATTGCTACTTTTGCTATTTTTTGCAGTTTCTCCTCAGCTACCGAAACATAACAGGATAGTCTATGATGCTCTCCGCGGGGTCCTTGGTCCAGAGATCGTTGTGGCAGGAACGGTACAGGCCACAGCACAGTGTGAGCCCAAAATAGCTTGGCAAATGTACACCAGGGGGTCATAGAGTCGGTCACAGACACGTACCCGGTCTCTCTTAGGCGGGACGCGCGTGGCACTCACGGTCTCAGGATGTCTGGCTGCAGTTCAGCGGGAACCCGCTGACACTCGGCATGTCTAGGTTCACAGTCTCTGCAGATAGTAGTGATGATGTTTGAGCATGGGACTACGCTGCTACGGTGCTCAAGGGACGCTCTGTCTGCTCCCGCCAATTCTGTCTTTTTCTGCCTTTCTCCCCTTTGCCACTGCAGCCGAGTGCAAAGGTTGGTACGGTTCCTTAAGCTTTCCCCTGGACAACAGGGAGACAGCCCTGACAGTTCTGGAGCCGGCGCAAGAAAGGTACCCCTAACCCGGTCCTTCTGCTTACACTTCCCCTCTCCTTTTGCTCGCCATTCCATGGGCGAGTGTTCTTGTAGCAATCACTGACACTTTTCTATTTCCCGGATGATTCGCTGCCAAATAAACTGATTGTGATTGTATCTGTTGGTGGGTACTCCAACTGTTGTCCGTTCGTGCGGTGCAAGTCAGATGCGTGGTAGAATCAGGCTGGGTATAGAGTCATGTTGAATTGGCAAGGACGTGCCCAAGTCTAGCGGAGCAGCCATTTTAGGAGCTTCAGGCGCCTGTTCCTCTTCGGGTCAGCACGTGGCAGGTCGAGAAAGCTCTTCTTTATAATCAACAGCCGCAGGAGGAGGAAGTGCTTCAGGAACATTTTGCGTCTCTTCCATTTGATCAGGATCTCGACAGGCAGGGACATAGCATGTTCCTGTGAACTACTCGAGTAGGAGCCTCTTCTCCCTCAAGTTTGACTTCATAGACGAGACCTTCAGAGCTGATTCTCCGTTTTAACCCGATACGGGTCTTTTCCCACCGGTAAAAGACCCCATATTGGGGGCGTTTGTCTCAGACTAACACTCAGTCCCCCGCCTTGAGAGCTGTCCCTCGCAAGGAGATCACTTCAGTATGTTCCAGTTCCTGAAACTTGGTCTGCACAAGCTGATGTAACGTTTGCAAATGGTGACGATGTTCTCGAACCAGGGGGACACCCTTGTCCGCGGGTAGTTCTCCTCTGGATCCAACTCCAGCTCAGTGATCTCTTTCCCTATTCGGCCAAACAGCAGGTTTTATGGCGTACATCCAGTGGTAAATGTACTTGGTTTATTGTACACTAAAAATCAATTTTATTGAAAACTACAATACAATGCAACACACTGAAAAATTAAAAACAATTAAAAATGTACAAACAATCCCCAAAAGGGGGTGCATAGCTCCCTGAAACCCATGTGGCTGTGCAAATGTAGAAAATACATATAGAATAATATAAATGTGGAAAACGTATTGCACAAAGATATATATGTATGCATGTAAGCCTAACCAATCCCCATATAAATGGCTGGAAATGGATCACATAACAATAATATAGGCTGCTCTTACACCAAAATGATGATATAATAAACATGACAACAACAATATATGTATTAGATGACAAAATAGATGGCACCAATACCAAAAAAAGCCCAAAAGGGGTATATACCTGTAGAAAAAAATCCTATAAATGCATAGTATATCAACATATAGAAGATAGAGCGCCCAAAAGGTCAGTGACCTGGTAAGCTGGAGAGATACCCATAGAAAATGACCAGAATATTACCGAGCCTGTGGGAAGGAAAGAGAGGGTTCAGGGAGGGCAGAGACCAACGTGTGTCGCCACTGCTGTGGCTTCGTCAGAGCGGTAGATATCTATTATATTGGTGCCATCTATTTTGTCATCTAATACATAATATTGTTGTTGTCATGTTATTTATATCATCATTTTGGTGTAAGAGCAGCCTATATATTGTTATGTGATCCATTTCCAGCCATTTATATGGGGATTGGTTAGGCTTACATGCATACATATATATCTTTGTGCAATACGTTTTCCACATTTATATTATTCTATATGTATTTTCTACATTTGCACAGCCACATGGGTTTCAGGGAGCTATGCACCCCCTTTTGGGGATTGTTTGTACATTTTTAATTGTTTATAATTGTTCAGTGTGTTGCATTGTATTGTAGTTTTCAATAAAATTGATTTTTGTTTTATACTATTGGAGTTCCCTGGTGCATAGTATGTTCTTTTTTCCTCTCTTGTTCTAATTATACTTGACATACTCCAGGTTGAGCCCCTATTTAGATATTTTGGGGTTGTGCCCTCCACTTTTGTTTTTTTTTTCATTTGGTTATTGTACACCCAAACTAGTTCAGCCACAAAATCAGGCCAGTGAACTTTTCTGTCTTCCTCTAACGTCCGCAGCATCTGGATCAAGGTTCAATTGAACCGTTCACAGGCTCCATTCCCTTGAGGATGCTAGGGCATCGTCCGAGATTTCTCCATCTGATACATGCGTTACAGTTCTTCCATTACTCGCCCCTGGAAATAGGTGCCTTGATCAGAGTGAATTCTCTTCGGGCAGCCGTACACTTGGTTGAAGTCTCTGCAAATGGCCTGTGCCGCCGAGTCAGCAGTCTGATCCCGGGTTGGAGTCACCACAGCGAATTTGGTAAAGTGGTCAGTCAATACTAGACATTGTTCGTACCTAGGTGGGGCCGTGCCTATAGTCAGGTAGTCTATCATCAGCACCACTAAGGGAGCAGAAGTCACGATGGTTTGTGTAGGAGCTCTTTGTTCCGGAGGTTTGGCTAACTCACAGCTTCTACACTGTCGACAGGCTTCCTCTACTGCAGCTTTCAGTCGAGGATGGTAGACTAAGTTCTGCAGCCACTGGAACGTCTTTTCCAGGCTAAAGTGGGCTCCTCTTTCGTGAGCCTCCACGGCCACTTTGGGCAGCAGGGTTTCGGGGAGCACCACTTGCCAGGTGACTCCCAGTTCTCGGTTCAACTGGATCTTTCGATACAATAGTCCATCTTTTAGGTGGAGCCTTTCCCACTGTCGAAGGACCCGTAGGGTTCCCCGGGGATAGGGCGTCCCTTTCTTTCTGATTGGGAAGTTGTTTTTAGAGTCACCCACTATCTCATCTGAGCGAGTCCCCATCCTCCTGTTGAAGTCATACCCACTCGTCACAGGATCGTCCCAAGGTGCATTCTCTGGGCGTCGCCTGGATCTGTTCCTGCGTGGCCGCCATCATTCTGACTGAATTATGGAACTCAGGGATCTCATCAGCCTCCAGCTCTTCATCCTGGCTGGGTCCGGGCCGCTCATGTGTCACTCTGGATAAGGCGTCGGCGTGTGTGTTCTCAGCTCCTATTCTGTAGGCAATCTTGTATCTGTACTTAGCCATCCGGGCCACACATCACTGCTCCATAAAAGCTGGCTCTCTTTGAATTTCCTCTCCTTCTACAGGGTACAGGCTCGGATGGGCAGAGTAAGTACTGTCTGTCCTGGTGGTAAAACAAGGTTGGCTGTGGCCGGAACGATCACCTTGCCCAATGTCTTCCCTTTACTCGAGGTCTCTTGAGCCTGCGCCACCCGGATCAGCTGTTGGAACACTTTCCTCTGGGGGGTGCGAGGGCTCCATGCTTCAGGAACACGTCTGCCATCTCATTGATCAGGAGACTTCTGAGTTCCCTGAGTACGTTCATCCTAGAGTCACAGCGGGCTTTTGCCAGGGTCTCCAGCAGTCAACGCGACTCCCTTCCGGCCTACATTTTTGCCACACACGGTGATCTGCATCCAGACCACCCCTGCGACCGAGATGGGCAACTGATTTGCAACAGCCAACTTGTTCACTGGGCCCCATTCAGGCCACATTGTCTCAGGAAAATGACTTCTGAAGAAAGTCCCATGCATCGTGGTTACTTGTGAGCCCATGTCGACCAAGCAGCGGACAGCCCGACAATCCATTTCGGTCCAAAAGAGAGCACTCAGAGAAACTAAACTTGTGGACTTCTGGCTCTCCTTTTGACTGCTCAGGCTCTGAGTCTCATAAGAGGGCATTTTTTCCCCATAACATTATTTGGTAGCAGGACTGCCCTTATACTCTGATTTATCCAGTCTTCCTCTGAAGGTTGATACTATTTTAAATCATGTGGTATATTAATAGATCACAGACTGAACATGAGTCAACAGTGTGATGCAGCAGCAAAAAAGGCAAATACAATTCTGGGATGTATTAAAACATAAATCGATATGAAATCATCATTGCCCTCTACTCCTCTTTGGTCAGACCTCATCTGGAATACTTTGTCCAGTTTTGTGCACCACATTTTAAAAAAAGAACATCAGCAAACTGGAGCATGTTCAAGAAGAGAGCGACCAGAATGGTGACCGATCTGCAAACCATGTCCTATGAGGAACGGTTACAGGATTTGGGAATATTTAGCTTGCAAAAAAGAAGACTGAGAGGAGGCTTAATAGCTGTCTACAAATATCTCAAGGCTGTCACATTGTAGAAGGATTATCTTTATTCTATTTGCACAAGGAAAGACTAGAACAATGGGATGAAACTGAATGTGAGGATACACAGATTAGATATAGAAAAAACTTTTGACAGGGTGATCAATGAGTG
This sequence comes from Oophaga sylvatica, assembly GCA_033576555.1. Lineage (NCBI taxonomy): Eukaryota > Metazoa > Chordata > Amphibia > Anura > Dendrobatidae > Oophaga > Oophaga sylvatica. The sequence continues at coordinate 777,561,704 of JARQOD010000001.1, read as the reverse complement.
GAACAGGCAGCCACAAGAGGTGGGGACTTCTCCTTCAACGGAAGTCTTCAAACAGAGGCTGGACAGACATCTGTCTGGGATGATTTAGTGAATCCTGCTTTGAGCAGGGAGTTGGACCAAATGACCCAGGAGGTCCCTTCCAACTCTACCATTCTATGATTCATTACAAGACGTATTACCAAGATGTCACATAGAGGATTGTACAATTACAGGCCAAATATAGAGTAATGCTACAAAAAGATAAACATTCAAATCAATTAAGACAAAATATAAAGGCTCATATCTTTGGAACTGTATTGCAAATTTAAAAACAAAAAAATAAAACTTAAAATCCCCTGAATACTCAGGGAGAAATGGGAACTAAATTTAGGAAAAACTGGCCATTTTTGAGATTGTGACAGCTCCCTTTTAAGGGTAGCCTCATCCTTACTTTATGCACCAGCAGGGCCGGCATTAGGGGCAGGCAGACAAGGCAGCTGTCTAGGGCCCCCGCTCACCCCAGGGGCCCCCAGCTAGCGGCACATCATACAGCCACTATGGGGCCCATGAGGCTGGGGGGCCCGCCTGCCCCCAGCGCCGACTCACCCCGTCGCCGCATTGAACTATACCGACGTCATCGACGTCTAGGAAACAGCCTGGAGCAGCGCGGGCACGAGGAGAGGTGAGGAGTGTGTTTTTTTTAATGTAACAGTGAGTTCTGGACTATGGGGCCATTCTAGGGAGGGAGGGAGAGGGGGGGTGGGTGTGGTGTTATATACCATGTGGGGCTGTGTGCTGTATACTATGTGGGGCTGTGTGCTGTATACTATGTGGGGCTGTGTGCTGTATACCAATGTGGGCTGTGTGCTGTATACCATGTGGGGCTGTGTGCTGTATTCCATGTGGGGCTGTGTTCTGTATACCATGTGGGCTGTGTGCTGTATACCATGTGGGGCTGTGTGCTGTATACCATGTGGGGCTGTGTGCTGTATACCATGTGGGGCTGTGTTCTGTATACCATGTGGGGCTGTGTTCTGTATACCATGTGGGGCTGTGTTCTGTATACCATGTGGGGCTGTGTGCTGTAAAACCATGTGGGGCTGTGTGCTGTACACCCTGTGGGGCTGTGTGCTGTATACCATGTGGGGCTGTGTGCTGTATACTATGTGAGGCTGTGCGCTGTATACCATGTGGGGCTGTGTCACACCTGGAGCTGTGTGCAAGAAAATACCTTTTTTACACCCTGTGGGGCTGTGTGCTGTATACCATGTGGGCTGTGTGCTGTATACTATGTGAGGCTGTGCGCTGTATACCATTGTGGGCTGTGCCCCCAACCCGACCTGCAAGACAAGAAAAAATACCTTTTATTACACTCACCTGCTGGTCGCCCGGTCCAAGGGATGTCGCTGGTCTTTGTCTGGCATCTCCTTCTCCTTGCAATGCGGTCCTCCTTCTTGGTTCATGTGAATGACGCGTTCCTACGTCATCCACACTATCTACCCAGCATGGCGCTTCTGCGCAGCTGTACTTCTCTGTTCTGATGAGGGTAGAGGAAAGTACTGTAGTGCACAGGTGCTGTACTGGGAAAGGTCAAAGAGCCCCCTGAACATGCACACTGTCATACTTTACACTGCCCACAGAGACGTACGCCTGCGCAGGAGCACAATGCCGGGGATCCTGTGTTAATGAGGAAGGAAGGCGTCATCCACACGAAGCAAAAAGGAAGTGGACGACATCGCAAGAAGAGAGGTGCCAGGACCAGCGACAACCCTTGGACCGTTTGCCCCGCAGGTGAGTATAATAAAAGGTGTTTTTCTTGTCTTGCAGGTCGGGTTGGGGGCAGATATACAGCATATTAGAATGCTATATACCAGGCCTGAAAGCGGTGGCCGTATCTCATATCGGTCAAACCTGGTGACAGGTTCCCTTTAAGTAAATCAAGCACGTATTAGTATGGGACAGTAAACTGCACATGTTCCTTACTTGTTTTTGTCCTCACTTGGTAACATGCACACACTGCTTGTATATAAGTTGTTTTGTTTTAATCAAGTATTGGCCATAAAGAAAAAAAAATAAGACTTGCACAAAGACTAGCAAGCACTTTGGTTTTGGAGAAGCAGGGTTCACTCCTCGTGACTTCCTCTCCCATGTTACTGAGAATGACAAGTAGCAGCTGCAGACACTCGTGCTTGTCGGTCTGATATCAGTGCAGCGATTCTCCACGAGACCCTACAACCACTACATGTATCTGTCGTCACAGATATTCTGGAGCCACATGGAGAGGGAAATGAGGCTTGCAAGCTTGGGAACAATGTACTAGGTGAGCAACATTTGTGTAGTCAGGATATTAATAGATTCTACTTTACAACCACTTGAACAGATAGCTACAGTATACCACAAAAGTGAGTACACCCCTCACATTTTTAAAAATATTTTATTATATCTTTTAAATAGGACAACACTGAAGATATGACACTTTGATAGAATGTAAAGTAGTCAGTGTATAGTTTGTATAACAGTGTAAATTTGGTGTGCCTCCTAAATAACTCAACAAACGGCCATTAATGTCTAAACTTCTGGCAACTTTCCCTCCCCGATGTTATGTAACTCATTTTAATGTTACAAGGTCTCAGGTGTAATGGGGAGCTGGAGTGTAAAATTTGGTGTTATCGCTCTCACATGCTTTCATATTGGTCATTGAAGTTCAACATGGCTCCTCATGGTAAAGAACTCTCTGAGGATCTGACAAAAAAGAATTCTTCCTCTATATAAAGATGGCCTAGGCAATAAGAAGATTGCCAACACCCTGAAACTGAGCTGCAGAACGGTGGCCAAGACCAGACAGCGGTGTAATAAGACAGGTTTCACTCAGAACAGGCCTCGCCATGGTCGACCAAAAAAGTTGAGTGCATGTGCTCAGCGTCATATCCAGAGGTTGTGTTTTCAAAATAGACGCATGAGTGCTGCCAGCATTGCTGCAGGATCA
>JARQOD010000001.1:777475237-777558639 GCA_033576555.1 Oophaga sylvatica | reverse complement strand
GCACCACAGACTGCCCGGGAGTTGCCCAGATGCTTTGGGTCCAGGCCCTGGAGGAGATCCCCAGGAGAACATCCGTAACCTCATCAGGAGCATCCCCAGGCTTTGGGGAGGTCAAAACCAGGCACTGGAGGCCACCCACAATACTAAAGCATTTTTTGACTTTTTTCCATTTTTGACTTGTTTCCATTTTAAATTTTGGGGGTCTCTCCAAAATCCAGGCCTTTTTTGGTTAAAAAATTTTAAAATTTCCATTGATGATTTTTGTGTGATTATTTACAGCACATTCAACATTGTATTCAACAAAGTATTCAATGAGAATATTTCATTCATTTAGATCTAGGATGTGTTATTTGAGTGTTCCCTTTATTTTTTTGAGCAGTGTGTATATATATATATATATATATATATAAATATAATCTTTGTCACCATAAAAGGAAGGGGCCCCAGACACATTTCTTGCACAGGGGCCCCAAGCTGTCAGTGTCCGCCCCTGGCAGGGATTATAGCTTTCTTCCATAAAAGAGTAACCCTTGCCTGTCTTACAACCTAGGAGACTACACAAACATCTCAGAACCTGCGCTGAAAGTTTTCCTAGCTGCTCATTCTGTATCTGACTTGTCCTAGTATGGCATAAAGGGTATGCCACACTAAGCGAGATCGCTAACGAGATCGCTATTGCGTCACCATTAGCGACTTAGCTGTGTGATTCCAAACACAACTCATCAGCGATCTGTGATTCCAAACACATCTCATCAGCGATCTGTATAACAACCTCTGCGGTCGTTTGGAAAACCTAGTCCCACCTGCGACGCTGGTGAAGTCGTTCATAAAGGGTGTCACACTCAGCGATTCAGGCTCACCAGCGGGACACCAACGACCAAAAAACGGCTCAGAACGTTCATGAGCGATCAGCGACATCTCAGCAGGGGCCACATCGCTGCTACGTCACACACAGCTAAGTCGCTAACGAGATCGCTACTGTGTCATAAATGGTGACGCAGTAGTGATCTCGTTAGCGATCTCGCTTAGTGTGGCATACCCTTAAGAGAAGTATGACTAATTGCTGTCCACTTAGTGTAAAGCCGCATACTTCATTATGTCTGACGGGAACATTGAGGCATTCAGTTATAGCTGTTTGCTCTCAAACAGATCTTGAATTTCCCTGGCTACTTACTGAATTGTCCCTGCTAATAAAGAGAACAGGTTCAGCAAGAAGACCATTGATTCATGTTAGAATGTTTTTACAACATCTTAAGTCTACTGTTAATTATCGATTTTAATGTGGATTGATTGTCCCTTTAGAGCACGGGTGGGCAATTAATTTTCCTAAAGGGTCGCATGAGCTACGGTGACTGTTGTGGAGGGCTGATCCAATCTAATCTTCATTTTGGTCAATATTATCATATTAAGTTTTATAGCTTATTAATTAGAATTAAGTGGATTAACTAGCTGCTACTGCTAATACTTTAATTGTAACATGTATTCTTTTCAATAACAGCTAATGAAAGACATAATTTACTGCTTTGTATAAATCATATGCTCCTGTCTTTCATAGATGTACCTTGATCAACAGCTCCACCCACCCAATATGATGCCCCCACACTCAGAGTACCCCTACAGTTACACCCCCCACTGTATAATGTCCCCACACACACACCCAAAGCTTCCTCACAGAGAGTGTAATATAGACACAGCTCCCCACACATAAAAGTATAAGGGTATATGCACATGTTGCAGATGTGCCTGCAAAATTTTCTGCACAGAATCTGCATCTCTTGGCAGAAAACGCAGGTAAAATCCGCGCGGATTTGATGCGTTTTTTTTTCATGCGGATTTGTATGCGTTTTTGTAAGCTAAATAAAGATGTTATTTAACAAAAAAAAAAGAATTGTGATGTCATTTCTTTGTCCAAACTCTTGTTTCACATACTCTATTGAAGAATAATGTTTACACACACAGATAGATAGATCTATCTATCTATCTATAAATAGAAAAAATCTGCGTTAGGCCGGGGTCACACTTGCGAGAAATTCGCACGAGTCTCGCACCTCAGTACCCGGCACTGCCACTGGCACTCGGACCGGAGTGTTTAGCTGCATAGAAATACATACAGCCGCACGCTCCGGCCCAGAGTGCCGGGTATTGAGGTGCGAGACTCGTGCGAGTTTCTCGCAAGTGTGACCCCAGCCTTAAACGTAATATCTGTTTAATTTAAAAAAAAAAAAAAAAAAAAAAAGGAAAAAAAAATTGCGTGGGCTCCCGCGCAATTTTCCAGTCCAGAAAGTGAAAGCCAGTGACTGGGGGCCGATGTTTATAGCCTGGGAAGGGGGTAATACCCATGGAGATTCCCAAGCTATTAATATCAGCCCACAGCTGTCTGCATAGCCTTTACTGGCTATTAAAATAGGGGGCCCCCAAAAAATGACGTGGGGTCCCCCTATAATTAATAGCCAGAAAAGGCTATGCAGACAGCTGAGGGCTGATATTTATAGCCTAGGAAGGGACCATGGATATTGGCACCCCCGGCTACAAACACCAGCCCGCAGCTGCCCCAGAAATGGCACATCTGTAAGATGCGCCAATTCCAGCGCTTAGCCTCTCTCTTCCCACTGCCATATAGTGGTGGCATATGGGGTAATAAGAGGTTAATGTCACCTTTGTATTGTAAGGTGACATCAAGTCCGGTTAGTAATGGAGACATGTCAATAAGACGCCTATCCATTACTAATCCTATAGTAGTGAAAGAGTTAAATAAAGACACACGCAGACACAGCCAGAAAAAAAGTATTTTAATATTCTTAATTTCACCATACTTACAACCACGCCTAATTCCCCGAAGCCATCACTCACCTGAAAAAATAAAAATAATAAACTAATAGTATACTCCCTGTTCCGACGTAGTCCAATTAATAACGAGTGTCCCACGATGATCTCCCCTATAGAACAGTGACATCGGGTGATGTCACTGCTCTACAGGCCTCCCACAATGCACTGACAGGAGATAATGGCTCCTGCAGCGCATCAATGAAGAGGTTACCTGAGTTCAAGCTCTCACTTTACCACAATGCTGCGTGGGAATTTTCTCACACAGCACTGCCGGTGAGAGAATGAACTCAGGTGACCTCTCTACTGGCAGCGGCGGAGGGATATAGCGCGGAGGATTACCTCCGCCTGTCAGTTCATTGCGGAGGCCCTGTAGAGCAGGGTTCCCCAACTCCAGTCCTCAACTCCAACAGGTCTTGTTTTCAGGATTTCCTTAGTATTGCCCAGGTGATAATTGCATCACCTGTGCAATACTAAGGAAATCCTGAAAACATGACCTGTTGGTGGGCCTTGAGGACTGGAGTTGGGGAACCCTGCTGTAGAGTACTGACATCGCCCGATGTCAGTGTTTTACACGGGAGATCGTTGTGGGACACTCTGAATTAAACTGGACTACGGTGGAAAGGTAAGTATAGGTTGTTTTTTATTTTCATAACAAGAGATCGAAGGCTTCAGGGACTAGGTGATTGTTGAGTATGTACTCTATGTTATATGTTGTATGTACATGTATGTCCCCCGCACACAAACATGCACACATTCTCCACCCACACACTTCCCTCCTCCCGATCTGCAGCTTTTCTCGCATCCACATCCACATCTGCAGCAAATCCGCAGATCTTTTTTACACCTGCGGTTTTGCTGCTGATTTGCCTGACTCAATGGAAGTCAATGGGGGGCAGAAACACTGCAGATCCGCAAAAAGAATTGACATGCTGCGGAAAATAAAATGCTGCAAATCTGCGCACATTTTTCCGCAGCATGTGCACAGTTCTTCATTTCACATTAAATAACATTGGCTATGCACAACACTGTGGATTTCATGCAATTCCGCATCTAAATCCGCAACGTGTGCACATAGCCTAATGGCTTCCACAGGCTCCTACACATTATGATACCCCTACACAGTTGATGTCCCTGGTGCTGGCCAACAGACAGTTTAATGGCCCCTACAGCCCCACCCTCTCCCTCCACACAGTATAACGGCCTCCAAAGCTTCCCCACTAAGGGCACCGTCACACATAGCGACATACCAGCGATCCCGACAACGATATGCACTTGTCAGGATCGCTGGTGTGTCGGTACATGATTGCTGGTGAGCTGCCAAACAGGCAGCGATCAGGACAGCGACACTGCGGGTAACGTCGCTTAGTTACTCGCAGTGTACGTTGGATACCAGCCCGCTGGTGCAGGGAGCTGGTAACCAAGGTACACATCGGGTTTCCAGGCGCTGCGCGGCGCCTGGAAACACGATGTGTACCTTGGATACCAGCTGATCGCTGGTTTCCTGCCTGCCACACGCAGCGATGCGTGCTGGCCAGCGGTAGACCAACGATCAAAAAAATGTTCTGGCCTTTGGACAGCGATCAGCGATACCCGGCAGGGGGGCCGGTTGCTGATCAGTGTCACACACAGCGATATCGCAGGGGAGATCGCTGTTGCGTCACAAAACTAGTGACTCAGCAGCGATCTCGCTAGCGAGATCGCTGTGTGTGACGGGGGCTTAACAGTACGATTCCCCCACTGCCATCCAAGCACACAGTATGATGCCCCTATTGTCCCCCCCACACAGTATGAAGCCCCAGCTGCCATCCCCACACAGTATGATGTCCCAACAGCTCCCTCATATAGTATCAATGATCCATAGTACATTCCTCAACAAACAGTATGATGTCCCCACAGCTTCACCAATACACAATATATAATGCCCCTGACCCCACACACAAAGTATGAAGCCCCCACTGTCCCCCTCACACAGTACTCTTGCCCCATAGTACATTTCTACACACAATATACTGATCCCCCACAGTCCACCTTACACAAAGTATATTGGCCTCCACACACGTACCGACAATTAGACAATGTAAATTAGCCTCAATGAATGGTGCATTGATATCGCCTATTGTGAATAGAGGATCCTGTGTTATAACTGTGTAAAAAAGTGTTACCTGTCACTGTAATCCTGCCTCTGCTGATAAGGATACTGCTGAAAACTTTTCCTGAAAGCACATGAAGTATGAGTCTAAATATTCCCAGTGTCCAGTATAAAATTTGCAAAATAACAATTAGTTTTTTTAAAATAAAGAACATGAGATGAAAATGTATTTATTTTTGTTTATCGTCAAAGTACATGTAACATGAGAACTTCACATAAACAATAGGTAATTTACTGATGATAGCAGCTCTTTAAATAGTTTTAGTAGAATATTTTAACCTTTAAAAACTTAGCTGATTTTTTAAATCTATATGTTAAATCCATTAAAAAGTGATTTTAGTAACAAAAAAAAAAAAGAAGCAACAACTCATGGGGTAGCCGTACATTATTAGTATAGCCTTTTTCATGTTTTGGGGTCTTTTTCTTTCCCTTTTGTTAGAATGAAGAGAGAAAATCTGTACTAGACTCCAAGAAGCATTTCAGATCTGTTATTTTTTTTCATTCACGTTTTTTTTTTTGCATTTTTTTTGTCTCATTATAAATGAAGCAGTGGTCGAGCTTGCCCGTTTCTACTGCTTTTATAATGGGGCTCTGTTTTCAGGAACCTATGGCTATAGGAAAACTATTCTTGAGAATATCCTTATAGGTCTTATAAAGCACTATACATAAACCTCAGAGAAGGTGGCACAGTATAAAACAGGTTGTTCTGATGAAACAACTGTAATACCAACTACCAAGAAAAACAGCCAAAAAAAACACAACAAACCAGCTGTGGCGCACAAAAAAAGCAACGGTTGGCAAAGTGCTTCATAAATACGTCACACAATGTTTATTGACTTTTCAAACAAAGTTTACATCCGTCTCTCAGCAGTTGCGACATATCCAAGTCTTCAGCAATTTCTGGTGACACGCTTTCAGATGTTTTTCTAGCTGAGTTACACGGAGTTAGACTTTAGAACGGTGTCACTTAATGGAAAACTAAAAGCACTGTGCATGTCAGATTGGCTTGGGTTCTGTCCAGTTTAGTTCAATGTCCATGCAGAAAATTCCAGATTTCTTTTCTACCGGATAAACTGTCATCAGAGCACTTCTGAGAATATTCTAGAATAAATGCTTTATACAATTTGTTAGGACACATCTGTGTTCTGACATTTAAAGGTGGTACAGAAATGCATTAAAATGATGGATGATGGATGAAAGTGTCAAGATGAGGATGAATAAGTGGTAGAATTACACTTAAGCACCTTAAATGGGCAGAGTACCGGCATTTAGGGAATTCATTGCTGTAGCTTTAGAAAGGTTCATCCAAACCTATTTTTAGAAATTAATCGGTTAAATAACAAAGGCTATGCTAGGGCTGGCGTGGCATCACCGCGGCCAAGCTGCCTCACCTGTGCTACCATCCTCATTACAATACAACTATGAACTCATCACCACAATCTTTTGAGAAAAACTGATAGCTTGGAAATGAATGCTGAGGGGTATGGTCACAAATTATTTTTTAAAGGTGATTTTAGGGGTAGATACTTCAACAAATTCTCTTTAAAATAAAATGAGTGTAATGGCAGGAGTGACACGGTAGGAAGAAAAAAAACATGCGAAAAGACCTAATGTGTAAGTATAGTATGACATGTGAATTGCCATTGATTTGGTGGGGCATGAAGACTTAAATGTATTAAAACCAGAGTTGAGCAAAAAGATTCGCAAGACCCTGATCCGGCGGCCATGTTGGTAGTCCCTGACTCATGCACCACAGTCATGCTAGTTTCCTCCTACCTTCCAGTACCTCTGTTGATTAGTAGGCCTTGTGTAACGTCATGCATGCATAGTGCCGCAGTAGTGACATCACAGTGAGCCTCGTAATCAAGAGTCAACATGGATGCTGGAAGGTTGGAAAAGGTGCGCGGGCCCTGTTCCAGTGGCCATGGATTATGTAGCTACTGAACCAGTGTCCTGGAATTTTTTTAAAATTCTAATTAAAACTCCTCTTTTCTACTTGTACTGCTGATTTTTGTAAAAAAAATAATCACATTTATGCTTGACGTTATAAATTGGACAACTAGTTGAAAAAGTTTAGAATAATATTTGTAAAATTCGTGATTACCATCAGCAGCAGCGCTATGATGCGCCATTACCATGAGTAACAGAAGGAGGGGATTGCAGCTGGCTGCTATAGTTCAGAAAACAGACAAGATAAAATAAAAACTAGTTTGGTCGGTGCCAGGAACGCAGCCTTCGGTCGCACTCCACTAAGCCACGTGCTTATAGCTGTGTTTTATGAGGTTGCACAGTGGAGCAAGAAACACCTCTGGCTTGATGTACCGGTGGATCCTGGGGACAGAATTCTTTGTAAATGACAAAAAAAAGGACACATAACTGAATATCGACTTCTAAGGATCCTTGAGGCAATTTTAGAATTATTTCCATGTGAAAACCCCTGGTCAAACTGATTGGCCCCATTGCCACTACTTATTCACTTGGGCCCAAACTCTAACATACACGTGGTCAAAATTGTTGGTACCCCTCGTTTAACGACACAAAAAACCCACATTGATGACAGAAATAACTTGCATCTGACAAAAGTAATAATAAATCAAAAATCTATGAAAATGAACAAACGAAAGTCAGACATTGCTTTTCAACTATGCTTCCACGGAATTAAAAAAAAAAAAAAAAAAAAAAACTCATGAAATAGGCCTGGACAGAAATGATGGTACCCTTAACTTAATATTTTGTTGCACAACCTTTTGAGACAATCGCTGCAATCAAACAATTCCTGTAACTGTCAATAAGACTTCTGCACCTCTGGACAGGTATTTTGGCCCACTCCTCAAGAGCAAACTGCTCCAGTTGTCTCGTGTTTGAAGGTTGCCTTTTCCAGACGGCATGTTTCAGCTCTTTCCAAAGATGCTCAATAGGATTTAGGTCAGGGCTCATAGAAGGCCACTTCAGAATAGTCCAATGTTTTCCTCTTAGCCATTCTTGGGTGTTTTTAGCTGTGTGTTTTGGGTCATTATCCTGTTCCAAGACCCATGACCTGCGACTGAGACCAAGCTTTCTGACACTGGGCAGCACATTTCTCTCTAGAATCCCTTGATAGTCTTGAGATTTCATTGTACCCTGCACAGATTCTAGACACCCTGTGCCAGATGCAGCAAAGCAGCTCCAGAACATAACAGAGCCTCATCCATGTTTCATAGAAGGGACAGTGTTCTTTTCTTGATATGCTTCATTTTTCCGTCTGTGGACATAGAGCTGATGTGCCTTGCCAAAAAGTAAAATTTTTGTCTCATCTGTCCATAGGACATTCTCACAGAAGCTTTGTGGCTTGTCAACATATAGTTTGGCAAATTCCAGTCTGGCTTTTTTTTTTTTTTCTTCAACAATGGTGTTTTCTTTGGTCGTCTCCCATAAAGTCCACTTTGTCTCAAACACTGATGGATGGTGCGATCTGACACTGATGTTCCTTGAGATTGAAGTTCACGTTTAATCTGTTTAGAAGTTTTTCTGGGCTCTTTCGTTACCATTCGTATTATCCATCTCTGTGATTTGCCATCAATTTTCTTCCTGCGGTCACGTCCAGGGGGGTTGGCTACAGTCCCATGGAGCTTAAATTTCTGAATAATATGTGTAACTGTAGTCACAGGAACATCAAGCTGCATGGAGATTGTGTTATAACTTTTACCTTTAACAGGTTTGTCTATAATTTTCTTTCTAATCTCCTGAGACAACTCTTTCCTTCGCTTCCTCTGGTCCATGTTGAGTGTGATACACACCATGTCACCAAACAGCACAGAGAGTATCTGTAGTCCTCTATACAGGCCCACACACTGATTCCAAGATTGTAGACACCTGTGATGCTAATTAGTTAACACACCTTGATTTAACATGTCCCTCTTGTCACATTATTTTCAGGGGTACCATCTTTTCTGTCCAGGCCTATTTCACTTGTTTTATTTTTTAAAAAATTCTGTGGAAGCATGGTTGAAAAGCAATGTCTGACTTTCATTCGTTCATTTTCATAGATTTTTGATTCTTACTTTTGTCAGATTCAAGTTGTTTCGGTCACATCCAAAAGTACAAAAAAACAAACAAAACCTCTCTGGGGTCATTTTGCCGTGGCAGGTGGGCTCACACAATATTAAAAAATGGAAATGTTACAACAAAAAAGAAACACCTCAGAAGTCACATGATGTACTTTTTGACCTTACTGAAAGCAGAGATTTTCTGCAGAGATCATGTGCCGGCAGCTTGTCAAAAAAAAAAAAAAACTGACAGGGACCACCAAATCAACTGAGCTGGAATTGAGTAGAGGAGGGGGACAGGGAAACTGAAAATGTATAGCAATCTAGTAATAATTCAAAATGATTAAAACATTTATGTTTACACATATCAGCAAGAACAGATTAGGGTACGCTCACATCTGCGTATAACATCAACGCGTCCAATGTGAGAAAATAAATCACATTGCACTCGCACCACTGCTATTCAATGAGGCAGTGTTGATAAGCTAGTTTTTCCTCACCTGGAATTGGGGTGAGGAAAAAAAAAAAAAAAAAAAAAAAAAATCGCAGCATGCTGCATATGGCCGCGTAAGACGGCTGAGACTCACCAATGCAAGTCAATGTGTGAGAAAAAAATAAATAAATATCGAATGGCACAAAGGACCATGCGTGTCCCGTCTGATTTTTCGCACTCATCTTAAGGGAAACACAACATTTCATCAGCCGAGTACAGTAAATTCACAAGGTGAACCATCAGAATAGAATAAATAGAAAGCGGTCAGTGAGATATATAATTAGTGAAGTGCGTGTGTAGCTTACTGTACATGTATTTAGCTAACAAAAGAAAAAAATTGCGTTGGGTCTACCTTATTTTTATTAACCAGCTAATGGAAAGCAGACAGCTTAGAGCTAGTCTTAATAGTCTGGGAAGGGGGCAATAAACATGGAGCTTCCCAGGCTGTTGATATCAACTCACAGCTGTCTACTTAGTGTTTACTGGTTATTAAAAAGAGGGGACCCCCAAGAAAAAGAGTTACGTGAGGTCCCCCCTATTTTTAATAACCAGCAAACACTAAGCAGACAGCTGCAATCTGATATTAATAGGATGGGAAGCACCATGTTTATTGCCACTTTCCCAGACTATTAAGGGCCCCGTCTCACATAGCGACACACCAGCGATCCCGACAACGATCAGGATCGCTGGTGTGTCGCTACATGATCGCTGCTGAGCTGCCAAACAGGCAGCGATCAGGACAGAGACACTGCGGGTAACGTCGCCTAGTTACCCGCAGTGTACATTGGATACCAGCCCGCTTGTGCAGGGAGCTGGTAACCAAGGTACACGTCGGGTTTCCAGGTGCTGCGCGGTGCCTGGAAACCCGACGTGTACCTTGGTTACCAGCTCCCCTACAGCAGCGCGCTGGTATCCAATGTACACGTCGGGTTTCCAGGCACAGCCCCGCGCCTGGATACCCGATGTGTACCTTGGTTACCAGTAGATCGCTGGTCTCCTGCCTGTTACACGCAGCGATGTGTGCTGGCCAGCAGGAGACCAGCGATTAAAAAAAAAGTCCTGGCAATTCTGACACGACCAGCGATTCACAGCAGGGGCCTGATCGCTGGTATGTGTCAGACATAGCGAGATCGCTGCTGAGATCGCTGTTTAGCAGCGATCTCGCTATGTGAGACGGGGCCCTAAGACCAGCTCTCAGCTGTCTGCTTTCCCTCAGCTGGTTAATAAAAAATACGGGGGACCCCACACCATTTTTTTCTTTTATTATCTAATTACAAGTCCAGAAAACTACACATGCAAAGCACTGATTATATAGTTCACTGACATATTTCTTTCTATCATCTATTGATATCTGTATATAAGATTGTTTTATTAGTTAGAAAACGAGCTTGAAATAACAGAATTACTGTATGTAAAAGCTGATGTTAAAAAGACATTGCATACGGATGTTAAATGGATGGATGATAGGTGAGAAAAAAAGCACACTTGCATAGCATTTTCATGACATACAGATGCTAGATCAAAAAAAAAGAAAAAACACATGACACTCGCCTGATGCTCTCTACCTCTTCTGGTTGAGAATCTCAGCTACTTTATATATGCATATGTGAACACCCTTAGCACGCACTTGCATATATAATACAAGGTGCTTCAGAGGAACTCCATATCGATATTGGCATCCTATTAACAATTGTATCCTACGTGTTTCATAAAGGAGCATTTCCTTTATCAGGAACCTGTGGTGAAAAAAAGTGCTATTTTCTAAACAAATACAGTCATGGTCAAAAGTTTTGAGAATGACACAAATATTAATTTTTACAAAGTCTACTGCTTCACTTTTTCTAATGGCAATTTGCATATACTCCAGAATGTTATAAAGAGTGATCAGCTTAACAGCAATTACTTGCAAAGTCAATATTTGGCTAGAAAATGAACTTTATACCCCAAAACACATTTCAATATCATTGCAGCCCTGACTTAAAAGGACCAGCTAACCTCTTTTCAGTGATTGCTCCATTAACACAGGTGTGGGTGTTGATGAGGACATGGATGGAGATCAATCTGTCATGATTAAGTAAGAATGACACCACTGGACACTTTAAAAGGAGGCTGGTGCTTGGCATCATTGTTTCTCTTCTGTTAACCATGGTTATCTCTAAAGAAACACGTGCAGTCATCATTGCAATGCACAAAAATGGCCTAACAGGGAAGAGTATCGCAGCTAGAAAGATTGCACCTCAATCAACAATCTATCGCATCATCAAGAACTTCAAGGAGAGAGGTTCCATTGTTACCAAAAAGGCTTCAGGGCGCCCAAGAAAGACCAGCAAGCGCCAGGACCGTCTCTTAAAAGTGTTTCAGCTGCGGGATCGGGCTACCAGCAGTGCAGAGCTTGCTCAGGAATGGCAGCAGGCAGGTGTGAGTGCATCTGCACGCACTGTGAGGCGGAGACTCTTGGAGCAAGGCCTGGTCTCAAGGAGGGCAGCAAAGAAGCCACTTCTCTCCAGAAAAAACATCATGGACAGACTGATATTCTGCAAAAGGTACAGGCAGTGGACTGCTGAGGACTGGGGTAAAGTTATTTTCTCTGATGAATCCCCTTTTCGATTGTTTGGGACATCAGGAAAACGCCTCATTCGGAGAAGACAAGGTGAGCGCTACCACCAGTCTTGTCTCATGCCAACTGTTAAGCATCCTGAAACCATTCATGTGTGGGGTTGCTTCTCAGCCAAGGGAATCGGCTCTCTCACAGTCTTGCCTAAAAACACAGCCATGAATAAAGAATGGTACCAGAATGTCCTCCAAGAGCAACTTCTCCCAACCCTCCAAGAGCAGTTTGGCGATCAACAATGCCTTTTCCAGCATGATGGAGCACCTTGCCATAAAGTAAACGTGATAACTAAATGGCTCAGGGAACAAAACATAGAGATTTTGGGTCCATGGCCTGGAAACTCCCCAGATCTTAATCCCATTGAGAACTTGTGGTCAATCATCAAAAGACGGGTGGACAAACAAAAACCTAAAAATTCTGACAAAATGAAAGCATTGATTGTGCAAGAATGGACTGCTATCAGTCAGGATTTGGTCCAGAAGTTGATTGAGAGCATGCCAGGGAGAATTGCAGAGGTCCTGAAGAAGAAGGGTCAACACTGCAAATATTGACTTGCTACATTAACTCATTCTAACTGTCAATATAAGCTTTTGTTACTCATATGTTTGCAATTATTATATTTCTGTCTGTGATAAAAACATCTGTCAAACACACATAAAAACCAGAGGGCAGCAGATCATGTAAAATATAATATTTGTGTCATTCTCAAAACTTTTGGCCATGACTGTAGGATCAAAGTTAGATCCCTTTGAGCCTCCATATTATCAGGTATATTTATTGATTAGAGCTAGTTTGTTCAAACTGTACAGTCGAGAAGCCACTAACGAGGGACTCACAGAACACTAGACAAAGGACAGAAAAGTTTACCATACATACAGTATCTCAAAAGTGAGTACACCCATCACATTTTTGTAATTATTTTAGATCTTTTAATGGAACAAAACTGAAGATATGACACTTTGATACAATGTAAAGTAGTCAGTGTACAGATTGAATAACAGTGTAAATTTAGTGTGCCCATTAAATAACTCAAGTCATTAACCCCTTCCCGACTTGTGACACAGCGTATGTGTCATGAAAGTCGGTGCCAATCCGACCTGTGACGCATATGCTGTGTCACAGAATGATTGCCCTCCTGCAGGCCGGGTGACCGGGGTCACCGAAAGGTCACCTGACTCGCAGGCACAGGAAGAGTTGTGCTTCACCCCAGGGGGGTGGCTTTGCCCCTCCGTGGCTACGATCACTCTGATTGGCTGTTGAAAGTGAAACAGCAATCAGAGTGATAGTAATATTTTACCAATGAAACTTGGTGAAATATTACAATCCAGACATGGCCGATGCTGAAATAGCATCAGCCATGGCTGGAGACACTGATCTGACCCCCTCCACACCGAATGACGGGGGGCGATCTGCCCCCGCCACCGACTGACGGCGGCGACCTGCCGCCGCTGTCATTATCTGCTTCCCCTCCCCTTCTCTCCCCCGCCTTCCG
Organism: Oophaga sylvatica; assembly: GCA_033576555.1. Classification (NCBI taxonomy): domain Eukaryota; kingdom Metazoa; phylum Chordata; class Amphibia; order Anura; family Dendrobatidae; genus Oophaga; species Oophaga sylvatica. The sequence continues at coordinate 777,545,043 of JARQOD010000001.1, read as the reverse complement.
ATCCCCCCCTCATACTTTCCGAGGCCCGATGTCCCTCCCGGTGTCCTGCCGTCTTCGGTGATGGGCGCCGCCATCTTCCAAAATGGTGGGCGTATGCGCAGTGCACCCGCCGAATCTGCCGGCCGGCAGATTCATTCATTTATTCCAGGTACATTTTGATCACCATCATAGACCCTATCACAGTGATCAAAATAAAAAAAAGTAAATACCCCCCCCCCTTTATCACCCCCATAGGTAGGGACAAATGATAAAATAAAGAAAATATATTTATTTTTATTTTTCCATTAGGGTCAGGGTTAGAATTAGGGTTGGAATTAGGCTTGCAATTAGGGTTAGGGTTGCAATTAGGGTTAGGGTTTGAATTAGGGTTAGGATCAGGGGTGTGTTGGGGTTAGGGTTGGGATTAGGCTTGTGGTTAGGGTTATGGTTAGGGGAGTGTTGGGGTTTGGGGTTAGGGTTGGAGTTAGAATTGAGGGGTTTCCACTGTTTAGGCACATCACGGGCTACTCAAACACGACATGGCGCCACCATGATTCCAGCCAATTTTGCGTTCAAAAATTCATACGATGCTCCATCCCTTCCAAGCCCTGACGTGTGCCCAAACAGTGGTTTACCCCAACATTTGAGGCATCAGCATACTCAGTAAAAATTGCACAACAACTTTGGGGGTCTAATTTCTCCTGTTACCCTTGGGAAAATAAAAAAAATTGGGGGCTAAAAATTTATTTTTGTGGAAAACAAATGATTTTTTATTTTCACTGCTCTGCGTTATAAACTTCTATGAAGCACTTGGGGTTCAAAGTGCTCACCACACATCTGGATAAGCTCCTTGGGGGGTCTAGTTTCCAAAATGGGGTCACTTGTGGGGGTTTCTACTGTTTAGGCACATCAGGGGCTTTGCAAACACAACATGACGCCCGCAGACCATTCCATCAAAGTCTGCATTCCAAAACGGCACTCCTTCCCTTCCGAGCTCTGCCATGCGCCCAACAGTGTTCCCCCCCCACATATGGAGTATCAGCGTACTCATGACAAATTGGACAACTTTTGGGGACCAATTTCTCCTGGTACCCTTGTGAAAGTAAAAATTTGGGGGTGAAAAAATCATTTTTGTGGGAAAAAGATTTTTTATTTTCCCGGCTCTGCGTTATAAACTTCTGTGAAGCACTTGGGGGTTCAAAGTGCTCACCACACATCTAGATAAGTTCCTTGGGGGGGTCTAGTTTCAAAAATGGGGTCACTTGTGGGGGGTTTCCACTGTTTAGGCACATCAGGGGCTCTCCAAACGCAACATGGCATACAATCTCAATTCCAGCCAATTTTGGTTTGAAAAAGTCAAACGGCACTCCTTCCCTTCTGAGCCCTACGTGCGCCCAAACAGTGGTTTTCCCCCACATATGGGGTATTGGCGTACTCAGGAGAAATTGCACGACTATCTGTCCATTTTCTCCTTTTACCCTTGTGAAAATAAAAAAATTGTTTGTAAATGATCATTTTTGTGACTAAAAAGTTAAATGTTCATTTTTTCCTTCCACGTTGCTTCAGCTCCTGTGAAGCACCTGAAGGGTTAATAAACTTCTTGAATGTGGTTTTGAGTACCTTGAGAGGTGCAGTTTTTAGAATGGGTCACTTTTGGCTATTTTCAGCCATATAGACCCCTCAAACTGACTTCAAATGTGGGGTGGTCCCTAAAAATTTGGCTTTGTAAGTTTTGTTGTAAAAATGAGAAATCGCTGGTTAACTTTTAACCCTTATAACTTCCTAACAAAAAAAAATTTTGTTTCCAAAATTATGCTGATGTAAAGTAGACATGTGAGAAATGTTATTTATTAACTATTTTGTGTCACATAACTCTCTGGTTTAACAAAATAAAAATTCAAAATTTGAAAATTGCAAAATTTTCACCAAAATTCCAATTTTTTCACAAATAAACGCAAAAATTATCGACCTAAATTTACCACTAACATGAAGCCCAATATGTCACGAAAAAACAATCTCAGAATCGCTAGGATCCGTTGAAGCATTCCTGAGTTATTACCTCATAAAGGGACACTGGTCAGAATTGCAAAAAATGGCCAGGTCATTAAGGTCAAAATAGGCTGGGTCATAAAGGGGTTAATGTCTAAACCACTGGCAACAAAAGAGAGTACACCCCTAAGTGAAAATAGCCAAAGGTCTCAGGTGTGACTGGGGAGCAGGTCTGTAAAATTTGGTGTTATCGCTCTCAAACTCTTTCATACTGATCACTAGAAGTTCAGCATAGCACCTCACGGCAAAGAACTTTGAAGATCTGACAAAAATAATCGTTGGTCTAGGCTATAAGATTGCAAATACCCTGAAACTGAGCTGCAGTACGGTGGCCAAGACCATACAGTGGTTTAACAAGACAGGTTCCACTCAGAACAGGCCTCGACATGGTTAACCAATGAAGCTGAGTGCGCGTGCTCCTCACCCTCACATCCAGAGGTTGTCTTTTCAAAGTAGATATGAGTGCTGCCAACATTTCTGCAGAGGTTAAAGTGTTGTGGGGGTCAGCCTGTCAGTGCTCAGACCATTTGCCACTGCACACTGCATCAAATTGGTCTGCATGGCTGTTGTTGCAGAATGAAGCCTCTTGTAAAGATGATGCACAAGAAAGCCGCAAACACTTTGCTGAAGATAAGCAAACTAAGGACATAGATTACTAGAACCATGTCCTGTGGCGTGGCGAGACCAAGATAAATTTATTTGATTCAGATGGTGTCAAGCGACTGTTGAGGCTACCAGGTGAGAAGTACAAAGACAAGTGTGTCTTGCCTACAGTCAAGCATGGTGGTGGGAGTGTCATGGTTTGGGTCTGCATGAGTGCTGCTAGCTGTGAGAAGCTACAGTTCATTGAGGGAACGATGAATTCCAACATGTAGTGACATACTGAAGTAGAGCATGATCCCGACTTTGAAAACTGGGCCAGTGGGCATTATTCCAATATGATAACGTCCTAAAACACACCTCCAAGACTACCACTATCTTTCTATAGAAACTGAGGGTAAATGTGCTGGACTGGCCAAGCATGTCTCCAGATATAAATCCTATTGAGTATCTGTGTGGCATCCTCAAACAGAAGGTGGAGGAGCACAAGGTCTCCAACATCCACCAATTCCATGATGTCTTCATGGAGGAGTGGAAGAGGATTCCAGTGGCAACCTATGAAGCTTTAGTGAATTCCATGTCCAAGAGAGTAAGGCAGTGCTTGAAAATAATGGTGGACACACAAAAAAACAGATTACTTACCAGTAATGCTCTTTTATAGAGCCCACGACAGCACCCACTGAGAGAGGGGTCCACCCCTAGGAGCAGGAAACCTATGGAGAGATAAAAGGGCAGTCCCCTTCGCTCCCACAGTTGGTTTGCAGAGAATGAGAGGAACCGCCCAAATTTTAGAAGGCTATTTAATTTAGAAGGCTATTTATCATCCTTATCTATTTAAACTTATCTTATAAATACCTGCACCATTCACCATTAAACGTGAAAAAATATATATATAAGTACAACAGGGAGGAAAATGAGTGGGTGCTGTCGTGGGCTCTATAAAAGAGCATTACTGGTAAGTAATCGGTTTTTTTTCTTCTCGCCACGACAGCACCCACTGAGAGACTTGCAGAGACCATCATTCAGGGAGGGGGACCACTGTGTCCAGGACAGATCTACCAAACACCAGATCAATGGAGGCAGATAAATCTAACCTATAGTGATTATAGAAGGTGGAAGGTGAAAACCAGGTTGCGGCCTTACATATTAACTCAATGGGAACTTCTGCTCTTTCGGCATAGGATGCTGCCATAGCTCTTGTAGAATGTGCCGTCACGCCCTGGGGCAGATTTTTTCCCTTAGGCTGGAGTCACACACAACGACAAAAAATCGGTCCGTTTTAGACGGTCGATTGTCGGATCAAAATGCAAACATCACACATGCTTCTGTCATCCGATTTTCCTTCAAAGATGCGATTTAGTCGCATGTGTGTGTACCTTGTAACATCCGATTTTCATCCGACTTGCGAGATTTTCTCGCAGGCTTGCAAAACTGACATATAATGGATCCAAAAGAATAGTATTTCAATCACAAAAAAAAGAATAGATATATACACATAGAACACATATATATATATATATATATATACATGTCATTGTGACATGTATTTATACATATATTTATAGTTCCTAGACTTCTACATACTGTTATAGCCGCTAATTCAATTGCCGGCTTCTGTGAAATCACAGAAGCCGACATGAAATGATACATTGTTTCCACACAGTTAACCATGTCATTTCCTGTATTTTGATATTTGTTTAGAACTTACAATTACATGAGTGTATTTGTGCAAAATTTCAGACATGTAGAGGTTAATTAAAGGTGTAATTTCGTTGAAAAAAAAATGCGTGGGCTCCCGCTGTATTTTCTCCACCAGACAGACAAAGCAAAGCGAGTGGGGGCAGATAATAACAGCCTAGGGAGGGTACATTTTTTGTGCCCCCCCTGGCTACTAACATCTGCCCCTAGACACCCCAGAAAGGGCAAATCTATAATTAGATTCGCCCTTTCTGGCACTTTGCCCGTCTATTCCCATTGCCCTGTAGCGGTGGCGAATGGGTTAATAATCTCACCTTACTGTCACCTTAATATTGAAAGGTGACCTTAAGGCAGGTTAATAATTGAGAGCTGTCAATTAGACAACTATCAATTATTAATCCTATTGAAGTAAATTAAAAAAAACACAGACACATTAATAAAAATTAATTTTAATGAAATAAAAACACATTTTTTTGACCATATTTTATTTTACACTTAATCCGTGCGAAGCCATTGATCTCCTAAAATAAAGATAAAAAAATAAAAAAACATTATTCTTACCTATTCCGCTGATCTGTCACGTCCCACGCTGTAATCCTTCACAAAGGGTTAACTAGCTTTGAGCCAAGCAGTGCAAGTAATCCTGCATGCTCAGCTCAAAGCTCCTGAATGAATAAGTTCCTCTCCTGGCGACAGGAGAGGATGTGTTTCATGAATGAAGCTTAATTGATTGTGTCAACTTTCCTTTAGGTCAGGTCACTGAAGTTAAATTGCCAATAAATCAATTAAGCTCCATTCATGAATCTATTCCTCTACTTTAGCTGGGAGAGGAACTTATTCATTCATGGGTTAGAGCTAGTAGACAGAATTATCTCCCTGCTAACTGTAACCTCTTAACCCTTTCTGATGGATTACAGCATGGGACCTGACTGTACATCGGATTGGTAAGTATAATTTTGCTTTTTTATTTTATTTTTATTACAGGAAATGGTTTTAGCAGGAAAATAAAATATGGTCAAAAACTGTGTGATTATTTAATTAAACTTATTTTTTATTAAACTGTGTGTGTTTGATTTTTCTTTCATACAATAGGATTAATAATTGATAGTTGTCTAATTGACAGCTCTCAATTATTAACCTGCCTTAAAGTGACCTTTCAATACTAAGGTGACAGTAAGGTGAGATTATTAACCCATTCGCCACCGCTACAGGGCAATGGGAATAGACGGGCAAAGTGCCAGAAAGGGCGAATCTAATTATAGATTTGCCCTTTCTGGGGTGTCTGGGGGCAGATGTTAGTAGCCAGGGGGGGCACAAAAAATGTACCCTCCCTAGGCTGTTATTATCTGCCCCCACTCGCTTTGCTTTGTCTGTCTGGTGGAGAAAATACAGCGGGAGCCCACGCATTTTTTTTCAACGAAATTACACCTTTAATTAACCCCTACATGTCTGAAATTTAGCACAAATACACTCATGTAATTTTAAGTTCTAAACAAATATCAAAATACAGGAAATTACATGGTTAACTGTGTGGAAACAATGTATCATTTCATGTCGGCTTTTGTGATTTCACAGAAGCCGGCAATTGAATTTGCGGCTATTACAGTATGTAGAAGTCTAGGAAATATAAATATATATATATACATGTCACAATTACATATATATATATATGTATTCTATGTGTGTATATCTATTCTTTCTATTCTTTATTAAAGCTGTCAGTGTGATTTTACAGTATAGCCGGGGATGAATTGCTGGCTTTTCTAAAGGACACCGATGCGATTTAATCGCAATTCACACAGTGTGGTCCGTTTGTAATCAGATTTTCATCGCTCCCATAGACTTGCATTGGCGATTGTCGACCCACAATCGGTGACAATCGCAGCATGCTGCGATTGTACACGGACGTTTAAAACGGACCACAAAAAATCTGATACTGGGAGCTGCTCCATAGATTAACATAGGGCAGACTGCAATACGATTTTTCATCGCATTGCAGTCGTCCGATTATGTCGCCAGTGTGACGCCGGCCTTAGAAGAATATGCCAGACCAATTGCATCCCTGATCCACCGGGATAGCGTTCCCTTCGTAATTGCTGACCCCTTTTTGTAGCCCTGAAAAGAAATAAAGAGAACCCTGCTCTTCCTCCAAGGCTTTGTCCTATCTAGATATGTCAGTATGGCTCTTTTCACATCCAGTGTGTGAAATCTCTCTTCCTCCTGAGTTATGGGATTATTATAGAAGGAGGGAAGAACAATTTCTTGCGACCTATGGAAACTACTGGATACTTTTGGTAAGAGGGATCCGTTTTTAGGACTATTCTATCTTGATGCATTGATAGAAATGGGGGATCGATTGATAAAGCTTGAATATCGCTTACTCTTTTTGCTGACACTAGAGCTACCAATAGAGCTGTCTTGAGGGAAACATATTTTATTTGGGCTGAGTGTAGTGGCTCAAATGGGGCCTGTGTTAAAGCATCTAACACCAAATTGAGATCCCATGATGACATTTGGGGAATATGTATCGGGTCTTCTCTCTGACATGCTGAAATAAAATGACCTACCCATTTATCCCCTGCCACATTGTAGCCATATAAGGCCCCTAGAGCTGAAATCTGTACTTTCAAGGTGTTGACTGAAAGAACTAACTCCCATCCTTTCTGTAGAAATTCTAAAATAGCCGGAATGGGTACTCTATCAGAAAGATTAACTAGGTAGAGGCTAAAAAATTTTCTCCACACCCTTACGTAAATTTTTGTGGTGGACTCTTTCCTACTTTTCAATAGGGTATCAGGTTTTCAGAGAAACCTCTCACTCTCAGTAACTGCCTTTCAAATTCCAGGCTGTCAATCGTAAACCCTTCACTTGGGGATGGTAGAAGGGTCCCTGAGATAGATCTCGGCTCTCTGGAAGTATCCAGGGGTCTGAGATCGACATGGCCCTGAGCCAGGAGAACCATGGCCTCTTGGGCCAGAATGGGGCTATCAGAATAACATTTGCCTTCTCCTCCCTTATTTTCCTGATGACTACCGGTAGGATTATCATTGGAGGGAAGGCGTATGCCCGCTGAAAGGTCCATGGAGCCTGAAGGGAGTCGAGTATGTCTGGATTGTCCATCAGGGATAGAGAAGCAAAACTTTCAACCCGCCTGTTGCTTCTTGTTGCGAAAAGGTCTATCTCCGGGATACCCCATAAGTCTGTTATCATCCTGAAAATTCGATGATTCAGAACCCATTCTCCTTGGTGGAGTGTTTGTCGACTGAGAAAGTCTGCCTTTGAATTGTCCACTCCTCTGATATGTAGGGCTGATAAGGAAAGGAGATGTTTTTTCTGCCATCGTAACTATTTTGTGCGCTATACACATGAGCCCCCGATCTCGTTCCTCCTTGACGATTTATATATGCCACAGATGTCATGTTGTCTGACAGGATTCTTGCATGGGTTCCTTGCAACTGCGGAATAAATTTACGCACGGCATAGTAAATGGCTTTCAATTCCTTAACATTTGATGAATCGGTCGTTTCATTCACCGACCATTGTCCCTGGACTACCTGCTCTCCTAGGTGCGCGCCCAATCCCCTAGGACTAGCGTCAGTACAAACCTGGAAGGTTTAATTTCCCAAGGGACTCCCTCAGATAGATGGTCTAAGTTCAGCCACCAAGACAAGGATTGTAGAAGATCTATTGATAAGGACAGAGGGCCCTCTAAGTTGTCCTGTAATCTAATTTGCTCACTTAATATAGTGTATTGTAATAATCTAGTATGTAATTGGGCCCATGGGACTGCTGGAATACAGTACAATAACGTACCAAGAAGAGACATACCCTGTCTGAGGGATATTTTGGGGTTGTCAATTACTGATCGTACCTTCTTGATTACTATTAATTGTTTTGCTTCAGGGAGAAAACACCTCTGATTTATAGTAGAGTAGAAGGCCTAAAAATATTTGACAAGTTATTGGGTGAAGTCTAGATTTTTCCCAATTAACTAGCAATCCTAACCTTTGTAATGATACAATTGTATTATTTAGACGCTGCTGACATTGTAATGCTGAATTCCCTACTATCAGTAGGTCATTAGGTATGGGACTATAAGGGTGTCTTCTAATCTCAAATACGACATCACCTCTGCCATCAACTTGGTGAAGATTCTGGGAGCAATCGACAATCCGAAGGGCATTGCTGCATACTGGAGGTGACATACTTGGGGGCAGAGGGATCACGGGGGCACATGGATCACAGGGGGGCACAAAGCTGGGAGCCAGAGATCACAGGGGTGCACATATCACAGGGGGGCACATATCACAGGGGGCACATGGGGAAACATAGCTGGGGCACAGAAATCACAGGGCGGCATATAGCTGGAGGGCAGAGAGATCACAGGGGGCACATAGCTGGGGCCACAGAGATCAGAGGGGGCACATAACTGTGGGGCAGAGATCACATGGGGAAACATAGCTGGGGGCACAGAGATCACAGGGGGGTACAAAGCTGGAGGGCACAGATCACAGGGGGCATATAGCTGGAGGGCACAGAAATCACAGGTGGCATATAGCTGGAGGGCACCAAAATCACAGGCCAGTACATAGCTGGAGGGCACAGAAATCACAGGGGGCATATAGCTGGGGGCAGAGAGATCACAGGGGGCATATAGCTGGAGAGCAGAGAGATGACAGGGGGGCACATAGCTGGAGGCCAGAGAGACCACATAAATCACAGGGGGCATATAGGTATAGGGCACAGAGATCACAGGGGGCACATAGCTGGGGCCACAGAGATGGCACATAGCTGTGGGGCAGAGATCACATGGGGAAACATAGATGGGGCACAGAGATCACTGGTGGGTACAAAGCTGGACGGCACAGAGATCACAGGGGGCATATAGCTGGAGGGCACAGAAATCACAGGTGGCATATAGCTGGAGGGCACAGAAATCACAGGGAGGTATATATCTGGGGGGGGGCAGAGAGACCACAGGGGGGCACATAGATTACAGGGGGACATATAGCTATGGGGCACAGACATCACAGGGGGTGCACATAGATGAGGGACAAAGAGATCACAGAGGGGGCACAGAGATCACAGGGGGGCAACATAGCTGTGGGGCAGAGATAATATGGTGAAACATAGCTGGGGGCACAGAGATCACAGGGGGTGCAAAGCTGGAGGGCTCAGATCACAGGGGGGCATATAGCTGGAGGACACAAATCACAGTGAGGCATATACCTGGGGGCAGAGATCACAGATAGCCAGCAGACAGGCACAGAGCTGTTGGCACAGAGCTGCAGGGCACAGAGATCACTCTGGACTCTCTGGCAGCAGTTCCTCTTCCAGGACAGGAGCTCATTGGGCGCTAACCCCAATGACATCATCATTCACGTGCAGGCAGCGTTCTGTAATGAACGTTGCGTGCCATGCACTTGTGGGTTAAAGGGCCAGCAGCTGACAGGATACGGCTGCCGCCTGAGTATTGTGGACTCCGGGGACCTGCCTGCGAGCCGCATGAAAAGTCACCATGGGCTGTATGCAGCCCAAGTGCCGGAGGTTCCCCACCCCTGCTTTATACCATAAACATGTCACGTCAGAATGGATGTGAATTTTAGGAACTTCTAAGTAGTACAAACCTATCCTGTCCTCAGACTGTACTGTGCACTGCAATCAGTTCAATGCTTATTACATCGGGTTCTTTCACACAAGCACACAGGTGATCATCGGCGAAATATACAAAAAGGTAGAATTTGTTCTCAATGAACAAAATATAACCTGTGATATTAATCATCTAGCAAAGTGAGGATGTCAGACATTATAAAGGCACACACTAGCTAAACACTTGCAATTACAACCAGTGACTCATGGGATGACGTGCAGAGATGTCAGCAGTACTTACAGTAAAGCGCAGCTTACAAGCAGAATAAATGTCACTGGCCGGTATGATTTAATGGATGCTGTAAAAGGGGCATGACCACACCATAATGATTTTATTTGCCTGCATTCATGTATGTTTCATGAGAAACATTATAAACATTGGCGTGTTCAGAAAAATACCCAAAAAATATTGTGCCATACACAGCCATAGTGTCCGGTGACTACAATAAATTTGCTATTGAAAATATGTTGGGATTGTTAACATTGGGGTAGTCTTTAAAGGGAAAGTTCTACATTGTATATTGGGATTGTGTCAAAAAAGATTTTGTGGTGGATGCAGTTTTTGTTTAGGGGGATGGTCATGGTCACATACACAGTTCCTTAAAAAAAAATAATAATGCAGCCTGTGGAGCAGATTTGAACACAAAAATATTATATTCTCCCCTTTCCTCCCCAAAAACACCTAGTGTGCAAATGCTCTGAAGGTATGAGGTAGAAGACCAAAGGGTATAGCACTCGTTTCAGATACCTGGTTTTACCAGAATCCTAAAGTTGTAATGACAGCAGCCAGAGGAGGAATATGTCACCTTACGACTGTCACGTTTCCAAGGTTCAATTAACGCCACTACCTCATGCCTCACGGAGCTAACCTACAAAGCCTAGCTAACAAGTACCTCACTGGGACGTAATCAATGCCTAGAATTATTATTTACATTACTTCAATATAAAAAAAACAAACCCTGCAAGATGAACAAAGACCAGACATTACTATTGTATATCCATAGCTACATGCACGCAATAGTATGGCTCCATTCAATGACTGTGAAACCAAAACTGGAAGGTGAACATCTACTTTGTTAGATTGTTTTTCACCTTACAGGAACAATAAAAGCAAAAGCTTCACAAAGACGTAAATCATTGAGGTTTACAAATTACTGCAGCTAAGTCCTCATTCACACGTCTGTGTTTAAACACGCATGTGAAAGAAATAGTGCCAAAGTCAGTGTGTCATCAGTTTTTGGTCCGTGTGTTCATTTCTACCATCGATGTGTCATCAGTGTTTTTCACGCATGAATAAATACATAAATGACAAAGCTTCCATTACTATGTTAAATACAGACAGCACACAGAACATACACTGATGCCATCCGTGCGCTGTACGTGTTTTTCTTGGACCATGGTGTACAATAATAAATAATATTGTGGTACCGTGTTAGCAGAAAAATCGATGGAATACTTTTCCATCCAATTTGACAAGAGCATTCTTAAGGTGATACCTTATTGGCTAACAGAAAATTTATGTTCGCAAGCTTTCAGAGCGCAGAGGCTCTTCTTCAGCAGATTACATTTGGAACATTACATCTTGTTTACATTCTTTATTACATTCTTGGACCCATAAACTTACATACTCTGTCCAGTGTCTTATGGTGAAAAGAATCTCTAACTACTCCCCATTGCTTTTCATTGGTGTAGTAGACGCCAGTCACAATACAGGGCACATGGATGGTGCACATGCCTGATCATGTCAATCATCAGCACAGCGGAGGTGTTTGGGTGGTCTAGCACCCAAAGGACACTTCCAGGTTTTAGTAGCACCCTGAGGACACTTGCCTAATTTGCTGTCACTATGGAGTAGTTTGGGGACCTCCAATCTCATTTATTTATGCAACAACTATACATCCAACATTTACAAAATGAAAGTCACTTGAAGTATTTTGGGAGCAATGCACCGGACAAAAACTTTGCACAGAAACTTTTCAAGAAAATATACTTTATGTACAGAAACAAAGATAAAATGGTCCAAGAAAAAAATCTAATAAATACACACACTAAGCATTCACAGTCTTCTCAGTGATGTGGAAACCCTGAGGAGAAGACCAATTTGGCAGAACGTCTTCACCGAGATATTCAGGAGGCTTCAGTAACAAAAGGTGAAGCTTTACAATAATTTCTGATCTATGGCAGAAAAATAAAAAATAAAAATAAATGTAAAGTAGACATGTAATAAAAGTGAATGTATGAAAAAGAGGTGCTACCACCATTCAAGAGCACGATGTTAATTTATTCTGGACGGTCTCAGCACTGGAGCTATGAGCAATAAAATTGTTGTCATAAGGACAGCCATTTTTATGGACTTTTCCTGCAACCAATACCATAGTCTGTCCCTACCCTAAAGTGCCTGCTCTCTGGCACCAATACTAAACATTTTATATTATGTTAGAAATCAGAGACTATTTAAGGGGATAATCACAAACCCTGCCTAGTACTGGGTTGTGCGCCTCACTTCCTATCGTCTGTTCTCTCATCAATATTTTATTGGCCATAAAGGATACGGGTCCATAATGCAACAAACTCCACGGACTAAATATCAGCAATGGAAAGAAACTATAGCTTGTGATGTTAGAGAGAACAACTGTCCAAAAATGTCATAGAAATCCAAGAGGGAAGATATGGTCTGGAGTTCAAGGTGGCATTACCCTGAAGTCTCTACCAAGAGCTGAAATCTCCAAAGCCACGAGTCACTCTCTCTTTTTTGCTTGTAGAGGCGCCGCTATCGTCACCTTCAGCAGAACGTTTCCTGAGGATTAAAACAAAACCATGCATTATTTGCAGAAATGTTTCTAGTACATACAGGTGCTTCTCACTAAATTAAATTAACACTTTGATGATATTCTATTTGAGTTCTTCAATATAGAAAGTGAAACTCATACATTATATAGAGTCATTACAAAGTGATCTATTTCAAGTGTTTATTTCTGTTAATGTTGATGATTATGGCTTACAGCCAATGAAAACCCAAAAATCATTATCTCAGTAAATTAGAATACTTTATAACACCAGCTTGAAAAATTTATTTTAAAACAGGGATTTTTGTGTACTCACTATAAAATCCTTTTCTCCGAGACGCTCATTGGGAGACACAGACCATGGGTGTTATGCTGCTGCCACTAAGCTAATAACAAAGAAATTGACTCCTCCTCCGCAGTACACACCCTCTGCTGGCTCTAGCCTGAACCAGTTCGGTGCAAAAGCAGTAGGAGAAGATTAACATCATACCAAGGTACGATCATTCACATAATATTAGTGATCACCACATCGACTGAAAGAGACAAGCAGAAGTCGTTAGACTAAAAAGGGTGGGAGCTGTGTCTCCCAATGAGCTTCTCGGAGAAAAGGATTTTACGGTGAGTACACAAAAATCCCTGTTTCTCCTTCGCCTCATTGGGAGACACAGACCATGGGACGTCCCAAAGCAGTCCATGGACGGGAAACAGCACGACAGCTGAAACCTTAATATACGCAGCTAATAATCTGGTTTACAGATGCGCGGCTGTCGATTGCAGAATTTATCTGTCAAGGGCAGTCTCTGAAAAGGCTTAAGTATGAATGCTGTAATGCTAAACTAACGTCAGAAGACTGGACCAAGTTGCAGTCCTGCAACCTTGCTGTATCGACGTCCGGGGCCGAATGACCCAGGACACCTCCACTGACGTAGTGGTTTACTCTGAGGTTCGCAGGGATAGGAGACCTCAGACTCAGAAAGCTTCTGAAATTGGAGAGCAGATATATCTGGCTACTGTAGTTTTCTTTTTTTTAAAAGGCAGGTAGGCCTTTTCTGTGTCGCTCTGGAAACAGAGAGGAAATCCGAATTGGAGAAAGGCGCTGTTCCGGAAGTGTATTTCCTGAGTGCTCTCTCCGAATCCAAAGTGTGGAGAGCTTTTCCATTACGATGAACCAGAGGTGGACAGAGCGAGGGCAAGACTATGTTCTTATTCATATGAAAGGAAGAACAACATTAGGCAAGAAGGCCAGAGAAGTCCTTAAGACCACCTTGCCCTGTTGAAAGACAAGAATGGAGGTTAGCAAGACAAAACTGTCAATTCCAAAATCCGCGTGATGTTTGTTACAGCCACAAGAAAGGGAGCTTTCCAAGAAGGAAGAGTGATAGATACATCTTACAGGAGTTTGAAGAAGGCCACTTGTAAAGTACCGGAGATCAGATCAAAAACCCCAAGGCTCCGAAGGCCACTTGTAGGGAGGAATTAAGGTGCGGCACTCCCTGTAAGAAGGTCTTAACCTGCGATTTGGAAGGTATTCTTTGAAAACAGGATGGATAGCATTGAGAAAAGACAGTGCCAGGCTTGAATGGAAACCTCTTGGAGGAACTCCAAAATGGACGAAATGGCAAACACAATGGGGAAAAAAAGTGGTTGTTAAAAACACCAAGGGAAAAAAAGCTTTCTCAAATATGATGGTGAATACGCCTGAGTGTAAATTTCTGGACATTGACGATAACGGTGAACACTACGTGTGGCGTTCAATGCCCAGGTCGTTAAGCCCAGCCCTCTCGAGTCTTGGTGGGAAATGGGCTCTTGAAAAAGAGGATCTGGACGGTTTGGTAACCGCAGAGGTAGGGGTCTAGATGCACTAGAACCGCGTACCACGCACGTCGTATTCAGTCTGGTGCGACGAAAAAAACAGAGGGATTCCCTCCGCCTTGAACTTCTGGAAGACACTTGGAATTAGCAGAAGAGGCGGAGAAAAAGGAATGGAAGCGAAACTGATGCCACGGAAGCACCAGGTCACCTGACCCGAGGACAAATGGGTCACAGAACGGATCTAGAACTGCCGGCACTTTGGCGTTTAGCGTAGAGGCCATTGAGGTCTATATGCAGCGCTACCCAGCATTGCCAACCGTGCTAAAAGGTTCCAGGGAAATGAACTAGTGTCCTGGGATCAGGCCATGGCGGCTGAGGAAAAAATGCGCCCAATTTCCTACCCCTAGAACACGAACTGCCAACAAAAATGTAAATGGTTTGTATCGGCCTTTTGCAGAATGCGAACTACGTCAAGCATAGCTCCTGTGCTTCGTGAGCCCTCCTGACCACAGATGTATGCCATAGCCGTAGCATGGACTGATTGGATCCGGAGGTAATGACCATCGGGAAGCAGGCAGAAATGCTGGATGCCTAGTCTGATTGCCCGGATCTCAAGAAAATTGATCAGGAGACCAGATTCCCAAAGGGCAAGCGTCCCTGGACTGTGTGGAGGCGATAGAGCACTCTCCAACATAGGAGACTGGCGTCGGTGGTCAACACCCACTCGGGATCAGGAAGAAAGTACTTTATCTGAATCAATAAGGACAACAACGTCCACTACCTCAGAGACCGCCTGATCCGGAGGGACTGGCGAAAAATAGCGGTCCAGAGAGGAGGATATCCGTCCCACGCTGGTAGCAATGTCTGCCACAGAGGATGGAGATGTAGTCGAGGGAATGGTACTGATGGATTGTCGGCACCATTTTTTTTTTTTTTTTTAAGACCTGCATTCCAGACAGCAGGAAAGGGGGACGGCCGAGAGGAAACTTCTGAGCTTCCTGGATCAGTGAAAATCTTTCCTGACGGGGGAATTATCAACACTCGGGAAGTGTCCAGGCCTGAAACGAGGTTCCTCTGAGATGGGGCTGAAAAGGAATTGCACAAGATCTCTAACCGACCTAGACGAGTGAGAGTGTCCACGGTGATGCAGACCCTGCTGCGCAGGCTTGAAGGGGCGATCTCTTGAAAAGGAGGTCGTCTGGGTAGAGTGGAATCACTATGCCCCGAGAGCACGGGATAGAAATAACGACTGCCATGGCCTTGGAGAACAGCCTGGGAGCAGAGGCGAGACCGAAGGTTAAAGCCGTGAACTGAAAATGGTTGTCTGCGATGGCGAAGCGGCTGAGAAGGATTGGAATGAGAGGTGATAACATAGGAAAAATAAAATTTTGAAATGACGCACCCTGACAAACTTGTTCGTCAGTTTAACGTCTAGGATGGGACGCACGGTTCCGTCCTTCTTTGGAACCACGAACAGGTTTGGGTAAGACCGTTTGAACCTGTCTGTGTGTGGGACCGTGACAATGGTTCCATAGATGCGGAGTACATGAAATGGCCTAATAAGGTGGGGCCGCTAGTTCCTTTGTCCTTAAACGACAGGACCGAAGGAAACGAGTTGGCGAGGGGAACAGGAATTCTATGTCCGTATCTGGAAACCACTAGATTTCTGTCATGGGTGCATCGCCACGAAGATTGTCGCGATTGCACATTCTGACTTCTCGCAGCTGAGTTGCTGTTTCTTTGTGTTTGGTAATGAGGGAGTTAATTTTACCTAGCTCTTTGCTAAGACTTGGTCCAGCCTCGCCCGGCTGCTTTTGATTATGTTCTAATTAGCTTCCTTTATATAGCTGCCAGTCTGCTGGTTAGATGCCGGTGAAAGCATTCATACAGACTGCAGATAGGATCGGTTCTGAGAAGACTTAAGCTAAGAGCTCTTTTGTTGTTTCTCCTCACCTTGCTTATAGTTTATCTCCTAGACCTTTGGTGTTCCCTCTGTGTTTTATTGTTGTATGCAAGACAGTATTTACTTTATCCCCTGTCTGTCTCGTTTGTCTATACTGTTTGTTAACCTTTACCTGTCCATTCCCTATGGTGGTAATCAGGGTCCTTCTAAGGACTAGATTACAGTGGTCAGGGATTTATAGGAGACAGGGTTTATGCTGGTGGCCTGGACCTCTGTACCATTAACAGTACCTCCAGGTAGAGGGACTAGTCAGGACCCCAGTTTAGGGTCAGCATAGACCCCGGTCCACCTCTAGCCAGAGACAGCGTGAAAAGGATTCAGTATTGATCCACAGGATATTATGTCAGGTAATACTATGCTATATATACATGTTAATGTTACCTATTTATATGTTATATAGAATGTTGTCCCACTTGATAGATTACTGACATTATATATTTATACATCTGCTAGACAGCGTGACATTTTCACCGGCCTCTAACCAGCAGACTGGCAGCTATATAAAGGAAGCTAATTAGAACATAATCAAAAGCAGCCGGGCGAGGCTGGACCTAGTCTTAGCAAAGAGCTAGGTAAAATTAACTCCTCATTACCAAACACAAAGAAACAGCAACTCAGCTGCGAGAAGTCAGAATGTGCAATCGCGACAATCTTCGTGGCGATGCACCCATGACAGTAAGGTTGCTCTCCCGGACAGGTTCACTGGTGGGCGGGACAAATTTTTTACCTTCGGGAGGCATGTAAATTGTACTTTCAGGTACGGCCTCGGTCATCGGGGAATGAGGAGCAGAGGGTGGGAATTGTCATCTCGCTCTTACAAGGGGACCCTCAATCCTGGGCGTTCTCTCTTCCTCGGGCTCCCCGGCCCTCCAGTCAGTAGATCGATTTTTTGCTGCCCTGGGGCTGGTGTATGATGACCCGGATCGGGTCTCCCTTGCTGAAACGAAGTTACGTAGGATACAGCAGGGAGATCGTCCGGCGGAGGAATTTTCTTCTGAGTTCCGTAGATGGGCCACAGATACTCAGTGGAATGACCCAGCTCTTAGGAGCCAGTTTTGTCAAGGGTTATCTGACAAATTAAAAGATGTTTTGGCTCAGTATGATTCTCCTCCGTCACTGGAGGCTGCTATGGCCCTTGCTATTCGTATTGATAGACGGCTTCGGGGGAGGTGCGAGGTAACTCCGCCCCCTGTTATTACTCCACCCACTACTAAAGTCCCTTATATGGAGGTTCCCTGGTCTGTTCTGAGGAACCTATGCAGTTGGGTGGGACATCATTTTGTAGGAGGGAATCGGCGGTGCACCCACAAGACAAGAAGGTGTTTCTTCTGCGGGAGAGAGGGACATTTTGTTGGGGGGTGTCCCTCCGTGCCTCATTGAGCAAAAAAGTCACCGAAAAACTGTTAATCCCAGGTTGTGTGGTGGACGACAACCTGGGAGTAGGTATTTCGTCCCCAGGTCCGTCTCAATTTCTCGTGCCTGCGGAGGTGGTGGTTGGTGCGAGAGTTGAGAGGATTTCTGTTCTTCTTGATAGTGGGTCTGGGGCTAATATGGTGGACGCTCGGTTTGCCCAGGTGCAAGGTATGCAACTGAGTGTATTGGCCAAACCGATCCCTATACTTTCTATTGACGCCAAACCTCTCGGTCAAGGTAGCTTTGTACAAGCTGTTCATAACATAGACCTTCGAGTAGGGGCAATACATAAAGAACAGTTGTCTTGTTATGTGTTGGAGGGTCTTCCTACTCCTATTGTGTTGGGACTTCCTGGTTGGCTAAACATAACCCAGTGATTGATTGGCAATCCAGAAAGATAAGCCAGTGGGGTGAATTTTGCAAGAATAACTGCATGAACACGGTCATCGGTGCGGTCGTGCCTAGGACTTTGCCTCCTTTTCTGGAGGACTTTGGGGAGATGTTCTCAGAGGAGGGGTGTCAAAAGTTACCTCCTCATTGCACGTATGACTGCTCAATAAAATTGCTTCCTGATGCCTTATCTCGTAGTTTCCCAGGGCCGGAAAGACGGATGACCCGGTTCCTATCCTTTAGGAAGGAGTGGTGGTGTCGGCTGTGTGCTCTGAGCTTGAGGAGGAGGTGTTGGAGGCTCAGGGGGACGGCCCTGTAGGACCTCCAGGGAAACTGTTTGTTCCTAATCAGTTAAGACAAAAAGTTATCGAGGCACATCATAGTTCTGCTTTAGCAGGACATCCAGGGAGTAAAGCAACTGTGGATCTCCTTTCTCGCCGGTTTTGGTGGCCTAACTTAAATAAAGAGGTAATAACTTTTGTCGCGTCCTGTGGAGTTTGTGCTCGCTCTAAGACCCCACATACCTGTCCATCTGGGGTTCCTGAGGAGGAACGATTCTCGTCGTCACTTGCTTCAGTTTGGAGAGGAGTGCTGAATGGTCTGAGTGCTATGGGGAACTGTTTCAAGCGGAGGTCTGATAGGAGGAGAGTGTCTGGTCCGGACCTAGGTGTGATTGATCTGGTGTGGTTGTCTACCAAGAATATAAAACGCAAAGTTCCTCCTGGAAACTGGGTCCCAGGTTCATCGGTCCATACAGGATCAGTTCTATAATTAATCCTGTGGCATTTCGTCTGGACCTCCCTCCTACGTTTAAAATCCATAATGTATTCCACAAATCGTTGCTTAAGAGGTACGTGGCGCCAGTTATACCGTCACTTCTACCTCCTCCTCCAGTGGTGGTTAATGGTAACTTAGAATTTCAAGTGTTGAAGATCATTGACTCACGTCTGAATCGCCGGTCCCTTCAGTATTTGGTTCATTGGAAGGGATATGGTCCTGAGGAGAGGACGTGGGTCTCTGCGTCTGAGATTAAGGCAGATCGATTGGTTCGGACCTTCCACACGACTTACCGGACAGACCTGGCCCTGAGGGTCCGGAGGCCCCTCGTAGAAGGGGGGGTACTGTCATGGGTGCATCGCCACGAAGATTGTCGCGATTGCACATTCTGACTTCTCGCAGCTGAGTTGCTGTTTCTTTGTGTTTGGTAATGAGGGAGTTAATTTTACCTAGCTCTTTGCTAAGACTTAGGTCCAGCCTCGCCCGGCTGCTTTTGATTATGTTCTAATTAGCTTCCTTTATATAGCTGCCAGTCTGCTGGTTAGATGCCGGTGAAAGCATTCATACAGACTGCAGATAGGATCGGTTCTGAGAAGACTTAAGCTAAGAGCTCTTTTGTTGTTTCTCCTCACCTTGCTTATAGTTTATCTCCTAGACCTTTGGTGTTCCCTCTGTGTTTTATTGTTGTATGCAAGACAGTATTTACTTTATCCCCTGTCTGTCTCGTTTGTCTATACTGTTTGTTAACCTTTACCTGTCCATTCCCTATGGTGGTAATCAGGGTCCTTCTAAGGACTAGATTACAGTGGTCAGGGATTTATAGGAGACAGGGTTTACGCTGGTGGCCTGGACCTCTGTACGATTAACAGTACCTCCAGGTAGAGGGACTAGTCAGGACCCCAGTTTAGGGTCAGCATAGACCCCGGTCCACCTCTAGCCAGAGACAGCGTGAAAAGGATTCAGTATTGACCCACAGGATATTATGTCAGGTAATACTATGCTATATATAAAATGTTAATGTTACCTATTTATATTTTATATAGAATGTTGTCCCACTTGATAGATTACTGACATTATATATTTATAATCTGCTAGACAGCGTGACAATTTCAGACCCATGGTCGAGAATAACCGCCAGCCAGACCTGATAAAGCCGAGTAGACGGATGCCTACCCTGTCCGAGTCTTTCAGATACTGCAATGAGTCATTGAGCAGAGAATTTGTGGGAAGGAGTACCCTTGAGTTTGGACCGTGAGGGTCTGCGTTACAGGCATGGAAGGGCTTAAGGAAGTTAGAGATTTCTTTGAAGCGGAATCTGCTCACTACTCTCGGAGCCATAGGGCTCTGCTGATAGTAATGGCGTTGGAGCTATAAGAGCGTCACCGTCCGCTGTATCCAGGGATGCATGTACCCATAATCCCGGCCCAGGCTATTTGGTAATCCAGACTAACCACCTACTGAGGCAAGCTATTGTCTTGACTGATCTTGGCTAGGGCCCTAGTCCAAACCATGCCCCAGAAACCTCAAAAGACTGACCGCGGGCCAATTGGACGGTCAGTGGGAATTTTAATAGACAAGCCGTTAGTCAAAGACAGTAGAGGTTAGTAAGCGAGCCGCAATATAGGATCCATTGTTGGAGACTCCGTCCACTCTCTTAGTAGAGCGTGGACAAAAGGGTACCGTGATTAAATGGCTTTAGCTCAGAGAATCATTTGTCCGGCAACTACTATATCTCTGACCTATGTCAGAACTCAGGGAGTTTGGTCCCTTTGAAGGTCTCAGTGAGATAAAGACTAATTTTTAACATTGTACGGCTCTCAGAGCTCTATTAACCGGTTCGATGAGGGCATCTAAGGATTCCTGGTAGTCTGGCGAACCGGATATACGGCCACACGAGACTCATATCCTGAGTCATGTTTGCTGCAATCCCCAGGGACGGGAGAGCTGGAAACGGAGCATGCGTACATCAAAACAGCAGAATGCCTGTGAGACATTCGCTAGAAAATTGGGCATTCTTTGCTGCTGTCAGCCCCTGTCTGAAGACTCGAAGGGCAGAGGGCCTTCGTCGTAAAGTAAACTGAAGCCGGAAACGTTGCCCATTCGTTGGGCTCCTGTGAGAAGATGCAGACTGCACAGATTGCAGTGGATAGCCTTCGTGAGAAGCGCCAGAACAGGTGGGAGGAGACATGCATAGGGGCCGAGAAGCAGGGAGAGCGCCAAAAAAACATGGGCGGAGCTACCCGGGAGGGCGGAACTGAGGCCTACCCGGGCCAAAAGTCGGGGACTAAATTAGAGAGGCAGCCGCGGCAGTTGGAGGAGGCCGCGGCCCTGCCGGACGGCTGTGGCGGAGACTCGCTGAGGCGCAAGAGGTGAGGCGCAGGAGGACTCCGATGATTAAGACCGTGGCGGCGGCTCCTTTGAGGAAGCAGCGGCGGTTCCTATTAGGAGGCCACGGCGGTTGAGAGGGCCACGGCGGCGGCTCCAGAGGAAGCCGCGGGGCGGCTGCAGCGGTGGCAGTTTCTGAGAGAGGCCGCGTCTGCGACTCCAATGAGAAGGCCGCAGCAGCAGTTTGGGCAGGCCGCGGCGGCGGTGTGGCGCAGACCGCGGCAGTGGTGATGGCACAGGCCGCGGGGCTGGTGCAGGCTGCGGCGGCAGTCGGACCCACGGCCTATTATGACAGGCCTCGGCAGCTGGTGGGAGGATGCAACAGCAGCTGCCATGGAAAAAGGCGCGGCAGCATTTGGGTTACTCACTATGGGCCTTTCATAGGGAGGCGGAGAGGGTTAATTTCTCATGCACCGGGCGCTTTTCATGGCGGCAATGTGCCAACCAGTGGCTGTACTCACATCGCGGTATGTAGCAGAGTCGAGAGCGCCGCGCGCAGTCCGTCCTCAATCCACCATCCCTTTGATAGGGAGATGAAGAGGGCTCCTTAGGTTCCTGGCACCATCCGCTTTCTGATAGTGGCGGTGCCGAGGGCCACCAAATGCCTCAGAGGAGCCTCCACCGGAGTGAAGTCAATGTGTCCGGCTGCGGGCCTGGCTCTGGAAGGGGTACGTTAGGGCGACACCTCACGTTCCCATCCGGTGATGTGAGGGGAGAGCGGACCATTAAAGGAATCAGTCGCCCTGATGCGAGCCCAGACCGTAGAAGTTGCAGGAGGGGGTACGGGGAGGCGAGACTCCGCGTTCCCGCCTGTTGATGTTTTTGGGAGATCGGGACCTTGAAAGGCCCCGTCGCCCGTCGAATCCATGAAAAAAAGTAAAAATAAAATAACAAAGTCGGGTCTGAAGTCAGACCCTAGTGCCTCCTAAAGACACTAAGCAAGAACTGGTTCAGGCTAGAGCCAGCAGAGGGTGTATACTGCGGAGGAGGAGCCAATTTCTTTGTGTATTAGCTTAGTGTCCTAGTGGCAGCAGCATAACACCCATGGTCTGTGTCTCCCAATGAGGCGAAGGAGAAATCCCAAATATTGGCCTACTGAAATGTATGTTGAGTAAATGCACTCAATACTTGGTCGAGGCTCCTTTTGCATCAATTACTGCATCAATGCGGCGTGACATGGAGGCAATCAGCCTGTGGCGCTGCTGAGGTGTTATGGAAGTCCAGGTTGCTTTGATAGCAGCCTTCAGCTCGTCTGCATTGTGGGGTCTGGTGTCTCTCATCTTCCTCTTGACAATACCCCATAGATTCTCTATGGGGTTAAGGTCAGGCGAGTTAGCTGGCCAATCAAGCACAGTGATGCTGTTGTTTTTAAACCAGGTATTGATACTTTTGGCAGTGTAGTCAGGTGCCAAGTCCTGCTGGAGAATGAAATTTCCATCTCCAAAAAGCTTGTCAGCAGAGGGAAGCATGAAGTGCTCTAAAATTTCCTGGTAGACAGCTGCGCTGACTTTGGTCTTGATAAAACACACTGGACCTACCCCAGTAGATGACATGGCTCCCAAACCATCACTGATTGTGGAAACTTCACACTAGACCTCAAGCAGCTTGGATTGGGTGCCTCTCCACTCTTCCTCCAGACTCTGGGATCTTGAATTCCAAATGAAATGCAAAATTTACTTTCATCTGAAAACAACACCTTGGACCACTGAGCAACAGTCCAGTTCTTTTTCTCATTAGCCCAGGTAAGACGCTTTTGGCGTTGTCTATTGGTCATGAGTGGCTTGATTCAAGGAATGCGACACTTGTAGCCCATGTCCTGGATACGTCTGTGTGTGGTGGCTCTTGAAGCAATGTCTCCAGCAGCAGTCCACTCCTTGTGAATATCCCCCAAATTTTTGAATGGCCTTTTCTTAACAATCCTTTCAAGGCTGCGGTTATCTCGGTTGCTTGTGCACCTTTTTCTACCACACTTTTTCCTTCCACTCAACTTTCCATTAATATGCTTGGATACAGCATTCTGTGAACAGCCAGCTTTTTTACCAATGATCTTTTGTGGCTTACCCTCCTTGTGGAGTGTGTCGATGACTGCCTTCTGGACACAGAAACAGACTAAGGGATCATTTTAAACACTTAGGAAGCCTTTGCAGGTGTTTTTTTGTTAATTATTCTAATTTACTGAGATAATGACTTTTGGGTTTTCATTGGCTGTAAGCCATAATCATCAACATTAACAGAAATAAACACGTGAAATAGATCACTCTGTTTGTAATGACTATATAACATGAGTTTCACTTTTTGTATTGAAGAACTGAAATAAATTAACTTTTTGATGATATTCTAATTTAGTGAGAAGCACTTGTACCTCTTACATTAGATATTAGGTGAACATCGCAAACAATATAATGTGTGTAGGAAAAAAAATCTTGATTTTAAGGCGAGAGCCCTAAATTCCCAGGGAAATTCACGGCAGTACTGATATTCAGCAGCAGGAGATCCCATAATAGAAAAGCACATGCTTGGTTGACCATACAGGTTTTATTGGAAACTGCTTGTGTACAATCAATTTTATTGTATTATGCAATCTATGAAGCGATATGTTTTGCTAAAATCCATGCTCTTTATCAAGCTTTATGTTCATTTTTTGATAGGAACAGATACATTTTGTGTGTCTTTTGGTGCTTTTTGGTAATGAAATGCAGACGACATCAAGCAAGCCAAGTATATATATGGCAGTATTGTAAAAAAAAAAATAAAAATAAAGTTTCTTTATAGGCAGTAAACCAAAAAATGCTGCAGCAGCCATGTCCGGGTCTTGTATCTGGAGAAATAAGTGTTACACTGTCCAGGTGAAGCTGTATATCTTCATGTGACTGCAGATCATGTGGTGTAAGCAGCAGCTGGGGGTAGAAAGAGCTCCTTGGGGGTTTACCCTAAGGAACTCATCTTGCAAAAAAAAAAAAAAAAAAAAAAAAACATTCATGAAAATAAAAAAAAAAAAAAAAGGTGTTGTGATGGTTCTTAAGCAGCTGATCATCCCAGTAAAGCAGATACTTGCTAACCACTGAAAACAATCAGCGTCTACAGAGCATAAGCTCTACCAATGATCCACAATGACTAATAAGAATTCCTAATAGCCCTAATGGCGCACAAGATACACGTTTTTCTTATTTTAGGATACTTACGCTGCAGTCATATTAATATATTTTCCCACGCCTGTTCTGTAGGTTTTCGGCTCTTGTGTTTGCTCTTTTTTTGGCAGCACTGGCCGTTCTTTAATTTTTTGTTCTTCTTCCTCTTTCAGAGCCTTCTCCCTCTCTAAAGCAACCTAAAAAGCATGAAAGATGATATACAAGCTAAAAGGCTTCAACAATTAGGAAGATGGGGTATTTTGCTTTTGTCACAACTCCTGAATGAAGGCATATTTAAAAACTTTGAACAAATAAGAGCAGGATACGATCTTAGTCACAAAATGTTTTATCAATTTTTGCAAATACGTCAGGCGTATAATGCACAACTCAGAGCAAATGATATTATAAACATTCTACAATTGATATAATTACTTCTGCAATAGACACAAAGGGTTTAATTTCCTATATATATATATTATATATATATATATATATATTATATATATATATATATATGTATGCAGCTTATGGATGTGCAATTAGAAAAGTATCCTATCACAGCCAAAGTAAAGTGGGAAAGAGATGTGGGTCCCCTATCTGAGGAACAATGGAAAGAGGTGCTGGATCTAATTCCTAAATTATCCTTGTCTGAATCACAAAGACTGTCCCAAAACTTTCTTATTCATGGAGTACATAAAACCTCCTGTATCCTATTAAAAATTGGTGTAAGAGTGGACAACATGTGTCCAAGATGCGGGAAAAACGACGCTCACCACATGATGTGGGAGTGTGTAAAGATTGGGAACTATTGGAAAGGGTAGTTGACTTGATAAAATCTGTGTTCGCAATCTATATGTCGTTGGAACCCAGAATCTGCATACTTGGTCTGTTCGAGGGGGGGGGGCTGGATTAGGATTTCCCCTATAGCTATAGCCATCTCCTGAGTGCTGTTTCAAGCTAGAAAACTATTAGCACTCCACTGGATATAAATCCCCGCCCCCCAAAGATAGAAGAATTAAAATTCAAACTAAATAATGTCTTATGTATGGAAAGGGGAACATATATTAAAAGAAACGCCCTCAAAATATTTAGAAAGATATGGGAGCAATGGTTAACTACTCGGGGATTGCATCGGAAAGCCTTCTCAGAAACACTATGATAGACAGTCTGTACCTTTCACTGTCTTAAATCTGTAAAATCTCCTAACTCATCTGAAATCTCTAAAGGTACTGTCACACTAAGCAAGATCGCTAAAGCGTCACCGATTTTATGACGCAGCAGCGATCTCGTTAGCGACGTCGCTGTGTGTGACATGTAGCGGCGATGTGGCCCCTGCTGAGATGTCGCTGATCGCTTATGAACGTTCTGAGCCATTTTTTGGTCGTTGGTGTCCCGCTGGTGAGCCTGAATCGCTGAGTGTGACACCCTTTATGAACGACTTGACCAGCGTCGCAGGTGGGACTAGGTTTTCCCAACGACCGCAGAGGTCGTTATACAGATCGCTGATGAGATCTTTGTGTTTGGAAGCTACAGTAACTAGCGACCACATAGCGATCGCACTAGCGATCTCGCCAGGTCATGTCGTTGTCGCTAGTGCGATCGCTAAGTGTGACAGTGCCTTAACTCGCCTACCCAAAGTGTTAGATTTTGGTTCTGGGAAACTAAGGGGTCCTAGATAACTATATCTAAATGCTGTGATTATCTGTATTTTGGTGCAATATACGAGCAGTTAGATGGTCTTCATTTATATTGGCATTCATGTATACAAACAGTAGTAAGTAAATGATAATACCTACGATGAATATTAATGTGAACCGTTTTGTGTTTGGTTTGTAATGACGTATATTTTTTTTAAAATTTGTGTGTTTGTTCCATTTAGTTTTGATTGTTTCAAAAAACAATCAAAATGTGAATATATCTTGATATTTTTCACAATAAAAAAATGATCTGATTGAAAAAAAAAAAAAAAAAAAAAGCATGAAAGATGTATTTAACACAACGCAAGACTTCCCTTGTGCATCTTCCAGGTTAATTCTTTTACACTAGCAGATAAATTGATAACAACAAGTGCTCATCAACAATATAGCAAGCCAATCGGCATTTGTTTATGTGCATTTCTATGACCATGGGGGTTTTCAGACGAGGGACCATTCGTATGAGCACTGTCCTCTTCCCCAATTCAGTTTCCAGTTGGAATGAAAAGCAGATGCCCATTTAGATGTGGGGATGTACTAACAATAAATATCAATCATTAATTCAGCAAGTAATCATTTGCCATACTATTTCTGGACATCTGTAGTCTAGGCAATGATTATTATGATCATCTGGACAATTATCACCCAATGTAAGAGGGCATGCAAGGAAAACCGAGCTCTCGCAGATCAGATTGCATCGCTCTAGAGCACAAATTATTATAAGCAACCTGTCCACGTCACAGAATTGCGCAACGACAACATTATTCTAAAGATTGCCAACAACATATGAAGAATGTAGAGGAGAACATTTTTCACTGTAAAGGGATTGATAACAATGGCAGAATATTAGAGTCCAGACAAGTTCTTTGACAAATGCCAGACTTTATTCATGTTATTGGGAGGTTTGTCTGACTGTGACGAGATGAACCGGTATTTCAGGTGCAATAGTTCTGTAAGTGGTGAAAGAAGTGACAACAAGGACAAGAAGTCCAGATATATACACATCAGTCTCCTTGATCACTACTTACACTGGCATCTCCACTCATTGACTACCAGATTTATAAATTTATTTGCAGCACTCATGGTTATACTTATCTGTATTTATACATTCAGCGCTAATTTATGGCAAGAGGAATGATGGTGCTTACCTGTGCATCCGCCTCTTCATATGGGTCCACAAAAACCACAGTACTTTCTATTCGGATGTCCTCCTGAATGGGGCAACATTTGTAATTAGTGGAGCACAATCCATCCAGAATGGTATGACCAATTTCCATGACAAAGATATGACGGTTCTATAATTACTTATAAGTATAGTGTTTCTGATAGCCATACTGTTATTTCAAAGTGACACTTACACACTGAAATCATATTATTTGTAATCTAGGTGCCTAGTCAACAACGCAATCTCTAATAAACTGGCAAAGTTTGTAGTCAAAGAACGTTTGGCATTTAAAAAAAAAGCATCCCTTTGCAAATGTTCTCTATATTATTATAAACGAGTCCATTAGGAATGTTTATGTAGAAAACATCACCTTTGGCCTGTCGGTCTTTGAGTCAGTGTCCACTTTCTCCATAGCAGTCAGGGTATCAAATCCTCCAACAACACTAAAGTGAGAAAGAAGTAAAAATCCGTGATACAAACAGTTGAAGGAGTAAAACATTTTTGGGTCTAGAAGAACCCAATGCACCTACCGTCCAAACACTGTGTGCTTTTTGTCCAGATATGTACAGGAGCGGAAAGTTATAAAGCTGTAGGATAAAGAAATCATATAAATGAACTGCACCGGTCATCACACGGAAAAATGTTGATCGAGACCCACAAGTAGAAGAATCTCTTACAACTGGGACTTGTTGGTGTTGGGGCCAGTATTTGCCATGCTAAGAACTCCGCGACCCGTGTGACTTAAGTTTGGCTTAATCTCATCTTTGAAAGGTTTTCCCCAGCAGGATTCACCTCCTTTTTAAGATAGGGAACAAAAATATAAATGCAGGATATAGTGCTAGAATAAAGGGCGGAGGACTGCAGAGAAATCGTATGTCTACCCACACAGAAGGGATGGCTTTATACCTGTGCCTGTTCCTGTAGGGTCTCCTCCTTGTATCTGTAAATATACAGGAAAAAATGCAGGTTTATAAAACATCCTCGTGTCACTTTGAAAATGCCTAATTAGAGGGGGGTCTCCATTTTTAAACTCCCTCACTTAGCAGAGTTAGTACATAGAAATTATTATGATTACACTGGACATATACATACCACAAAGTTCCGAATAGAGCGGTGGAAGGTTGTCCCATCGTAGTAATTCTTCTTGCAGAGTTTAATAAAATTTTCACATGTCTTTGGTGTCTAAGAGAAAATACATAGGGAATAATAAATCTCAACACTGCATACCTTTACTGTACCTGAATACTCAAATTACCTATTGTCTGGGTCAAGTAGGAAGACAAGCAAGAACATCTTTAAATTACTTTTACTAATGAATCTTGAGGAGTCTAACCCAGTCCATATGGCCTTTTGGGGTATACAAGTAGGAGAAGGTGGCACAACTTGGGGGTAATGTCGCTATGTGCCAGGACAAAGAACAGCTCTGAGGAGCTTGGTGGACTCAAGATGTCTGTGCATTACCTGGACAGTATCTAAAATGGCTTATTCAGGGACACTGTCCGTGAGATAGACGCAAGTGGCAAACCTCACACCAATGGCTTCAAGACATGCTACTTCTTAGGGCCAAGTTCCCACGATGTGCATTTGGTGCAGTTTTGATATGCTGCATATTTTCAGCACCAATTCGCTAATTTAGGCTACTTGTGTTTCATTGTTTGGTGTCATAAGCAGAGTTATACAGATCCAAGGCAGAAGGGGCATTTGATCACTGTCTGCACCACCCAGGTAATTGAAGCAGGTTAGCTGATGAAGAGCAGACAGTGTGTATACAAAGTAATTAATAGGTAGCTGTCAATGTTGGATAACCATTTGGGCCAGCAGATGTGTCCATACATGGCCTCCACTGGCACATTAACGTTAAACACATGGGCTTCAATGCTTTCACCTTGTGCAACCGCTCTGTGTGTACTGCATGAAGGACAATGTAAAACATTAATTTGTTTTTCTTGTATTATAATTCTAGTTTTGTAGAATCCATGGATACATCCATGATCAGTGAGCATATTCGCATCTGTGGATAAAATTTCAAAATTTTTGGTAGCTGGCAGCTGACAGGAGCACAATATCTCCTTGAATTATAGATATATCATATTTATGCATGTAGTGTTTAAAATTCTTGAAGGATGGTTGGCAAAATGACAGCCATATTGTTTCTCTAGGTTTCTGGAGGAAAATATGATCTACAGCAGAAAATAGAATTAGACTTACCGGTAATTCGGTTTCTAATAACCTACCACGACAGCACACAGGAGGATGTCCTCTCATCCTAATAGGGACAGGAAATATGAAAGCTGTCAAATAGCCCCTCCTACCTTCATTCCCCAGTGTTATTACAAAGGACCACAAAGTATGACTATATTTATTACTACCCGTTCAAAAATTATTAAGTAAAGGGGTGGGAATTACCCGTGCTGTCGTGGTAGCTTATTAGAAACCGAATTACCGGTAAGTCTAATTCTATTCAGGGTGGATAAAAATCATGATTTAAAAAAAAAAAAAAAAAAAAAAACGGATTTTTTTTTATTTAAATCGGATTTTTTTAATCAAGTTGTACACAAGCAAAACTTTGTCTTTTTGCAAATCAAATTATTTTACACAAATAAAATATTAAAACAGTTGATGATTATGAAACCTAATAATTTTTATTTGCACTATTAAACAATCAGAATTGAACTACAGAGAGTAAGTACTTTTTAACAATAGCCTATCTCTAATGTTTGAAGTAAGCAAACATCTTCAGTGAATACATCAGTCCTTTAAGCCTACTGTTTATTTAGGACTTTTAATAGGAAAACTAGTTGTCCTGCTTTAGCAGTTCCTAAGCGGTTTCGGACTGTTGTGTGCACAAAACCAAATGAAGTAAAACAATCTCTCTACTCCTGCCGATGAAGCCGATGCAGTCAGTAGCTGAGTAGCTACATTTATTATCTTCGCTGGAAGAACAAGTGATTGCGACTTCCACCAGTCCAGTGGTTTTAGTTCATTAACGACGTTATCTGCAAACATGTATTTTTGAAATGGTGCAGATTCACACTTCAATTTCAGCACAGTTGCCACAATGTCATGGTTAGTATTGGCGACCACTCCATTGCAGAGTTGATTTCCGCCTCAGATAGTTTTTTCCCTCTGTAGATGGGATGCAAGATATTGGCTAAATAGTGTTCTTCTTTTAATGCTTGGTCCTTGCGGTGGTGTATTGCAACCTTTACATTGTTTGAGAGGTTCAAGCGATCTAGCGAACCTTCTAAATCTTTCCAAACTTCTGTGGCATCAGCTATGGTTGCAGTATCTTTCTGCATTTTATCCAACGCAATAGATATTGGCTTTAACCTTTCCAAAAGGTCCTCGGCATTTCTCTTCACACCAAGATTTAATACTTTGCTTCGTATATTAGCATCAATTTTATCCCGATGTGTTTCGCAAATGGACACTAATTTTGACCAGTTGTTAATAAACAGTTCCAAGCATTCAGCCAAGGTATTCCATCTAACATCTTGTGGTAGAACCAACTTCAGTCCTCCCATTTCCTTGTAGGTTGCATGTGCAAAATGATTATTGCGGAAATATTTAACAATTTCTACAACATGTTCCTTGACACCCGAAATATGCAGGTCTTTTGCCAAAAGATGCAACAAATGGGCAGAACAACCGTATGTAATGACATTTGTGTCATCCTCATGTGCCAGTTCCGCTCGCATTTTTGCCACATTGCTTGCGTTATCAGTAACTAAGCTCCTTACTTTACATCCAAACTGTTCTTGGCATTGGTGAATTGAGTTCTTAGCAATTTCAAGTAAATATTCAGCAGTATGTGAATTTCCAGATGTGTCGATTGTGTCTGTAAGGTAAGTTTCACCATCTTCTGTTGTGACACAAGTGCAAATTATGGGGTCGTTGTGGATGTTGCTCCAACCATCCAAGCTCATGTTAACAACTTTGTCTTTCAAATATTTTGTACAAGCCGCTCTTTCTTTGTCGTATACAGCCTGAAGATGTTTTCCTGAGATATCAAATCTACTTGGTGGTTTGTAGCCTGGTCTTATTCCTTCGATCATTTGTACAAACAATGGGTGTTCAACTAGTCGGAAAGAAGAATTGGTTGCAAATATGAATTTAGCAATTAATTCATCAAAATGTTCTTTCTGGCTCGTCGTAGTCTTTAAGAGGAATTTTTCTACACTTTGCACGCAAAGTTTTTTGTTGGGCTGCTTTGTTGAAGTTGTACCCAGATATTGATTGTCACGTGCAGCACAAGCCATATTTGACCCTGAAAGAACAGTAATTAAAAATATAATTCGACTGCGTATTTGAAGAAATATAACGAAAATATTTTGAAACAAACTTTTTGAACAATGTAATGGTCCTCGTCCTATAAGGGCTGTCTCAAAAGTTATGCTACTCAAGTTTCCGGTGAAGTTGCTGTAATACTAGTAATATCAGAGCAACTGAAAAAAATTATGTCACAAAAGTTTTAAAAATGTTTTTTTAAAAAAATGGTCAATTTGGCAGACTTCAAAAGTGAATTGTAGCCTACAATAAAAAAAAAAATAGGCGTATACACACTCTTTTATTTTTACTTAACGTTAATCTTCTGTGAAATATTGCCTTAACATAAATTTAAATTCTATACTCCAGAACTAGTGCTAGAAATTTTTCTTTTCATAGACTTTAACCATCCCAGTAAAACGTCTGTTAAAATAGGTTGTAATTGCCAGACTTACCACTAGTGCTAGGGTCCTGGTGCATAAGAAGCTGTGGGGGTTCATTGACATTAGTTGTATCACTATCAACATCTTCATTTCCCTTCTGGTTGCAGTTTTCATAATGTGATTTCAAACGGCAAACAAGTCCTTGGATATCCTTTTGACAGTATTTGTACTTTGCTCTCCCACCTTTCTTTCCAAGCTCTGCTGGCATCTCAACAAAATGAACCCAAATAGGGTCTCTCTTACGACCTGCCATGGCTCACGCAGATCACTTCTGAAGTTTGATTGTTACTACAGCCAAGTACTGCTGACTGACTATCCAACAAGTTTGGGCATGTCAACTGAATGGAAAAAGAAACTGAAACCAAGCTACAGAAAGTGAAACCAAGCTAGAAGTGTGGAGTTAATTGAACAATGATTGAAAGTTTTAGATTTTAATCGTGATTTATATTAAAAAAATCTTTTGATTTAAATAAGTGATTTAAATCATGATTAAAATCACGATTTAAATCGATCTGATTTAAATAGAAAAAAATCATTTGATTTAAATCATGATTTAAATCGTTGATTTAAATCGGCGTGATTTAAATCAATCCACCCTGATTCTATTTTCTCTAAATCCTCACAACAGCACACAGGAGGAATGCCAAAGACTAATGCTTTAGGGAGGGACAACCGTCTGGAGAACTTTTCTCCCAAATGATAGATCTTTGACGGATGTTAAATCAAGTTTATAATGTCTGATAAAGGTGTGAAAAGACGACCAGGTAGCGGCTCTGCATATCTGCTCAATGGAGGTGCTAGCCTTTTCCGCCCATGAAACTGCTACTGCACTGGTGGAATGAGCCGTGAATTTCTCTGGAGGCGTAAGATTCTGAATTTGATAGGGCTCAATAATTGCCTTCTTCATCCAATTTGCCACCGTAGTCTTGGATACCTTCCTTCCCCTATTCTGGCCATAGGGTTGAAAAAATAGGTTTTTATCTTTCCTCCACTCCTTGGTTATGTGGAGATAGTGTAACACCACGCTCCGTACGTCAGAGGATATGGAAATCTTCCTCTCTCGTTTTTTGAATTCTGGCAAAATGAAGGTATTAAGTCCTGATTCCTGTGGAAATCTGAAACCACCTTTGGGAGAAACGAGGGATCTAGACGGAACACCAGCCGGTCTTCCAATATCTTCAGGTAGGGCTCTTCTATTGAGAGAGCTTGTAACTCCACCCACTCACCTGGCTGTTGTAATTGTCCCTTCTCCAAACCATCCTGCAGAAAATCTAGGATCTGGGCGATATTGGCCTGTTGGGGATCCGGTCGTTCTGGTGCACACCATGACATGAACTTTCTCCAGGTCTTCTGGTGTATCGCATTGGTCACCGGCTTTCTGCTTTTCTGAAGCATGCTGATGACTCTGTCAGAGAGACCTCTGGCCTTCAGGATTGAGAACTCAGAAGCCAAGCCGCCAAGTGTAAGTTCTCTATGTCCAGGTGACAGACTGGTCCCTGGTGTAGGAGATCCCCGATTGGTGGGAGGATCGTCTCCACTTAGGCTGGATATGGTGCCATACCAACTCCTCTTTGGCCAGACGGGTGCTACTATAATGACCCTGGTCTGCTTGTCTCTTATTTTCTGTAGAGTTCTTGGTAAGAGGTGGATTGGAGGGTAGGCGTAAGCCAGACTAAACTGCCATTGGTGGGCCAAGGCATCTATACCTAGACATCTATCGTCCGGGTTTAATGAAAAATAGCAAGTCACCTTTGTATTCTGACAGTTTGCAAACAGATCGACTTCTGGGCAACCCCATCTTTGGTCAACATCTGGAATACCTCTGGATCTAGACTCCATTCTCCCATGTGGATATCTTATCTGCTCAGGAAATCGGCTTACTTGTTGTCTGCTCCCTTTATGTGAAGGGCTGATACTGAAAGACTGTGTCTCTCTGTCCAAGAGAATATTCTTGCTGAGATGGCTTTTAGCTCCTCGTGTCTTGAACTTCCCTGATGTCGGAGATGTGCAATTATGGTAATATTGTCCGAGTAGACTCTTACATGGGTACCTCTGATTATCGAAGCGGTTGCTCTGAGGGTTTCTTCCACTGCCTTCAACTCCCTGAAGTTTGAAGACTGTCTGCTTACTTCGATTGCCCATAGACCCTGGAAGGAAGTCTGGGAGACAACGGCCCCCCAACCTCTCTTGCATGGCATCCACCTCTATGGTGACTAGTGGGGTCTGGACCCAAGGCACCCAGTTCAGTTTTTTTTGGATTGACCCACCAGGACAACGAGGCTCGTATCTGGGTAGGTATTGACAGCTTCTTGTCCAGAGATCTGGGGGAACCGTCCCATTCCGCTAGTATATAACTTTGCAGGTCTCTGGTGTGCGCCTGGGCCCAGGCTACCAGCTGGATACAAGACGTCATGGAGCGAGGACTGTCATAGAAAACCTCATTGACACCAACCTTCTGCTTCACAGGATGTTTATCCTTGTCTTCAAGCTGGATCTGTTTTTCTCTGGGCAAGAAGGACGTTTGTGCCCGTGAAACCAGGAGGACTCCCAGGAAGGTTTTCCTTGTGGAGGGAACTAGATCTGATTTTTGTCGATTAACCATCCCAGTGACGTTAGTATTTGAGAAGTTGTCCTTATGTGTTCTTGTAACACCTATACTGACGGTGCAACCAGCAGAAAGTCGTCGAGGTATGGGACAATAGAAATCTGCTGATCCATTGGTAATGGACTACCTGTTCCCTTTGGGCCACTGCAAATCTCAGGAACTTTCGATGGTTCGGGTGAATCGGAATATGATAATATGCGTCCTGAAGATCTATTGTCGCCATAGTGAAGCCGCTCCCTATCAGGGGAACCGCCGACCTGACTGATTCCATCTTGAATCTTCTGTAATGGATAAACTGGTTTAGAGGTTTCACATTTATTATAACTCTGTGGGACCCATTTGGTTTCTTTTTTAATTAAAAAAGAGCCTGGAGTAGTGACCCCTGTTTTTCGCTCTCTCTGGGACTAGAGAGATTGCTCCTGAAGCTAGTAGTTTTCTGAGGTCTGACTCCAGGGAGGACTGGAGTGACTGTGTAGAGAGTTGTGTGACTCTTACTCTCCACAGAGGGTAAGAGGCAAATTCTATTCTCACCCCCTCCTGGATAGACCTTAGGACCCAGGGGCTGGTGGATATATCCCGCCATTTTGAAAGGAAGTGAGAAATACGCCCCCATACTCATCTGTAAGCGTCATGGTTTACTCCCGCTGGACACAGGAGAGAAAAAAGGAGATTTTTGTGTACTCAACGTAAAATCCTTTTCTCCGAGACGCTCATTGGGGGACACAAGACCATGGGTGTTATGCTGCTGCCACTAGGACGACACTAAGCAATACATAAGCAAAGAAGATTAACTCCTCCTCCTGCAGTATACACCCTCTGTTGGCTCAATCCTGAACCAGTTCGGTGCCAAAGCAGTAGGAGCTCATAACAGAGTGCAATATGTCAACAATTCAAAGAAACAACGAGGCTACAGGCTAAACAAGGGTGGGAGCTGTGTCCCCAATGAGCGTCTCGGAGAAAAGGATTTTACGGTGAGTACACAAAAATCTCCTTTTCTCCATCGCCTCATTGGGGGACACAAGACCATGGGACGTCCCAAAGCAGTCCCTGGGTGGGAAGCCATAACAGTAGATGAAGCCTCGTGAACCACATGCATAAAACGCTTAAACAGTCAACAGACAACTTACAGATGCGCAACAGCTGATTGCAGAATCTGTCTGCCAAGTGCCGCATCTGAAGAAACCTGAGCATGGATTTGGTAATGCTTGACGAAAGTATGAAGACTGGACCAAGTCGCAGCCTTGCACACTTGCTGTGCCGAAGCCTGGTGCCGAATGGCCCAGGAGGCTCCCACAGACCGAGTGGAGTGTGCCTTAATCCCAGCCGGGATAGGCTGACCCTTGAGACGGTACGCCTCTTGGATCGCTGAACGGATCCATCTGGCTAATGTGGCCTTGGAAGCAGGCAAACCCTGTCTGCGTCCTTCCGGAAGCACAAACAGAGCGTCCGATTTACGGAAAGATGCCGTTCTCGAAATATACCTTCGGAGAGCCCTCACCAAATCCAAAGTGTGTAGTGCTTTTTCTGTACGGTGAATCGGCGCCGGACAGAAGGAGGGCAGGACTATCTCTTCGTTGATAAGAAAAGCCGAAACTACTTTGGGCAGGAAAGAAGGAGAAGTCCTGAGAACCACCTTGTCCTGGTGAAAGGTAAGAAAAGGAGGTTTACAAGACAAGGCTGCCAATTCCGATACCCGCCTGATAGAGGTAATTGCCACTAGGAAGACAACTTTCCAGGAAAGAAGAGATAAAGGCACTTCCGGCAAAGGCTCGAAGGGAGATTCCTGTAATGCACTGAGGACCAGATTAAGATCCCAAGGTTCCAAAGGCCTCTTGTAAGTGGGAACAAGATGTGACACTCCCTGGATAAAAGTCCTGACCTGAGACTTAGATGCGATCCTCGTTGGAAAAGGACGGATAAAGCGGAAATCTGCCCCTTGAGGGAGGAGAGTGCTAGCCCCGAGTCCATTCCTGCTTGGAGAAATTCCAGAATGGAAGGGATAGAAAAAACCAAAGGGGAACGACCTTTGTCCTTACACCAGGAAAAGAATGTTTTCCAGACACGATGATAAATACGGGCGGAAGCCGGCTTCCTGGCATTGACCATTGTGGAGACAACTTTGTGATAAAAACCAGCCTGACCTAAGATCCAGGCTTCAATGGCCATACCGTCAAATTCAACGCTTTGGAATTGTGATGGTAAATTGGGCCATGCGAGAGAAGGTCCGGACGATCCGGTAATCTCCAAGGGACGTCTGCGAGCAGACGCACTAGTTCCGCATACCACGGACGGCGAGGCCAGTCCGGAGCGACCAGAATGAGAGGAACGCCTTCCGCCTTGATCTTCCGAATCACCCTGGGGATTAACAGAAGAGGAGGAAAGATGTAAGGAAGACGAAATTGACTCCAAGGGAGGACTAGCGCATCCGAGCCGATGGCTAGTGGATCGCGAGATCGACTTATGAAAGTCTGAACTTTGGCATTCAATCTGGATGCCATGAGATCCACATCCGGCATGCCCCAACGCTGGCAAATGAGATGAAACATTTCCGGATGCAGGGACCATTCCCCTGAGTCTAAGCCTTGACGACTGAGGAAGTCGGCCTCCCAATTGTCCACTCCTGGGATGTGAACCGCGGAGATGGGCGAGCGGTTTGCTTCGGCCCAGCGCAGGATGTGCGATACCTCGAGCATCGCTGTTCTGCTCCGAGTGCCTCCCTGACGGTTGATGTACGCCACGGCCGTGGCGTTGTCTGACTGGATCCGGATGGGATGACCGGCCAGAAGATGATGGAACTACAAGAGAGCTAGTTTGATAGCTCTGATCTCCAGGATGTTGATCGGGAGACGGGTCTCTGGGAGAGACCAGCGGCCTTGAGCCTTGTGATGAAGGAACACCGCTCCCCATCCGAGGAGACTGGCATCGGTGGTCACCACCAGCCAATGGACAGGCAGAAAAGATTTCCCTTGATTCAGCGATGAAGCATTTGTCCACCATTTCAGGGAGCTTCTGACTCTGTGAGAAAGACGAAAGCGGCGACTTAGGGACGCTGGGTTCCTGTCTCAGACTGATATTAGCTCTTGTTGAAGAGGTCGAAGATGGAACTGAGCGAACGGTACTGCCTCGATGGAGGCTACCATCTTTCCGAGGACCTGCATGGCGCCCCGCAGAGAATGGGAGCGGCCTAGAGACAATAAGAGCACTCCCTGCCTCAGAGAAGCAATCTTCTCTGGAGGGAGAGATACCAACCCTTGGGAGGTGTCCAGAATCATTCCCAGAAAAGGAATCTTCTGAGAGGGAATGGGAGAAGACTTGTCCAGATTGACTAGCCAACCCAGACGGGAGAGGGTGTCGATAGTGATCTCGACACTCTCTGCGCAGGCCCGAAAAGTCGGTCCTTTGATGAGCAGGTCGTCCAGGTACGGGAGGACCACCACACCCCGAGAGTGTAAAATCGACATGGCGGCCGCCATGACTTTTGTGAACACTCTGGGGACGGTTGCGAGTCCGAAAGGCAGGGCGGCAAATTGAAAATAATCCTCTCCAACTGCAAAACGCAGAAACCTTTGATGTCCTCTGAAAATCGGAATGTGTAGATACGCATCCTTGATGTCGATAGACGCTAGAAATTCCTTTCTTTCCAGAGATGCGACAACAGAACGGAGGGATTCCATTCTGAAATGGCGGACTCTGATGAATTTGTTAAGCAATTTTAGGTCCAAAATAGGATGCAAAGAGCCGTCCTTCTTGGGAACCACAAGAGGTTTGAGTAAAACCCTTTGAATCTTTCCTTGTGAGGAACTGGAACGATGACCCCGCTGGTACGAAGTATGTTCAGGGCCTGAAGAAAAGGAATTACGAGATCCTTGGACTTTGGGGGGCGAGACTGGAAGAACCGCCTTGGGGGGAGAGATAAGAATTCGATCTTGTAGCCGGAGTGTACAAGATCTTGGACCCACCGGTCTCGAACGACCGACCCCCAGACTTCGCGGAACAAGAGTAGGCGGCCGCCTACCTTGTTTGGGTCCCCCGTCCCCAGCAAGGAGTCATTGGGAAGATAATTTGCGAGAGGAAGAGCTCTTATTTCCCGCCTGGGAGAATCTGTTTCTCCAGGGCTGAGAGGACCTGAACGATGGTTGTGAGCCCCTGTCTCTGCGTGAAGAACGGGGTGCTCGGGACGAGGTCGAGGCAGAGGACCAGTTAAAGGAGCTACGAAATGGCCGGGAGCGACTTTGGTATTGAGACCGAAAAAGGCCGATTGATTCTGCGCTGCGGAAGAAATTTACTTTTCCCGCCTGTAGCGTCAGAAATAATTTGATCGAAACGATCTCCAAAGAGACGCCCTGAAAGATAAGGCAGCGAAGTCAAAGTCCTCTTTGAAGCAGCGTCTGCACGCCACTCTCGGAGCCAAAGGGACCTCCGAATGGCGATAGCATTAGCGGCTGTGAGTGGAGCGCAATTAGCTGCATCTAGGGACGCATGGACCATGTAGTCGCCTGCCCGAGTAATCTGATAGGCCAGATTACGTGCCTCGGGGGGAAGAGGGATATCACTAGTAATTTTAACTAAATTCTCAGTCCAGGCCACCATGGCCCTTGCCACCCAGGTGGCCGCAAAGGAAGGAGAGAGAGATGCTCCAGCAGCCTCAAAAATCGATTTGGCGAGGTTGTCGATCTGTTTATCTGAGGGGTTCTTAATGGATGAACCATCTGAAACGGAGAGCAGGGTTTTTGAAGCTAAACGAGAAACTGGTGGATCTACAACTGGAGATTCAGTCCACTCTTTCTACAGATGCTGAAAAAGGGTATCGTGCTTTCAGAGACTTCAGTCCTGAAAAACGTCTGTCTGGACGATCTCTATGTCCCTGAACAATGTCCGTAAATTCCGGATGGTTACCAAACACCTTGTGAGGACGTTTGGCTCTTTTGAAAGAGATAGGATGATTTGGTTGAGACCCGGGTTCTTCATCTAGCTTGAGGATTTTATTAATCGCCTCAATGAGAGAATCTAGAGACTCTTGAAACTCTGGCGAGTTGGGGTCGTCACCAGTATCCGACTCGTACTCAGAATCATGATCACTAAGATCTCTGGGAGAGGGGAGGCAAGAGCCTGAGCTCGCCGATGCCGAACCACTAGATGGAATGGGAGATACATTATGGCGGCGTTTTTTGGACGACCGCTTTGCTGACGCCGTGGGTCGGCCCCTGACTGATGAAGTCTCTCTGAAGGCTAACGGGCCCCTTTCTGGAAAAGGGGCGCCCTGCCTAGAAGAGGAGCCACGGAAGGTATCCAAGGCCCTAGTCAGAGAATCCATGGACTGCGCCAGAAACGCAGGCCACCCTGAAGGACCCGGCTCATTGGGATCAGGAATAGGTAGGGGCTCCTGAACGGTAGTAGGGGGCTCCTGAGCAGTAGAAGCAGCGGGCTCTTGGGCACATGATGCACAGAATTGGGAACCATGCTTTGATGGCAGGGAAGCGTTGCATGAAACGCAGGCGGCATACACTACAGTGTAGTTTTTGTCAGCCTTTTTAGCGCCCTTTGGTTGCGACATATTTCTGCACCTGAGAGCCTGCTGCAGAAGGGTCAAGCACTGTGTAGACCTAGTCGCAGCGTGCACTTACCCAGGTCCTGTGTCTGAACCCAGTAAGGGTGAGAATGGCGTCTGCAGCGCTGTCCCTCTAAGAAGATGGCGCCCGAGATTAGAATAGCGCTTCTCGTATGACACGAGAAGTGCTAGAAGCAGTGGGAGGAGAGGGGGAAGGACCAGGAGGGATCCTGTGCTAGCTGAAGCCGGCCAATGGCGTGCGATGTGGGCGGAGTCACGCGGGCCGCCCTCCCCCATAGAGGCCTATCCCGGCCCGAAGCCGGGGACTAAATTTCAAGCTGCGGCCTATCCCGGCCCGAAGCCGGGGACTAAATTTCAAGCTGCGGCCTATCCCGGGCCGAAGCCGGGGACTAAATTTATGGCCGCGGTGCGACGCAGAAGCGGCCGTGGCGTAATGCGGAGGCGGCCGCGGCGACCGCTGCACGGAGAAGCAGCCGCAGTGGGCGCAGAGATAAGCCATATACCCCGGGTGCCTGTACTCACTGCGGGGAGGTAATGAAGAAAGGGGGGGCCTCCGCAGGGATTACGGCAGATGTGGCCGTACTTCCTCAATCCACCGTCCCCTTTGATAGGGGGTGGAGAGGGATCTCAATCTGCCTCCATACCGCCACCGCTTTCCGTGGAGGTGGTGGGGGGTCCATCCAACGTTCCGTGCCATATCACCTTGCCACATCGAGGGGTATCTCATGGGGAGAGCGTTCCATTCAAGGGATCTGTCGCCCAATGGTAGCATAGTAGGAGGGGTACGTGGAGGCGACACTCCACGATGCCGCCTGTTGATGGTTTTTGGGAGATCGTGACTTTTCGTACGAGTCCCGTCGCCCATTCGTGCGTGAAGAAAGTAAAAATAATAAAAAAGGTAAAAAAGGTAAAAAATGAAAAAAAAAGTGGGGTCTGAGAGCAGACCCTAGTGCCTCCTACAGACACTAAGCAAGAACTGGTTCAGGATTGACCAACAGAGGGTGTATACTGCAGGAGGAGGAGTTAATCTTCTTTGCTTATGTATTGCTTAGTGTCCTCCTAGTGGCAGCAGCATAACACCCATGGTCTTGTGTCCCCCAATGAGGCGATGGAGAAAGATTTCTGCCCTGGCCTCTTTTGGGGTAGCTCCACCTTCCTGTCTTTCCTTTGCCTCTGTATTGGGAAGGCTGTTCCTGTGAGCGCTGAACAGATCTCTTTTTGGGACTCTTTTTGGCATTCTTTGGTTCTGGTAGAGACTTTTTGTCTGAGACTTTTTCCAACAGCTCATCTAATGCCAGCCAGAACATATACCTCCATCTAAAAGGATGAAACGTAGTTTGATGTTAGATGCTACGTCCCCGCTCCAAGATCTCAGCCACAGGGCTCATCTCACTGAGTTAGATAGGGCCTCCGATCTAGCTTATAGACTGAGGGATTCTGCCGAAGCATCAGCTAGGAAGGCTGTAGCATTTTGGAGAAGGGGAAGCGAGGCGAGGATCTCTCTGGGGGTCCCCGCTGCCAGGTGTTCTTCCAGCTGTCCCAGCCAGCGAGACATCGACCTAGTGACTGATGTCGAGACCACATTTGTGCTTAACAAGGCTGCCGACGTCTCCCAAGTTTTCCTGAGAAGACCTTCCATTTTGAGCTCCAGGGGATCTTTCAACTGAGAGGAATCTTCAAACGGCAAGGTTGTCTTCTTGGCTACTCGGGCAACCTGAACGTCTAGTCTGGGTACCTCTGACCAGCATTCTGCAGTCTCATCGACTGGGATTCTCTATTTTAACTCTAAAGGAGTGCTTAGTCTCTTCTCTGGAGTTTCCCACTCTTCCAGCACCAGCTCCTGGATATTCTTGTGTATCAGGAAGAATAGTCTCTTTTTGGATCGGAGGACCCCGAACATCTCTTCCTGCATAGTACGTGCTGGTCTCTCCTCATCAACCCCCATGGTTCTTCTTACTGCCGTGATAAGCTCCTCCAAGTTCCATGGAGAAAATTAATATCTCCTTCCTTGTGACTCCGGGTCAGAGCTCAGTTCTCCTTCTTCATAGAAATCTTCCGTCATAGACTCTTGGGAGTCCTCGTCCTCTACCTGCTGAATCTTCCTCTTTTTTGCTGCTGGAGGATCACTAGGGGCTGGTATTAGCTGGGAGAAGGAAGCCAGGGAAGCTTGTATTTCCTGACGCACAATGTCCTTAATGTCCTCTCTCAAGGAGGGCTGTTCCTCCTTTAAAACTTTCTCAATGCACTTCTGACATAAAGGTTTGCTAAGTGAGGAGGAGAGTCTTTTGGCACATAACGCGCTCTTGCGACTAGGGCCTTTTGATTTGCTCCTGGGGGCAGGATCCTTGTACCCCTGAAAGAGAGGAGAAGGTAGAACATGATCTTAGTACCTGCACCCTGGAGAAGACCCAATGCCTGTATACTCACAGGGATCAGAATAGCGCTGGGCTCCACAGACGCAGAGGGAAGGATCAGGCTC
The DNA here is from genome assembly GCA_033576555.1 of Oophaga sylvatica. Lineage (NCBI taxonomy): Eukaryota > Metazoa > Chordata > Amphibia > Anura > Dendrobatidae > Oophaga > Oophaga sylvatica. Next base: position 777,502,193 of record JARQOD010000001.1, on the reverse strand, counting down.
CATGCTACCACAGTTTGTCCTACCTTGCTTGACCTTCTATAAAGGGCTCCTTAAATAGGGCGACCGGACCAGCGCCTTCCTCCAATCTGAGGGGCTCCTCCCCGCTCTATCTGGTAAGTGGAATCAGAATCCACCTAATTTTCAAATTTCCCACTGCGATCCACCCTGGAAAGCAAGGATCGGAAGTGACGATTACCGCATGCCGGCCGGCGTCTGATGTCACTTCCGGCCGCCGGGACTGCACCGCTTACAGCGACGGAAGCCAGAAGAAAAACTCCCTCGCATCGCCGCAACCCGCCAGCAGGAACAGAAGGAGGAAGACCCGGAGAGCTCAAAAAGGCCCCCCGCCAGAGAAACCCCAGACCTTACCCGAATGCGTAGACTGGGGGAAGATGTCCTGAGTCTCGAGGAGACAGGAGCAGCGTCACGGAGAGGGAGTGGAGACCCGACCGAATTCTTGCTGCCCGGCTAAGGTGAAATGTCCCGTGTCTGCCGCCGGCACAGAGCACTAGGAATGACCTCTTCATCCCTATAGGGACAGGAAAACACCGGAGGAATGGAGGTAGGTGGGGCTATATGACCTCTTTCGTATTTCCTGTCCCTATTAGGATGAGATGACATCCTCCTGTGTGCTGTCGTGGGGGGTTATTAGAGAAATGAGGGCTAAACCTGGATTTGAAGCGAATCTAATAAGCTGCCCCCTTCTTACCTCAGCTAAGGGGTGTGGGGGAGTAAGGGATCTGGCGAGACCCTTTATAACATGTCATCTAAGTAATATCTATGTCAAACCCCAGGAGAATCAACATGTATTGCAGATGTCCTGCAGATTCTGGAGTTCTCCTCTGCCAGAAGCTCTCATGGATCTAATTTGTAAGGTGCATCTGTATTTCCTCCCTTTTATTTTACACTTTATGTTTATTTTATACTGTTTTTGCCTGTATGTGTGGCTCTTTATTATTCTATATTTGTAACCTTTTTTTAGCACTGTACTTTTGTAAAACACGGATTTTGGTAAAGACTTACCTGTAAAATCCTTTTCAGCGAAGGAAGGAAGAGAGACACAGTAATTCATTACTGATGGGTAGGCGGAGCCCCAGATCAGGATGTTACCTCAGATCAAAAGAGTGATGACTGGCTGGCCCCTCCAGCTCGGGCTCCTCCTACTCAGCTCCAGTCGTATCAAAGCTTTTAGGAAAAGAGCCAAGATCACCAGCGGAGCAACATAACCCCTTCTGAAGGAACTTCAGAGAAAAAACACAAGGATACAGGTTATGCATGCAAAGAAAGCCAAAAACCACAGAGTTCCAGGTACTACTCACGGAACCTGACTACTGCGATGAGCTGGCGATGCTGGAACAGAGCCTTAGCGCGCTGACCTCAGCCCAGATAATCGCTATCAGATAAGGGTCGCGCTGCATCTGAAAACATCAACACACTTCTGCCGTGGGAGGGTGCTGTGTCTCTCTTCCTTCCTTCGCTGAAAAGGATTTTACAGGTAAGTCTTTACCAAAATCCGTGTTTCAGCTGCAGATGAAGGAAGAGAGCCACAGTAATTCATTACTGATGGGACGTCCCAAAGCAGTTCAAAAATAAGGGTGGGAAAAAACCAACAAAAGGCAGAAACCCAACAACCTTAACAACAAAGCGCAACCAGCGCTAAACACAAGTTCATCCAGAACTTTAAACTACAGCTGCCTGCAGGACCCTACGTCCGAGGGCTGCATCAGCGGAAGCACTGACGTCCACTTTATAAAATCTTGTAAACGTGTGGACAGAGCGCCAAGTCGCAGCTCGGCAAAGCTGCACTGCCGAAGCACCTTGATGAAAAGCCCACGATGAAGCCACAGCTCTCGTGGAATGGGCTCGAATCTTAATCGGGCAAGATTCACCCCGAAGACGGTAAGCTTCCAAAATAGCTGACCGGATCCAACGAGCTATAGAACCCTTGGAAGCTCGTTGACCACGCCGACGACCTGCCGGAACCACAAACAGGGAGTCCGTCTTACGAAAACCTTGAGTAATAGATAGATAAAACTTCAAGGCCCGCACTAAATCCAATGTGTGTAAATCTCGCTCTTTCGTATTCTTCGGATCCGGACAGAGTGAAGGCAACACAATATCCTGGTTAACATGAAATTGTGACACCACTTTAGGCAAAAAATCACCCCGAGTGCGAAGCACTACACGATCCGGAAAAAACTCCAGAAAAGGAGGCGAGCAAGAAAGAGCTGCCAATTCAGAAACTCTCCTCAAGGAAGTGACTGCAACAAGGAAAGCCACCTTCCAAGAAAGTAAAGAAAGGCTAGCAGAAACCATAGGTTCAAAAGGTTTATGCTGAAGAGCCTCCAAAACAAGGTTGAGCCGCCAAGGAGACACGGGTGCCTTCCGCGGCGGAAACTTACGAGAGATACCTCGGAAAAAAGAGATCACGTCTCTATTCGAAGCAATGGTTCTCCGAAACAATAAGGACAGAGCAGAAATCTGACCTTTCAGAGTGCTAACTGCCAAACCCTTGTCTAGCCCATGCTGCAGAAAAGCCAACAGGTTGGGAATGGAAAATTTTCTCGGGTTCCGAGAAGACCCCAAACACCACGAAAAGAAGGTTTCCCAAATTTTGTGGTAAATCCTAGAAGTAGCCGGACATCTTGCAGCACGAAGGGTAGCAATGACCTCGGCTGAAAAACCTCTACGGGTCAAGATCTCGGTTTCAAGAGCCACGCCGTCAAACGCAGGGACATCAAGTCCGGATGACAAATGGGCCCCTGAGTCAACAAGTCCTGTTGAAGAGGGAGTGGAAACGGAGGTGCCGCCAACAGCGACATTATTGTCGAGAACCACACCCTTCTTGGCCAGTCTGGAGCTATCAGAATAGCTGGAATTCTCTCTAGTCTGATCCGACGCAGCACTAGAGGAAGTAAGGATATCGGCGGGAATACATAGATCAGCTTGAACTGATCCCACTGAGCCACTAGAGCATCCACCGCCACCGCCTTCGGGTCCTTGTACCTGGACATGAATGTCGGTAACTTGGCATTGGACCTGGAAGCCATCAAATCCACTTGGGGGGTTCCCCAGCGAGAGCACAGTAGTGCAAAGACTTCCGGGTGGAGGCTCCATTCCCCGGGATCCATCCTTCTGCGACTGAGAAAGTCCGCTGTAATATTCTGAACCCCTGGAATATGAATCGCCGAAATGGCTGGTACATTGGCCTCTGCCCAAATCAGAATTCGGGACACCTCTACCATGAGTCTGGAACTCCTTGTCCCACCTTGGTGATTGATATACGCGACAGCCGTCGCATTGTCTGTCTGCACACGGACTGGCAGACCGCTCAAAAGGACCGTCCAATGTTGGAGGCAAAGAAAAATCGCCCTCAATTCCAGGATGTTGATCGGAAGCACAGACTCTTCCGGTGACCATACCCCCTGAATCCAGAGATTGGTCCAAACACCCCCCAGCCCATCAGGCTGGCATCGGTGGTTATGACTGACCACTTCAGAGGGAGGAAAGACTTCCCCAGGGAGAATGCCCTGGACGTAACCACCATTCTAGAGAATCCCGCACCGCGCGAGAAATGGTGACACTGCAATCCAGCGATTGCGACTGGTTCCATCGACTCAAGATGAACCTTTGAAGAGTCCTGGAGTGGAACTGGGCAAAAGGAATTGCCTCCATGGACGCCACCATCAGTCCCAGAAGACGCATACACTTCCGTAGGGACATTGCCGTTGAGGATGTCATAATCTGTACATGTCGAAGAAGACATGACTGTTTGTCTGGTGGTAGGGAAACTACCGACCGAAACGTGTCGAGATGCATTCCCAAAAAGAGAATTGTCCTCGATGGTTCCAGGGACGACTTCTCCCAATTGACCAGCCAACCGAAGTCTTTCAGAAACTGAAGAGACAAATCCCGAGCCGTCAATGCCTCCTCCTCCGAGGAAGCCACGATCAAAAGATCGTCCAGATAAGGGAGAATCGTAATCCCCTGTCTTCGAAGGAGTGCCATGAGGGGCGCCAGAACTTTTGTAAAGACCCTTGGCGCTGAGGCTAAGCCGAACGGCAGAGCCACGAACTGGTAATGATTCTGACCTATGGCAAATCGAAGAAAGCGCTGATGAGCCTTTCCGATGGGAATATGCAAATAGGCGTCGCGAATGTCGATTGACACCAGAAAATCGTTCTGTGACAGAGCTGCCACAACGGAACGAAGCGACTCCATGCGAAATTTCCGGGCATGGACATGCCGGTTTAATCGCTTGAGATCCAGAATCGGGCGAAATTTGTTCTCCTTTTTGGGAACTATAAAAAGGTTGGAATAAAAACCTTTCCCTCGGTCCTCTGACGGAACCGGTATCACTACACCCTTTTGTAGTAGCGATTCGACCTCTCGCTGTAGAGCGACAACAAGCTCGGGTTCCGACGGAACGCGAGATTGACAAAAAACATTTGGGGGTTGAGAAGCAAACTCTATGAAATAGCCTGCCGACACTATCCGCGTTACCCAGGAATCTGGAACGCGAGCCATCCAAGTCTCCTTGAAAAGAATCAGGCGACCCCCCACTCGAGAATCCTCGAGTGGACCCCTGGCGTCAATCCGACTTTGCGGGTTTCTTGTCAAGTTCCCGCTTGTTCTGGCGGAAACTCTGCTTCCAGGGAGTACGAGTTTTCTGAGAGGATTTCTTTCCTGAGAAAGAAGGACGACCCGATCCCCACGAGGAGTGACTAGATCGTCCTCGGCCCCGAAAGGACCGCCGACCACTATAAACACCAGGCTTACTGGACACCGAGGCCATGGCCCTTCGCTGTGGTAATGCTGATTCCTTTGCCTTAGCCTTGGAAATCAGCTCTGTGAGGTCGGATCCAAAAAGATGGCCACCCTTGTAAGGTAAGGCCAACAACCCTTGTTTGGAAACTGCGTCCCCGGCCCACTGTCTGAGCCATAAAGCTCTTCTGACTGTGACCGCTGAAGCTTGCGCTTTGGCCAGCAGAGATGCCGTATCCAGACCGGCATCAAAGATATAACAGGCTGCCGTTTCTAACCATTCACAAGTTTCCCGTATCTCAGATAACGGAGATTCATTTTGCAACTCCGTCTTCAGACGTGCCAACCAGCTTAGAGAAGCTCTAGCAGCACACATGGATCCTAGCACTGCTCGAAATCCATGACCCGCAGCCTCATAGCTTGCTTTTGCCGCCAATTCTGCCTTTCTATCCAAAGGCTCCTGTAAGCTCGCTTTTCCCTTAATAGGGAGTAGTGAGGATTTACTAAGCTGAGATAAGGACACATCCACTTCAGGAGCAGAAGTCCAATTAGCCTTTAACTCCGTAGAGCAAGGATAAAGTGTATCAAAGAAATGCGTTCCATGAAAACGCTTATCTGGACATAGACGTTCCTCCTCTATTACACCATTAAGCTCATCCAGAGCTGGCAATGTTGTACGCGAAGCACGGGACTCCTGGAACATGCGTGCTGATTTACCAGGACGACTAGTTACCTCCTCCGGTAACTGTAGTATATCTCTCATGGCTTCAATTAATGCCTCCGTACGCTTCGTCATAGAGGAACGCCCCTGCGGCTCGTCCGCATCTGAATCGGATATTTCTCCATCCGAATATAAAGGGGAACTCTGCCCAATATCAGATACATCTGACTCGCTCCGTGTAGAGGCCGGTAACGGCCTGCGTCGCTTCCTCTGGGAGGAATTAGCAGACACATATTGACCTAAAAGGTCAGATAAGTTATTAATCGATCGAGCGATATCATCCAATTTTCCACCGCTGTCGACCGCAGCGCTAGACGCTGTGGAGGTCTGCGTATCTGATTGCCGCAATGGCACTGGGACGTGATCCGCGGCATCTGAACTCTGTTCAGACATGTCTCATCTGAATGAGCAGGTCAAAGCGGTAATACCAGCAAAAAACTATGCGGTTTTTTTTTTTTTTTTTTTTTCAAACGCTGAAGGGTTAACGCTCCACCAAGCAGAGTTACCCCAGCGGTATTCAGTCAGCAAATTTAGCAGGTAGAAATAACCCTCAAAGGGGTTAATATTGCAAACTCACCAAAATATATATATATTTGTGAGCCCCAGCCAATTTTTATGTCTCTGATGAGACTGCAGCTGCAGGATAGCGATCGCTGCGCTGCGGGGTGAGGAATCCACACTCACCCAGCTGGCCGTGGTGTCTATATGAGGAGGGGAGCTGTCCGAGGAGCCCAGGAGCCTTAGTAATGGCCGCCACAGTGAGGGGGGTCGCAGGAGAAAAGCCAGAGCGCGCGTCTTCCTGCTCAAAAGACCGGGATAGACAGGCCACGCCCCCTGCTAGCTCAAATAATGAGCGCGAACTCTCCCGCTCCTGCTCCCTCTCTGTCCTGCAGGTATCTGCCTGCGGACAAAAAATCACCACATCTTCATGTAGTAGCGCTGTCACAGTAGCGCTGAAGCATACTGACATTACATGTAGTAGCGCTGTCACAGCAGCGCTGAAGCTTACTGACATTTACATGTAGTAGCGCTGTCACAGTAGCGCTGAAGCATACTGACATTACATGTAGTAGCGCTGTCACAGTAGCGCTGAAGCATACTGATATTACATGTAGTAGCGCTGTCACAGCAGCGCTGAAGCTTACTGACATTTACATGTAGTAGCGCTGTCACAGCAGCGCTGAAGCATACTGACATAGTAACGCTGACATTAATAATAGCGCTGCTCATTCAGACGCTAAAGCACTCACACATAATTATTATTAAAATTTGTGTGGAGTACTCACCAGCCAAGGCGCCACAGGGACCCTCAGGGGTTTCTGGCGCAGTGCCCATGCTTCCCCCCAGGGCGAAGAACGCAGTGACCGCACGTGTGGTTTGCGTTCCCGCCAGAGAAGCTCTCCTCATCCCCCAGGGCCGGCAAGGATTCTGCAGGGACTTTGAGTGAATACAGATCCGCCAAGGGAGAGGTTGGGGTACAGCAGCGCTGATACCCCTGAGACCTCTAGACCAACTAGTGATCCAAGTCTCCTGTCCGAATATTAAAATAATAAAATTTTCTGAGGAGCTGCATTAGCAGCGACCATCCTCTGGACCTCAAATCTTAGACTGGAGCTGAGTAGGAGGAGCCCGAGCTGGAGGGGCCAGCCAGTCATCACTCTTTTGATCTGAGGTAACATCCTGATCTGGGGCTCCGCCTCCCCATCAGTAATGAATTACTGTGGCTCTCTTCCTTCATCTGCAGCTGAAATAAATAAAAAACATAGTAAGTTTGTCCTTCGTTGCTCCAACGATCCGAGTAGAAAAAACAGGTTGTGTTACCTTGGAGCCAGAGTGCAAGCAGTGAACTGTTCAGGAGCTTGTGAAAGCTGGGTGTGGCGTGTGTACCCAGTGCAGGTATCTCACTTTTCTGGTAAAATAAATGGGGATGGCAGAGTAAAGTGTGGCGTGGATGTGTAGACTCTCTGTGGGGTGCTCCAAGCTCATTGTTGACCTATTGCAATAGGTGAGTGGACAAGCGAGTGGGAGTTGCACGTGTGTCGAACACAGTCGTTTTTATATGTGGATTTTTTTGCATCTCATCTTGCAAGTCTATGGGGATAATCGGCAAATAAAATGATACATACTACAAGGGATATTGACATGTGAATTTCAAAGATTCAAAAAAATGCCCTCATCCACCTTGTAGGAACTAACACGGTGCGCTTTTCGCCCACGACAATACGCAAAGAAAGCATATGCCCTTCTAGCTCTCTACAACGACATATTAAGGAACTAAACTTTGTAGCAATTTGGAGTCCTGCCGAGAACTACTGAGTATTAATTACACAGAATTTAATAAAGTCTGGTGTCTCCAAGTAACATTTTGCACACGTGCTGTTTTTCTTAACCTACCAAAGACGCCATCCTTTCTCCTTTCCCCCAAAAAAATAAAAATAAATCTCAGAATGTAACCTTTGCCTTAGGTTCTATTTCTTTTCAATGACATATTGATGTCATGACTTTTTTCCACCAAAATTCCCTAGGTTATTTCTTCGTGGTTTAATATGAACTATAACAGATTACATCCCTGTGCTTTTCAGGTCACATAAAATGGGTCACAACTTCTTTAAATATTTAACACTTTATGTTTCTCCACCGCCCCCACAGTTAGTAACTTGCTGGACACACCCGTATCCCTGTTGCCACAGTAACAGAAAAGAAAAAAAATTCTAGAAGCCGATAAGGTGTTGCTATGGTAGCCACCGTGTCTTATATTAGGCAGAGTTAAAGGTAAAGAACCGTTCAGTTATGATTCGGCTGTCGAGCCTCCACGTTCGGTTTTTAATTATGTAGCATTTTTCCATAACATTTCAGCAAACACCACATCAGTCATAAAAATGTGAAACGTGAAGAGCGGCATATTGATAGTTATCTCAGACTAGACACATCCGCCCACGCCATGAATCATACCGAGTGATTAACAATTACAGTGCACGGATCCCCATGTCCTGCCTCAAAGCATCCGACATGTCCTGGTCACCCCATATATGCATTCACCCTCACGTACCTTGTCACAATAAAGCTCCAGATTAAGGTCACCCTTGTTGGTGTGGAGCCGGATGTAACCCTTCTTTTTAACATACTGATAACGGACGGTATCTTCTGCGATGGTAGCTTAATGTTGTGGAGAGAAAGGAAAAATGAGCAATTACCAGGAACTGAACGGGAGAAAAAGTCTTTAGACCCCCAACAATAGGAAAAAAAAAAAAAAACACAACAGCACAGCATAAAAATAAAGAATATATAGTAATGTCATGAAACAGGGTTTTATTCTACAAGAGAAAAAACTGGTAGATACAATGGAACGAAAAGGGAAACAGAGCAACATTGACGACAAGGATGGGTGGCTACGTACCCGCCTCGTGGGTGGTCTCCGGAGTCATCGCAGTGGAGGTAAAAGATGAGCTCACAGCACCGGTAGAGTAATGAGCCTGTATAAGACACAATCATTACTGTGTACTAGTAAACATGACCCAGTGTAGAACATATGGCAAATGGCTCTCACCGCATTTAGTTTATCTGTAGCCTTTTTCTCTGGACCTTTCATGGTGGCCGCCAGCATTTCATCTCCTTTGAATTCCTTGTACAGTTCACTAAGTGTCTCCCGGGTTTCCATGTTGGCATTTTTCAAGTAGTAGGATGGGTCCTGACGAGCTTTTTCCTCATCTAGAATATTTATTTCAATATAGCCATGTGAACAGAGTAGCAAATTGGCTTTGGCTACATTGCAATGAACTGCTTCACTAAAGGCAGAAGAAGCTGGGTGGCCATCCAGATGGCACTGAGCGTGATGGGCTGCTGTGCCAAATTCGTGCACGCAACATATCACGCTGTCGTTTAACTAATTAATGTTCATTGCAAATAAACAGTGCAAGGGGGCATTTAACTTTGCTGATAACTTGGAACATACTTTACTAGGAATTCGGGTTACACGAGTTTGCAAGTTTGCTTAAAAATCATCATTCTTGGGAGCACATAGTCCTGTGTAAACATTATCCTGCACCCAAAGGCATTAAATTGGATGAGTACATGAGATGTTCAACAAGAGCCACATTTTCAAAATTGAAGGTCCCCAAATCCATGCTATGGCACCAGAGCACTGGCCACACTGATTCCAACCATATTATGAGAAAGGACAGAAAACGATCATCCAGAAGGGGGTTGGTGGACCCTCGTTATGAGAACCGTTGTGGACCCTCTAACTCCGTTATCTCCATTTGCCTGGTAATAAGTAAATACCGGGTTGTAACGCTGTATACCGATCCATACAACTGACAAACGTAGTAAATAACCAAACTCACCGGGGTCTACAACTTTCAGATTGTTCTTGACGTGATAGAAATCTGAGACGTTAAATTTTTCTAGCTTTGAAGGATCCTGGTGAACAAAAAATATGAACTCAATATCGTAATGCAAAATATTTTAGGCAATTTAATTGTGAGCATAAAGTCATGAAAGGAAACAGATGCAAGGTTCCCAATTTATCTAAAGAGATTTCTAGTATTGGACCCTTATCAAGCTCCTGAAACAACTAAGTGGGCAGGTTTACAAGTTTTACCCTGAGAAGGATATAATGTATTACAGCAGAATTATTGTGCCGCTTTCAGCAAAATCCTCAGAATAAACAATTTTAGTCTGGTCATACAGCAATCACATGGAGGATTACAGGAGAAATTTTCAAAAATAAACCAAAGATATCACTCAGTGCTGACTATAAGAACTGCGGATATTGTCAAACTAACACACAGCGCCATCCATGGTCTGCTCAGGATAGTCCCCAGTATAAGCCTGCTGCTGTTGTACAGTACAACACTTAGAATGATTTGGGAAGCAGTGTACATGATGTATAACCTATCCCATATAGCTACTTGTACCTAATAACTTAGCAGAAGAAACGCATTACACATGTTTGAGTGATGTAGTTCTATCTTATCAAATGCTAGTTTCCTTTATCTTCACGTCTATTTCTTAAAAGCTTTGAAGATGTATCAAACTACAGCGATAAAATGATTATTACAGACAAAAACTACATTTCATTGAGCAAAACAATTTAATATCAAATCAAATTCACTTTCCTATTCTTTAACTCAATCACCAAGCCCTTTAAATCTGTTAACTGGCGTAGTTCTCAGCTGCTGGCCAAGTGGTTCAGGGCGTCTACCCACCTAGTTGTTATACATGCATCACTGCCCCACTCTTTAATTGACAGCACTGACTCCTGTAATGTGTACGGGTATAACATGTAGGTGAGTGCACCGTATAACTCACCCACGCAAAGGGTGCACAGAGCACCTCATTATTATAGCTGGATAACACTCAATTACCAAGTCTCAGATTCATCAAAGCGATTACGCCACAAATCTAGCATAAAATGTTGAAGAGTCTCTAAATATTTGCACAGCATTAAGTTGCTTAAAAATTTCGCCACTTTTGATGTTTCAACGCCAGTGTTGGTCAGCTCAACAAATTCATGACGAGCTGTGGCATACCCCTTACGCCACCAATCTTACTCCAGTCTCTGACTGGAGTAAGATTTATGTCAGAGCTCATGCCTCTTAATGAATTGTGAACATCTGACTCCAACATGCCCCCTCTGTCTTGACAAATCGTGGCCCAAAGGAACAGTTTTTAGTAGGTCTATGTCCTCTATAGTGTGCTGCATTTCGTTTGGACAATCATGTTGTGCTGAAAGACTGCCCTTAACTACTTCCACGGAAAATCACGCCGGAGAAGTCTCAAAGCTCCAAGTAAGGTCCTGTCACTGAGTAAGGGTCTTTTTAAAGGGCAGATGAGCTGCCCAGAACGAGCAACAAATTACCATAAAGCAAGCAGATCCGTGCAGGCCTACTAAACATTTACATGATGCAATTAACAGTGATTTTCGTATAGCTTCCATATAGGCACCACATCGCCAGTTTACATGAGGGGAAGTGTTGTCGACGGACAAGCACATTTATCTCTTCCTAAATAGTGCAGTCAACAAATTAGTTCATTATCGTTTGTCACTGGATCACTGGAGTTCCAGTCTAGAAACTCACTAGATGACATGATCACAGTTTATGAGTCTCGATTTTAACGCATCGTTGATCTTACAGAGCAATAAAATGTAATAATGCTACGGTAAAATGAGAAAATGCAATATGGAGGGATTTTAATACAATTAGCAAAAAGCTCTGTGTTGTGCTCCCGCGTCATTTTACAGTTTGTAATCGACAGCTAAGTAGGACTAAGAAAGGAATATAATGCTTTATGTCACAAAGATTGGGTAATTACATTTTTAATACACAAAGATTTATGGCTCCTTATACCGCTACCAAAATATTACGGAGGTTTTAAAAGGATTTCATGAATGTCAGTAATTTCCAATGTGAAGTCAATTACTCCTATCCAGCTGGTCCAGTACAATGCAGGAAATGTAGGCCTTAGGATTAGACAAACATGGCTGAAATTAATTTGATGTCACATGGGTGCAAGCGATGTATGGAGCGGGCACCGTAGCCGAGTCTGCACCATAGCTGGCAGGTGCAGACTGTGTTATACAGCCATGATCTGCCTATACACCACCAAGCAGCAACCAGAGCTAGCTCCAATCACTGACCTTGGCATTTTAAAAAGCTGGGGTGCAAGTGTTGTTGAGCACCAGCACTTGTTTTCCCGTGGATCAATTGAGGGGTGCCAATGGGATACCATGGCAGCTGTGGGCTGCTGAAGGCCCCATGGCTCCACATTGGTCCTCCTATAAAGCCAAGCAGCAAAGGAGACTGGGCGGCACAAGAGAACATCTATTTAGCCACATACTGTGGCATTACAGTATATAGTAAAAGTGACCAAATGATTAAAAGGTCCATAGACGAAATAAAAAATAAAGTACAAATAAAAAAAAATGCTTTAAAATATTGAAAAAATTAAACCCCATTAACCAGCACAAAAATAAACAAAATTTATTTGGTATTGTCGTGTTCATAAAACTCTGATCAATTATAAAGTTGTCTAAAACCGTACATTAAAAAAATAAATGAGACACCAGAATTTGTTCTTTTGCAGTCGCTTAATAATTGCTACTAGCTTGGCCCGTGCAAAATTTTCGCACACTGGTCGTCAGGGGCGCAGGTAATTTCAGAAAAAGCAAGCTGGTGAAACGTAAATGTATTTCATGAGATGATGAACACAGACAGGTATTTATATATGTAGATTGGTAATACAATAAATTGGTTTGATAAGTAGAGGCCAAAAAATGTCTTCCGGTTGAGGTGCCACCTGCAGGTCATTGTGTCTTTCTGCAGGTTTATGAAAATTAATGTCTAAACTGTCTCCAGTGATAAAATCGTGAATGTGTGGTTTGTTTGGCTCTTTTCTTGCTGAAGGGGCAAGTTTACCTTTCAAATGGTGTATCATTTGTGTGTGTGGGTGCAGTATGGATGGAAATGCAAAGTAATCACTGAAAAACAGTGTTTAGAAATAATAGAATAGATAAAAGAATCTCATAAAAAGGTGACAAAAAACAATTATTTTTACAAAGATTAGAATTTTTTCCACTGTTTCAACCCACTTGGAAGAGTATCTTCAGCGTGCTTGCAAAATATGTTCGAGTTCCCGCAGCTGCATGTTCAACAGCCGCAGCTGCATGTCAACCGCAACACTGGGGAATTTCCAACAAGCAGAGAATCCCCGCATGTGTTGTGGCTTTCGAACAGCTGCAAAATATGCACCAGAGCATGCTCAGATAACACCCTATCAAGCATGAACAATCGTCACTAAACAGCATGTCATGCAGGGGTTAATGCAGCCATATATGTCACTGTATATGTATATGGCAGCGGTTTTAGGCAGATTATCAATTAAAAAAAATGCTACAGCATAATCCATTGGATGCCAAATAATGGACCATGATCTGCCATGTAAACAGTTTTGTGCGTCTATGGGGCAATATGAGGGATACAGCCAATAGTATGGAGCATTACTGTCCACAACGCAATACACTTCCATATAGCAGCCTTCATTTTTCCATGAGATCTATGTGATTTAGTTTATCTTTCTTTTAGTTTTTTTACTTGCAGCAAATACTTATACTTTTTTACAGCTCAATGCCCACACAGAACTGGATGATGCAAGTTCCTACCTGTAGAGTTATAATGTCTTGGCGGGTGAAAGGTTCATCAGTTAGTAGGTCTTTGTAACTCTTCGGTTTAATGTTTAATTGTTCAACAGCCTGGGTGGGGAAATTACAGAGATAATTTTATGACAAGGGTTGAACAGGGATAGGTCTATTAAAGCGAACAGTATGAGGCAGCCCTTTACGAGCACGTATACTATATCTTACTATTACTCTGTGCCAACAGAACAGTCTAGATCTCAGTAGTTGTACATTAACGGAAATGTATAGTAAGACGGTTTTCACTTACTTCATACGAGAAGACATTTCCTGTCTGGCTAATAGCCACGATGTGGGAATTATTGGTAAATACAGAGAACAGCACAGGGCAGTGATACTTCCCTGCAAAATAAGAGTGTTCTCAGAATATGGAACAAGGAGATGTTACACAGCATGTGACATTTTACAAAACTTCTTTACAACAAATTGTACTGTATTATTAAAGGCGTTTCACCACAAAGTTGATTTTAATCAATAGATCTTGGAATAATAATAATTTCCACAATTGAATGTGTTAAAAAAAATCTCCCTGTGCTGAGATTACCTTATAAATGTGTCCCTGCTGTGTACTGTGTAATGTCTGTGTCTGACCGTGCAGGGACATGGCCTGATTATACCACATCTCATGGGCAGGGGAGGAAGAACAAGAGAGTATACAGACAGGACAACACGGGTTCGCAGCTGATTCTTTTTGTGAGATAAAACATTTCAGTGCCTATTTAAAAACTTGTTTCACCGCAAAGAAAGAATCAGATGTGATTCTCTGCTGTCCTGTCTGTATACTCTTTTGCTTCCTCCCCTGCCCAGGAGCTGTGGTATGATCAGATCATGTCCCTGTATGGTCAGACACAGACATTACACAGTACACAACAGGGGCACATTTATAAGATTATCTCGGCACAGGAACATTTTATTTAAAAACATCCAATTGTGGAAGTTATTATTATTCCAAAATCTATTATTGATTAAAATGAACTTTGTGGGAAAAACCCCTTAGGGCCCCTGTATACATTAGACTAAAGTGGGCAGCATATGCTATCTGTCAGCAGTCTAATGTGTATTGGGTTTTCCTATTCTCCCCAACATGTCAGGGAAGAGACAGATCTTTTTGTTGGCATGACAATAAGTAGCTGCCACAGGAGTCTGGCAGAGGCTCTCTCATAGAAAACACAAGGATACTTGGCTGAGCTGAGCGTTACTGCATATGGAAAGTTGGGAGAGCTAGCTCTCGGACAAACAGTCATTTGTTGAAACTTGGCTCTAGCAGAAAAAACTTGACTCTATTTGGAAGTTATCTAGACCAGGCAACCCCTTATGATGACAGTTACTACAATCCATTCCAGTTCCCAGTCTTCAAGCCTTCTGCTTCATTTGTTGCCAGTCCTTCAGATAGTCACATCACATCCATTTAAAAGGGCTGTCCATTCAAAATCGATACGTAACAGTAACTGTGTATGTCTTTATACTTTTGAATCCTCCCCAGGGCACGCACTGTGCGCTGTGAGGATTCGCCGGTTTCTGAGCTGGGACCGGAGGGTATGCATGCATTATACATACTCCCGGTCAGGGCAAGTCTAGTGAGCGCTGCCTCGCTCCATACACTTGTATGGAGCGAGGCCACGCCCCGTCTAGTGACGGGTTCACACCCAGTGGCCGAGGGTATTTATAACGCATATATGAATATTTTAAATATAAGTCACCCAGAGTGACTGCACACGTATCGATTTGGACCAGAAAACCCATTAAGTTTCACATGACCGTGGCAACCACAGTCTGGAAATTATGAGAGCAAAAGGCGGAATGGGAGTAAGCGGTGAAATAAGGTAAAATCAGATACAAATTTTATTAAACAAAATACAAATGAAATGACAGAACACCAAGACAATACAAGAAAATCAAGGTAACCCGACAAGGGTAACAAGTCAGATGTTCCTAAGTATATCAAGTGATCAAATAGGAAAACCGTCAACCCATTTCGCGGGTACTAAGCGCCGCTTTCTCAAAGGGATCCCACGAAACGCGCGTCTGGGTTCTGTCATCCGGTCTTCGGTCATCCCTCAACACCGCTGGTAAGCTCTCTCCCCCAGTATTATTATATATTGTGTCACTGGCTGCTGCATGCATGTTGGGAGGTCTGCGTTTGAGCTTACTTGTTGGTTGACGGTTTTCCTATTTGATCACTTGATATACTTAGGAACACCTCACTTTTTACCCTTGTCGGGTGACCTTGATTTTCTTCTATCGTCTTGGTGTTCTGTCATTATTTCATTTGTATTTTCTACTTTTATACGGTGTTCAATAAAATTTATATCCGATTTTACCTTATTTCACCGCGTACTCCTTTTTGCTCCTATGATCCTTGGAGTTGGTATTGCTCTCTTTTAGGTGGGCCATGATTTATGTCGCCACCCCGGCATGTAGCATGCAGCTGAGATTTCTGTTATTATTAGTCTGGAAATTATGTAGTATCCATGACATTATGTCAATGCAGCCTGCCATGGTCATTGGGACATCTCAATGGATGCAAATGATTAAAAATGCTAGTTCATGAAAATATTACCAAACGTTAACAAAGAACTCTGAAAATCCATTTAACTCTTAAAGGGGTTCTATGAAAATAGAAAAAAAGTAATTGTCACTATAAATAACAGATCACACTTGTTTGGTTTAGGGAACAAATCACTGTAGATCATTAAAATGGCTGCCATTTTATAACATTGACAGAGACCTGTCCTGCAATATAAAAGGACCAGTGTCTGTAAGCATATCAGGTAGGAAGCTTTTCTCCCTCCTTTCATTTGTAGGAACACACGTTCCTGGTGAATATTCTAATGTTTTACTGTGGAGATACCAGGAGTGCTGAGGTAAGAAGAGGCCACATAAAATGCTGTCCACTCTTTATCTGATCTAATACTGGAGAAACCAGGGGTGATGAGTTAAGAAGAGGCTGCTCACACTACTGTCCACCCTGTCTTTCTGATCTAATACTGGAGTTACCAGGAGTGCTGAGGTAAGAAGAGGCTGCTCACTCTGCCATCCACCGTGTATTTCTGATCTAATACTGGAGAAACCAGGAGTGATGAAGTAAGAAGATGCTGCTCACACTGCTGTCCACTCTTTATCTGATCGAATACTGGAGTTATCAGGAGTGCTGAGGTAAGAGGCTGCTCACTCTGCCGTCCACCCTGTATTTCTGATCTAATACTGGAGAAACCAGGAGTGCTGAGGTAAGAAGAGGCTGCTCACACTGCTGTCCACCCTGTCTTTCTGATCTAATACTGGAGAAACCAGGGGTGCTGAGGTAAGAAGAGGCCACATACAATGCTGTCCACTCTTTATCTGATCTAATACTGGAATTACCAGGAGGTACAGAGGTAAGAAGAGGCTGCTCATATTGCTTTCCACCACGAGTTTCTGATGTAGTAATGGAGATACCAGGAGGTGTGGAGGTAAGTAGAGGATAATCCCACTGCTGTCCACCCTCTCTTTCTGATTTAATATACAAGATAACAGGGTTGTTGAGGCAAGAATAGGCTCTTGACAATGTTGTCCACCCTGTCTGTCCGCTCTAACACTAGAGTTAATAGGAGTCCTGAGGTAAGAAGAGACTACTCACACTGCTATAGACCCTGTATCTGATCTAATACTGGAGAATCCAGGGGTAAGAGGCTTTTCACACTGCTGTCCATTCTTTCTTTCTGATCTAATACTGGAGATACCAGGGGGTGCAGAGGTAAGAAGTGGCTACTAACAATGTTGCCAACCCTGTCTTTCTTAATGGCCACAATTTTTAATTCTATAGTAATTACCTCCCTAGACAAAAAAGTGTGATTTCTCAATAATGGGCAGCCAGTGACACAGTGGATAGCACTGCAGTCTTGGTGTGGTGAGTCCTCGGTTCAAATCCCAACAAGGACAACATCTGCAAGGAGTTTGTATGTTCTCCCTGTGTTTGTGGGTTTCTTCTTGTTTCCTCCCACACTCCAAAGACATACTGATAGGGAATCTAGATTGCGGAATTAATGGTGCTATAAGAGCGAGTAAAATAAAAATAAATTATAGTTATTAAAAAAATTTTCTAATGACATTTCAGTTAATCATTTCATTTTTCTATACTCGGAGAACCCCTTAACTTTCAGTGTTTTTACTGTTAGTTTACAGAATTCTGTATTGTAAAACCTAAAATACACCACAGCAGGACTGACCTGAGCAGTGGTAGGGGAGGCTAGGCTATTAGATAGAAATGTATGATGTCCCAGATAAATGATTGAAATATATTTATCATCACGTATGGTGACGTATTTAGTAGTGTTTATACTTCAGTCCGATTCTCAGAAAATCATCTCTAACCATGAGTGCCAAACCCTGTTGTGCTGACCAGGTTTGCAAAAGTATGTTATAGCATATTGTTACTTGTACTGTATGTCACTATGTACACTGATAAAAGATAGAGATATTTAGGAGTAGAGTATCAACATTTCTACAAGACGGTGTGGGAAGAACAGAATTTGGGCTGTGATATTAGCGACCCATGGACACGTTTCACTCGTATTCTAACCACATGCAAATCATTTAGGGACAGGGAACACTGCCACCAAATTTAACTCCGACAAGTAAATATGCGAGTAGAAAAGAGAAAGTCTCAAGAAGTGTACATGAAGTAGAACTATCATCTTTTTCGTTTATGTTACAGCCATATATTATAAAGATACTCGTACCACCATGACAAGGCATGCCCTGACGACACATTAAAGACAACCAACTTACCATCTTGATTCTTTGCAATATTCAGTTTAATAAGATATTTGGCTTCTAGTTTCTGCAGAAAATAATAGTAACGGGAGTTAATGTGGCCCATAAAAAATACAGCAAGGCAGGAGTGTAAAGGTCAATGGTCTATTATACTGAAATAAGTGACATTACCAATGGTTGTAAATAATGCCATTCCTTCCAATATAATAATGGTCTTTTATTGGAACTCTGGTTTGTGCTGTTCTTTGGAATTCCTTTTAGAAATGGATGAGTTTATTAAAGAGAACCTGACAGCAGACTGATGTTGCCTAAACCATGGGCAGCACGAATCACAGCCCTCTGTATGGCTTGCAGCCTGGGGTGCTCTACACTGAGAAAATATAGTTAGAAGTTCCTAGTTAGAGGTGATTGACAGGTATCTCGCTATGGGAGGGACCTGTCAATCACCTGCAGCGGTGCTGGGAATCGTCGGCTAGGGGAGTTGAATACACCTGGCTGAATCGTGCGGCCAGGCTCTGACTCATGAGGCCTGTTCATTGTACAGCATGACCCAACTGATCGCTTCCCCTTACCACTTCGGGGTGTGTCCGTACAGTCTGACGCTGTCCAATCACTGGTGCACGCTGTACGGACACACCCCATGTTACAAAAGGAATAGTAACACCCAATTGTCTATTTACTTATAAACAATCAGGGAGAAATACGGAGGAGTGAAGAAGAGAGGAGAAAATGTGCCTCAAAATACAAGTTGCTACTCAAACTAACATGTCAGTAGAGATGACAGATTTTCTCTAAAGGAGAAATTACATAATGTGTAAAAAATGACATCAGATAACCTTTCTTCTGCAATCCATCCTTACACCTCTCTAAAAAGCCTCGGAGGGCTTTGGAGACCCAACGGCAGGTAGTCATGGAAAAGGGCACCATGATGGATTGTGCCGCTTGTCTCTCTGGAGCATAAGTGGAATTCATTTATCCTGATCTAAGAAAATAATATGCTATTTTTGCTTATACAGGGAAACCTGAGCCGAGAGCCAAGGGCCAAAGGATCATTCAGCTGCCACTTCCCTAATGCCTACCTAGAATCTGTTTGCTCTTGCATTACAACACCCACCCCTTTTACATTCCCTAGCTCCATCATCCAAAACCAACCATGTATCACAGCCAATTGTGGCAAGAGAACGGGTAATAAGTGAACTAATACACACAATAACAATATTTATCTGGAGTTTTGCATTATGGCTGCCCTTCTGGCAGGAGGTAGGTTAATTAATAGTCAAGTGGAGAGTCCATGACCTACTTTCTAAGAAGCCGGCACTAGGAGCCTGAAGACTTGGTGACATACAATCCCCTGCAGGGTGTGTGCACATGACAGGCTTCTTGTAAGTATACATAGACAATGTGAGAATGCTCGACAGTCAGAATTTAGAGAGTCCAGCACCCTCTAGGCAACGCCTGAAATGTGACCCCATACAGTATGGGGCATCTTGCAAACCTCCATTCGGCTAAGGAGACCTCTGCACACCTGGCATCCACCACAGAGGACTTCGAAAGTCCTTGGTCCAGGAGGTTGTGACATGGGCCAAATACCTGCAAGGCACGAATGAAGCATTTACTGCCTCTGCATATAAAGGCTGACATGTGCAAGACAAGCTTATGCACGCTCATAGAATGCCAGCTATTCAAAGCATGCAGCCGGCCAGGGTGGAACGGATAATTAATATCCAAGGAGCTGGTGAAAATAGAGTCTGTAATTATGTGTGTATTAATATGCTCGTAATAGGATATGCACAGATCTCCTTGAGATGCCAGAACTTTGGTTGACTAAATGGGGGGGGCAAGGAATTAGGAATCCGGATTTTAAAAAATAAAAAAAAATGTTACATTGTAGTCAGACTATCTGCTCTTTTGTGGCATTCGCTGCGACACCCCTCTAAACCTGTTGATACAAAGTAAACATGGGAAATTAATTCTACTTTTGGGACCTATAGTAATGAGAAAAAAGAAATATGTAAAATAACTTGAAAAAATGCCATGAATTCAGTCTCTCGTCTTCAGAGCATGGCCGTAAAAAACATTGCTGCTGATCACACACAATCATTAACCTACTGATCCAGTTACAATGTCTCTGTAACTTTAAGTCTAGCAAAAACAATAATCCTTCTAAACATATTTGCTGGAGCATGTGATGAGTCACTTTTCAGCACCATTATGATCTGTCCCTCAATTAACATGTTGAGTGCTGTAAGTTCTGCACAACACGTAGATCCCCAGCGAGCTAGTACCATCTAGTGGTGAAATTGGGACCTGCATAGGAGAATAGTGGGACATTTAGATAATTCTTTGTGCACACTTGAACCCGTTTGTTATTATATTACATTAACCTTCTGCCAAAGATTAGTTCCCACAGATTGCATGATTCATAGGCTACAAATAACAATACTCCCACATATCAGGAAATCTGCATTGTCAGCACTGACCCACTGTCCTGGAATGTGACTCTGCCAGATCTGTCACAGGTGGCATCTAATGCCAACGTATCCTCTATAAAGTACTTTGGCAGAAGAGGGTGCCCTTACTGCATGCATGGCATTGCAATATGACACATACCTGTTCCTCTTATTTACAAATGTTAGGAAGTAAGCTATAGTGCTTATACCGAGTCACCTATATAACAATGCCTCATATATTAGCCACTAACTGGATCAGATCAATGATTATACTTTATCCCCAGCAATGCTGTTTACAAGTAGATTTGGTGCGAACCAGTTCACAGGACCCGGGCCCGTCGGCTGCCGTCACAGGACCCGGGCCCGTCGGCTGCCGTCACAGGACCCGGGCCCGTCGGCTGCCGTCACAGGACCCGGGCCCGTCGGCTGCCGTCACAGGACCCGGGCCCGTCGGCTGCCGTCACAGGACCCGGGCCGTCGGCTGCCGTCACAGGACCCGGGCCCGTCGGCTGCCGTCACAGGACCGCGGGCCCGGGGTCGGCTGCCGTCACAGGACCCGGGTCCGTCGGCTGTATCAGTAGTGGTCGCTGGACGGGAGCCCTGAGAACTGCCTTCTAATTCCCTGCATCTGAAGCTCTTCTTTTGATTAAAAATATATAATAGGTACAGAAGGGCTTCAAAACCAAAATCATAGAATCATGCCCTATAGGCAATCCTTTATTGATAAAATACCTCAATGGGTAGCACCCAAACACAACCGTGATATAAAAAAAACAAAAAACAAAGTATATTCCTAACTTAAAAACTAAGGGGATAGCCTAGAGTCCCTGATGTAGGTCTGGGCTGTCACCTGCCTAACAGCGGAGGTTGGCACCCTAGGGGGAAGCGTTGTGGCGCCCCCGCTCCACGATGGCTGACCCTAGGGTCCCTGTTAGGCCCTTACACCTTAGGGGATACCTCTACCCAGATAGTAAGGAGACCCCTAACATTAATACAGAGACCAGCTAACATTAAAGGTGACCCTAAGTCCCCAAAGTATTAAAAACAGTTCACAACACACGGGGTGGTAGGAAGTATAATGGAGATTGGCACAGATCTGCTGTACAGCACTGCTAGTATACAGCAGCCTCCTTTTATAAACAGGAGTTATGATAAAACTGCCTTCTTGTGCCACAGCTTAATGAAAGTGAGTGTAAGCAGTCTCATACTTGTTCACTCACTAGTCAAAGCTCCTCCAGTGTATGGGAAGTCTAAATGTATGTGCATACCAGCCAGTCAAATATAAGCTAAGATACCATCTATAATTGTCAGCTATTGGACCAAAAGTCTAGTCTGAACTTATAAACACACTGAAAGAATGACTAGAACATATAATGACTGGAATAAATAAGACGCATCGGCGTCATGAGAAGGTCATTGACACTTGTTTTTGATGTCATGTTAGGGGATAGCAATATTTGAAGATAAATGTATAAGGCAGCAAGATATAATTAATGTATACCTTCCCTAGCAATGCCCGATGTACCGAATAGGAAATAGGTACAGATATAACATTCCTACAGGTATGGTGCTAAATGGGGAATAGGTATATGTATTGCCTTCCTGTACGTATAATACTAATCACCCCTCATCATGATATGGATACACTGAGAAACTCCATTATAAAATGATATTAATAAGAAATGCGTAACGATACTCATCATTTCTCATGGTCACCCCACCACCATCAATAGTAGCGCCTCAACGCGTTTCGCCCCATGGGCTCATCAGGAGGCCAGATATACAGATGTCCGGTGTCAAAATGACATGGTGCAGAGACTAACAGATGCTGTGTGACTTCCTCATATTTATAACTGCCGCCTAATGGAGACGCTCCACCCCCCTGTGCGGGCTCGCCTTCATAGGCTCCTCCCCTTAAATGGCTCCGCCAATAGGCTCGTGGGGAAAGCTCTGACCTCATCAGGGGGCGTATCTCTATCGCCCTGCGTCAGAGAAGCAGTGCATGCCGGGAGTAGGAGGGGTGTCTGGGTCAGGACTAGTTGCGTGCAAAGCGGACCTTTACCCCTGCACAGGCTATGCATAACATATGTTTTCCTGGTGGCGACTCCACTAAAACACAGCGGCCAGAAAGGCTACCTTTCAAAGGGCTCATGGCTCACCGGTTCAAGCCCCACCTGGGAGCCTCAATAGTGGGCATACCCCCACATAAATGAGTATGTCCCTAATTTATCCTATCCAACAGAAAAAATGGCCTAGGATAATATTTTAACAGAAATGTATAGAGGGACATAGAACATAAATGGAAAAAGGTCGACAGTAATATGAGAGTCATTCTGATACATAGAATGTAATGGTCACCATTATAGGGGAACATAAAACATAGAATTGTATAGTCAGTTTAATAAAGTGGTCCAAAACAAAGTCTTGGCTATAGGAAACAGGCAAATGACATCTGCTCGTTTAATCCATATGGTTCGAGTGATTCTAGCCTAAAGATCCATTCACACTCGCGTCTGAGGATAATTTTGTCCACGTCACCCCCTCTCGGATTTAGCTTAACAACTTCCAGAATCATGAATTTGACCTCGCCCATTCTCCCACCATGTTGATTGTTGATGTGTCTCGCAAGGGGAGTATCCCTGTTATTTCTGATGTCACCCATGTGTTCTCCCACCCTCCTTCTAAATTCTCTTTTTGTTTTGCCCACATAGTCCTTGGGACAAGTACACGTCCCCTTATATACCACAGCCGTGGTCTTGCAATTAGCAAAATCTCTTAAATAGAATCTTCTTCCTGTGTGGGCACTACGGAAGGATTTCATAGGTGACATCCATTTGCACAGACTGCAGTCGCCACAAGTGAAGAAACCAATGGGCTTTCTATCTAGCCATGTACCTGCTTTCAACGGTTTTTTGTATTGGCTATGTACCAGACGATCCTTAATGGATCTACCTTTTCTGTAGGTAATGTTGGGTCTTTCACCCACCCAATCTCTCAGATCTGGGTCCATTTTTAGAATGTCCCAGTGTTTCATTAGAATATTCCTAATTTGCATATGCTGAGAGTCAAAGGTACCGATAATTCTGGTGATATCTGTATCATCACGATCTGGTTTCTTATGTAAAAGCTGTTGTCTGTCTGTTCTCCTAGCGTGCTGGAAAGCTGTATCAATAACATGATGGGGATAACCTCTTTCCTTAAACCTCCTCTGCATATCTCCTGCCTGTAGAAGAAACGCATCATAATTCGAACAGTTCCGTCTGAGCCTGAGGAACTGTCCCTTAGGGATGCCCCTTTTTAGGGGAACAGGGATGTGGCTATCCCAATGGAGGAGACTGTTGGTACTGGTTGGTTTCCGATATATTCTTGTGGACAGATTACCTACAGTTTCTCTTCTAATACTGATGTCCAAAAATGACAGTTCGCTCTTCTGTATTTCGAAAGTGAACCTAAGGTTCAGTTCGTTGGTATTCAATTCATTTACGAAACTTTCAAAATTCTCCTTTGTGCCTGTCCATATAATGAATACATCGTCGATGTATCTGTACCATAGTGTAATCATATCCTGCCACCATCTCTCCTCGCCAAACACCTCAGTTTCCTCCGACCAGCCCAGGAACAAATTGGCGTACGAGGGGGCACAGGGGCTCCCCATCGCTGTGCCCCTGAGCTGGTGGAGGTGCATGCCATCAAAGGTGAAGGAGTTGTGGGTAAGTACAAAGTCAAGTAACCTGACCACAAAGTCATTATGTTCCCCTCATCCCACAGACCTTTGTCTCAGATAGAATTCTACACCTTTGATGCCCAGGTGGTGAGGGATGCTACTATACAGGGCTTCGATGTCAATGGAGGCCAACCAGAAGTCTTCCTCTAGGTGAATGTCCTCCAGTTTGAGTATCAGATCGGAGGTGTCCCTCAAATATGAGGGTAATGATGTCACAAACGGACGAAGTATCTCATCGATATATATCCCACAATTCTGGGTGAGGGAATTTACGCCAGACACGATGGGTCTGCCCTTCAAAGGGGCCAGTCCTTATGGATCTTTGGCAAAGCATAGAAGGTGGCTAACACCGGAAACTTGGGAAGCAGGAAATTAAATTCAGTCTTAGATATGAGCCTCGACCCCAACCCGCCCTCAAGCAGGCCCTGTAACATCTCCTTATAATACAGCATTGGGTTTTTGCTCAAGACCTCATATGTCTCTCTGTCGAGCAGTATATCTAGGCACATCTTACGGTATTTGGAATGATCCATGATGACTAGATTCCCCCCCTTATCCGAGGGTTTGACAATGAGCTGATCATTCTTGCTCAACCTATCAAGTGCCTCACGCTCACTGCATGACAGGTTATCCTCTTCCCAAACCCAGTGACCTTAAGTTTTTTGAGATCTCTTTCCACCAATGACAAGAATATGTCAATATTGCTCGTATCCCCAGCAGGAGGCATCCTCTCACTCTTATTTTTAAGTTTAGTGAAGGGGCCCTTACCGTCTTCACTTGACCTCTCATTTTCATTGAGAAGATCACGTAGGGCTTGATATCCCTCCATATCCTCTTCATGTATACCATATCTTTGACACTCCTCACGATCGTGTTGTAGAAAAAACTTTTTCCATTTCAGTTTCCTGCCGAACAGGTTGAGATCTTTTACCCACTCAAAACAGTTAAAGCTATTTGTGGGCACAAAACTCAGGCCTCTTAGCAGTACATCTACCTCCTCCCTTGTGAGCTCATGCGAGGTCAGGTTGATAACCCGTCCCCTGGTTAGTTGAACCGGGTCCTGAGATGATATCCTGTCCTCGCACTTTGCTCCAAAAAAGATGAAGAGGATAAAGAGGAAGATGTAGCTGGGACTAAGGATGAGGCTCCTGCTCCCATGGGATTGGTTTCTATGGGGAATGCCATCTGGTAACCTCCTCTCGAGGTACCCCTTCCCTTCCTGGAGTACCTTCCTCCTCGACCCCTTCCTGATTGCCATCTATTCCTGTGAAAGGATCCTCTTTGTTGTTGTATCCCTCTTAGGCCTATATCAGCCCTTTCAGTGTCGGAGGTGTCAATATCAGAAGAGGATGCCTCCGATGGTATGTCTTTTTGAAAGTTAAACACTTGGTTATCGCTAAAGTCTTTTAGGTCCCGCTGAAATTGTATTTGCTTACGTTCTTTTAGTAGAGACTGATATCTCTCTACTGACGTTTGCAAAAGTCCCTCCCTTCTGTTAAAGTCCGGATCAGTTTTAAATTTAAGTACTCCCTCAATCAGTCTATTGAGAAGTGCGGTGGACTTTTCGAAAACTTTTTTCTCCTCTGTGAGCAGGATTTGCATAAACCTGATTGAGGACTCAATAGATTCCTTATACCAGACGCTCATAAACTCCTGTGTAGCGATTCTAGGTGAGGGATTTATATTGATCCTCAATCCTCTAGGGACAATGCGATTTTTTAGATAGTTTTCAATTGTCCTGATTTCCCACCAGGATTTCAAATGCCCCTTGTAAGCTCCATAGAGTTCATTAAACAGATTTTTAAGAGTCAGCGGACCCGTGGGGTTCGTTGATGTGCCCCCTACGCTAAATGCCTGGTTAGCATCCTCCAGCCAAAGATCAGGGTTAATTGGACCTACCAAAAAACTGGCCATAACAAAACCAGAATAAGTAACTGAAAATATATAATAGGTACAGAAGGGCTTCAAAAACCAAAATCATAGAATCATGCCCTATAGGCAATCCTTTATTGATAAAATACCTCAATGGGTAGCACCCAAACACAACCGTGATATAAAAAAAAAAAAAACAAAGTGTATTCCTAACTTAAAAACTAAGGGGATAGCCTAGAGTCCCTGATGTAGGTCTGGGCTGTCACCTGCCTAACAGCGGAGGTTGGCACCCTAGGGGGAAGCGTTGTGGCGCCCCCGCTCCACGATGGCTGACCCTAGGGTCCCTGTTAAGCCCTTACACCTTAGGGGATACCTCTACCCAGATAGTAAGGAGACCCCTAACATTAATACAGAGACCAGCTAACATTAAAGGTGACCCTAAGTCCCCAAAGTATTAAAAACAGTTCACAACACACGGG
>JARQOD010000001.1:777405895-777475137 GCA_033576555.1 Oophaga sylvatica | reverse complement strand
TTTCTGATCTAATATGGAGTTACCAGGAGTGCTGAGGTAAGAAGAGGCTGCTCACTCTCCCCATCCACCGTGTATTTCTGATCTAAAAATGGAGAAACCAGAGTGATGAAGAAGATGCTGCCCCACACTGCTGTCCATCTTTATCTGATCGAATACTGGGTTCCCAGGAGTGCTGAGGTAAGAGGCTGCTCACTCTGCCGTCCACCCTGTATTCTGTCTAATACTGGAGAAACCAGGAGTGCTGAGGTAAGAAGAGGCTGCTCACATGCTGTCCACCCTGTCTTTCTGATCTAATACTGGAGAAACCAGGGTGCTGAGTAAGAAGAGGCCACATACAATGCTGTCCACTCTTTATCTGATCTAATACGGGAAATTTAAACAGGAGGTACAGAGGTAAGAAGAGGCTGCTCATATTGCTTTCCACCACGAGTTTTGATGTAGTAATGGAGTACAGGAGGTGTGGAGGTAGTAGAGGATAATCCCTCTGCTGTCCCCCCTTCTTTCTGATTTAATAACAAGATAACAGGGTTGTTGAGGCAAAAAATAGGCTCTTGACAATGTTGTCCACCCTGTCTGTCCGCTCTAACACTAGAGTTAATGGGAGTCCTGAGGAAATGAAGAAAATACTCACACTGCTATAGACCTGTATCTGATCTAAATATGGGGAATCCGGGGGAAAGAGGCTTTTCACACTGCTGTCCATTCTTTCTTTTGATCAAATTTACTGGGATACCAGGGGGTGCAGAGGTAAGAAGTGGCTACTAACAATGTTGCCAAACCCTGTTTTCTTAATGGCCACAATTTTTAATTCTATAGTAATTACCTCCCTAGACAAAAAAAGTGTGATTCTCAATAATGGGCAGCCAGTGACACAGTGGATAGCAAATGCAGTCTTGGTGTGGTGAGTCCTCGGTTCAAATCCCAACAAGGACAACATCTGCAAGGAGTTTGTATGGTTTTCCCTGTGTTTGTGGGTTTCTTCTTGTTTCCTCCCACACTCCAAAGACTACTGATAGGGAATCTAGATTGCGGAATTATTGGTGCTATAAGAGCGAGTAAAATAAAATAAATTATAGTTATTAAAAAAATTTTCTAATGACATTTCAGTTAATCATTTCATTTTTCTATACTCGGAGACCCCTTAACTTTCAGTGTTTTTACTGTTAGTTTACAGAATTCTGTATTTGTAAAACCTAAAATACACCACAGCAGGACTGACCTGAGCAGTGGTAGGGGAGGCTAGGCTATTAGATAGAAATGTATGATGTCCCAGATAAATGATTGAAATATATTTATCATCACGTTTTGGTGACGTATTTAGTAGTGTTTATACTTCAGTCCGATTCTCAGAAAATCATCTCTAACCATGAGTGCCAAACCCTGTTGTGCTGACCAGGTTTGCAAAAGTATGTTATAGCATATTGTTACTTGTACTGTATGTCACTATGTACACTGATAAAAGATAGAGATATTTAGGAGTAGAGTATCAACATTTCTACCAGACGGTGTGGGAAGAACAGAATTTGGGCTGTGATATTAGCGACCCATGGACACGTTTCACTCGTATTCTAACCACATGCAAATCATTTAGGGACAGGGAACACTGCCACCAAATTTAACTCCGACAAGTAAATATGCGAGTAGAAAAGAGAAAGTCTCAAGAAGTGTACATGAAGTAGAACTATCATCTTTTTCGTTTATGTTACAGCCATATATTATAAAGATACTCGTACCACCATGACAAGGCATGCCCTGACGACACATTAAAGACAACCAACTTACCATCTTGATTCTTTGCAATATTCAGTTTAATAAGAGATTTGGCTTCTAGTTTCTGCAGAAAATAATAGTAACGGGAGTTAATGTGGCCATAAAAAATACAGCAAGGCAGGAGTGTAAAGGTCAATGGTCTATTATACTGAAATAAGTGACATTACCAATGGTTGTAAATAATGCCATTCCTTCCAATATAATAATGGTCTTTTATTGGAACTCTGGTTTGTGCTGTTCTTTGGAATTCCTTTTAGAAATGGATGAGTTTATTAAAGAGAACCTGACAGCAGACTGATGTTGCCTAAACCATGGGCAGCACGAATCACAGCCCTCTGTATGGCTTGCAGCCTGGGGTGCTCTACACTGAGAAAATATAGTTAGAAGTTCCTAGTTAGAGGTGATTGACAGGTATCTCGCTATGGGAGGGACCTGTCAATCACCTGCAGCGGTGCTGGGAATCGTCGGCTAGGGGAGTTGAATACACCTGGCTGAATCGTGCGGCCAGGCTCTGACTCATGAGGCCTGTTCATTGTACAGCATGACCCAACTGATCGCTTCCCCTTACCACTTCGGGGTGTGTCCGTACAGTCTGACGCTGTCCAATCACTGGTGCACGCTGTACGGACACACCCCATGTTACAAAAGGAATAGTAACACCCAATTGTCTATTTACTTATAAACAATCAGGGAGAAATACGGAGGAGTGAAGAAGAGAGGAGAAAATGTGCCTCAAAATACAAGTTGCTACTCAAACTAACATGTCAGTAGAGATGACAGATTTTCTCTAAAGGAGAAATTACATAATGTGTAAAAAATGACATCAGATAACCTTTCTTCTGCAATCCATCCTTACACCTCTCTAAAAAGCCTCGGAGGGCTTTGGAGACCCAACGGCAGGTAGTCATGGAAAAGGGCACCATGATGGATTGTGCCGCTTGTCTCTCTGGAGCATAAGTGGAATTCATTTATCCTGATCTAAGAAAATAATATGCTATTTTTGCTTATACAGGGAAACCTGAGCCGAGAGCCAAGGGCCAAAGGATCATTCAGCTGCCACTTCCCTAATGCCTACCTAGAATCTGTTTGCTCTTGCATTACAACACCCACCCCTTTTACATTCCCTAGCTCCATCATCCAAAACCAACCATGTATCACAGCCAATTGTGGCAAGAGAACGGGTAATAAGTGAACTAATACACACAATAACAATATTTATCTGGAGTTTTGCATTATGGCTGCCCTTCTGGCAGGAGGTAGGTTAATTAATAGTCAAGTGGAGAGTCCATGACCTACTTTCTAAGAAGCCGGCACTAGGAGCCTGAAGACTTGGTGACATACAATCCCCTGCAGGGTGTGTGCACATGACAGGCTTCTTGTAAGTATACATAGACAATGTGAGAATGCTCGACAGTCAGAATTTAGAGAGTCCAGCACCCTCTAGGCAACGCCTGAAATGTGACCCCATACAGTATGGGGCATCTTGCAAACCTCCATTCGGCTAAGGAGACCTCTGCACACCTGGCATCCACCACAGAGGACTTCGAAAGTCCTTGGTCCAGGAGGTTGTGACATGGGCCAAATACCTGCAAGGCACGAATGAAGCATTTACTGCCTCTGCATATAAAGGCTGACATGTGCAAGACAAGCTTATGCACGCTCATAGAATGCCAGCTATTCAAAGCATGCAGCCGGCCAGGGTGGAACGGATAATTAATATCCAAGGAGCTGGTGAAAATAGAGTCTGTAATTATGTGTGTATTAATATGCTCGTAATAGGATATGCACAGATCTCCTTGAGATGCCAGAACTTTGGTTGACTAAATGGGGGGGGCAAGGAATTAGGAATCCGGATTTTAAAAAATAAAAAAAAATGTTACATTGTAGTCAGACTATCTGCTCTTTTGTGGCATTCGCTGCGACACCCCTCTAAACCTGTTGATACAAAGTAAACATGGGAAATTAATTCTACTTTTGGGACCTATAGTAATGAGAAAAAAGAAATATGTAAAATAACTTGAAAAAATGCCATGAATTCAGTCTCTCGTCTTCAGAGCATGGCCGTAAAAAACATTGCTGCTGATCACACACAATCATTAACCTACTGATCCAGTTACAATGTCTCTGTAACTTTAAGTCTAGCAAAAACAATAATCCTTCTAAACATATTTGCTGGAGCATGTGATGAGTCACTTTTCAGCACCATTATGATCTGTCCCTCAATTAACATGTTGAGTGCTGTAAGTTCTGCACAACACGTAGATCCCCAGCGAGCTAGTACCATCTAGTGGTGAAATTGGGACCTGCATAGGAGAATAGTGGGACATTTAGATAATTCTTTGTGCACACTTGAACCCGTTTGTTATTATATTACATTAACCTTCTGCCAAAGATTAGTTCCCACAGATTGCATGATTCATAGGCTACAAATAACAATACTCCCACATATCAGGAAATCTGCATTGTCAGCACTGACCCACTGTCCTGGAATGTGACTCTGCCAGATCTGTCACAGGTGGCATCTAATGCCAACGTATCCTCTATAAAGTACTTTGGCAGAAGAGGGTGCCCTTACTGCATGCATGGCATTGCAATATGACACATACCTGTTCCTCTTATTTACAAATGTTAGGAAGTAAGCTATAGTGCTTATACCGAGTCACCTATATAACAATGCCTCATATATTAGCCACTAACTGGATCAGATCAATGATTATACTTTATCCCCAGCAATGCTGTTTACAAGTAGATTTGGTGCGAACCAGTTCACAGGACCCGGGCCCGTCGGCTGCCGTCACAGGACCCGGCCCGTCGGCTGCCGTCACAGGACCCGGGCCCGTCGGCTGCCGTCACAGGACCCGGGCCCGTCGGCTGCCGTCACAGGACCCGGGCCCGTCGGCTGCCGTCACAGGACCCGGGCCCGTCGGCTGCCGTCACAGGACCCGGGCCCGTCGGCTGCCGTCACAGGACCCGGCCGTCGGCTGCCGTCACAGGACCCGGGCCCGTCGGCTGCCGTCACAGGACCCGGGTCCGTCGGCTGTATCAGTAGTGGTCGCTGGACGGGAGCCCTGAGAACTGCCTTCTAATTCCCTGCATCTGAAGCTCTTCTTTTGATTAAAAATATATAATAGGTACAGAAGGGCTTCAAAACCAAAATCATAGAATCATGCCCTATAGGCAATCCTTTATTGATAAAATACCTCAATGGGTAGCACCCAAACACAACCGTGATAAAAAAAACAAAAAACAAAGTATATTCCTAACTTAAAAACTAAGGGGATAGCCTAGAGTCCCTGATGTAGGTCTGGGCTGTCACCTGCCTAACAGCGGAGGTTGGCACCCTAGGGGAAGCGTTGTGGCGCCCCCGCTCCACGATGGCTGACCCTAGGGTCCCTGTTAGGCCCTTACACCTTAGGGGATACCTCTACCCAGATAGTAAGGAGACCCCTAACATTAATACAGAGACCAGCTAACATTAAAGGTGACCCTAAGTCCCCAAAGTATTAAAAACAGTTCACAACACACGGGGTGGTAGGAAGTATAATGGAGATTGGCACAGATCTGCTGTACAGCACTGCTAGTATACAGCAGCCTCCTTTTATAAACAGGAGTTATGATAAAACTGCCTTCTTGTGCCACAGCTTAATGAAAGTGAGTGTAAGCAGTCTCATACTTGTTCACTCACTAGTCAAAGCTCCTCCAGTGTATGGGAAGTCTAAATGTATGTGCATACCAGCCAGTCAAATATAAGCTAAGATACCATCTATAATTGTCAGCTATTGGACCAAAAGTCTAGTCTGAACTTATAAACACACTGAAAGAATGACTAGAACATATAATGACTGGAATAAATAAGACGCATCGGCGTCATGAGAAGGTCATTGACACTTGTTTTTGATGTCATGTTAGGGGATAGCAATATTTGAAGATAAATGTATAAGGCAGCAAGATATAATTAATGTATACCTTCCCTAGCAATGCCCGATGTACCGAATAGGAAATAGGTACAGATATAACATTCCTACAGGTATGGTGCTAAATGGGGAATAGGTATATGTATTGCCTTCCTGTACGTATAATACTAATCACCCCTCATCATGATATGGATACACTGAGAAACTCCATTATAAAATGATATTAATAAGAAATGCGTAACGATACTCATCATTTCTCATGGTCACCCCACCACCATCAATAGTAGCGCCTCAACGCGTTTCGCCCCATGGGCTCATCAGGAGGCCAGATATACAGATGTCCGGTGTCAAAATGACATGGTGCAGAGACTAACAGATGCTGTGTGACTTCCTCATATTTATAACTGCCGCCTAATGGAGACGCTCCACCCCCCTGTGCGGGCTCGCCTTCATAGGCTCCTCCCCCTTAAATGGCTCCGCCAATAGGCTCGTGGGGAAAGCTCTGACCTCATCAGGGGGCGTATCTCTATCGCCCTGCGTCAGAGAAGCAGTGCATGCCGGGAGTAGGAGGGGTGTCTGGGTCAGGACTAGTTGCGTGCAAAGCGGACCTTTACCCCTGCACAGGCTATGCATAACATATGTTTTCCTGGTGGCGACTCCACTAAAACACAGCGGCCAGAAAGGCTACCTTTCAAAGGGCTCATGGCTCACCGGTTCAAGCCCCACCTGGGAGCCTCAATAGTGGGCATACCCCCACATAAATGAGTATGTCCCTAATTTATCCTATCCAACAGAAAAAATGGCCTAGGATAATATTTTAACAGAAATGTATAGAGGTACATAGAACATAAATGGAAAAAGGTCGACAGTAATATGAGAGTCATTCTGATACATAGAATGTAATGGTCACCCATTATAGGGGAACATAAAACATAGAATTGTATAGTCAGTTTAATAAAGTGGTCCAAAACAAAGTCTTGGCTATAGGAAACAGGCAAATGACATCTGCTCGTTTAATCCATATGGTTCGAGTGATTCTAGCCTAAAGATCCATTCACACTCGCGTCTGAGGATAATTTTGTCCACGTCACCCCCTCTCGGATTTAGCTTAACAACTTCCAGAATCATGAATTTGACCTCGCCCATTCTCCCACCATGTTGATTGTTGATGTGTCTCGCAAGGGGAGTATCCCTGTTATTTCTGATGTCACCCATGTGTTCTCCCACCCTCCTTCTAAATTCTCTTTTTGTTTTGCCCACATAGTCCTTGGGACAAGTACACGTCCCCTTATATACCACAGCCGTGGTCTTGCAATTAGCAAAATCTCTTAAATAGAATCTTCTTCCTGTGTGGGCACTACGGAAGGATTTCATAGGTGACATCCATTTGCACAGACTGCAGTCGCCACAAGTGAAGAAACCAATGGGCTTTCTATCTAGCCATGTACCTGCTTTCAACGGTTTTTTGTATTGGCTATGTACCAGACGATCCTTAATGGATCTACCTTTTCTGTAGGTAATGTTGGGTCTTTCACCCACCCAATCTCTCAGATCTGGGTCCATTTTTAGAATGTCCCAGTGTTTCATTAGAATATTCCTAATTTGCATATGCTGAGAGTCAAAGGTACCGATAATTCTGGTGATATCTGTATCATCACGATCTGGTTTCTTATGTAAAAGCTGTTGTCTGTCTGTTCTCCTAGCGTGCTGGAAAGCTGTATCAATAACATGATGGGGATAACCTCTTTCCTTAAACCTCCTCTGCATATCTCCTGCCTGTAGAAGAAACGCATCATAATTCGAACAGTTCCGTCTGAGCCTGAGGAACTGTCCCTTAGGGATGCCCCTTTTTAGGGGAACAGGGATGTGGCTATCCCAATGGAGGAGACTGTTGGTACTGGTTGGTTTCCGATATATTCTTGTGGACAGATTACCTACAGTTTCTCTTCTAATACTGATGTCCAAAAATGACAGTTCGCTCTTCTGTATTTCGAAAGTGAACCTAAGGTTCAGTTCGTTGGTATTCAATTCATTTACGAAACTTTCAAAATTCTCCTTTGTGCCTGTCCATATAATGAATACATCGTCGATGTATCTGTACCATAGTGTAATCATATCCTGCCACCATCTCTCCTCGCCAAACACCTCAGTTTCCTCCGACCAGCCCAGGAACAAATTGGCGTACGAGGGGGCACAGGGGCTCCCCATCGCTGTGCCCCTGAGCTGGTGGAGGTGCATGCCATCAAAGGTGAAGGAGTTGTGGGTAAGTACAAAGTCAAGTAACCTGACCACAAAGTCATTATGTTCCCCTCATCCCACAGACCTTTGTCTCAGATAGAATTCTACACCTTTGATGCCCAGGTGGTGAGGGATGCTACTATACAGGGCTTCGATGTCAATGGAGGCCAACCAGAAGTCTTCCTCTAGGTGAATGTCCTCCAGTTTGAGTATCAGATCGGAGGTGTCCCTCAAATATGAGGGTAATGATGTCACAAACGGACGAAGTATCTCATCGATATATATCCCACAATTCTGGGTGAGGGAATTTACGCCAGACACGATGGGTCTGCCCTTCAAAGGGGCCAGTCCCTTATGGATCTTTGGCAAAGCATAGAAGGTGGCTAACACCGGAAACTTGGGAAGCAGGAAATTAAATTCAGTCTTAGATATGAGCCTCGACCCCAACCCGCCCTCAAGCAGGCCCTGTAACATCTCCTTATAATACAGCATTGGGTTTTTGCTCAAGACCTCATATGTCTCTCTGTCGAGCAGTATATCTAGGCACATCTTACGGTATTTGGAATGATCCATGATGACTAGATTCCCCCCCTTATCCGAGGGTTTGACAATGAGCTGATCATTCTTGCTCAACCTATCAAGTGCCTCACGCTCACTGCATGACAGGTTATCCTCTTCCCCAAACCCAGTGACCTTAAGTTTTTTGAGATCTCTTTCCACCAATGACAAGAATATGTCAATATTGCTCGTATCCCAGCAGGAGGCATCCTCTCACTCTTATTTTTAAGTTTAGTGAAGGGGCCCTTACCGTCTTCACTTGACCTCTCATTTTCATTGAGAAGATCACGTAGGGCTTGATATCCCTCCATATCCTCTTCATGTATACCATATCTTTGACACTCCTCACGATCGTGTTGTAGAAAAAACTTTTTCCATTTCAGTTTCCTGCCGAACAGGTTGAGATCTTTTACCCACTCAAAACAGTTAAAGCTATTTGTGGGCACAAAACTCAGGCCTCTTAGCAGTACATCTACCTCCTCCCTTGTGAGCTCATGCGAGGTCAGGTTGATAACCCGTCCCCTGGTTAGTTGAACCGGGTCCTGAGATGATATCCTGTCCTCGCACTTTGCTCCAAAAAAGATGAAGAGGATAAAGAGGAAGATGTAGCTGGGACTAAGGATGAGGCTCCTGCTCCCATGGGATTGGTTTCTATGGGGAATGCCATCTGGTAACCTCCTCTCGAGGTACCCCTTCCCTTCCTGGAGTACCTTCCTCCTCGACCCCTTCCTGATTGCCATCTATTCCTGTGAAAGGATCCTCTTTGTTGTTGTATCCCTCTTAGGCCTATATCAGCCCTTTCAGTGTCGGAGGTGTCAATATCAGAAGAGGATGCCTCCGATGGTATGTCTTTTTGAAAGTTAAACACTTGGTTATCGCTAAAGTCTTTTAGGTCCCGCTGAAATTGTATTTGCTTACGTTCTTTTAGTAGAGACTGATATCTCTCTACTGACGTTTGCAAAAGTCCCTCCCTTCTGTTAAAGTCCGGATCAGTTTTAAATTTAAGTACTCCCTCAATCAGTCTATTGAGAAGTGCGGTGGACTTTTCGAAAACTTTTTTCTCCTCTGTGAGCAGGATTTGCATAAACCTGATTGAGGACTCAATAGATTCCTTATACCAGACGCTCATAAACTCCTGTGTAGCGATTCTAGGTGAGGGATTTATATTGATCCTCAATCCTCTAGGGACAATGCGATTTTTTAGATAGTTTTCAATTGTCCTGATTTCCCACCAGGATTTCAAATGCCCCTTGTAAGCTCCATAGAGTTCATTAAACAGATTTTTAAGAGTCAGCGGACCCGTGGGGTTCGTTGATGTGCCCCCTACGCTAAATGCCTGGTTAGCATCCTCCAGCCAAAGATCAGGGTTAATTGGACCTACCAAAAAACTGGCTATAACAAAACCAGAATAAGTAACTGAAAATATATAATAGGTACAGAAGGGCTTCAAAAACCAAAATCATAGAATCATGCCCTATAGGCAATCCTTTATTGATAAAATACCTCAATGGGTAGCACCCAAACACAACCGTGATATAAAAAAAACAAAAAACAAAGTGTATTCCTAACTTAAAAACTAAGGGGATAGCCTAGAGTCCCTGATGTAGGTCTGGGCTGTCACCTGCCTAACAGCGGAGGTTGGCACCCTAGGGGGAAGCGTTGTGGCGCCCCCGCTCCACGATGGCTGACCCTAGGGTCCCTGTTAAGCCCTTACACCTTAGGGGATACCTCTACCCAGATAGTAAGGAGACCCCTAACATTAATACAGAGACCAGCTAACATTAAAGGTGACCCTAAGTCCCCAAAGTATTAA
This sequence comes from Oophaga sylvatica, assembly GCA_033576555.1. Lineage (NCBI taxonomy): Eukaryota > Metazoa > Chordata > Amphibia > Anura > Dendrobatidae > Oophaga > Oophaga sylvatica. The sequence goes on along the minus strand of JARQOD010000001.1, from coordinate 777,464,844 downwards.
AAACAGTTCACAACACACGGGGTGGTAGGAAGTATAATGGAGATTGGCACAGATCTGCTGTACAGCACTGCTAGTATACAGCAGCCTCCTTTTATAAACAGGAGTTATGATAAAGCTGCCTTCTTGTGCCACAGCTTAATGAAAGTGAGTATATAAGTTCAGACTAGACTTTTGGTAAAATAGCTGACAATTATAGATGGTATCTTAGCTTATATTTGACTGGCTGGTATGCACATACATTTAGACTTCCCATACACTGGAGGAGCTTTGACTAGTGAGTGAACAAGTATGAGACTGCTTACACTCACTTTCATTAAGCTGTGGCACAAGAAGGCAGCTTTATCATAACTCCTGTTTATAAAAGGAGGCTGCTGTATACTAGCAGTGCTGTACAGCAGATCTGTGCCAATCTCCATTATACTTCCTACCACCCTGTGTGTTGTGAACTGTTTTTAATACTTTGGGGACTTAGGGTCACCTTTAATGTTAGCTGGTCTCTGTATTAATGTTAGGGGTCTCCTTACTATCTGGGTAGAGGTATCCCCTAAGGTGTAAGGGCCTAACAGGGACCCTAGGGTCAGCCATCTTCTTTTGATTATCAGACCTGGTGCCATGTCATCCTTGAAGCACGCCGACTAATCAAAGTTAGAAATGCAGATGCCGGGAGATAGGAGGTGTTCCTCAGGGTTCCATCCAGCGACCATATATTATCGATAAAGCCGATGGACTGAGCCCTGGCAAATCGATTTGCACCACCTCTGTCTACAACTAAACTAACAAATGGTGTAGCTGAAGGAGACCTTTTCAGGTCATGTTTTAGGTTGCATATCATATTCTCGCGCTTCACGTTCGGTACCCAAAATAAAGTAAATTTTTACTTTAGAGAGGTATTAAAATTAAGAGCGGCTTGTGGAAGATGTATCCAGACTATTCTCCTTTCATCAAACAAAAGGGGTCTGTCTTAGCACCAATTCACCAGGACACTTGTAAGGTCTTAAGGTATGCCACACTAAACAATATCGCTAACGAGATCGCTAAAAAACGTCACTATTTAGCGATCCCGTTAGCGATATTGTTCATGCGCAGCTTCCAGCGACGGCTTCCTGCTGTGATCTCGCTCGTCGCTGGAATCGTTCCGGACCCTATTTCATCGCTGGCGCTCCCGCTGGTTAAGTAACTTATCGCTGTGTGGCAACCTTTTCTTAGCGATTTAGCGGTACTTTTGTACCGCTAAAGTCGTTAAGAAGATCGCTAACGGCGATAGCGTCGTTAACTATATCGCTAAATGTGGCCGCATTTAGCGATATAGAAACGATCCCGCTAGCGATCTCATTAGTATGCAACGCTAACGAGATCGCTAGCGGATTGCTTAGTGTGGCAGTACCTTTAGTGGACACAAGCACATTTGCAACTAGCACATAGATAGGGTAATTGTAGAAAGGTTTATTCAAGCATACAGAGTATTGGAACCATTTAAAAAGGATAAAACCAGTTGACCGGTTCCCTTTAATAGGAACCTGTCATGTTTACTATGAATGGAGCAAACCTGACCTCGTTAACTGATGGACACATGATGTTCACAGCTGAAGAATGGTAATGTAATGAGCTGAGCTCCTGTGTGTCCACACTGACTATAGCAGACTTCTCTCCAATGGAAGCAGCCAATAATGGTACTGAATGACTGCAAGCATATTGGAATCCAGAAAAGAAAAGTAGGAAAAATAAAATCTTTCTAAAATTGTGAATGCCTTGCAGCTTTCTAAAGGGATGTCCAAAGCCAGTGAATTTCTACTATAAGTCTTACTATTTAATTTAACCACTTTCTAACATACTTAAATTCAAATTCCCTACAGTTTCCCCTCTACTTAACTTTCTAAGTCTTTTTTTCTTACTTCCAGTGACTATTCATTTTAGTCTCTGAGGATGTACTTAAATAGATCATCATCAGGAGGCTGATGTCACTCCTAATGCTTCCCTCCCTGAAAAAGCATCACCAGGAGTGGCACTGCAATCACTTACCAAAGTTTCTGTCATGGCTGTCCCCTGATGATGTCCGGTTTCAGTAGCAATGAAGGAAAAATGACCGCTGCTTCTCTCAAGCTGCCACCCTTCTTCTGTGCACACAACTTCTGTCCCCGCAGCCTCGCTCACTGAAATAAGACGTCATCGGGTGGTGGTGATAGAAGCAAGGTGAGTGACAGCAGTGCTACCCTACAGCTTCTGTCACCGCAGCCTTGCTCACTGAAACCAATAGTTATCAGGGGTTTGTGATAGAAGCAAGGTGAGCGACAGCAGTGCTACCCTACAACTTCTGTCACCGCAGCCTTGTTCACTGAAACAAATAGCAGGGGGCGGTGATAGAAGCAGGGTCAGTGACACTAAATCTGTCCTCCAATGATAATTCGTTTTAGGGAGATGATGAAAAGTTATGTGGACTGAAGATGTGGAGAGGTGTGAGAGAAGCTGCGGCCACTTCTTTACTGCTACTGAGACAGGATGTCATCAGGGGACGGAGGTAACAGAAGGCTATGGTAAGTGACCACAGTGCCCACCCCTTCCCCTTGATGATTCTTTGTTTCAGGAGGAAAAGAAATCAGTGGAGGTGACCGTATCCCCAGCTCTCCTTTCCCCTCGATGATTCATTTGAGAATCCCTAGTACATACTGCGAGACTCAAAAATTCATTGGAAACAAGAAAACAAACAAGATAGAAAGTTAAGAGTAGAGAAGGAACACTAGGGAAATGTAAATTGAGAGGGAGAGAATGGGGGGGTCTCTTAGGAATAATAAAGACAGGGCACACATGAGAAGGGTCTATAGACCATGTGCATTTTATCTGAATGGCTGATGATACGGGTAACATGGGTGCTGGTGTCTATTGACAGCTTTGTATTCCCTGCAGGAAAGTGCCCACTGGTTACAGAGCAGAGTCTGGGGCCATAGCATGAACTGGAGACTGGCACCTGCTTTAACTAGTCATCACCCAGAGCTGATTTATAGCAGTAGCATCTTCCACACACATTCTTCATCCCACTAGGGTCACTTTGGCTAAGAAATTAGTCTCCTTATACATAAAACAGGGAAGCCGCATGCTGTAACCTGCTTCTGCTGCACACAAAACGATAAACGATATGCTGAACCATACGTCCGCTAATTTTTCCTGTCTCCATTGCCCATCTGTTCCTCTGCATAAAATCTTCTCTTGTGACCCTGCTCCTTCCAATCCAATGACAGTGAAAAAAACAATAATTTAAAGCCATTTACCAGACTCGGCCATTAGGGGGAGCGTCTTTCAGTGAGTTAATCACTTATTTCTAAACAGTAGAAGACTATGGGGTTAAAAGGGGTATTCCCATCTCTAAGATCATATCCCAATATGTAGTATGTGTAATAATAATAATAATAATATATAATAGTAAATACCTCCAATTAGAAACATAGTATAGTTCTTCTGATTCGCTATGGTACTTACCCCATATCCAGCTTAGGTACTCTCAGTGACAGTTACAGTGGCTTGCGAAAGTATTAACCCCTTCACATTTTTCGTGTATTTCTACCTGAAAACCTGGAATTTCACAGTTTTTTGTGAGGGTTTGCATCAGTTCATGTAAAGAACGTGGTTACAACTGTGAACATTTGGTCTTCTTTTTATTGTGAAGCCAACAACAAATAGGAAAAAACAACTGAAAACTTCAGTGTGCATAACTATTCATCCCCCTAAAGTAAGCACTTTGTAAAGCCTCCTTTTGTGGCAATTACAGCTGCAAGTCGATTTGGATAAGTCTCTATGAGCTGTCCACTACTTGCCACTGGAATTTTTGCCCATTCCTCAAGGCAAAAACTGCTCCAGCGCCTTCAAGCTAGATGGTTTCCCCTGGCGAACAATAATCTTCAAGCCTGCGCTTTGACTAGGCCACTCCAAAACATTTACAAGCTTCCCCTTAAATCACTCGAGTCTTGTTTTAGCACTATGTTTCGGGTCATTGTCTTGTTGGAAGATGAACCTCCGTCCCAGGCTCAAATCACTGACAAACAGGTTTGCTCAAGAATATCTCTGTATTTTGCACGATTTTCCCTGTGCCTGCTGCCGAAAAACATCCCCACAGCATGATGCTGCCACCACCATGTTTCACTGTGGAGATGTTGTTATTGGGGTGATGAGCTGTGTTGGTTTGGCACCAGACATAGCGTTTACGTTGGTGGTCCAAAAGTTAAATTTTGGTCTCATCTGACCACAGCACCTTCCACCATACATTTGAGGAGTCTCCCACGTCTTTTGGCAAACTCAAAACGAGCCTTAAAATTTTTGTGTGTAAGTAAAGGCTTTTTTCAGTCAACTCTTCCACAAAGGTCACCTCTATGGATTGCACGGCTTATTGTGGTCGTATAGACAGATACTCCGGTCTGTGCTTGGGATCTCTGCAGGTCCATCATGATTATCTTCGGTCTCTGTGCTGCCTCTCTGATTAATGCCCTCCTTGTCAGGACTGGGTGTTTTGGTGGGAATCTCCTTTTGGAAGGTTTGTTGTGGTACCATGTTCTTTCCATTTGATGATAATTGATTTGATGGTGCTCTGGCGGATCATCAGAAGTTGGGATACTATTTTATAACCCAACCCCTGACTTGTACTTCAACAACTTTGTGCCTGATTTGTCTGATTATCTCCTTTGTCTTCATAGTGTTGTTTGGCTAGTGGTGCCCCTTGCTTAATGGTGTTGCAGCCTCTGTGGCTTTCAGAAAAGGTGTGTACAGTCAGGCCAGAAATATTTGGACAGTGACAATTTTCGCGAGTTGGGCTCTGCATGCCACCACATTGGATTTGAAATGAAACCTCTACAACAGAATTCAAGTGCAGATTGTAACGTTTAATTTGAAGGGTTGAACAAAAATATGTGTTAGAAAATGTAGGAATTGTACACATTTCTTTACAAACACTCCACATTTTAGGAGGTCAAAAGTAATTGGACAAATAAACATAACCCAAACAAAATATTTTTATTTTCAATATTTTGTGGCAAATCCTTTGGAGGCAATCACTGCCATAAGTCTGGAACCCATGGACATCACCAAACGCTGGGTTTCCTCCTTCTTAATGCTTTGCCAGGCCTTTACAGCCGCAGCCTTCAGGTCTTGCTTGTTTGTGGGTCTTTCCCTCTTAAGTCTGGATTTGAGCAAGTGAAATGCATGCTCAATTGGGTTAAGATCTGGTGATTGACTTGGCCATTGAAGAATGTTCCACTTTTTTGCACTCATGAACTCCTGTGTAGCTTTGGCTGTATTCTTGGGGTCATTATCCATCTGTACTATGAAGCGCCGTCCAATCAAGTTTGCAGCATTTGGCTGAATCTGGGCTGAAAGTATATCCCGGTACACTTCAGAATTCATCCGGCTACTCTTGTCTGCTGTTATGTCATCAATAAACACAAGTGACCCAGTGCCATTGAAAGCCATGCATGCCCATGCCATCACGTTGCCTCCACCATGTTTTACAGAGGATGTGGTGTGCCTTGGATCATGTGCCGTTCCCTTTCTTCTCCAAACTTTTGGCTTCCCATCATTCTGGTACAGGTTGATCTTTGTCTCATCTGTCCATAGAATACTTTTCCAGAACTGAGCTGGCTTCTGGAGGTGTTTTTCAGCAAATTTAACTCTGGCCTGTCTATTTTTGGAATTGATGAATGGTTTGCATCTAGATGTGAACCCTTTGTATTTACTTTCATGGAGTCTTCTCTTTACTGTTGACTTAGAGACAGATACACCTACTTCACTGAGAGTGTTCTGGACTTCAGTTGATGTTGTGAACGGGTTCTTCTTCACCAAGAGAGTATTCGCGATCATCCACCACTGTTGTCTTCCGTGGGCGCCCAGGTCTTTTTGCATTGATGAGTTCACCAGTGCTTTCTTTCTTTCTCAGGATGTACCAAATTGTAGATTTTGCCACTTCTAATGTTGTAGCAATTTCTTGGATGGGTTTTTTTCTGTTCTTGCAGCTTAAGGATGGCTTGTTTCACCTGCATGGAGAGCTCCTGTGACCGCATGTTTCCTTCACAGCAAAACCTTCCAAATGCAAACACCACACCTCAAATCAACTCCGGCCCTTTCATCTGCTTAATTGAGAATGACATAACAAAGGGATTGCCCACACCTGTCCATGAAATAGCCTTGGAGTCATTTGTCCAATTACTTTTGGTCCCTTTAAAAACAGGGTGGCACATGTTAAGGAGCTGAAACTCCTAAACCCTTCATCCAATTTTAATGTGGATACCCTCAAATGAAAGCTGAAAGTCTGAACTTCAACTGCATCTGATTTGTTTTGTTTCAAATTCATTGTGGTAATGTCTAGAACCAAAATTAGATAAATGTTGTCTCTGTCCAAATATTTATGGACCTAACTGTATATACTGACAGACCACATGACACTTAGATTGCAAGCAGGTGGACTTCCTTTCACTAAACATGTGACTTATGAAGATAATTACTTGCATTGCAAATTTTTACAAGTTCATCGCAAAAGGGGTGAATACACACAGTTGTGCTCAAAAGTTTACATACCCCTGCAGAATTTTTGCTTTCTTGGCCTTTTTTCAGAGAATATGAATGATAACACCAAAACTTTTTCTTCACTCATGGTTAGTGGTTGGGTGAAGCCATTTACTGTCAAACTACTTTGTTTTCTCTTTTTAAATCATAATGACCACCCAAAACATCCAAATGACCCTGATTAAAAGTTCACATACCCCATTTCTTAATGCCGTGTATTGCCCCCTCTAACATCAATGACAGCTTGAAGTCTTTTGTGGTAGTTGTGGATGAGGTTCTTTATTTTCACAGATAGTAAAGCTGCCCACTCTTCTTGGCAAAAAGCCTCCAGTTCCTGTAAATTCCTGGGCTGTCTAGCATGAACTACACGCTTGAGATGATATTGAGGTCAGGAGACTGAGATGGCCACTCCAGAACCTTCACTTTGTTCTGCTGTAGCCAATGACAGGTCGACTTGGCCTTGTGTTTTGGATTGTTGTCACGTTGGAACATCCAAGTATGTTCCATGCGCAGCGTTCAGGCTAATGATTGAAAATTGTCCTCAAGTATTTGCTGATAACGTGCTGCATTCATCTTTTCTTCAACTTTGACCAAGTTACCTGTGCCTTTGTAGTTCACACATCCCCAAAACGTCAGCAATCCACCTCCGTGCTTTACAGTAGGAATAGTGTTCCTTTCATCATGTCTTGTTGACCTCTTTCCAAACGTAACGTTTATGGTTGTGGCCAAATATCTGTTTTGCGTACTGTAGGCGAGATACTTTGTGGCATTTCAGCAGTAATGGCTTTCTTCTGGCGACTCGACCATGCAGCCCATTTTTCTTCAAATGCCTCCTTATTGTGCATCTTAAAACAGCCACACCACTAGTTTTCAGGAAGTCCAGTATTTCAACTGATGTTATTTGTGGTTTTTTTTTTGCATCCTGAACAATTTTCCTGGCAGTTGTGGATGAAATTTTTGATGGGTCTACCTGACCGTGGTTTTTAAAGAGCCCGAGTTTCCATTTGCTAATCACAGTTTGAACGCTGCTGACTGGCATTATCAATTCCTTGGATATCTTTTTGTATCCCTTTTTGTTTTATACAGTTCAACTACCTTCTCTTCTCCCGTAGATCCTTTGACAATTCTTTTGCTTTCCCCATGACTCACAATCCAGAAACGTCAGTGGCTGGATGAAAGATACAAGAGTCTGTTTGGATACCAGAAACTCACTCAGCTTTTATACACATACTGATTACAAGCACACAGGTCACAGGTGAGTATGTTACCTTTAGTAGCCATTCAAACTCATTTGTGTCAATTTCTGTGCATGTTATCAGGCCAAAATCACCAGGGTATGTAAACTTTTGATCAGGTTCATTTGGATGTTTTGGGTTGTCATTATGATTTAAAAAGAGAAAACACAGTAGTTTGACAATAACTGGCTTCACCCAACCACTAACCATGGGTTGAGAAAAAGTTTTCGTGTTATTTATATTCTCTGAAAAAAAAAGCCAAGAAAGCAAGAATTCTGCAGAGGGTATGTTAACTTTTGAGCACAACTGTATGCACATGACAATATTTAATTACCGTATTTTGAGGATTATAAGACGCACCAGACCATAAGAAGCACCCCAAATTTTGGGAAGGAAAAAATAATATTATCTTTTAATAAAATGGTAGTGCTTCTTATAGTCTGATTTTACAGTAGCTTTCTAGGGGGGCAGCTGCGACGGAGCGGGGTCACAGGAGGCAGGGTCATTGCTGCAGGAAACTGGCGGTGGCAGGAGTGGGGCGATGCTGTGGGCTAGAAGGAGGGGGTGTCCCCATGCTGCGGACCCTGGGCTGTCAGAAAATATCAGCGTTGAGCGGAGTACCAGCACTTTCCTATTGATTTCCATCAGGTGGGCTTCGAGAAAATGGTCCCCTATGGCGACACATGCACAGCCCGAGATATTCGGGAGCAGAAGGAGACTTAGTCAGGGCTAAGAGAGGTTATGCTTGAAAACTGTAGACCCGTGTCCTTTAATGCTATTTGGATGTTCTGATTTTTCACTTTTTTTTGTAACTATGTTTCCAATAAAATAATGCTTCAATATACTTACATCATCACCTGCAGATGCTGGATTATTCCATTTTGCTTCTATATCTACACCCAAAAGTCTGTCTGTAACCTCCGTGCTCCGCACCTCAATTTAAGGCATTTTTCAACAATTGGTGAGCAGATATACAACTTTTCTATTTTTTTTATACAGATAGCACAGCACAGGATCACAGCTGATTCTTTTTGTGAGACAAAGCATTTCCCTGCCTGTTAAAAAATGTTTCACCTCAAAGAAAGAATCAGCTGTGATCCCATGCTGTAATGTCTGTATACTCTCTTTTGCTTCCTCCCTTGCCCAGGAGATGTGGTGTGATCAGACCATGTTCCTGCACCGGCAGATGCAGCCATTCCAAAGTACACAGCAGGGGCACATTTACCTGCAGGTAAATAGTAAGAGGTTTTTTTTTGTTTTTAAAAGGGAATCTGTCAGCAGATTTTCATAACTTTTTATATGTGCATGTAGCTCTTTCAAAGACAAGTTCAAGAATTACATATTCAGTCTTCTCAACTATTACATAGAAATCAGAGTTTGCAATGATATGTAAATGAGGCTGTAAATCTGAAGCCTCTGTCACTCCAGCTCTATTCCTCGCTCAGCGCCAGTACGGCCTCCTGCTTTAAAGACAGCCTCTATGCTGTGAGATATCAGTCAAAGGAGCAGTCAATCAAGCAGTGTTGAGTGGGACATAGAGCTGGAGTGACAGAGGATTGTCTATATATAGTTCATCAGTCTTATTTGTATTTCATTTCTAACCAAATTTCTAAGTAATAAAGGAACTGACTGAAGGTATTTCTGGTCTTTGCTTTCAAAGAGCTACATATACAAATAAATAGCTTGGGACGTGAAATCAAAATTACAGATTCCCTTTAAAGGCCGGGATCACACATACGAGAAACTCGCATGATTGTCGTGCGAGTCTCTCGCATGAACACCCGGCACTGCCGCCGACACTCGGACCGGAGCGTGCGGCTGCATAGAAATACATGTGGCCGCATGCTCTGCTCCATGGGCCGGTGGCAGTGCCGGGTGTTCATGCAAGAGACTCGCATGAGAATCGTGCGAGTTTCTTGCATGTGCGATCCCGGTCAAAGACAGGTTCCCTGTATGCACTGGATGGCAGCCTCTGGCTTCCTTGATGGTCCTTGCGCCACCAAGGAGGTTTTAGCTTTTCCTAGTTTCTGCTGTCTAAACTTGGAGGCATCCAATAGACAAGGTGGATCTTATAGTCCGAAAAATATGGGAAAACAAATGATGCAGTAATATTGCAAAATGTAATGCAGGTGTCCAAACTTTTGCATAAGAACATGTGGATATACTTATGCACACTTATGTTTAGACACGATTATGCTCTCAAAGTGTAATCACCATTATTACATGTAAAGATCCAGAACTATAGAATTTAAAAAGTATTTTCTTATTTTACATTATATTATACTAGCAACAACAAAATATTAGAAAACATTTAAATAAGTGGTAGACAGAAAAATTAAAAAGGGAACAGGTCATGTTATAGCTGTGTTCAGCTATGTTCGCATGTCCAGTAGTGCTCAGTTAGGACAGATCCAGAAAGCAGTCTGTCTGCACAACCTTTTAGTCTGTGCTGGATCAGTTTTATTAACATTGAAGTCTATGGAGAACGGATCCGTTAATAACCCATCCGTTTTTCTTCCATTTGTAATGGATCCGCTCTATGCTTACTAGATTCAGTAAAACACTCACCTCCCCTGTGATGGGATTAGTTCCAAATTTCTTTATCCACGGAACAATGCTTCTATAAGACACAAATAGGCAGGGTAAATTAAAACAAAAGTATTTATACACAATGCCGAAAGAAACAGATCCTAATTGGCACACATCTAAATGTTGGCATCACAGAGAGACCTCACTGTTATGCAGTTAGTCTAAAGGCCCCGTCACACATAACGAGATCGCTAGCGAGATCGTTGATACGTCACGGGTTTTGTGACGCAATAACGATTTCGCTAGCGATCTCGTTACATCTGACAGGTAGCAACGATCAGGCCCCTGCTGTGAGATCGCTGATCGTTACAAAGCTTCCTGGACCGTTCCTGGGTCGTTGCGCTCCCGCTGGGCAGTGTTCATCGCTATATTTGACACCTAACCAACGACCTCGTTAGCGATTCAGAACTGAAACACGTAGGCGTGCATAAATTGGACTTTTCTGCGCCCCTCGTCCCCGATTTGTGGTCGCTACAGTGTTCTCATTTCCCGCCGTGCATAAAGAAAGCAGCAGAATAGCGATTCCATCCTTTGTTTCTGACCTCGTGCTGGATTGCAGATCTTAGCAGAATTCTCCGGGCTGTGTGGAGTCACAGCCGAAGAACACTACAATCCACAAACCAAAACGCTTGTCAGGAACAAAGCCCAGATGAATGGATACAGAGTCACAGCCGAAGAACGCTGCTACGATCCGAACCAGAACGCAAACAGGAACAAATGGACGGAATTGCTACAACGTGGTTTTATTTTAAACCTGCCGCCCAATCAGAACGCAGTAGCGTCCACCAATCGGAGATGATTGGTGACAGTACAGCCCCTATCAAGGTGTGGATTGTTGAAATAGCTGCTGTGTGAAAGCGTCCCAACGAGCAACGAGATCGTTAGTTAGATCGCTGGGGCGGCCAAAATCGTTGGGAAGTTCTGCATGTTTGACAGCTCCCCAAAGATCACGATACGGCTCTCCAGCGATCTCAAAATCGTGACGTAATAACGATCTCGCTAGCGATCTCGTTATGTGTGACGGGGCCTTAATCCTTCAATTCCATTGTCTATACTAAAAGGAAAGAGTTAGATAACTGGATTTACCAAGTCATGAAATATTTCAATAGTGTGCCTGCATTTAAAAGGGCTATTTTTCAGCACAGTGATAATAAAACAAAAACTATAAGCAATCGTTAATAAAAATAAAGTTCCAAAAATTAGAAGCTAAACTTTTCATTGTATTTTTTTTAAATGTAATATAAACTGTGTTTATGACATTTTCAGCCATTATAGAAGCATCAGCACTGTGTTATTATTGTATATTTAGCTTTTTCATTAAATTTAGGGGGCAAGCGTACCTTGTCATAGAAACCATCAATATTGTGCTGTTGACAGATCTGTCAGGTACATGTTGCTGGTATATTGACCACGCAAATGAGAATCAACCTTAAGTCTGATCTGCTTATTAACCCTTTCCCGACCTGTGACACAGCGTATGTGTCATGAAAGGATCGCGTTCTTGCGGGTCGGGTGACCGGGGTCACTGAAAGGTCACCCGACCCGCAGGCACAAGACCTTGTGCTTCACCACAGTGGGGTTGGCTTAACCCCCACGTGGCTACGATCGCTCTGATTGGCTGTTAAAAGTGAAACAGCCAATCAGAGCAATCTGTAATATTTCACCAATGAAATTTGGTGAAATATTACAATCCAGCCATGGCCGATGCAGCAATAGCATCTGCCATGGCTGGAGACGGAGATTTGACCCCCCCCCCACACGAGTCACGGTAGATGGCGGCGATCGGTCATCGCCGTCACAAAATGCTCCCCTCCTCCTTGCCTCCGCTGCCCCCACCTTCCGATCCCCCCCTTACCTTTCGACCCCCCTTACTCACCTCTCCCGGTCCTCCGATATCCCTGGATCCGTCCCGGCGTCCGTCCGGGATGTTTCATGGGCGCCGCCATCTTGCAGTGCGCCCTCCAGAGTCCAGAAATTTATTTTGATCACTGTGATAAACTCTCACAGTGATCAAAATAAAAAAAAAGATAATAAACGCCCCATTTATCACCTTCATAGGTAGGGACAAATAAAATAAAAAAAAGATCTATATATATATACATACAATATATATATATATATATATATATTATATTTTTTTTTTTAATCTTTTTATTAGGGTTAGGGTTACGATTATAAGGCTGTTTTCATATTGCGTTATGGCAGTCCGTTAGACGCGAGTGTAACATAGTCCGTTAACGCTGCCATTCACCCCCATTTGCGGGCACATCGCGACGCATGCCATAAAGCGGCATGCGTTCGCGACGTGCCGTCGTTCAGTGACGGAGCCTCGGACAGTTAGGGTTGGGATAAGGGTTAGGTTTGTGGTTAGGATAAGTGTTAGGGGTGTTTTGTGGTTAGGGTTGGGATTAGGGTTAGGCTTGTGGGTAGAGTTGGGATTAGGGTTAGGGATGTGTTGGGGGTAGGGTTAGGATTTGGATTAGGGGTGTGTAGGGGTTAGGGTTGGGGTTAGAGGTGTGTTGGGGTTAGGGTTGGAGTTAGAATTGAGGGGTTTCCACTATTTAGGCACATCAGGGGGTGTCCATACACGACATAGCGCCACCATTGATTCCTGCAAATTTTGTGTTCAAAAGTCAAACAGTGATTCCTTTATTCCGAGCCCTGACGTGTGCCCAAACAGTGGTTTACCCCCACATATGGGGTATCAGCGTACTCAGGAAAAATTACACAACAACTTTGGGGGTCTAATTTCTCCTGTTACCCTTGGGGAAAAAAAAATTGGGGACTAAAAAAATTATTTTTGTGGAAAAAAAATGATTTTTTATTTTCACAGCTCTGCGTTATAAAGTTCTGTGAAAAACTTGGAGATTTAAAGTGCTCACCACACATCTAGAGGAGTTCCTTGGGGAGTCTAGTTTCCAAAATAGGGTCACTTGTGGGTTTTTTTTTACTGTTTAGGCACATCAGACGCCCGCAGAACATTCCATCAAGTCTGCATTCCAAAATGGCACTCCTTCCCTTCTGAGCTCTCCGATGCGCCAAAAATGTGGTTCCCCCCCACATATGGGGTATTGGTGTACTCAGGACAAATTGCACAACAACTTTTGTGGTCCAATTTCTCCTGTTACCCTTGTGAAAATAAAAAATAGCGGGCTAAAAAATGATTTTTGAGGAAAAAAAATGATTTTTTTATTTTCACTGCTCTGCGTTATAAACTTCTGTGAAGCACTTGGGGGTTCAGAGTGCTCACAACAAATCTAGATAAGTTCCATAAGAGGTCTAGTTTCCAAAATGGTGTCACATGTGGGGTTTTTTTCACTGTTTAGCCACACAGTGGCTCTCCAAACGCGTCATAGTGTCCGATAACGATTGGAGCTAATTTTCCATTCAGAAAGTCAAATGGCGCTCCTTCCCTTCTGAGCCCTACCGTGTGCCCAAACAGTGGTTTATGACCACATATGAGATATCTGTGTACTCAGGAGAAATTGCCCAACAAATCTTAGGAGCCATTTTATCCTGTTGCCCATGTGAAAATGAAAAATCTGAGGCTAAAATAAAAACTTTTGTAAAAAAAAAAAGTACTTTTTTTTTTACGGATCAATTTGTGAAGCACCTGGGGGTTCAAAGTGCTCACTATGCATCTAGATAAGTTCCTTGGGGGGGGGGGGTCTAGTTTCCAAAATGGGGTCACTTGTGGGGGAGCTCCAATGTTTAGGCACACAGGGACTCTCCAAATGCGACATGGCAACCGCTAAATATTCCAGCATATTTTCCATTCAAAAAGTCAAATGGCGCTCCTTCCCTTCTGAGCCCTGACGTGCGCCCATACAGTGGTTTATGACCACATATGAGGTATCTGTGTACTCAGGAGAAATTGCCCAACAAATTTTAGGATCCATTTTATCCTGTTGCCCATGTAAAAATGAAAAAATTGATGCTAAAATAAAATTTTTGTTGGAAAAATTAAAATGTCCATTTTTTCCTTCCACGTTGCTTTTGTTCCTGTGAAGCACCTGAAGGGTTAATAATCTTTTTGAATGTAGCTTTGAGTAGCTTGAGGGGTGCAGTTTTTATAATGGTGTCACATTTGGGTATTTTCTACCATATAGACCCCTCAAAGTGACTTCAAATGTGAGGTGGTCCCTAAAAAAAATGGCTTTGTAAATTTTGTTGTAAAAATGAGAAATCGCTGGTCAACTTTTAACCCTTATAACTTCCTAACAAAAAAAAATTTTGTTTCCAAAATTGTGGTGATGTAAAGTAGACATGTGGGAAATGTTATTTATTAACTATTTTGTGTCACATAACTCTCTGGTTTAACAGAATAAAAATTCAAAATTTGAAAATTGCGAAATTTTCAAAATTTTCCCCAAATTTCCTTTTTTTCACAAATAAATGCAAAAATTATCGACCTAAATTTACCACTAACATGAAGCCCAATATGTCACGAAAAAACAGTCTCAGAATTGCTAGGATCCGTTGAAGCGTTCCTGAGTTATTACCTCATAAAGGGACACTGGTCAGAATTGCAAAAAATGGCAAGGTCTTTAAGGTCAAAATAGGCTGGGTCATGAAGGGGTTAAGATACCAATGCTTCATGTACAAAGAAAAGTTGCATACACGGAGCCTATGGCACCTGAATAAGCATGCTCAGTCTTCCACCACGTTAGCCTGCTAACCAGGGCTGTGGAGTCGGAGTCGATGCTCATTTTGGTGGAGTCTGAGTAGGTATAAAATGGACCGACTCCTAAAATATATAATAAATTTGGTACAGTAGTTCAATGCAGAATGTGTTGAATATTTTTTCATAGGAATTTGGGAAAGTTATGAAATGTCCTATAAATGGCTGATCTATTCCTGATCTAAGGCTACATTCACACATAGCGTTTTTGCTGCGTTTTTTGAGGATACGTTTTTCAGCAGCAAAAGCAGATCAGCTTTTTAAAAAACCGCATCACCTGAAAGGTTTTTGAGCTCATAGATAATGTTTTCAATAGCAAAAGCAGATTAGAAATCTGCTATATCTATCCATTTATCCATATCTGTCTATCCATATCTTATCTGTACCAAAAAGAATGAAAGCTGGGTAGCACACAGACTAAGGGCCCCGTCTCACATGGCGACACACCAGCGATCTCGACAACGATCAGGATTGCTGGTGTGTCGCTACATGATCACTGCTGAGCTGGGAAACAGGCAGCTATCAGGACAGCGACACTGCGGGTAATGTCGCTTAGTTACCCGCAGTGTACGTTGGATACCAGCGCCCTGATGCAGGGAGCTGGTAACCAAGGTACACTTCGGGTTTTCAGGCGCTGCGCGCAGGGTCGGATTAAGAACATGATGGGCCTGGAGCTGAAGGGGCGGGGCAAGGGGTGGGGCCAAACACTGCAATTCACAAAGGCCAAAATGTAACGTAAAAGATATAAACAAAGTAAATATATGATACATGCCTAATATAAATACAGTGGATATAGAAAGTCTGTTATGTTATGCTTGCAAATTCCTCAATTGTAGAATCAAGATTAAGCTCATTCAGCAATCTATTTTCAATAACAGAGAGAGGGCATTTAAACGCTCCTGGCCCATTCTAGTATATGGTGCAGCATTGAATGTCCCATAGTAATATAGGGCAACATTGAGAGGCCCATTCTAGTATATAGCGCAGCATTGAATGGCCCATAGTATATATAGCGCAGCATTGAATGGCCCATAGTTGCGCAGCATTGAATGGCCCATAGTATATATAGCGCAGCATAGAATGGCCCATAGTATATATAATGCAGCATTGAGAGGCCCATATAGCGCAGCATTGCATGGCCCATAGTATATATAGCGCAGCATTGCATGGCCCATAGTATATAAATGCAGCATTGAGAGGCCCATATAGCGCAGCATTGCATGGCCCATAGTATATATAGCGCAGCATTGCATGGCCCATAGTATATATAGCGCAGCATTGAATGGCCCATAGTATATATAATGCAGCATTGAGAGGCCCATATAGCGCAGCATTGCATGACCCATAGTATATATAGCGCAGCATTGAATGGCCCATAGTTGCGCAGCATTGAATGGCCCATAATATGTATAATGCAGCATTGAGAGGCCCATATAGCGCAGCATTGAATGGCCCATAGTATATATAGCGCAGCATTGAATGGCCCATAGTATATATAGCGCAGCATTGAATGGCCCATAGTATATATAATGCAGCATTGAGAGGCCCATATAGCGCAGCATTGCATGGCCCATAGTATATATAGCGCAGCATTGAATGGCCCATAGTATATATAATGCAGCATTGAGAGACCCATATAGCGCAGCATTGCATGGCCCATAGTATATATAATGCAGCATTGAGAGGCCCATATAGCGCAGCATTGCATGGCCCATAGTATATATAGCGCAGCATTGCATGGCCCATAGTATATATAATGCAGCATTGAGAGGCCCATATAGCGCAGCATTGCATGGCCCATAGTATATATAGGGCAGCATTGAGAGGCCCATTCTAGTATATAGCGCAGCATTGAATGGCCCATAGTATATATAGGGCAGCATTGAGAGGCCCATTCTAGTATATAGCGCAGCATTGAATGGCCCATAGTATATATAGCGCAGCATTGAGAGGGCCTCTCAATGCTGCCCTATATTACTATGGGCCATTCAATGCTACTGATGGAATTTGTCAGAAACCACACACTTTACAACACAAACCTGTGCAGAGACTTCAGGATTCTCCATCTGCTTTCACTGTAATATGGCTGGGATTCTTGTAACAGCACACACACCTCTGCCTGCCTGTCTAACTCTCTCCTCCAGACAGGGACCGTCACTACAACACACTGAACACAGGGCATGCCAATAGGCAAAGATGGAAGAAGACAGTGCATGGATGAGGACAAGTGAAAGGTGAGCTGTGACTGGCTGCTCTGTGGTCACATGTTCTGCCTTCATTTACATCCTGCTTCTGTATTGGGTGAATGAGATAACACTGTGCTGCTGCTGACTCCTCTCCTACAGTACTTTCAGCAGCAGCTTTCCTCTCTCCCCCTCCAGCACACAGTCTCTCCTGGCTCCTCGCCTCCCCCTCCACCACCAGGCTGACGTCAGCAGCACAGGGAAGGGAGGAGAGCAGAGAGCAGCCGCGGATGGGCCTATCTCTAACAAGGGGCCTGGAGCTGCAGCTCCATCAGCCCCTACGTTAATCCGGCCCTGGCTGCGCGGTGCCTGGAAACCCGATGTGTACCTTGGTTACCAGCTGATCGCTGGTCTCCTGCCTGTCACACGCAGCGATGCGTGCCTGCCAGCGGGAGACCAGCGAACAAAAAAAAGTCCAGGCATTTCTGACACGACCAGCGATTCACAGCAGGGGCCTGATCGCTGGTACGTGTCAGACATGGTGAGATCGCTGCTGAGATCGCTGTTTAGCAGCGATCTCGCTATGTGAGACGGGGCCTTAACACTCTTTTTTTTTTTTTTTTTTTTAGCACCAGTCAGGTACACCTCATAGCTGCCCAAAAGGACGCCCAGGACAGGCATTGCTCGTCTTCAGTAACACATCAACATCATTCATCACCACATCTTCTTAAGGTACAGGCTTTATTTTCAAGTGTAGGGGTGTGCAGTATGAGGTTCTGCAGCAGCTGAGGTGCACAGTATGAGGTTCTGAGGAACAGTATGAGGTTCTGCCCCCCCTAGGTTTGATCCTGGCTACGCCCATGGTGTGAATGTAGCCTGAGCATCTAGGGTTTGTCTTAGCTGAGATAAGTCAGTGCTGCATTCCAGCACCAGTGAAGCTCCTCCTCTACAGACA
Source organism: Oophaga sylvatica (assembly GCA_033576555.1). Lineage (NCBI taxonomy): Eukaryota > Metazoa > Chordata > Amphibia > Anura > Dendrobatidae > Oophaga > Oophaga sylvatica. Next base: position 777,446,661 of record JARQOD010000001.1, on the reverse strand, counting down.
AGGGTACAAAGTAAACACACTCAGAAAGAAGGAAGGCCTGTACTCATCTCAGAAGAATTGCTAGAGAGAACAGGATAACAAGATTAAGGTAATTACTTCTTAAAGCATATTTCTCTACCGCTTCATTGGGGGACACAGAAAACCATAGGGTGTATGCTGCTGCCACTAGAGGCTGACACTATGCAGAAAAAAAAAAGTTAGCTCCTCCTCCGCAGTGTCCACCTCTCCGACAGGAACTAGGGATTTCAGTTTTAGCTTAGTGTCAGTAGGAGGTGGACACCCATATCTACCTAATGTGCGTCGTTCCTTTTCAGGTTTTCCGGAGGGATACAATGTGAACGGTCACTACTGTACTCCCACACAGAGACTATGAGTACGGCGTGTACTGCCACCCCGTACCTCATATGTCGGGTACTTTGGCAGGACCCCAAGGATCCCTGTCACGGACGTGTGTTCAGGTGACCATGGAAGAGAGGACGGGCCTGCCTCCGTCTCTCACCTACTCGCCCACCAGAGCCTGTCGGTGAAGGAGACATGGTTGTTCCGCACCTGGACCCCGGACGTCCACCTATCTTCTGAGGTACTGTCTCTCTTTCCTCCATAGCAAGAGAAGATTGAAGAAAAGAAGTTAAGAATGGAAGAAGAAGTTTAAAAAAAAAAAAAAAAAAAAGAGGGGAAACCTACAGATTAGAGTAGGGGGATAGAGCGATCCACTCCCATTCTCTCTTTCGTTCCGAACCCTTACAAGCAAGGGTTTTTTCCTGCGGTTCAAAACGTCTCCCTCGGCCTTCCTTCCCAGGTCACCCGCATTTTCAGGTGCCCGGTTGCGACGCTCCTTGCGGAGGTCGCCTTTTTTGTGCCTCTATGTTTGCCCCCTTTTTTATTGCTTTTCGGGGCCTCCGCGCCGCCCCCCCCCCCTCTTTCGGCGGCCGTGGGCTCTAATCGAGGGCCCGGCTTCATTTCGGGCCTACTCATGGCTCCGGCTCCGCCCCTTCCTTCTGGCCTTTCGGGCGGGCTTTTTTCCCGCCCGTCCTGCATTCTAGCGCTGCATGGGACTCCGCCCACCTCCCTCGGCCCTTCTGTGAACTACAGCCGCCGACATGGGCGCCATCTTTGGATCGGCTTGCTAATAGGTGAATGTATTGGCGCTTGTCTGTTTTTGTGCAATACAATTACGGTTGTGGCATATGGGTATTGTTCTCTGTCTGCTGTGAGGTGCAGACTTGCAGTGTTTGGTTGGCAGCAATTATTGTGGCCACTATAGATGTAATGGCGATGCTCTTTACACATAATGTATGTGGGTAGTCGACCGTCATTTTCGGCCGCCTTCTATGTATTTTTTGGGTGCCATCTCGGATATGGGGTTGTTCCAGAGATGAAGCATGCGCTGTTTTGTGCTGGTGATCGGAGTGTGTGGCGTGTTTGGGTCGCATGTTGGTTGGGCACTTGCATTGCCTGGATCGCTTGGCATCTTCTGGTATGATATATAGCCTTGTATTATCATCCGGAAGCACATGATTAGATTGGTCACACGATAAGGCTGGCGCCTGCGATTATGAGCCTTTTGGCCTTTTTTTGTACACATGCCCACCTCCCTTCGGTACCACAGGAGCCCCCCTTTTCTGCCCAGGGCGATTGAGACCCCTACCCCCGAGTGGGCTATGTCTCGTTCACAATCTGTGGCAGACCTCACCGGGGTGTCTCAGACCCTAGTGACCGTATTAGACAGGTTGCCCTTTCAGCACCATACTCGCCAGCGGACCACAAGTCTCTCATTCCGGTCCGTTCAATCCAGGCCGTAAGAAAACTAGACTGGAGCACCGTTCTAGATCCTCTCCCCAGACAGGCGAGGCATCTTCGGACGCGCTTTCGGAAGATGAGGTGAACCTGGATTCAGAACAGGCCTCCAGATGGACGGATATGGTGCAGAGCCTGATTGTGGCAGTCAATCAGACCTTAGGCATCAAAGCTACCGCTACGGAATCTGCAGATCAGGCGGTTTCGTTTAGTCGGTCCAGACCACCTTCCAAGGTGTTTGCCTTGCATCTGAATTCATGGAGATACTCTATAGAGAGAGGGTTTTCTCCGGCATGTTTGCTGTGGTTCAGTGGACAAAGAAGCTGACCACCAATCGCAGGCCTAAGGGTCTTAACCCAGGTGCACATCAGGGAGAGAGTTTATTCTCCCTCTGATTCCAAGCCTACTGTTCTTCCGTCAGGACAAATGACGGTACGGGTTATATCTAGAATCATAGAATGATAGAGTTGGAAGGGACCTCCTGGGTCATCTGGTCCAACCCCCTGCTCAAAGCAGGATTCACTATATCATCCCAGACAGATGTATGTCCAGCCTCTGTTTGAAGACTCCCATTGAAGGAGAACTCAACACCTCTCGTGGCAGTCTGTTCCACTTGGTGATCACTCTAAAGGTTCTGTCACACTAAGCGATCGCACCAGCGATAACGTCACGACCTGGCAGAGATCGTTTGTACATCGCTATATGGTCGCTAGTTAGCTTCCAAACAGGAAGATCTCATAAACGACACATCGGCGATCAGCGATCTGTATAACGACCTCGGCGGTCGTTGGGACCTGTTACACAGCAAGTATTGTTAAGACTAATCTGTGTCTCCTTCCATTCAGTTTCATCCCATTGGTTCTGGTCTTTCCGTGTGCAAATGAGAATAAAAATAATCCTTCTACAATGAGACAGCCCAAAACTGGACACAGTATTCCAGATAAGGTCTGACCAGACTTCGCGGGGCGGTTACAAGTAAGTCCGTTATACCTAATGCTGTCAGGTGTCCAGACCTAGACCGCAACACAGAATCGTCTCTTTCCCGTACCCGTCTCCAGGGTTCTCTCCGCACGATTGTAGTCGCAGGATACTGAGAGCCAATCGCAGCACTCTATCCGGTTTCCAGGTTTCTGCGCACCGTCCACCAGGTACAGTAGAGCCGTTTGAAACGGTTGTATTTTCAGTGGATCAGACGAGTCTTGAGTGGACTGCTGCCGTGGTTCTGATATTCTGTGCTGTATCAGGTGAGTCAGAGGTTCCCTGCGTTCTGTTGCAGCAGTACTCTAGCCGCTATCCAGGATTTACGGGAGTCATCCACCGGGCACGTTTAGTCGATTCCAGATGTTTTTTTTCCAGTGGTTCAGATGTACCGAGATCAAGTGCTGCATCTGTCCTGCTCTTCTGTTCTAGCCGGTGAGTCAGGAATGCCCTCTTTCTCATACCTTAGGGTCTTTTGCAGCATCTGCCCAGGCTCTCTTCTGTTCACCGCTCAGTGAGAGACGCCCGGTGTTCATTACATCTGGTTGGCTGCAACAGCGGTTTTCAGTCCGCTTTCAGGTTAGTCACAGTTTTCTTGTCTGCTGTGTATTTTTTCTCGATCATTAACATCTGCGGTTTAGTTACAGAAAATCTGCACGTACCACAGGAAGGAGCTCTATACCATGAGGTGGTTTGCAGCGGCAGCATGACTGGCCACACCATTTTTCTGGTAGGTCAGACACGCCCGTATCAGGTACCTGATGGTCGCAGGTTTTTCTTCGACCACGCACTGGGCCCTGTTTGCTGGTTGATCACCAGGGACCTGTCTTCACCATTTGATCATTCGGACCTAGCACTGACTATCCGTAGGTCAGTTACAGGGTTCTTCAAGTTATTCTTAGTTCCAGTGTGTTACTCCCAGCATAGACCGTTCTCGGTTCTGCCCTAGGGGCCTTTTGAGCTACCTCAATACCAGAGCTCCCTATCTATATGTCATTACATACCTCTTTTTTCTACAGGCACAGGATAAAGCCTCGAGCAGCTCCGGGATTTTATTTCCGAGGGTGGCAGCATCAGGTTCTCCCACCTCAGACAGGAATTGGATCGCACTCTGCACACGCATCAACCAGTGACGAATACTGCTCCAGGCCTGTATTCAATGAAGAGTCTGATGATAACACGTTTCTTCCGTCAGCAGGATTCGTATCTTTTTCACTAGTATCTTCAGTGGTGTGATGACTCATACTTGGGTAAGTGGGTCCACACACTACATTGCAGGTTACGGAGGGTAGTTCTCCGACCTGATTAGTTTTTCTGCTGTTCCCTCCCCTTGGGTACTGCTTTGGGACGTCCATGGTTTTCTGTGTCCCCCAATGAAGTGGTTGGGGAAACAAGATTTTGGTTGCTTACTGTAAAATCTGTTTCTCGGAGCCTTCATTGGGGGACACAGCACCCACCCAAGTTGAACAGCTCTGCTTACTATACTGTTACAGTTTGAGTTTGTGTTTTCTATCTCCTTTATAGATTGCTTCTCCTACTGCTTTCTCACTAACTGAAATCCCTAGTTCCTGTCGGAGGGGTGTACAGTGCGGAGGAGGAGCTAACTTTTTTTCTGCATAGTGTCAGCCTCCTAGTGGCAGCAGCATACACCCTATGGTTTTCTGTGTCCCCCAATGAAGGCTCCGAGAAACAGATTTTACGGTAAGCAACCAAAATCTTGTTTTAAACTTTCAATAAACTGTGCACAAATCAATAGTCCAGTATACTGTATGTTCTCTCTGTATGCTTGATGCTTGTTTATTTTTTCTTTGAGCTCATATACTTTTGGGAAGCTAGCTTTTATACAATATACAGGGAAAACACAGCAACAGGATTGATAAGGACTTATATGAGGACTTGTATATGTATAGAAGCCAAACATCAAGTTATTAGTTCTGTTATCAGTTTCTTTGTTCCTGGAGTATGATACACAACAAATTTGATCCCTCCCTCCTCCCCTCTTCATAGACTGAAGCATTTAGTGAGCTGTACCCTAAAAAAAACCTGAGATTGGAAATTCAAAGTAAAGCTATCTGAACTTATTTTACAAACTTTATATTTGTCATCTGTACTATTGATTTATGCAACATTTGTTTTATTTCTATCTAAAATTATACAGTGGGGAAAGTATGTATTTGATACACTGTCGATTCCCACCTACAAAGAATGGAGAGGTCTGAAATTTTTAATCATAGGTACACTTCAACTGAGAAAAACAGAATCTACAGGAAATGTCTGACCTCTGTAATTGCAAACAAAGGTTTCTGTACCAAATATTGAGTTCTGTTTTTCTATTGTATCAAATTCGTATTTCATGCAATAAAATGCATATTATTTAAATCATACAATGTGATTTTCTGGATTTTTTTTTAGTCTGTCTCTCACAGGTGAAGTGTACAATTGCAGACCTTTCCATTCTTTGTAGGTGGAAAACTTGCAAAATTGTCAGTGTATCAAATTCTTATTTTTCCCACTGTACATGGTTCCCTGTTCTTACTGGAATTATAACATACATTATTTTATTTTATAGAACAAAATTATTTTGAGAGTGAATTTATATGATTACAAAATGTCTAAGAAGCTCCCCATGAAGTCAGCTGTATTTGAGCATTTCACAGTGACTCAAGATGAAAAATATTTTGTGTCTCAAAGTATGACAAGTGACCCAGAGGAAAACAAATGCTGTGATGCCAAAATCAGTGCATACTCAGGCAGTGATAAAAATGCTCCTGCAAGAGCTTCCAATCTAAAAAGACATTTACAACGCTTCCACCCAGAAGTTTTCAAAGCTGCGACTGAAAAAAGATAACAGCAGCACCAAGAAACCCGCACCCAGCACTTCTTGCCAGGCAAAGGAGGAGGAAATGGCATCTCAAAGATCATTAACAAGATATTTTGTAAGTGACAAAGTTACTGTAACAATGACAGCAGATATGTTTAAAAGACAGCTCATACAGCTTGTTGTGAAGGACGGTGTACCATTATCATTATTTGCACAACCAGCTTTTACAGCTCTTAATGGAGAAATGGCCCGCAAACTTGGTGTTTCTCTGGAAAGAGAAAGTATTAGAAAATTAGTGAATGAAGAAGCCCTTAACCAAAAGGAAAATCTTAAAAAGACTCTCAAAAGACGCTTCATGTTTCTTAAAATGGATGCCTGCACAAGTCACAGAGTGAACTATTTTGCCATCAATGTTCGATATGTTTGTGACAACAAAGGAATTGTTACCAAGACACTGGCAGTAAAAGATACTAAAGCTCATCACAGCAGCCAGTTTCTCCAGGCCTTAGTGGAAAAAGTTCTGCAAGATTACAAACTCAAAAAAGAACAGGTTCTTGCTATTGTTACAGACAATGCTTCAAACATGATAAGTACAATTAAACTGATGAATGTGAGTAATGAACAACAGCTAGAAGAGAATTTAGGATTCAGTATGTTTGAGGTGGAAGGCCACAGTCCTGTTCATGTAACTGAGGAACAAACATATATTACAACAGAAGAACAGCAAAATTATACTGTAGAAATAGATGATCTTGTTGAAGCTGCTTCAAAACACTTTCATATTCATCACATGCGCTGTGTTGTGCACACGCTGCAGCTGGCAATAAGAGATAGTCTGCAAGAAGGACATGCTGGAAATCTGATTGGAAAAGTGAGGAAATTGGTTATTGCCGCCAGAACCCCTAAAATTGATTCCATCTTGAAAAGACGTGCTGGGAAAGGGGCAATTGTCGATCAAGCCACTCGGTGGGGCAGCACTTATTTAATGATTGAAAGATTGCTTGAACTAAAACAGTTTCTTATAGATATGGCGAACCCTCAGGTAACCCTAAATGAAGGTCAATGGACACAGGTGGCTGAATTGAAGGAATTGCTTAATCACCCATTTACCGTGACTAAAAAATTACAAGCTGAGGATTTAACTCCTGGCATTTTCATAAGGGAGTGGAAGAACTTGCTATTTTGGCTGTCCCAAAGAGGAGGTTTAATCGCAGATGGCATTTCTGCTTCAATGAAACGGAGACAGACACGGCTATTGGAAAATAAAAATTTTCTGGCAGCTGTTTATGTGGACCCAAGTCATCAAATACTGCTTGATGATCAACAGCTTACTAAAGGAAAAGAAGCTCTGACTGAGGTAGCAGTTAGGATGAGTGGCCTACAGGAGGACTGCCAGGTGCAAGAGGACTTGGGTCCTAACAGTGCTACTGCTGCCATATCTTCATCCTCATCAGATGAGGAGTTTGACTTTGACAAGTATTTGGATGACATAGAGCAGGCAAAGCGTTGCCGCAAGGAAAAAGATTTCACTCCGTCTCCTATAGCAAGCAGATTGACCATATTTCAGCAAAATGTTTCACTTGCTCTCAAAGAAATAGAAAAATTAAACCGTTCATCAAAACTGACTGTGCACGAGGAAATTCCTTTATACCCGGAAATTGTTAAGAGATGTTGCCCATGTGGTTACGGCTTTGCCTCCAACCCAAGTTAGTGTAGAGAGGTTGTTCTCTAGCCTTAAAATTATTAGGTCAGATTTGAGGTCATCTATTAAGGAGGATCTGATGGAGGCGATACTATTTCTTAGAACAAATTCATAGACTGCAAAAATGTTATTTAGTATGTTTTTGCTGAAAACTGTTTTTTGCCACTTACATAGTTTATTACATAGTGTTATATTATATATATATATATATATATATATATATATATATATATATATACATCACACACACACAATACATATATATATATATACACACACATATGTAATCGATATTACATAGTGTATTACATATTTACAATTTATTACATTTTTTTGTGTTCTAAAGTTGTATTCCAATAAATATATTATGTTCTATCTAAATATCTTGATTATTGCATCATAAAAATGATTAAATGCCTGATGTTCACATTGTACTACAATACATTTTTCACTTAAATATAAGCAATATATGTGGGAGTCGGAGTCGTGGAGTCGGTGTAAGGGAAATTGAGGAGTCGGAGTCGCAGGTTTGGCTTGCCGACTCCACAGTCCTGCCTAACTGACTGTAAATTGATTAAAAGGGTTGTTTGGCCTTAGATTACACTATGTGACTGCAGACTTGTGAATCCTCACATCTCGCATACTGTAAGGATTCTTCGGTGCTGGGAGCAGCGGGCAGGTGTCCGAACGTGTTATTTGCATACATGCGGTGACGTGCCAATTACATGGGTGTGGACTTGCTCAATGCAAGTGTCTTGAGAGCGGCCGGATAAGTCTAGTTAGAATGTGGCAGAGAATCCTCACAGTGCACACACAGAGTGACTGCAGACTTGTAGACTAGAGCCAGACAACCCCTTTAAGTAGGATGGTATGCTTGGTAAATCTAGTGGTCTTACTGAGCTAGCGCTGATTGCAGCTGTTTAACCAGTTAAATGCCACAGTCAATAAGTGAGGCTATATGTCCCAGCGCCATTTCTCTCCCCATCTCAATGGTATTGCGGGATGCCAATAGTTTGCTATTGCAGCTGGAGGCCATTTAAAAGCAGGGGGAGAGCTCAAAGGGTGTGTGCCCCAATATTACAAACGGGACCATACACGGCAGCATATTTTCTCACCCAAGCAAACTATCTCTCTAAAATTGGATGCAAACCCATGATGAATGAACCACTGTGCGGCTTTTAAAAATAATTAAATGATTTATTTAAATAAACAAGCATAAAAGTATGAATTACCCCACCTACTTTAAAAATAAAATTAAATAATAGAAAAGAAAAATGTTGGTACTTTGTGTGTGGAAAAGTCTGAGCTACGAAAATATAAAAATTAATTAGCGCACATGGTAAACAGCATTAAGAATAAAAACATTTAAATGCCAGAATTGCCTGTATTTGGTCACAAATGAAGATTTTAGGTACTTAGCGTAAAATCTCTCTATCTTGGAGCCTTTATTGGGGGGACACAGGTAACCATGGGTGTATGCTGCTCTCACTAGGCAAAAAAAGGTAGATCCTCCCCAGCAGCATATACTCACCAACTGGCACAAAGCTAATCAGTTAGTGAGAAAGCAGTAGGAGAAGCAACATGAATTGCATAGTGTCAGCCTCCTAGTGGCAGCAGCATACATCCATGTTTTCCTGTGTCCCTCAATGAAGCGGTAGAGAAACATTGTTTTTTTCACCCCTAAATTATACCAATTAAAAGAAAGATAGGCAAAATAAAAAGCCCCAACATACAACTGCATCGACAAAAGAAAATTATAAGAAAAAAATTCAAAATGTTGTAAGAAAGCAATTAAAAAAAAAATTGTTGATTTGTATTACTATTTTCTACCCACAAAAGTACGCTGTAATCGTATTGAGCTGAAGGATCATGTTCCCTGGTCATTTTTACTGTACAATGAACTGTGTAAAACAAAACCCAAAAAACCACTGACAAATTGCATTTTCATTTTTTTCTCTCAGACTTTTTCTGTTTTTTAGCATATTATAAAATGAATGGTGTCAATCAAATCCACAGCTCGTAAAGCGAAAACGATCCCTCGTAAGACAATGTAGACAGCAAGAAAAAAAAATATGATGTTTGAAAAAAAAAAAAATAGTAGGAAAAAAGATCTGCAAAAACTAAAAGGTGGCAGTCAGGAAGGGGTAAAGCTGTGAATGTAATAAAACCGTCAAAGACATGTAAATACTTACAGCAAATCAAACACGATTCCATCTGGGGTGCACACGGGATACTCAAAGGGCTGCAAAGACAAGCTGAAACCAAGTTTTTAATTATTATCAGGAAGGCAAAATATCACTTTGGAATAATCACAATAACATAACCGTTAGAGCAATATTTTCTACAACAACAAACATTTTTATTGCACTTTTATCATAATGGTCTCAGTTACATCCTAAGATTAAAAAAACAAACTTCAAAACACATCAAACATAACCAGTACTTGTGCATGTAGAAAATATACCTGAATAGTAAGCCTCTGTTCAGATTAAGTAATGACCAGGTCACCATGTCCAAGATTTTCTGCACTGTGCCTAACCCTGCTTCTACCACATTAACCCCTTCACCCCGGGCTATTTTCTGTTTTGTATTTTTTTGGCTCCACTTCTTCCCAGAGACAATTTTTTTTTTATTGTTCTTAGGGTACTTCGGCAACGTCGAACCCGAAGCAGCCAGCTGTTACAGCACAGTGGATGGGATTTCAAGAAACCCCATGTCCACAGACGCCCAGGCATCACCCACGGAGACTGACATGCAGCGCGTCTTTCCAGACCGCAACATGTCAATTTCTCTTGCGGGGTCGCTAGTCTCCGCAAGAGAAGTTACAACAATAGAAATGTATTGATCTGCACGGTTCAGTGAACACATGCCGATTCACCTGCGCTCAAGACAGCAGCGCTTTTGATGCTGCGAACATGCGCTGCGTACAATGAGCTGCTAGTCCCGGATTGTGGGCACCCTGCATTATAGTTTGCTTTTTGCGGGACGAGTTGCACTTTTGAACGACACCATTGATTTTACCATATCGTGTACTGGAAACCAGGAAAAAAATTCCAAGTGCAGTGTAAAAAAAAAAAAAAAAAAAGGCCAATAGCATTTCCATTTTTTTTTAATCTGGGCATGGGCGACGGCTTATTTTTTGTGCACTGAGTTGATGTTTTTATGGATACCATTTTGGTGTAGATACGATCTTTTGATCGCCCGTTATTGCATTTTATTGCAATGTCGCAGAGACCAAAAAAATGTAAATCTGATGTTTTAATTTTTTTACCGTCTCGCCGTTTAGCGGTCGGATTAATTATTTTTATATTTTGATGGATCGGGCGTTTCTGAATGTGGCGATACCAAATATGTGTATTTTTTATATTTTTTTTATTTTGAATGGAGGTGATTTGAAGATTTATATTTAAAAAAAACAAAACAAAAACTTTTTACTTGCTTCAATAGGCTCCCTAGGAGACTTGAAGCTGCAATCTTCTGATCGCTTGTTCTATATATAGCAGACCTTCAGCTCATCTGCTATAAACGCCGGCCACAGGGTGGCGCTCATAGCAGATCGGCGATGACAACCACATCGGCGCCACTCAATCATGTGAAAGGGTCACCGACAGGCGAGGTAAGTGACGCGCTTCTGGTGCGAGCACATTAAATGACGCTGTCAAGGATTGACAGCACCAGTTAACATCTTGAGAGCAGTGCCAGAGCCCGCATCAAAGGGAGAGACAAGACATATGACATAAATATACGTCATGTGTCGTGAAGGGGTTAAAGAAGCAAACAATATTAATAAAGAACCTTTTCCTGGATCATCGATGGTGTATTGGACAATTATAGCGATGCCGATAATTATGTTGTCCTTTTGATAATATGAACATCTCTCATTTTACATGATTGTAACTTTTGATAATGGTTTTTATCTTCCCTCAAGTGTTCCTATAATGACAGAGGCGGGATCGAGGGGAGGAGTGAGGCCCATTGATACTTCACAATAACGAGCACTGCATGTCTCTGTGTATATATTACTTGCTTTAACACGGCTTGAAAAAGGCAGTTCATGGCCGAAACGTATGTGCTGTGATTAATAGAGAAGTTTATTGAGGAAGATGCCTGGTGCCTTGGATATTTTTACTGGAATATTTGGCAACTCAATGGAGGGTTGTCCCAAGAGCACTCCAGCCTGAAAGAGTGGTCCCTGAAATAAAATCCAAAATAAGGCCACAAGAGGTGGTGTAAACGTGGACTAGACCAGTGGTTCTCAACCTTTCTAATGCCGTGACCCCGCAATACAGTTCCTCATGTTGCGGTGACCCCAAACCAAAAAATAATTTTGGTGGCTACTTCAAAATATGTATATCCTGATGGTCCCCAACCTTTTTTGCACCAGGAACCGGCTTCAAGCAAGACCATTCTTCCATGGCCCGGCAGGGCGGGGATGGAGGTGTGGCAGCGGCAGGGCTTTGGTCATAAGGGGGCGGGGCTATGGACAGGGTTGTAGTTTAGTAGTAGTGCATACTTATCATTTAATTATAACATTTATACCACCCTCCCACCCTTCTATACAAGGCTCCGCTCCCACCCTTGTATGCATGGCTCCGCTCCCACCCTTGTATGCATGGCTCCGCTCCCACCCTTGTATGCATGGCTCCGCTCCCACCCTTGTATGCATGGCTCCGCTCCCACCCTTGTATGCAGGCTCCGCTCCCACCCTTGTATGCAAGGCTCCGCTCCCACCCTCTCTGTACATGGCTCTGCTTCCACCCTTCTGTACATGGCTCTGCTCCCACTCTTGTACATGGCTCTGCTCCCACCCTTTGTACATGGCTGGGCTCCCCCGTCCTCCCCATCATACTTACCCTCCTCGCTCCCGTCGCTGAACTTCCCTGCATCCGTCGGCCGCCCAGCTTCCTCCTATGCGCAGCGGTGATGTAGTACCGCTCATTAAGCTCATGAATATGGATGCCACACCTATGGGAGTGGAGTCGCGTCCATATTCATGACATTAATGAGCGGTACTACGTCACCGCTCAGCACTAGATGAAGCTGCCGAGGCCGACAGGCATGCAGCGACGGAAGGTGCGTATCGAGTCTTCTTGAAGCCGGCGGCTCTAGCTGTCACTACAGTGCTACAGCCGCCGGCTCCATGTGTGTCCGGTTGGGGACCCCTGCTTTAGGCGACCCCTGTGTTTTTGTCGTTCGACCCCCGCCGGGGTCGCGACCCACAGGTTGAGAACTTTTGGACTAGACTATCTACAGATGCAACTAATTTATCACCCACCACAAATCTTTTTGATAAATGTGTCGCATTTTAAATACTTTCTAGGTGTAAAATTAGACAGTTTTAGTAAGTCAGCGCTATAGTTTGCATAGGAGCTGTGGAAGCAAAAGGGTGGAGGAATGTTTAAGACTTTGTGCAATGTAACTCAATGATTCCAAACGCTGTTTAGCCAGAAATAACAAACCTGCAGTGATCGAATGGTAAGCGTCTGAAGTTTGACTTCGGAATATCTGTTCAACGAAAATTAAAATCTGTAACATTTATCTGTATCTCATTGCCGTTATCATCTTATGCAGTCAAATGTACAAATGATACTTTTATAATCATGGCCAAGTGTGGAGACTATAGGAACAATTCATCTTTTGATTTTTTTTTTTTTGTCTTGTGAAATTCATTGACTTTTTTTGTGTTCCAAATATCTCAAAATGTTGCACGCGTTTTGTGAATTTTGCACAAAAGCAAATTATTTTTGTCTCTCGCTTTTTTTGTGCCTCTTAAGAGCAAAATGTCCTAAAATTCACAAGTGTGCATTCTAGGGGTGACAGGAGTACATTTACAAAAAACATTTGTGACTTTTGAAAAAAGTTGCAATTGATTTACCAGAATGACAAACATATAAAAAACACATGGGCAAACACATAAAACAGACTTAAAAAAAAGCAAAAATTAAAAGAAGAATTTGTTACAAATTAAAAACAGGCTTAAAAAAAAATCTGCAAAAAGTAGACGAGTGTGCAAATGCAATAATGAATAAAACCTTATAAACAGGGATTTTTTGTGTACTCACCGTAAAATCCTTTTCACCGAGCCACTCATTGGGGGACACAGGACCATGGTCTTGTGTCCCCCAATGAGGCGAAGGAGAAATATTATTTTACACCTGTAGAGAGAAAGCTGCTTTCATTGCTCCAGAGAGATCATACCTGCTTTTTTTCCTCCATAAAAGTTTGTGTACTCTGCACATGTGATGTACCTATTAAAGAAAAGAGAATCCATAACTGAGAGCAAGCAGCCGATCAGGATCTGTCCAAAACCATAGCAATGCCGTAAAAAAAAACAAAAAAAAAACAAAGGCTCTCTTCCATTATGACCATACTACTCAACAGTGTATTGTTGGGGATGCTGGGACAGATCAAAACCCACTGCCAATAGGGATCTCTGTGTGTGATCAGAGTGCTGCCCAAGCGGGGACCACACGTCACACACAGGAGGGGGTCTCAGGAATCACTACACTCATGCTCCAGCAGTGGGCGCCGCACTCACATCTTATCCTTCTGGTGCTGTCTCTTCCCCATCTTCACAAGGTGCTCAGCTTCACACACAAACCGAACTAACAGCTCAGAAAGCTTCAGCTGCCTCGCCGCTTCCGGCCGTGTCCTAACGATCCCACACGCCGGAAGTGACGGACCGGAAACGCTGTGGTAGCCATCTTGGGACTCCTACAGACCGGAACAGAGGAGTAGTAATATGGATGTGCAGATCGCTGTCTAGTTCTGATCCTCGCCGCGTGCGGGCCACTGCTGCAGCAGTGTGGCAGGGCTGATGTTCCGAACCATCACGTCTCCATCCTTTTTTTGTAATTTTGGCCGTAAACCGATGTCTGATACTTGAGGTAGAAATAATCTTCGCAGAAAAAGGGCGATGCAGTGAGCAGCAGTAATTTATAAGGTGCTGCTGCTCCCAAATAAGTCACCAGAAGATCTTGCTCTGTGCAGTTACAGGGGCTTCCCAGAGAGGAGAGCGAAAAACGGCAAATCTTCCTAGTGTGGTCAGGAGGCATGTCACTAGGCTTCAGCGCCGGACCAGATGGGGCTGGTGTGATTACAGGACCAGGATCACCAGAGCTGGTACAGATGGGGCTGGTGTGATTACAGGACCAGGATCACCAGAGCCGGTACAGATGAGGCTGGTGTGATTACAGGACCAGGATCACCAGAGCTGGTACAGATGAGGCTGGTGTGATTACAGGACCAGGATCACCAGAGCCGGTACAGATGAGGCTGGTGTGATTACTGGACCAGGATCACCAGAGCCGGTACAGATGAGGCTGGTGTGATTACAGGACCAGGATCACCAGAGCCGGTACAGATGGGGCTGGTGTGAACACAGGACCAGTATCTGCTGCCAGTACAGATGGGGCTGGTGTGATCACAGGACCAGTACTGCTGCATCGTACAGATGGGTGGTGTGATTACAGGACCAGTATCTGCTGCGCCAGTACAGATGGGGCTGGTGTGATTACAGGACCAATATCTGCTGCATCGGTACAGATGGGGCTGGTGTGATTACAGGATCACCAGAGCTGGTACAGATGGGGCTGGTGTGATTACAGGACCAGTATCCGCGGCGGCGGTACAGATGGGGCTGGTGTGATTACAGGATCACCAGAGCCAGTACAGATGGGGCTGGTGTGATTACAGGACCAGGATCACCAGAGCCGGTACAGATGGGGCTGGTGTGATCACAGGACCTGTATCTGCTGCATCGGTACAGATGGGGCTGGTGTGATTACAGGATCACCAGAACCGGTACAGATGGGGCTGGTGTGATTACAGGACCAGTATCTGCTGTGCTGGACCAGATGGGGCTGGTGTGATCACAGGACCAGTATCTGCTGCGCCGGTACAGATGGGGCTGGTGTGATTACAGGACCAATATCTGCTGCATCGGTACAGATGGGGCTGGTGTGATTACAGGACCAGTATCCGCAGCGCCGGTACAGATGGGGCTGGTGTGATTACAGGATCACCAGAACCGGTACAGATGAGGCTGGTGTGATTACAGGACCAGGATCTGCTGCATCGGTACAGATTGTGCTGGTGTGATTACAGGACCAGGATAACCAGAGCCGGTACGGATGGGGCTGGTGTGATTACAGGACCAGTATCTGAGGTGCCGGTACAGATGGGGCTGGATGTGATTACAGGACCATTATCCGAGCGCCGGTACAGATGGGGCTGGTGTGATTACAGGACCATATCCGAAGCACGGTCAGATGGGGCTGGTGTGATTACAGGACCAGTATCCGCAGCAACGGTACAGATGGGGCTGGTGTGATTACAGGACCAGTATCCGCAGCAACGGTACAGATGGGGCTGGTGTGATTACAGGACCAGTATCCGCAGCAACGGTACAGATCGGGCTGCTGTGATTACAGGACCAGTATCCGCAGCAACAGTACAGATGGGGCTGGTGTGATTACAGGACCAGTATCCGCAGCGCCGGTACAGATGGGGCTGGTGTGATTACAGGACCAGTATCCGAGGCGCCAGTACAGATGGGGCTGGTGTGATTACAGGACCAGTATCCGAAGCGCCGGTACAGATGGGGCTGGTGTGATTACAGGACCAGTATCCGAGGCGCCAGTACAGATGGGGCTGGTGTGATTACAGGACCAGTATCCGAGGCGCCAGTACAGATGGGACTGGTGTGATTCTCAAGCGCCGGTACAGATGGGACTGCTGTTACAGGACCAGTATCTGCAGCGCCAGTACAAATGGGGCTGTTGTGATTACAGGACCAGTATCCGCGGCGCCGATACAGATGGGCTGGTGTGATCACAGGACCAGGATCTGTGGCGCCGGTACAGATGGGGCTGGTGTGATTACAGGACCTGGATCACCAGTACAGATGAGGTTGGTGTGATTACAGGACCAGGATCTGCGGCGCCTGTACAGATGGCGCTGGTGTGATTACAGGACCAGTATCCCGGCGGCGGTACAGATGGGGCTGGTGTGATATCAGGATCTCTAGCGCCGGTACAGATGGGGCTGCTGTGGTTACAGGACCAGTATCCGCAGCGCCGGTACAGATGGGCTGGTGTGATCACAGGACCAGTATCTGCTGCACCGGTACAGATGGGGCTGGTTTGATTACAGGACCTGGATAACCAGTACAGATAGGGCTGGTGTGATTACAGGACTAGGATCACCAGCACCAGTGCAGTATGGGCTGGTGTGATTACAGGACCAGGATCTGCAGCGCCTGGACAGATGGGCTGCCGTGATCACAGGACCAGGATCTGCAGCGCCTGTACAGATGGGGCTGTTGTGATCACACGACCAGGATCTACAGTGCTGGTATATATTATGGGTGTGATTACAGGACCAGGATCACCAGACCCGGTACAGATGAGGCTGGTGTGATTACAGGACCAGGATCACCAGAGCCGGTACAGATGGGGTGGTGTGATCACAGGACCAGTATCTGCTGCGCCAGTACAGATGGGGCTGGTGTGATACAGGACCAGTATCTGCTGCATCGGTACAGATGGGGCTGGTGTGATTACAGGACCAGTATCTGCTGCGCAGTACAGATGGGGCTGGTGTGATTACAGGACCAATATCTGCTGCATCGGTACAGATGGGGCTGGTGTGATTACAGGACCAGGATCACCAGAGCCGGTACAGATGGGGCTGGTGTGATTACAGGACCAGTACCTGCAGCGCCGGTACAGATGGGGCTGGTGTGATTACAGGACCAGGATCACCAGAGCCGGTACAGATGGGGCTGGTGTGATTACAGGACCAGGATCACCAGAGCCGGTACAGATGGGGCTGGTGTGATCACAGGACCAGTATCTGCTGCATCGGTACAGATGGGGCTGGTGTGATTACAGGATTCACCAGAGCCGGTACAGATGGGGCTGGTGTGATTACACGACCAGTATCTGCTGCGCTGGACCAGATGGGGCTGGTGTGATCACATGACCAGTATCCGCAGCGCCGGTACAGATGGGGCTGGTGTGATTACAGGATCACCAGAACTGGTACAGATGAGGCTGGTGTGATTACAGGACCAGGATCTGCTGCATCGGTACAGATTGTGCTGGTGTGATTACAGGACCCGGATCACCAGAGCCTTTACGGATGGGGCTGGTGTGATTACAGGACCAATATCCGAGGTGCCGGTACAGATGGGGCTGGTGTGATTACAGGACCAGTATCCGAGGCGCCAGTACAGATGGGGCTGGTGTGATTACAGGACCTGTATCCGAGCGCGGTACAGATGGGGTTGGTGTGATTACAGGACCAGTATCTGCTGCGCCGGTACAGATGGGGCTGGTGTGATTACAGGACCAGTATCCGAGGCGTCGGAACAGATGGGGCTGGTTTGATTACAGGACCAGTATCCGCAGCACGGTACAGATGGGGCTGGTGTGATTACAAGACCTGGATCACCAGCACAGTACAGATAGGGCTGGTGTGATTACAGGGCTAGGATCACCAGCACCAGTACAGATGGGGCTGGTGTGATTACAGGACCAGGATCACCATACAGATGAGGTTGGTGTGATTACAGGACCAGGATCTGCGGCACCTGTACAGATGGGGCTGGTGTGATTACACGACCAGTATCTGCTGCGCTGGACCAGATGGGGCTGGTGTGATTACATGACCAGTATCCGCAGCGCCGGTACAGATGGGGCTGGTGTGATTACAGGATCACCAGAACTGGTACAGATGAGGCTGGTGTGATTACAGGACCAGGATCTGCTGCATCGGTACAGATTGTGCTGGTGTGATTACAGGACCCGGATCACCAGAGCCGGTACGGATGGGGCTGGTGTGATTACAGGACCAATATCCGAGGTGCCGGTACAGATGGGGCTGGTGTGATTACAGGACCAGTATCCGAGGCGCCAGTACAGATGGGGCTGGTGTGATTACAGGACCGTATCCGAAGCGCCGGTACAGATGGGGTTGGTGTGATTACAGGACCAGTATCTCTGCGCCGGTACAGATGGGGCTGGTGTGATTACAGGACCAGTATCCGAGGCGTCGGAACAGATGGGGCTGGTTTGATTACAGGACCAGTATCCGCAGCAACGGTACAGATGGGGCTGGTGTGATTACAGACCTGGATCACCAGCACCAGTACAGATAGGGCTGGTGTGATTACAGGGCTAGGATCACCGCACCAGTACAGATGGGCTGGTGTGATTACAGGACCAGGATCACCAGTACAGATGAGGTTGGTGTGATTACAGGACCAGGATCTGCGGCACCGTACAGATGGCGCTGTGTGATTACAGGACCAGATCCGCGGCGGCGGTACAGATGGGGCTGGTGTGATTACAGGACCAGTATCCGCAGCGCCGGTACAGATGGGCTGGTGTGATCACAGGACCAGTATCTGCTGCACCGGTACAGATGGGGCTGGTGTGATTACAGACCTGGATCACCAGCACCAGTACAGATAGGGCTGGTGTGATTACAGGGCTAGGATCACCAGCACCAGTGCAGATGGGGCTGGTGTGATTACAGGACTATTATCCGCGGCGGCGGTACAGATGGGGCTGGTGTGATTACAGGACCAGGATCTACAGCGCCTGGACAGATGGGGCTGCCGTGATCACAGGACCAGGATCTACAGTGCTGGTATATATTATGGGTGTGATTACAGGACCAGGATCACCAGAGCCGGTACAGATGAGGCTGGTGTGATTACAGGACCAGGATCACCAGAGCCGGTACAGATGGGGCTGGTGTGATCACAGGACCAGTATCTGCTGCGCCGGACCGGATGGGGCTGGTGTGATCACAGGACCAGTATCTGCTGCGCCAGTACAGATGGGGCTGGTGTGATCACAGGACCAGTATCTGCTGCATCGGTACAGATGGGGCTGGTGTGATTACAGGACCAGTATCTGCTGCGCCAGTACAGATGGGGCTGGTGTGATTACAGGACCAATATCTGCTGCATCGGTACAGATGGGGCTGGTGTGATTACAGGACCAGGATCACCAGAGCCGGTACAGATGGGCTGGTGTGATCACAGGACCAGTATCTGCTGCATCGGTACAGATGGGGCTGGTGTGATTACAGGATCACCATAGCCGGTACAGATGGGGCTGGTGTGATTACAGGACCAGTATCTGCTGCGCTGGACCAGATGGGCTGGTGTGATCACAGGACCAGTAATCCGCAGCGCCGGTACAGATGGGGCTGGTGTGATTACAGGATCACCAGAACCGGTACAGATGAGGCTGGTGTGATTACAGGACCAGGATCTGCTGCATCGGTACAGATTGTGCTGGTGTGATTACAGGACCCGGATCACCAGAGCCGGTACGGATGGGGCTGGTGTGATTACAGGACCTGGATCACCAGAGCCGGTACGGATGGGGCTGGTGTGATTACAGGACCAGTATCCGAGGTGCCTGTACAGATGGGGCTGGTGTGATTACAGGACCAGTATCCGAGGCGCCAGTACAGATGGGGCTGGTGTGATTACAGGACCTGTATCCGAAGCGCCGGTACAGATGGGGTTGGTGTGATTACAGGACCAGTATCTGCTGCGCCGGTACAGATGGGGCTGGTGTGATTACATGACCAGTATCCGAGGTGCCGGAACAGATGGGGTTGGTGTGATTACAGGACCAGGATCCGCAGCAACGGTACAGATGGGGCTGGTGTGATTACAGGACCTGTATCCGAGGCGCCAGTACAGATGGGGCTGGTGTGATTACAGGACCAGTATCCGAGGCGCCAGTACAGATGGGGCTGGTGTGATTACAGGACCAGGATCTGCGGCGCCTGTACAGATGGCGCTGGTGTGATTACAGGACCAGTATCCGCGGTGGCGGTACAGATGGGGCTGGTGTGATATCAGGATCTCTAGCGCCGGTACAGATGGGGCTGCTGTGGTTACAGGACCAGTATCTGCAGCGCCAGTACAGATGGGGCTGGTGTGATTACAGGACCAGTATCCGCAGCGCCGGTACAGATGGGCTGGTGTGATCACAGGACCAGTATTTGCTGCATCGGTACAGATGGGGCTGGTGTGATTACAGGACCTGGATCACCAGCACCAGTACAGATAGGGCTGGTGTGATTACAGGACTAGGATCACCAGCACCAGTACAGATGGGGCTGGTGTGATTACAGGACCAGGATCTGCGGCGCCTGTACAGATGGGGCTGGTGTGATTACAGGACCAGGATCTGCGGCGCTAGTACAGATGGGGCTGGTGTGATTACAGGACCAGGATCTGCGGCGCCGGTACAGATGGGCTGGTATGATTACATGACTAGTATCCGCAGCAGCGGTACAGATGGGGCTGGTGTGATTACAGGACCAGGATCTGCAGCGCCTGGACAGATGGGGCTGCCGTGATCACAGGACCAGGATCTGCAGTGCCTGTACAGATGGGGCTGTTGTGATCATACGACCAGGATCTACAGTGCTGGTATATATTATGGGAGCAGGATTTATCTATCTGGACCTCATTTTGGTTATTCAATGTGCATCTTTTGCTTTGCAGAATGGAGTCTGACTGTCTTATGTTTAGATTGAGTCACAGGCATTGTAATGTATGTAGTACAGTTCATATAGCGTCTTGTGCTTGGGTGCGATGAAAACACAGGAGTCACAGGTTTGATATAGAAAAGTCCTGTATTACTTCATACAAGTTGGCAGAAATAGTCACACAGTTTGCAGACACAGAAACAGGAGACACAGCAGGCCAGAGTAATCCAAGCTCAGCAATCACTCTCCAATACAGATTCAGGATCTTCTTCTCTGTTACCGTAAGTCCATGCAAACGTGGGTCTTTCAAAGAGCAGGGTTCAGAGTCCACAAGTGCTTCAGAGTTCCTCAGTAGGAATAGCTGGAGTACAAGGTCCAAGGCTTACAGGAGTCAAGTCACAGGTTCACTGCAGGCTAGATTCTGAAGCACTGATTGCTCAGCTGTGGCTGCTTAAGAAGCAAAGGAGAGAATCAGGGCGGGAACATGCAAGCTGGAAACTCCATTTTGACTGAGGGCAAGATAGCTGCAGCAAGACAGAAAGTAAAATGGCTGACGAACAAACTGAGTTTCAGGAATATATACATAGAACCTTACATTACTCCCCCCTTAAGGACAACCTCCGGATGACCTCAGACCAGGCTTGTGTGGGTACCTCTGATGAAACTGACGAAGCAAGCGAGGAGCATTAACGTTATTGACCGGTTCCCATGAGTTGTCCTCCACTGGGTAGCCCTGCCATTTAATCAGATATTGTAACTGATTTCTATACAACCTGGAATCTAAAATCCTTTCCACCACAAATTCTTCCTGACCATCGACTAGCACTGGGTCAGGGCAAGGAGAGGAACGTCCAGGAAACGTATTGGGTGTCGCAGCCTTTAGTAGGGATACATGAAAGACAGGGTGGATTCTCATAGTTCTGGGCAGTTGAAGACGACAAGCAACGGCACTTATAATTTTACTGATTTTATAGGGTCCAATGTACTTATGTCCCAACTTAGACGATGGAATCCTTAACTTAAGATTTCTGGTTGACAGCCAGACCAAGTCTCCTACCTTGAAAGCTGGTGCAGGTTTACGAAATTTATCTGCTGCTTTCTTGTACCTTTCTTGAGCCGATTCCAGATTTTCCTTTAGAAGATCCATATTCTTCTGTAAAGACGTGATTCTTTCAGCCACTGCTGGTAAAGGCGTTTCTATGGGAAATCGTGGTAGAATGTTAGGATGATAACCTAGATTAGAGTAAAAAGGAGACTGTTTAGTGGAGGCACTCTGAGAGTTGTTATACGAGAACTCAGCTAATGGAAGTAGATCCACCCAATCATCCTGTAGGTGGCAGATAAAGCAGCGGAGATACTGCTCCAGGGTTTGATTGGTTCGTTCGGTCTGTCCATTAGTCTGGGGATGAAAAGCAGAAGAAAGGTTTACTTTAATGTCCAATGCTGCACAGAAATTTTGCCAAAACCTAGAAGTGAATTGCACCCCTCGATCCGAAATAACCTCATCCGGTACTCCATGTAAGCGAAACACATCTTTAATCATCAAATCTGAAGTCTGTTTTGCAGTGGGTAAGCCGACACAAGGGATAAAATGAGCTGCCTTTGTTAGACGGTCAACCACCACTAGAATGGTGTTCTTCCCCTGAGAGG
Source organism: Oophaga sylvatica (assembly GCA_033576555.1). NCBI lineage: Eukaryota > Metazoa > Chordata > Amphibia > Anura > Dendrobatidae > Oophaga > Oophaga sylvatica. The sequence goes on along the minus strand of JARQOD010000001.1, from coordinate 777,424,189 downwards.
TTGGTAACTCCACAATGAAGTCCATAGAAATGGATCCCCACGGCGGGACGGGGTGGGAAGAGGCTGTAACAGACCAGTTGGTGAGGAGCGAGGTGTTTTGCATCTTGCACAGACCTCACATGAAGTGACATAATTCAAAACATCCTTCCTGCAAGTGGGCCACCAAAAGAAACGAGAAAGAAATTCCTGTGTCTTTAGAATTCCTCTATGCCCAGCTATCTTGGAATCGTGAATGAGTTGCAATACTCTTAATCTGACTGTTTCAGGAATATACAGACGTTGTCCCTGAATCCACACACCATTCTTAAAGACAAGACTTACGTCCCTTGGGGGTTGTGCCAAAAAGGAATCCGCATGGTATGCTTCCTTGATGTCCTTAAGTAGGTCTTGATTATGAATTACTCCTAGGAATCTAGAGTCAGGAAGAATAGTCTTAGGAGGAGTAATTGGACGTGTCTCTGCTGAGTAAATCCTAGAGAGTGCATCAGCCTTTCCATTGCGCGATCCTGGTCTATAAGAGATGATAAAATTAAATTGGTTTAAGAAAAGATTCCAGCGAGCCTGGCGAGGAGTCAGGCACTTAGCCGACCTGATAAACTCAAGGTTACGATGGTCTGTCAGGACGACTATTTGCTGTGCAGCTCCCTGAAGAAGGTGTCTCCATTCTTTGAAGGCGGCAATAATGGCCAACAACTCTCTATTGCCCACATCGTAGTTCCTCTCAGCCGAAGACAACTGCTGGGAAAAGAAGGCACAGGGATGCAAGACATTCTTCTCACCTGTTCTCTGAGAGAGTATAGCTCCAACGGCACAGTCTGAAGCATCCACCTCTATTATGAAGGCAAGCTCGGGGTTGGGATGTACTAGGATAGGTGCAGTGGTAAATTTATCTTTTAGACGGGAAAATGCTTCCTGGGCTTGGGGAGTCCAGGAAAACCTAGACTCTTTCCGGGTAAGTTGAGTGATAGGTGACACTACCTCAGAGAAATTTCTAATGAAACGTCTATAGAAGTTGGCAAACCCGATGAAGCGCTGTACCTCCTTCACATTTCTAGGACTTGGCCAATCCTTGATGGCTTGGGTTTTGCTTCCATCCATACTAATTCCTTGTGTAGACAGTACATACCCCAGAAATTGAATTTCGGTCCTATGGAATTCACACTTTTCAAGTTTGATGTAAAGATGATTTTGTCTTAGACGTTCCAAGACCATTCTCACATGTCCATGATGTTCCTCTGTGGAGTTAGAAAAAATTAGAATATCATCCAAATAAATTACCACGAATGTATCTAGGAGATCCCTGAAGATGTCATTCACCAAGTGTTGGAAAGTGGCTGGGGCGGTACTCAGACCAAAAGGCATAACTAGATATTCAAAGTGTCCATAGCGTGACCTGAATGCAGTCTTCCATTCATCCCCAGGTCTAATACGGACTAAGTTATAGGCCCCACGAAGATCTAGTTTAGAAAAAATTTTGGCATGTCGCACTCTCTCCAATAACTCAGGGATTAAAGGCAATGGATAACGGTTTCTAATAGTAACCTTATTGAGTTCCCTATAGTCTACGCATGGTCTCAGAGATCCATCTTTCTTCTTTACAAAGAAGATGGGTGCACCTGCAGGAGATGAAGAGGGGCGTATGAAGCCCTTGGCTAGATTTTCATCTATGTAATCCTTTAAAGCCTTTAGCTCGGGCCCCGCCAGGGGGTAGATCTTACCAAAAGGTATCTCTGCTCCAGGCAATAATTCAATTGGACAATCATATGGACGGTGAGGAGGAAGCTGGTCAGCGTTCTTCTTGTCACATAAATCCACATAGTCCTGGTATACAGCTGGTAGTTCAGGGACTGACATGATTCCTTTAGGAACAGAGCAAGCTGAAACTTTGGACTCATCTGTTTCTCTGGAAAGTGTAATTCCTTGGTCTCCCAGTTAATGGTAGGATTCTGAGCCTGCAGCCATGGTAGCCCTAGAATAATGGGAAAGTGGGGAGAAGAGATAAGCATAAAGGACAGTTTCTCTTGATGATCTTTACCCATAAGAACCCTCAAAGGCTCTGTTTCCTGATCCACTGGTCCAGAGGTCAGCAGGGAGCCATCCACAGTTTCCATCTGTACTGGAGTAGCCTTCTTCACTGAACGTATTCCCTGTTTCAGAGCAAAGGAGACATCCATAAAATTTCCACTTGCCCCTGAGTCGATCATAGCAGAGCTAGACACCCAAGCTGAGTCAACCCAGAGTTTGATGGAAAGAAAGCAATGAGAATTGTTTTTCTTACAACTCAGCTGGGACACCGCTGAGGAAACTTGAAAAATGGCAGCGTTTACACAGTCAACGTCCTCAGAGGTAACGGAGTTTAAGTCCGAGAAATCAAGATCTGTTGCTGCACATCTCTCTGGAGCCTGAGGCTCGGACCTGACAGATCCCCTCTCGCAACACTCACAATGAATGAGTGCTGCAGTAGTCTTACGAGAACGGCTGGGGCAGTTTATAATGAAGTGCCCTGACTTACCACAATAGAAACATAGATTCTCCTTAAAACGATGTTCCTTGCGTGCATCACTAACCCGTCGTTGTAAAGAGTCTACCTGCATGGGTTCAGGTTCAGGTTCCCGTGTAATCCTACTCAAAGGTTCCTTAGCTGGAGAGGAAGGTAGGAAAAGGTTAGTACAATTGCTTTCGAACCATCTCTCTTGCCTGCGTTCAGTCAGACGAGTATCAATACGGATGCAGTAGTTAATAAAGTCACCTAACGCAGTGGGAGGGTCGGCACGAGCAAGTTCATCCTTAATCAGTGGAGATAACCCCTTTGAAAAATAGATTTTTTGGCGGAACTGTCCCAGGTGGTATCAAGGGCCCATCTCCTGAAATCCAAGGCATATTCAGCTACCGAGTGCTTACCTTGGCGCAAAGCTAACATGGCTGCTTCAGCTGTTGCACCTCGATTGGGGTCATCAAACACCTGCCCCATGGCTGAAATAAAATCATCAAGGTGATTCAAACAATCATCCTCAGTCTCAATCAGAGGGTTTGCCCACATTAAAGCCTTGTTGGTAAGCAACATAATTATAGTAAGCACCTTAGATCGTTCAGTGGGAAATTGTGAAGCATGTGCAGAAAAAAAAAGATTGCATTGATTAATAAATCCCCTGAATTTCTCACGTTCACCGCCAAAACGAAAAGGGGGCAACTTGGGAATCCCAGCACTCGGGGCTACGGCAGGAGCCTGGACTCGCCCCTCTAGAACCTCAATCCTGGCTCGCAAATCCTGGGTAGTCTGTCCAACCACTTGCAAATTGTGATTATTGAGGTCCTGTAGATTTGTAAAACGGGTCTTTATATTCTGCAAATCTGCAAGGATATTATCAGTCACTCCGCAAAGTTCCTTTATGCGGGCCTCCATTTTCCAGATCTTTTAAGACAGGATTACTGGAAGAAGAGGAGAGAAAAAAAACAATAGTGTTCACCTGTGGCAACACTGCAGAGAGAAAAAAAAATTAAGGGAACTGCTCACCTGGAATGGTTGTGAGAAGTCACAACCACTATCATCACAGAAAGTTTCAACCAGACATCTGATATCCAGAGTTACAGCAGACAAAAAAGAGAAAAGAAAGAAAAAAAAAAAAAACAATAGTGTTTACCTGTGGTAACACTGCAAAAAGAAAAAACTTAAGGGAATTGCTCACCTGGAATGGTTGTGAGAAGTCACAACCACTGTCATCACAGAAAGTACAACCGGACGTCTGATATCCACAGTACAGCAGACACAGCCTTCCAGACCCAGCAGACACTAACGTTTTGGCTTCAGAATCTTGTAATGTATGTAGTACAGTTCATATAGCGTCTTGTGCTTGGGTGCGATGAAAACACAGGAGTCACAGGTTTGATATAGAAAAGTCCTGTATTACTTCATACAAGTTGGCAGAAATAGTCACACAGTTTGCAGACACAGAAACAGGAGACACAGCAGGCCAGAGTAATCCAAGCTCAGCAATCACTCTCCAATACAGATTCAGGATCTTCTTCTCTGTTACCGTAAGTCCATGCAAACGTGGGTCTTTCAAAGAGCAGGGTTCAGAGTCCACAAGTGCTTCAGAGTTCCTCAGTAGGAATAGCTGGAGTACAAGGTCCAAGGCTTACAGGAGTCAAGTCACAGGTTCACTGCAGGCTAGATTCTGAAGCACTGATTGCTCAGCTGTGGCTGCTTAAGAAGCAAAGGAGAGAATCAGGGCGGGAACATGCAAGCTGGAAACTCCATTTTGACTGAGGGCAAGATAGCTGCAGCAAGACAGAAAGTAAAATGGCTGACGAACAAACTGAGTTTCAGGAATATATACATAGAACCTTACAGGCATTCCTTTGTGTAAGTGTAAGTTTCCATGGTCAGTATTGGCAGCGCTTTGGACTCAGCACAAGGCCGCTCCTTCCAAAGTGCTGCCGACTTTTGTACGTGCGGTGATTCCGCATGTGTTCATTTAACCATGCGGAATCACCGCATCCTATACATAGGACGGTGCTATTTAACTTGTGAAGATTGAGCGTCTCCGGAAGATAAATAGACATTCTGCGGTCTAGAAAGACGCGCCACATGTGCATATACGCAGGTCTGCCACCTGCATCTTTGAACGCAGAGTGGACATGGGATTTCATAAAATCCCATCCACTATGCTGTAACATCTGGCCGCTGCGGATGTACGCGGCGTCCAGTCCACAGCAAATACTGACCGTGGAAACATACCCTTAGGTATGCGGATTCTGCTGCGTTGTACAGTACCGTTCTAATCTATGTAAAAAAAAACAAAACGCTGTGCACATGCGGATTTTTCTGCGAAGATCTGAATCCGCATCATGTCAATTCTTTGTGTGGAATCCGCAGCGGTTTTACACCTGCTCCATTATAGAAATCCGCAGGTAAAACGCAGGACGTTTTACATGCGGATTTAACAAAATCTGCAAGTCAATCTGCAACGTGTGCACTCACACATAGGAAAGTGAGAGTAAAAAAAAAGGGGAGTACCACAACTAAGACCCTTAAAGGAGGGTGTAGATGTTATTAACTTTAGCCACTGAGATATATTAATAACAGCACATATGTAGACATAAGCTTAGTCCATTATTTATTCGAACGTCCATGACAGCACTACAGAGAGAGGGAATCCGCCCCTTAGGAACAGGAAACCTACAGATACAAAAAGGGCGGCACCTCTCCCACGCATCAGTTGGTTTCCTGTTCCTAAAGGACGGGTTTCCTACAGATGAAGATCTTCAGGAGGACCCAGGCCGGCTGGTCGACCCAGGTAGCGGGGGGGATCTACCTCGACCGGTGCGGAGCCCCTGGAAGCGCCACGGTGGGTCCGGGTAGGATTCCACGACAGTGTGCGGAGCAGGTGGAGCAGTATCCGGAGGATCCCTGTCTCCCAGCCAGCGCCGGTTGGTAAGTATCCCCCACTCTCCCTGGTCCCAGTGCCTGCTCCCTGTCTTCTCCTGTGGTCCTGTCATGGTGGGGGCCGGAGGTGGTGCAGCCGAAAAAAAAAAAAAAATTTTTTTGAATTTCCCGCTGCGCGTCTCTGCTATAGACGGCGCGGTAGGGGTTTTTTGAATTTCCCGCCACGCGTCACTGCTATGGACAGCGCGGAGGGGGTTTTTTGAATTTCCCGCCGCGCGTCACTGCTATGGGCGGCGCGGCAGGGTTTTTTGAATTTCCCGCCGCGCGTCGCTGCTATGGACGGCGCGGCGGGGGTTTTTTGAATTTCCCGCCGCGCGTCGCTGCTGGGGGGGCGATGCGGCGGGAGACTCCGCTCGGGTACCTGCGGCGATGCGGTTGGGTCTGCGGGGTCCCCGTGGGAGCGCTGGTCCTGGCGGTGGCGGAAAGGGGGGCGGAGTCTCCACCGCTGGAACCGGAAGTGGGACACCGGCCGGCGTTTTTTGAAAAATTGGCGCGGCTGCATCATGTACCAGGCGGCGCCTGCTGTGGGGACGGCAGGGAAGGGCAGGGGGAGCTGTGGGGCGGGGAGCAGGAGGGGGTGGACCCCTGGCAGCACCTGCTGACCCGGATATCCGGGGGAGGATATAAGGAGCCTATGAAGCTGGGAAAGCGCTTCTGCCCCATTTCTTGCAATGGACACTGCAGAAGCTCCCTCAGTGCAGCAGGAGAGCCAGCAGCAGCAGACAGAGCGCTCCTCTTCAATGGCCAGGGGCGCCAGCCGCAGGAGTTCCTCAGCTGGGAAAAAGACCCCTCCCATGATCCGGTACCTTCTGCTGTATGGACTGGGTAAGAGATCGTCAGACTTAGAATACCCAGTAATGCAGTTTTCCCCCATTCTGTGTTCCGTTACTAGGGGAAGAAGTGTTCGGTGAAAAGCAAGCACAGGGAATGTGCCTTTTGTGCTTGCCCTCTGCCAGATGCTTGCCCTAAAAGGTTATGCCAGCCGTGCACGCGACAGACGGTAGGACATTAAAGGGGGAAGGGCAGGGGCCTGGGATGAGATAGTAACCCCCCCTCATGCCCCTTCCCTTTTTAGATAGCGGAGGAGACTCCAGATTTCACCAAAAGCCTGAAGGAGATAATAAGGGCAGAGATGAAGGCGTCCTTAAGACACGGAGAATCTTCCAGGTGTAGGACTGTACCAGTGTTATCTGATTCAGATTCTCCCGCCGCCCATGACAAGGGTGAAGTTGTTTCAGGACCCTCTTCGCCTTCCTCTTCTTCCTCTTCTTCTACAGAAGACACTACTCGATTTTGTTTTCCCTTGGACCAGATGGACAAACTTGTCAAATTAGTTAGGTCCACCATAGGGTAGAGGAGGCGAGACCAGAACTCTCAGTACAGGATCTGATGTTCGGTGGTCTAGATCCGAAAAAACGCAGATCCTTTCCACTAAACAGTAGCATCCAAGGCCTTATAGACAGAGAGTGAAGAAGCCAGAAAAAAGAGGCTCCTTAGGCTATGGTTCCACGGTCCGGAACCATAGCGCTTTGACGGAGCGGAAATTCCGCTCCGTCTAAGCCCCGCCCCCTTTCTGACGCGCGCTCTTTCCGGAGGTGTTCAGGACACCTCCGGAACACCTCCGGAAAGAGCGCAGGGCTACATAGCCCTGTGTTAATTATGTTGCGGCGACGCACCGTCGCCGCAATACGCGAGGACATGCTGCGGTCTAAAAAGACGCGCCGCATGTCCGTTTACGCAGGTTGCCACCTGCGTATTGTTACGCATAGTGGAGACGGGATTTCTTGAAATCCCCTCCACTATGCTGTAACATCTGGACGCTGCGTGTTTGGCGCTGCGCCAGCGCACAGCGCCAAACACGCAGCGTTTCCTGACCGTGGAAACTCACCCTCACCCCAAGCGTTTAAACTGAGATATCCCTTTGAAGATCCCTTGACAGGTAGATGGGATAAGGCCCCGAAGCTGGACGCAGCAGTGGCGAAGGCTTCCAAAAAATCCTCCATCCCATTCGATGATATGGGGTCTTTGAAAGATCCACTAGACAAGAAGGCAGACTCCTTCTTGAAAGGGACATGGGAGATGTCGGCAGGTGCCCTGAGGCCAGCGGTTGCAGCCACTTGTACAGCCAGATCAATGATGGTCTGGCTAGACCAATTAGAGTCCCAGTTAGCAGATGGAACCTCTAGGGGGTCAATTTGGAAGACCTTGCCGTTAATTCAGAACGCGGCGGCTTTCCTGGCTGATTCCTCAGCGGACTCAGTAAGAATGGCTGCCAGAGCGGCAGGTCTGTCTAATGCAGCGCGAAGGGCGTTGTGGCTAAAATGTTGGCCGGGCGATTTAAGCCAGATCTCGCCTCTGCTCCATTCCATGTGACGGCGAATATCTTTTTGGCCCGGTCCTGGACGAACTTTTGGAAAAGGCAGGGGACGACAAGAAAAAGTTTCCCAGTCTTTCAACTCCTTCCTACAAGAGACCTTTCAGCAGAAGGAGGTTCAGCCGCAGAAGGTCGTCCAGGGAGCGAGCCAAATGGGATGAAAAGAGGCGAAGAGGTACAGGGTTTATGTTTAGGGGTCCGCCTAGGGAAACCAAAAAACCCTCGCAATGACTAGCGATGCCGGTAGGAAGCAGATTGATGGCCTTCTACCCGGCCTGGTCGGAAATCTCAAGCAGTAGCTGGATCCTTGGTCTCATAGCTACAGGGCTGCGGTTAGAATTCTCCTTGGTACCTCGGGATAACTTTAAAATGACCCCCTCAGGTCATCCCCATCGGAGCAGGCCGCTCTGGAGTTGGAAGTTCAGGAGCTTTGCGCTAAAAAAGTCTTAGTGGAGGTGCCGAAGCAGAGCGGGGTAAAGGGTTTTACTCCCCTCTGTTTTTGATCCGTAAACCGGACGGTTCTTTTAGAACAATTATTAATTTAAAAGCCCTCAATAAATTCCTTGTTATTCATCCATTTAAAATGGAAACGGTCAGCTCAGCAATAAAGCTTCTGTTTGAAAATTGCTTTATGGTGGTGTTAGATATGGAAGACGCTTATTACCACATAACGATCCATGTGGACCATCAGCGTTTCCTCAGAGTAGCAGTCCAGATGGGGGAATCGCTGCGACATTTTCAATATAGCGCCCTTCCCTTTGGCTTGGCGGTTGCCCCATGAGTGTTCACTAAAGTTATGTCGGAAGTCATGGCCCACTTACGTGACTTTCTTATCATTGGAAAGACGGCAGAGCATTGCCTAGAGCAACTGCAAAGAGCAATATCTACCTTAGAGCGGCTGGGATGGCTAATAAATACCAAAAAGTCTCGTTTGAATCCGATGAGGGTTCAGCAGTTTCTAGGGCTAATTCTGGATTCACGGAATCAGAACTGTAGTTTACCGTCAGACAAGTTGATTCGCTTACGGCACCAGGTCCTAAACGCTTCCAATAACCCCTCCATGTCTCTTAGGAAGGCCATGTCTCTTTTGGGCTCCCTCTCGTCCTGTATCCCCGCGGTTCAGTGGGCTCAATTTCACACAAGGACGCTGCAAGCTGAGGTCTTGTTATATCAAAATTTTCGAGGTGGTTACCTAGAAGGCCAGCTATCCTTGTCCCAGACTACTATAAGATCCCTGGATTGGTGGAAGGAAGAGACAAACCTGTCTAAGAGGGCTCCCTGGGAATATGAAATATCCCGGATAGTCACGACAGATGCAAGCCCCTCTGGGTGGGGGGCTCATATGGGGGATGTTATGGTTCAGGGCTTATGGGAGCTGGATCAAATACAAATGTCTTCTAATATGAAGGAGTTAACGGCGGTAGAGCAAGCAATTAAAAAGCTCCTTGTCTATCTACAGGGTCACCACGTTCGAGTGCTCTCCGACAATCGTGTCACAGTCGCTTACGTCAACCACCAGGGTGGTACTCGTTCCGGTCCTCTCATGGAAGTGGCAAGGCGCCTACTCCAGATAGCAGAACGACACTTTCTTTCTCTAACGGCTCTACATATAAGGGGAGAAGAAAATACCAAAGCGGACTTCTTAAGCCGCAATCTCCTGAGTCAGGGAGAATGGTCGTTAAAGACTTCCATTTTCGACCTGATTGTGCAGAAATGGGGTCAACCGGAGATAGATCTCTTTGCTACCAAAAGCAACAGGAAAGTGAGACGGTTCTGCTCTCTGAATCCCAAAGAACGCCCTCTGGCAGTGGACGCTCTTCTATTAAAGTGGGATTTCAATCTAGCATACGCCTTCCTTCCCTTGTCCTTACTCCCCCTAGTATTGAGGAAAGTCAGGAAAGACAGGGCAAGGGTAATAGTAGTCGCTCCCTTCTGGCCCAGGAGGGCATGGTTTTCATGTCTCAGGAACATGTCGATAGCCGACCCTTGGGTCCTGCCGGATATTCCCGATCTGCTCTCCCAGGGTCCAGTCTACCATCCTCGAGTAGAGGGCCTCCACCTGACGGCGTGGATTTTGAACGGTCGCTGCTGAGAGATAAGGGGTTTTCTGCTAATCTAATTAATACTCTCCTTAAGAGCAGAAAAGAGGTTACAACTAGAATCTACGCTAGGACTTGGAAAAAATTTCTTCAGAGCTCGGGGGTAGCAGGGGACCCAACACCGATAGCCCAGATTCTAGAATTCCTAAAAAAGGGTCTGGACTTAGGTCTCCACGAGCACCCTTAAGGTGCAGGTTTCAGCTTTGGGAGCACTCTTTAGTTGCAACATCGCCAATAATTACTGGGTCAGTAGATTCATTAAGGCTGCGGGTAGGTCGAGACCTATAGTGAAGAACAGAATCATGCCATGGGATTTGAACCTTGTTCTCACTGCTTTAACAGAACCCCCTTTTGAACCTATCTCAGCGGCATCAATAAAAATTCTTTCCTAAAAAACGCCTTCCTGGTAGCATTAACTTCGGCTAGGAGGGTAAGTGACATCCAGGCACTATCTAGACTGTCTCCTTACACTCAGGTCCTGAATGACAGGATAATACTTAGACCTGATCCGGCATACCTACCTAAGGTGTCTTCCGCTTTTCACAGAACACAGGAAATTGTTCTCCCTTCTTTCATCCCTAATCCATCTAATCAAAAAGAGATAAAACTCCATACTCTAGATGTTAGAGATGTCTCCTGCAATATCTGGCAGTCACTGACCCCTGGAAAAGGGACAATGCATTGTTTTTCTCTTTTCAGGAATTAACAAAGGCCGTAGAATAACAAAAAACTCATTGGCCAGATGGATTAGGGAAGCAATTTCTCTTGCATACACCTCGAGGGGCAAGCCGGCACCTGAGAGGCTAAGGGCGCATTCCATCCAAGCTGTGGCGACTTCATGGGCAGAGAGGGCAGAAGTCTCCATTGACCAGATATGTAAGGCAGCTACGTGGTCTTCTCCACACACGTTTTACACTCATTATAGGTTAGATTTGGGTGCTTCCTCAGACCTTTCTTTCGGACTAAGGGTGCTGCAGGCTGTAGTCCCTCCCTAAGTAGTTATTACTCTCTGTAATTCTCTCTGTAGTGCTGTCATGGACGTTCGAACAAAGTCTCAGTTACTTACCGTTAACGGTATTTTTCGAAGTCCATGACAGCACCCTTAGATTCCCACCCGTGTTCTATGTGCACTTCTTCCTCTTATATAGTCCACATGTAATAAACAATTGATCAATGTTACTGTGTGATGCATAAATTTTTTGCTGTATACCATTTAACCTGGCTAGTCCTCTTATGCTCTGTAATCCAACTGATGCGTGGGAGAGGTGCCGCCCTTTTTGTATCTGTAGGTTTCCTGTTCCTAAGGGGCGGATCCCCTCTCTCTGTAGTGCTGTCATGGACTTCGAAAAATACCGTTAACGGTAAGTAACTAAGACTTTTGCTACAATATGTCCAGTAAATAACTATATAAAGAGTGACTAATGATGTAAGAAACAGCGTTCTGATCTGATACTAAGCGTGGCGCTCTTTGTACATACTTTGATGTTGCAATTTAATTTGGCGCAGGCATAATGTCTCAGAACATCCCACATTATGTGGTGAAGACAAAACATACACACATTGCTAAAATTCCCCTTTGAAATTTAAAAAAACCCATTGTGATCAATTTATTGGTTTCTGCATAGTGTCCATTAATACAGGCATCAATTCAGACTACTGCCTTGTGTCCTTGTGTTTGAGTCTCTTGAATGGCAAATCTGCTGTTATATGGCGCAGAGGAATGCAGGAGCGGACATGGACGGCTGCTGTGTGGGTTCTTTACTGCCCAAAAAACATTTGTAATGAAGGATTGGCTGATACCAGAGTTCTTGTGAGGTCTCTAGCAAATCCTTCACTAGTGACTATGAGCTGAGAGAATCCTCATTGATGCATGGAATCTACTAAAAAAGTAGAGAGATTTGTAGAAAAGTATTCTCTATTGCTTCATTGGTGGACACAGGAACCATGGGTGTATGCTGCTGCCACTAGGAGGCTGACACTATGCATATCAAAAAAGGTTGGCACCTCCTCTGCAGTATACACCCCACCGACTGGCACCAAGCTAATCAGTTTTAGCTTAGTGTCAGGAGGTGGACACGGGTCTCTATTGAGACCCATATCTACCTATTGTGCGTCGTTCCTTTTCAGGTTTTTTCTGGAGGGATACAGTGTGAACGGTCACTACTGCACTCCCACGCAGAGACTGAGTACGGCGTGTACTGCCACCCCGTATCCTCATGTCTATTACTATGGCAGGACCCCAATTATCCCTAACACGGACGAGTGTTCAGGCAATCAAGAGAAAAGAAGGATGACCTGGGCCTGCCTCCGTCTCCCACCTACTCGCCCACCAGAGCCTGTCAGGAGGAGACGCGGACGTCCTACAACTCGGTCCCGGACGTCCGTCTCTTGTCAAGTTACTGTCCCTCTTTCCTCCCCGATAGGACAGAAGACGGAATTGAAGAAGAAAAAGAAAAAATAATAGCGATCAGGTCTGAGGGCCTTTCCGCTTTCCCCCAAACCAGGGGAGGAGTCCTGAGGAGATCATTTGCATATTCCTAGTTCATTCTGGGATAAGTGAAGAGTCTCCGCGAGCTCCAAGAACGCTGGGTTTTGGCCGTTGCAGCTGAAAGGAGAACATGGTAAGCCAGGGGAGGAGTCCTGAGGAGATCATTTGCATATTCCTAGTTCATTCTGGGATAAGTGAAGAGTCTCCGCGAGCTCCAAGAACACTGGGTTTTTGCCGTTGCAGCTGAAAGGAGGACATCGGCAAACCAGGGGAGGAGTCCTGATATCATTTGCATATTCCTCAATTTTGGTACGCTTTTCACCACTTTGATATCTCTTTAACAATAAGAGCATGGAAGAGGCCAGGAGCAATGTGGTGAGCTGCATTTCTTGCTACATGTTCACAGATTTACCAGTGGAAAAGCCAAATTTCACATGCCGATGAAAAAACGATGAAGAAAAACATCAGGATAAGACTTTGCCCACAAAGAACAACCTTGTAAGCCCTCAGAGTCCTCCTGAATGGAGAAAGAAAAATGTTGTGAAGAAACGGAGAGTTGTGGTCATGGGGAATTCCCTGTTGAGAGGAACAGAGGCCGCTATCTGCAGACCGGATATAACCTCAAGAGAAATGTGCTGTCTTCCAGGTGCAAAAATTAAAGATGTGTCTGAGAGGATATCAGGACTCTTCAGACCTAAAGATGACTACCCATTCCTGCTAATACATGTGGGGACAAATGACACCAGAAAGTCCCCTGGAAACCATCTGCAGTGACTTTGAAAACTTAGGCAAGAAAGTGAAAGAACTGGGAGCGCAGGTGGTTTCTCTTCCATCCTTCCAGTGGATGGCCATGGAACAAGGAGGTGGAATAAGATTCTGCAGGTGAACAACTGGCTACGTCGATGGTGCCGTCAGCAAGGATTTGGATTTCTGGATCACGGAGTGAATTACCTATACGATGGACTACTTGCTAGAGATAGGGTACACCTTACGAAGACTGGAAAACATGTATTTGGAAGTCGCCTTGCTACACTCATCACGAGAGCTTTAAACTAGAACAACGTGGGAAGGGAAGCAAAAGGCCAGAAAAATCCATACACCTGACAAATGCTATTGAGAGCTCTGCTATTAGAAGTGGAAAGGAAGAACGAAGACAAAAAAAATCTAAATAAAAATATTGAAGGAAGAGAAACCAATCACAAACTAAAATGTTTCTATACAAATGCACAAAGCCTGGGCAACAAACAAGGAGAATTGGAACTACTAACACAGGAAAAGAAATATGATTTCATTGGAATCACTGAAACTTGGTGGGATGATACACATGTTTGGAATACAAGGCTAGAAGGATATAACCTATTTGCATGAAACAGACTTGATAAACGAGGAGGAGGTGTCGCATTGTATGTTAGAAAAGCGTATATCTGCACAAAGATTGAAGCTTCAGAGACTGGGAGTTCTGTGGAAACTGGGTAAGAATACAAGGAGCGAACAATGGAAAGGACACCATTGTAGGCATTTACTACAGGCCGCCTGTGCAAGCTGAAGATATGGATGAACTCTTTATGCATCAAATGGCCAAGTTCTCCAAAAAATATTACATAGTGGTCATGGGAGATTTCAACTATCCAGACATTTGTTGGGAATCTCAGGCAAAACAGGTCCAGGAAATTCTTATCCTCTCTTGCTGACAACTTTATCTTCCAAAAGGTAGGGAAGAAAACAAGGGGATCTGCTACCTTGGATCTAATCCTTATAAACAGGGAGGAAATGGTTGAGGAGGTAAGAGTGGCTGGGACGCTAGGAGGTAGCGACCATGCTATTTTAGAATTTTGGATAACTAGAGGAGGAAGACTTGTGAAGACTCAGACTTCAAGGTTAGATTTCAGAAAGGCAGATTTTAAGGGACTCAGTAAGAGAATCGGAGGGATCCAATGGCTGGATATCCTTAAGGACAAAAATGTCCAGGAAGGATGGGAAATCTTGAAAAATGAGATTCTCAAAGCACAATCATTAACAATTCCAAAAAGAGGGAAGAATAGGAAGCATTTAAGGAAACCAGGATGGATGAACACAGAACTTAAACACATGCTAAAAAGGAAGAAAGAAATGTTTATCAAATGGAAAGAGGGAGGCATATCTAAAGAAGAATATAATGATGTCTGCATGGCAAGAATCAGATTAGCTAAAGCTGACAATGAATTAAGGCTTGCAAGAGATGTCAAAAGCAATAAAGGATTTTGGGGATATGTCAAAAGTAAAAGAAAAGTCAAAGATGCTATAGGATTTTTACAGGATGAAAATTATGAAATGGTAAAGGATGTTGAGAAGGCCGAACTTTTAAATTCCTATTTTGCATCTGTTTTCTCTCAGAAAGGAAATGTAACATCAACTGATCTTCACTGTCCTATTAAGGGAATAGAAGAATCCAGGATATCTATAAACAGAAAAATAGTGAGGAAACAGCTAACATACATGAATTCAAGTCTCCAGGTCCAGATGAATTACACCCCAGAGTACTGAAAGAGATAGCAGAAGAAATTTTTGAACCACTCTCCATAATCTTTGAAAATTCTTGGCGAACAGGAGAAGTCCCAGAAGACTGGAGAAGAGCAAATGTTGTTCCGATCTTCAAAAAGGGGAAGAAGGTGGACCCAGGGAACTATAGGCCGGTGAGTCTGACATCTATACCAGGAAAGATCTTTGAACAAATTATTAAACAACATGTGTGTAAGTACCTGGACAAGAATGAAGTGATTAACCAGAGTCAGCATGGGTTTGTAACTAATAAGTCATGCCAGACTAATTTAATTTCCTTCTATGACAGAATCACTGACTGGGTGGATCAGGGAAATGCTGTAAATATATTATATCTTGACTTCAGCAAAGCATTTGACAAAGTATCTCACACAATCCTTATTGAAAAAATGACTAAGTATGGAATGGACAAGGCAACTGTTTGGTGGATTCATAACTGGCTTAGTGATAGGACCCAAAGAGTGGTAGTAAATGGCTGCACATCCAGTTGGAAGAATGTATTAAGTGGGGTACCACAGGGCTCTGTCTTGGGCCCTGTATTATTCAACATCTTTATCAATGATTTAGATGAAGGAATTGAGGGTAAATTTATTAAATTTGCTGATGACACAAAGCTAGGAGGGATAGCTAATACTAGAGGAGAGAGAGGATTCAAAAAGATATAAATAAACTGGAGCAGTGGGCAGCAACTAACAGAATGGTTTTTAACAGGGAAAAATGCAAAGTACTACATCTGGGAAATAAAAATGATAAAAGCGTATACAGAATGGGAGGAATAGGGCTAAGCAACAGCACATGTGAAAAAGACTTGGGTATACTAATAGATCACAGACTGAACATGAGTCAACAGTGTGATGCAGCAGCAAAAAAGGCAAATACAATTTTGGGATGTATTAACAGAAGCATACAGTCTAGATCACGTGAAGTCATTATTCCCCTCTACTCCTCCTTGGTCAGACCTCATTTGGAATACTGTGTCCAGTTTTGGGCACCACATTTTAAAAAAGACATCAACAAACTGGAGCAAGTTCAGAGAAGAGCGACCAGAATGGTGTCCGGTCTGCAAACCATGTCCTATGAGGAACGGTTACAGGATTTGGGAATGTTTAGGCTGCAAAAAGAAGACAGAGGAGTCTTAATAGCTGTCTACAGATATCTCAAGGGCTGTCACATTGTAGAAGGATTATCTTTATTCTCATTTGCACAAGGAAAGACTAGAAGCAATAGGATGAAACTGAATGGGAGGAGACAAAGATTAGATATTAGAAAAAACTTTTTGACAGAGTGATCAATGAGTGGAACAGGCTGCCACGAGAGGTGGTGAGTTCTCCTTCAATTGGAAGTCTTCATAGGCTGGACAGACATCTGTCTGTGATGATTTAGTGAATCCTGCTTTGAGCAGGGGGTTGGACCAGATGACCCAGGAGGTCTCTTCCAACTCTACCATTCTATGATTCTATGACTCATTCAAGGCTGTACCTTCACTGGGTGCCATGTCTCCCAGGGGGATCAGAAGCTCCCTTATGTGCCGCAGCTCCAAGTTCCCATGCGGAGCTCTTCCCTTTATAGGCACCTCGCATTCCCCCTTTACAATTCCCGAGGTGCCTGGTTGCACCGCTGCTCGTTTCTTGTGGGGCCCCCCTTTTTAAGGCGGTCGGGTGGCCTCCGTGCCGCCCCCCTCCGCCGGCGGCCGCAGGCCCTACTCGAGGCCCCGGCTTCACTTTGCGCCTAGTTTTGCTGTCTCCGCCCCCTTCCCTCTAGCTTCCGGGCAGGCTTTTCTCCTGCCCGTCCTTGCTACTAGCGCGGCCTTAGGCTCCGCCAGGGCCGGACTGGGACCAAAAAGCAGTCCTGGCACAAATAAAAATTCACCAGCCCACATGCGAGTGTCGTAGAAGTAAATCGTAGAACTCTGACAGGTTGTGCCGACTTTTGCGTTACTTGTTACACCAATCAAATGTGTTAAACAACCACTTTAAATATGTAAGCTGCAGTGGCCATAGGGGGAAGACAAATCAGTTCAATACAGACAGCCTGCAGACTATTATCACACTGCAGAATATGCTAAAAAATACAGCACTGATCCGACAAAAAGCATTTTTAGTGTTACCAAATTAGATTTTTCACTAGAAGACAACCCCCTCTGAATGCTCCTAGTGTACACAATAAAATAAAAAATGCCTTGTTACCACTTGGACCAGTGACACTCCTCCATTTTGAGCACTGTGTCCCCCAGCAATCTCATGACATTGTTTTTATGACATAAGCGCTGCAGACTATCAGAGGACGTTGATGGTCTGCAGCCTTCGCATTATGGTTTGTTGATAACGGGCTGCTCGAGCCATTAACAATGTCATGACATCTGCGCTGGTCCTGGAGTAGGTATGCTTGTATTTTATTCAACACACTGGGGGCACAACCACTTTATAGTGAACCTGTCACATCCCAAATGCTATTAAGCCTACAAATATGGGGTTAATTTGAACTTTATTCGTCCCAGAGTCCTCTAGCTTTCAGTCACAGAGAAGCTGCCAGCTCGGCTTCAGTCACCACTCAGTACATAGCCCCCGGCACTGACTGATAACCGGCTGAGCTGTGCATCAGCACAGAGCCGGCTGTCAGTCAGTTCCGCTCACTATGTACTGACTAAAGGCACACCTCTATGACGAACTCAGTGTAATAAAGTTAAGTTCCTTCTGGCGGCAGGGCGTCTTTAGAATGCTATAACCTGCAGGTTAAACCTATATCTAAAGGTTAACAGCGTTTTTTGACATGACAAATTCCCTTTAAAAGTGTTGTCCACTACTAACTAACACACAAACACTACAGATACCTCACACAAGTAACACACAAACACTACAGATACCTCACACACGTAACACAAACACTACAGATACCTCACACACAAGTAACACACATACACACTAGATACCTCACACACAAGTAGCACAAACACTACAGATACCTCACACACAAGTAACACACAAACACTACAGATACCTCACACAACACACAAACACTACAGATACCTCACACACAAGTAACACACAAACATTACAGATACCTCACACAAGTAACACACAAACACTACAGATACTTCACACACGTAACACAAACACTACAGATACCTCACACACACGTAACACAAACACTACAGATACCTCACACACAAGTAACACACATACACTCTACAGATACCTCACACACAAGTAACACATACACACTACAGATACCTCACACACAAGTAACACACAAACACACTACAGATACCTCACACACAAGTAACACACAAACACTACAGATACCTCACACACGTAACACAAACACTACAGATACCTCACACACGTAACAC
>JARQOD010000001.1:777226773-777405795 GCA_033576555.1 Oophaga sylvatica | reverse complement strand
ACCTACAGCGCTGTGATAGGTCAGTCAATGTGACTGACCAAACAGCAGTGATCAGGCGGAAGAGGCTGAAATTTCAGCTTCTTCTGCCCGATCAGTGCACGAGCTCAGCGCTGCAGTGGCCGAGCTTCCTGCACTGACAGCCAGGAGCGGCACCCCTGGCTGTTAACCCCCTGACTGCTTCGATCGAGCGCGATCACAGCGATCAGGGGGAGAGGCAGAGGGTCGGGAGCTCCCTCTGCCTCAGATCAGCACCCTGTAATGTATTTGCAGGGCCCGATCTCTGCCTTGATGACCTGGGGGTTGTCATGACAACCTCCGGGTCATCTAGCTACGGAAAGCCGCTGTGACCATGGTCACAGCAGCTTTCACCATAGGTACAATGCATTGTACCTGCAATCAAAAGTAAAAAAGTGAAAGTCCCATAAAGGGACAAGTTAAAAAAAAGCATTTTTTAAAAAAATTTGTAAAAAATAATATTAAAAAATAAAAAAAATTCCCCTAAAAAATACACATTTTTATGTAATAAAAAAACAAAAAAAATGCACGTTTGGTATCGCCGCGTCTGTAAAACTCCCATCTATAAAAGCGTAACCATAGTTAACCCCCTTCAGTGAAAGCCGTATAAAAACACAAAAAAGTAGTAAATTATACTTTCCAAGCGGTATAATCATACCGCTTGGAAAAAGTGCAATAACACGTGATCAAAAAGCGGGAGGTACCACTGAAAACGTCATCTTGTCCCACAAAAAACGAGCCGCTATACACCATCATCAGCAAAAAAATAAAAAAGTTATAGCTCGCAGAATAAACTGATGCAAAAATAATTATTTTTTCTATAAAATTTTTTGTGTAAAAAACGCTAAAACATAAAAAAATATATAAATGAGGTATCACTGTAATCGTAGTGACCCGAAGAATAAAGCTGCTTTATCAATTTTACCACATGCAGAATGGGGAGAAAAAAACAAAAAAAAACAATTCCTGAATTGCTGGTTTTTGTTCATTCTGCTTCCACAAAAATCGGAATAGGAAGCGATCAAAAAACGTTATGTGCCCGAATATGGTACCAATAAAAACGTCAGCTCGTCCCGCAAAAAATAAGCCTGCAGATAACTCTGTCGGCCAAAATATGGAAAAATTATAGCTCTCAAAATACAGCGATGCAAAAATTTCTTACAAAAAATTCTTCCAAAAAAAAGCGTCTTTTAGTGTGTGACAGAAGCTAAACATGAAAATAGGATGTAAATCTGGTATTGCTGTAATTGCACCGACCCAAGGAATAAAGTCGCCTAATCACTAATACGGCACGAGGAACGGCGTAAAAAAACCAATTCTTCACCTTTTGTTGATTTGTTCATTCTGCCTCCCAAAGATCGCAGAAGGTGATCACAGTGGTTCCCCCCCACATATGGGGTAGCAGCGTACTCAGCACAAATTGCACATCAACTTTTGGGGTCCTATTTCTCCTGTTACCCTTATAAAAATAAAAATTTTGGAGAAAAAAGATCATTTTTGTGGAAAAAAAATATGATTTTTTTATTTTCACGGCTCTACGTTATAAACTTCTGTGAAGCACTTAGGGGTTCAAAGTGCTCACCACACATCTAGATAAGTTCCTTGGGGGGTCTAGTTTCCAAAATGGAGTCACTTGTGGGGGGTTTCTACTGTTTAGGCACATCAGGGGCTCTCTAAACGTGACATGACACCCGCAGACCATTCCATCAAAGTCTGCATTCGAAAATGGCGCTCCTTCCCTTCCGAGCTCTGTCATGCGTCAAAATAGTGGTTTACCCCCACATATGGGGTATCAGCGTACTCAGGACAAATTGCACAATAACTTTTGGGATCATTTTATCCTTTGAAAAATAAAAATAGGGATTTTTGTGTGTACTCAGTGTAAAATCCTTTTCTCCGAGCCAATCATTGGGGGACACAAGACCATGGGTGTTATGCTGCTGCCACTAGGAGGACACTAAGCAATACACAAAAAAAGGTTAACTCCTCCTCCTGCAGTATACACCCTCTGTTGGCTCAATCCTGAACCAGTTCGGTGCCAAAGCAGTAGGAGCTCATAACAGAATGCAATATGTCAAAACCAAAAAACAACGAGGCCACTGACTAAACAAGGGTGGGAGCTGTGTCCCCCAATGATTGGCTCGGAGAAAAGGATTTTACGGTGAGTACACACAAAAATCCCTATTTCTCCATCGCCTCATTGGGGGACACAAGACCATGGGACGTCCCAAAGCAGTCCCTGGGTGGGAAGCCATGACAACAGATGAAGCCTCGTGAGCCAAATGCATAAAACGCTTAAACAGTCAACAGAAGACTTACAGATGTGCAACAGCTGATTGCAGAATCTGCCAAGTGCCGCATCTGAAGAAACTTGAGCATGGATTTTGTAATGCTTGACAAAAGTATGAAGACTGGACCAAGTCGCAGCCTTGCACACTTGTTGTGCCGAAGCCTGGTGCCGAATGGCCCAGGAGGCCCCCACAGACCGAGTGGAGTGTGCCTTAATCCCAGCCGGGATAGGCTGACCTTTGACACGGTAAGCCTCTTGGATCGTCAAATGGATCCATCTGGCTAACGTGGCCTTAGAAGCACGGAAACCCTGTCTGCGTCCCTCCGTAATCACGAAATGGACGTCCGATTTACGGAAGGATGCAGTTCTAGAAATGTACCTTCGGAGAGCCATCACCAAATCCAAAGTGTGAAGAGTCTTTTCCGTACGATGAACCGGCGCCGGACAGAACGAGGGCAGGACTATATCTTCATTGATATGAAAAGCCGAAACGACTTTGGGCAAGAAAGGAGAAGTCCTAAGGACTACCTTGTCCTGGTGAAAAAGGAGAAAAGGAGGTTTACAAGACAAGGCTGCCAATTCCGATACCTGCCTGATGGAGGTAATTGCGACTAGAAAGACAACCTTCCAAAAAAGAAGGGATAAAGGCACGTCCGGCAAAGGCTCGAAGGGAGATTCCTGTAAGGCACTGAGGACCAAATTAAGATCCTAAGGTTCCAAAGGCCTCTTGTAGGGTGGAACGAGATGTGACACTCCTTGGATAAAAGTCCTAACCTGAGACTTAGATGCAATCCGTCGTTGGAAAAGTACGGACAAAGCGGAAATCTGCCCTTTCAGGGAGGATAGTGCTAACCCCGAGTCCAATCCTGTTTGGAGGAATTCCAGGATAGAAGGGATAGAAAAGACAAAAGGGGAACGACCTTTATCCTTACACCAGGAAAAGAACGTTTTCCAAACACGATGATAAATGCGCATGGAAACAGGCTTCCTGGCATCGTAGAGACAACTCTTTGAGAAAAACCAGCCTGGCCTAGGATCCAGGCTTCAATGGCCATACCGTCAAATTCAGCGCCTTCGAATTGTGATGGTAAATTGGACCCTGCGAGAGAAGGTCTGGACGATCCGGTAACCTCCAGGGTACGTCTGCAACCAGGCGGATTAGTTCCGAATACCACGGTCGGCGAGGCCAGTCTGGAGCGACAAGAATGAGAGGAACGCCTTCCGCCTTGATCTTTCGAATTACCTTGGGAATTAACGGAAGAGGCGGAAAAATGTAAGGAAGGCGAAATTGACTCCAAGGGAGGACGAACGCATCCAAGCCGATGGCTAGCGGGTCACGGGACTGGCTTATGAAAGCCTGAACCTTGGTATTTAGTCTGGATGCCATGAGGTCCACATCCGGCGTCCCCCAACGCTGGCAAATGATCTGAAACATTTCCGGGTGCAGAGACCATTCTCCTGAGGCTAAGCCCTGGCGACTGAGAAAGTCCGCCGCCCAATTGTCCACTCCTGGAATGTGAACCGCGGAGATGAGCGATAGGTTTGACTCGGCCCATCGCAGAATGTGCGATACCTCGAGCATCCCCGTTCTGCTCCGTGTGCCTCCCTGACGGTTGATGTACGCCACGGCCGTGGCGTTGTCTGACTGGATCCGGATGGGACAACCGGCCAGAAGGTGATGGAAATGCAGAAGAGCTAGCTTGATAGCTCTGATCTCCAGGATGTTGATGGGAAGACGGGTCTCTTGAAGAGACCAGCGGCCTTGAGCTGTGTGGTGAAGAAACACCGCCCCCCATCCGAGGAGACTGGCATCGGTGGTCACCACCAGCCAATGAACAGGCAGAAAGGATTTTCCCTGATTCAATGATTGAACGCTCGTCCACCATTTTAGCGAGCGCTTGACTCTGAGAGAGAGACGAAAGCGGCGATCTAAGGAGCTGGGTTCCTGTCCCAGACTGATATTAATTCCTGTTGAAGAGGTCGTAGATGGAATTGAGCAAACGGTACTGCCTCAATGGAGGCTACCATCTTCCCCAGGACCTGCATGGCGAACCGTAGAGAATGGGAGCGGCCTAGAGACAACAGGAGCGCTCCCCGCCTTAGGGAAGCAATCTTCTCTGGAGGGAGAGATACCAACCCTTGGGAAGTGTCCAGAATCATTCCCAGAAAAGAAATCTTCTGAGAGGGAATGGGAGAGGACTTGTCCGAATTCACTAGCCAACCAAGGCAAGAGAGGGTGTCGATAGTGATCTCGACACTCTCTGCGCAGGCCCGAAAAGTCGGCCCTTTGATGAGCAAGTCGTCTAGGTAAGGAAGGACCACCACACCCAGAGAGTGTAAAATTGACATGACGGCCGCCATGACCTTTGTGAACACTCTGGGGGCGGTGGCGAGACCGAAGGGCAGAGCGGCGAATTGAAAATGATCGTCTCCGATTGCAAAACGCAGAAACCTTTGATGGCCCTTGAAAATTGGAATGTGGAGATATGCATCCTTGATGTCGACTGACGCCAGGTATTCCCTTCTTTCTAGAGACGCGATAACAGAACGGAGAGATTCCATTCTAAAATGGCGCACCCTGATGAATTTGTTGAGCAGTTTTAAGTCCAGGATAGGACGCAGGAGCCGTCCTTCTTGGGGACCACAAATAGGTTTGAATAAAACCCTTTGAACCTTTCCTCGTGAGGAACTGGGACTATAACCCCTCTGCCGCGGAGAGCGTGTAAGGCCTGAAGAAAGGGGGTTGCGAGAACTTTGGACTTTGGGGGGCGAGACTGAAAGAAACGCCTTGGGGGAGGAGACAAGAATTCGATCTTGTAGCCGGAGTCTACGAGATCTCGGACCCACTGGTCGTGAACGACCAACCACCAGACCTCGCAAAACAGGAGTAGGCGGCCCCCTACCCTGTTTGGCTCCCCCGGACCCGGCAAAGAGTCATTGGGAAGATAATTTTCGAGAAGAGCTCTTGTGTCCCGACTGGGAGAATCTGTTTCTCCAGGGCTGAGAGGGCTTGAATGATGGTTGCGAGTCCCTGTCTCTGCGCGAAGAATGGGGCGCACGGGACGAGGTAGAAGCAGAGGACCAGTTAAAGGAGCTGCGAAATGGCCGGGAACGACCTTGGTACTGTGACCGAAAGGGCCGGCTGAGCCTGCGCTGCGGAAGAAATTTGCTTTTGCCTCCGGTAGCGTCAGAAATAATCTGATCAAGATCTCCAAAGAGACGCCCTGATTGATACGGCAGCGAAGTTAAAGACCTCTTTGAAGCAGAGTCTGCGCGCCACTCTCGGAGCCAAAGAGACCTTCTAATGGCGATGGCATTAGCGGCTGTGAGTGCAGCGCAATTGGCTGCATCTAAAGACGCGTGGACTATATAGTCGCCTGCCCAAGTAATCTGATAGGCAAGATTACGTGCCTCGGGGGGAAGGGGGTTATCGCTACTAAATTTAAGTAGATCTTCAGCCCAGGCCACCATGGCCCTTGCCACCCAGGTGGCGGCGAAAGAAGGAAAGAGCGATGCTCCGGCAGCCTCAAAGACTGATCTAGCAAGGTTGTCGACTTGTCTATCGGAGGGATTTTTAATAGATGAGCCATACGAAAGGGATAGGAGGGTTTTTGAAGCCAAGCGAGATACAGGCAGATCTACTACAGGAGATTCGGTCGACTCCTTTGACAGTGTTGCAGAAAATGGGTATCGCGCTTGTAGAGATTTCTGTCCTGAAAAACGTTTGTCTGGCCGACTTCTATGTCCCTGAACAATGTCCGTAAACTCCGGATGGTTACTGAAAAATTTGTGAGGACGCTTAGTTCTTTTGAAAGAAATAGGGTGATCCAGGTTAGAACCGGGTTCTTCATCTACTCTCAGGGCTTTATTAACTGCCTCTGAGAGAATCTAGGGACTCTTGAAACTCTGGCGAGTTCGGGTCATCTACTATATCCGACTTGTACTCAGAATCATGGTCACTGAGAGCTCCAGGAGAGGGGGACCGGGAACCTGAGCTCGCGGATGCCGAACCGCTAAATGGTTTTGGAGATGTATTATGAGGGCATTTCCTAGACGGCCGCCTCGCTGATACCGAGGGTCGGCCCCTGTCAGATGAAGAATCTCTGAAGGCTGATGGGCCTCCTTCTGGAAAAGGGACGCCCTGGCTAGAGGAGGAACCATGGAAAGATTCCAAGGCCTTAGTCGAGAATCCATGGACTGTGCCAGAAACGCAGTCCACCCGGAAGGGATTTGCTCACTAGGATCAGGAGTAGCTAAGGGCTCCTGAGCGGTAGAAGGGGGCTCCTGAGCGGTAGAAGCAGAGGGCTCTTGGGCACATGTTGCACAGAGTGCGGAACCATGCTTTGATGGCAGGGAAGCGTTGCATGAGGCGCAGGCGGCATACACCACAGTGTGGTTTTTGTCAGGCTTTTTAGAGACCTTAGATTGTGACATTTTGCACCTGTAAGCCTGCTGCAGGAGAAGGGTTAAGCGCTGTGTAAGCTTACCCAGGTCCTGTGTCCGAGTCCACGAGGGAAGAAGAGGCGCTGAAGAATAAGCTGTTCAGGTGACAAGACCCTTAGTACTGCAGCGTTGAGAGGAAATGCACTGTCTTCCTAGAAGATGGCGACCGAGATTAGGATTTTGCGCTTCTCGTAGGTCACGAGAAGCGCCAGAAATTGTGGGAGGGAAGAGGGGGAGGGACCAGAGAGGAGTCAGTCGCTCTCTGCCAATGCCCGGGGCCTGTGGACAGCGCGCGATATGGGCGGAGCTAGACGGGAGGGTGGTAAGCCCGCCCTCACTGTCGAGGCCTACCCCAGACAGAAGCCGGGGACTAAATTTGCGGCGACGACCGCTGCGACACGGTTGAGATCGCAGCAGCGGCCACAGTGGTGGAAAGGGAAGAAGGGGAGCCGCAATAGCGGCTCCGCTGAAATCACAGTAAGCATCGCTGTTGGAGAGGCAACAGGGGCGCTGAAAGGGGAGCCGCAATAGCGGTGCTGATGAAAACGCAGTAGCCATCGCTGTAAGCGGTATTATCCACCCATGGACCGGGGGAGGGTGTGGATAGGATCGCAGCTGCATGCCAGATATACTCACTGCGGAGCTTCTGATGCTGGAGAGCCCGGCTCTGAGTCCCTACGACCGCCGCGGCTGTACCTTCTCAATCCACCATCCCTTAGATAGGGAGGTGGAGAGGGCTTCTACCCTGCATCCTAGCACCAGCCGCTTTCAATAGTGGTGGTGAGGGGTTGCGCATCCAGAGCGCGTTTCCAACCGTCGGTAGCATGGGGAGAGCGGGCCCATTGAAGGGAAACGTCGCCCGATGGTAGCGTTGCAGGAGGGGGTACGTGGAGTCGACACTCCGCGTTCCCGCCTGTTGATGGTTGTGGGAGATCGGGACTTTTCTGCAAGACCCGTCGCCCTTCCAAATCGTTGGAAACGAAAAAATAAATAAAATTAGAAAAAAATAAAAATTGGGGTCTTGAGACCCTAGTGCCTCCTACAGACACTAAGCAAGAACTGGTTCATGTTTGAGCCAACAGAGGGTGTATACTGCAGGAGGGGAGTTAACCTTTTTTTGTGTATTGCTTAGTGTCCTCCTAGTGGCAGCAGCATAACACCCATGGTCTTGTGTCCCCCAATGAGGCGATGGAGAAATTGGGGGTGAACAGAGCATTTTTCTGGAAAAAATATAATTTTTTAATTTTACGGCTCTACGTTATAACCTTCTGTGAAGCCCTTGGGGGTTCAAAGTGCTCACCACACATTTAGATAAGTTCCTTGGGGGGTCTAGGTTCCAAAATGGGGGCACTTATGGGGGTTTTCCACTGTTTAGGTACTTCAAGGGCTCTCCAAACGCGACATGGTGTCCGCTCTCGATTCCAGCCAATTTGACATTCAAAATCTCAAATGATGCTCCTTCCCTTCTGAGCACTGCCGTGCGCCTAAAGATTGGTTTTCCCCCACACATGAGGTATCTGTGTACTCAGGAGAAATTGTACAATAAATATTGTGGTTCATTTTCTCCTGATACCCTTGACAAAATTTAAAAAATTGTGTCGAAAGAAAAATTTTGGGGAAAAAAGTTAAATGTTCATTTTTTCCTTCCACATTGCTTCAATTCTTGTGAAGTACCTATAGGGTTAATAAACTTCTTGAATATGGATTTTAACACCTTGAGGGGTGCAGTTTTTAGAATGGTGTCACTTTTGGGTATTTTCTGTCATATTGACCCCTCAAATTCACTTCAAATGTGAGGTGGTCCCTAAAAAAAATGGTTTTGTAAATTTTGTTGGAAAAATGAGATATCGCTGGTCAACTTTTAACACTTACGACTTCCTAACAAAAAAAAAATTTTGGTTCCAAAATTGTGCTGATGTAAAGTAGACATGTAGGAAATGTTATTTATTAACTATTTTTTGTGACATATCTCTCTGATTTAAGGGCATAAAAATTAAAAGTTTGAAAATGGCAAAATTTTCAAAATTTTCGCCATATTTCCGTTTTTTTCATAAATAAATGAATGTTATATCGAAGAAATTTTACCACTATCATGAAGTACAATATGTCACGAGAAAATAATCTCAGAATGCTAAGATCCGTTGAAGCGTTCCAGAGTTATAAGCACATAAAGTGACAGTGGTCAGAAATGTAAAAATTGGCCTGGTCATTAACCTTCAAAATGGCTTGGTCGTTAAGGGGTTAAAGACCCAGCCAGAGGAGACTAGTCCGATCCTGCATTGCTTCAGGTGACTGACCGGTCTCTCGCTATGGAAGAGACCCATCAATCACCTGGAGTGGCAACAGATCAGACCCATCTCTGGCTCTGGTCCCCAGTCAGACGTTTAAAGGGAACCTGTCACCAGGTTTTCCCAATATAAAAAGGTGTGTGCCACACTTTAAGGCCCATTTAAAATATTCTAGAACGCTGCTGGCTTAATGTGGATGACGCATCCTAGAAAATCAGATTACTCTCTGATCAAACGCTGATAACAATCTGTCAGATTGTCTCGGATGAGAGAAACTACTGTCGTATGCACGGGAAGTAAGCCTATCAAATTCATTACAATTTGTGCCACGTTTGGTGGTCCGTGGTTGTTGAAAGATGCACCAAACTCATCAGCTATGCTAACAAATTGTGACACAGCAGGAGTGAAGTGTTCTCTTTGGACACTACATTATTCGAGTTAGAGAAAAAAGGCCGCATTTCTTGTTAAACCTTTCAATGCAAAAAGTATCATATTGAGGTTATGTCTAGAATAGTGATGAGCGAACGTGCTTGGATAATCTCGTATCCAAGGACGCTCTGGTGTTATCCGAGCATCTAGGAGTGCTTGTATTATGTACAAGTCCTTGCGGCTGTTAGACAACCAGAACACGTGGGGATTGGGTAACAAACAGGCAATCCCCACGTGTTGAGACTGTATAACCGCCCCAAATCATGCAGCCGCAGGGACTCGAACACAATATACGAGTACTCCCAGATGCTCGGATAAGACGTTATCAGGGCACATTCGCTCATCACTAATCTAAAACAGATGCCTTAAGACTCTGTTCACATAAGACACATTACAGCAGCTTTACTAATCCTGTAAATTGAGGTGGTTTGCATGCCAGTCTTAATGTAAGGGGCACTGGAGTAAGATGCACCAAATTCATTACGAGATGAGCTCCTCTTCAGGAGTTTGGTGCATCTTTCAACAACCAGGGACCACCATCACAAACGTGGCACAAATTGTAATGAATTTGATAGGCTTACTTCCCGTGCATGCGACAGTAGTTTCTCTCATTCGAGACAATCTGACAGATTGTTATCAGAGAGTAATCTGATTTTCTAGGATGCGGAGAAGGAAAATTTTTTTTCCAAACTATCAGTTTTTGAAAATCAGACTGCACTCAGATGCCATCTGAAAGGTCCGATTTTAACAATGGACTCAGACTTGCATGGGAGAGTGCAATCCAAATATCGAATGCATATCAAGAATGATATTACTTGGACAAACTCTGCACTTGGAACGAAAACACGATATTCTGGACAAGCCCTAAAAGTTGGTGGAGCTGGCCAAGACTGGCATAAAAAAAAAAAGGTAAAATTTTGTGACATTTCAAGAACTTTTACTTTAGAATTCTAGGGAACACTGCTTGATGAATAGGGGCCTTAGAGTAGCCAGTATGAAAATGTGGCAAATTTATCCCAGTGGCTCATGCAGGATGGTAAATTTGGTGCATCTTTTGTGCTATCGGTTGGCATTTTACACTACTTTTCTGTCCCCAAATTTTTACGAGTATTGAGAAAACACTGCTAGGATAAATTTTCTTTGACTGTCTTATTCACAAAAATAGGGCTTGTATGAATCCATAGTCGTGCTGTAACATCAACC
Organism: Oophaga sylvatica; assembly: GCA_033576555.1. Classification (NCBI taxonomy): domain Eukaryota; kingdom Metazoa; phylum Chordata; class Amphibia; order Anura; family Dendrobatidae; genus Oophaga; species Oophaga sylvatica. The sequence goes on along the minus strand of JARQOD010000001.1, from coordinate 777,395,127 downwards.
TTATACAGATATGTGGACCAAATGTCTACAAGAAATACAGTTAATGGGCATTTGTTGTCTCATGGTCTCTACAGCAAAGACTTGGTTAACAACTGAAGTTGTGAGGGTAATAAACAGAAAGTGGCACTGACATGGGTGCAATATCCTACTATATGCTTATCAAATGAAATCTGTTCTTAAAGGGAACCTGTTACGTCCTTTTTAGAATGTAAACTGTCTTCAATGCGTTGTTAGCGATGCAATGTGCATCACTAACACAGTTTTTTTTCCATTAAAAATGGCGGTCTAATCATGTGTAAAGAGCACTTTCAAAAAGTTACATAGTACCTGCTCATTTATTCATAGGGGTGTGCTTCATTTCATTCAGTCTCTGTTGTCTGCCCACTCAATTTGAATGATGTTCCCGGGGCTGCACCGATGTCACTCAAATCTGCTTTGAAAAATCCCGCGCTTGCGCAGTGTATCAAGGAGTAGTGCTTGCTCAATGTCGATCGGGGAGCTGTGCATGCGCCTTGATGAGCAGCTCCGGTCACATAGTCAGTGGAGCTGGGTACTACACACAGCTTCAGTGCGTACGCGAGGGGAGCCGCTCGTCACGGTGCATGCGCAGCTCCCCGATCGACACTGCGCAAGCGCGGTAATTTTCAAAGCAGATTTGACTAACGTCGGCGCAACCCCAGGAACATCATTCAAATTGCGTGGGCAGCGATAACCGTGACTGAAATGAAGCACACCCCTATGAATAAATGAGCAGGTATGATATAACTATATAAAGTGCTTTTTACACATGATTACAGCGCCATTTTTAATTAAAAAATGCATTGCATCACCAACAATGCACTGGGGACATTTTACATGCTAAAAAGAGCATGACTGGTTCCTTTTAAGAAGCGGAATGATACAATGAGTATACAGGTTGGATCAACAGTCTCCATACAAAATGGATATAGTGGGCCATATTTAGAGTAAGGACACTAGCATTTTAGTCTATGGCATCCACACTGTACAACTTTAGATTGCAACATATTTACTATGCTTTCTTCAAGTTTGAGCTTGAACTAATTCTGCATAAGAAGTCCAGGTTTGTTCTAAAGAGTGCCATATACAGCTGCTTAATGTCCATGTATCTTTATCTGGGCAGCACAGTTTTAGGGGAGATTTGTCAGCGGCTTTCCTTAAATCGGCATTACTAATGCAACTTTGTAAAAGGCCTAGTAAAATGTTTTATACAGTTAAATGGTATTCGGATTAGAAGTCATCACTCATCTGTCAGAAAGGTGATCATTTCTAGATCAGTGGCGTGCAACTAATGAGACCCCTACCAATCTCCAGAACAGGGGATTTTTATCTGAATTGAGCGGCAATGCGCATGCTTGACTTCACTCATTTTCTATGGGATCTTATGTGATTACAAAAAGAAGTGCGATACATTTTTTTTTTAATTGGAAGTTAGAAAAGGAATGGAAAAACCCTGTTTTTTACAAACATTTAAAAATCAAAAACCGAATGAGTACAGAATCGTTGTTGGATTATTTAAACACAGCAGTCATAATCTGACCTTCCTACGTTCGCCGGACATGTAGGGTTGATTGTTGGCCTGTGGACAGTGCATTAGTACAGTCTAGTATAAAAATAGTCTGAAATGGGGCAGCATTCTTTTTATATATTCACAGATGAAATTTGGCTGGGGAAATAAAACCTTCAACGCGACCATTATCTTTACATTTGTATAGTGCAAGGTCTTGATTAAGCAATGGGACACTACCCTAAATACGGATGGGGCAAAGAGATTCAAGTGTTTTAGTAACGTCCTGTGCTTTTCTTGCAAACAATGGCCACATCCTGTCTTCAGTCTTTAACAGGTATCTTCAGTTTTCCAGCAATTATGAAAGATAGAACAAATACAGGGCTTCAAGCTGATGCTCAGCAGGCCAAAAACGGCTTTTTAGTTCATCCTTCATGTCCATGCATGTTCCCCACAGCACCTTTGTTTCTCACAGTGGTCACTGCCATGCTGGTCATCTTCCAAAACTAGCAGGCAAGCACACAAAGGAGAGCAACCAAAAGGAGGTTAAGGATGTGAACCAAGGGTTATTTGTCCGTTAGACTGTCCAGCTGCTCCCGATATTCCGTAAAAAGACGCTGGAATCTGAGATTTTGTCCAATAAGTGGGAGCAATTCCTGCAGTAAACTCCTTTTCCTAAATCCCTGGAATATCAAAAACACACCAAATATCAGTACATTTTCTTTAAGGTAAAATTATGGAATCCCATTTTAAGTCAATCACGTCCATTAAGCCCCAGTGGTGACCATCATGTGATAGGACGTCTCTGCCATGAATTCTCTATTCAGAACAGAATCCAATTTCATCTTAAAAGTGAGTGCTACCTTTAAAAAAAAATGGCTTGTAAATTGGAATCCCCAGCAAAGAATACTCTATGGCTCAAAATGGAAGCTAACTTTAAGAAGGTGATGTAGAATCTAAGAGTACCAGTAAGTATAGGAATTCTACATGTACATGAATATTTTTCAAGAAGCTTACCAATATTTTAGATTCCCATTGGCTGTCAGATGAGTGATGGACAGGACCAAGCAGCTCCTGGCATACTTCACGTAGCTTCTGCTCAAAACCTGTGGGGCAATTGTTTTTCCGTCTGCATTAATATGCTTATTTCAATACTTTTATCATGCAGAGTTGTGCCTCACTGACTTGTGTTTCAGCATCTGCTATGTGAGCAGGCATTGCTCTGATAGTCACTATTTTTTCCATATAATTTTTAAAATGCAAAAAGTCATGCCAGAGAAAAATGACTTTCTCATATTGGCATACATTTTAGAGATTGAAACTCACCTTCATTAACCAGGTAACGTGCATAGATGAGCAACCAGTACTTGTATTCCTGGCTTGACTGTAGTATCAGGGCACCCGCAATCTGATTCTCAAGGTAAGCCATGGTTGTTTCCTGCTGCACTTGGTGAGGCATTGTGAAAAGGTGAGCGGCCTGTCTGCCTGCACTGAAAATTACAAAGCTATTACTTACAAAACTAATTAAAAAGAAAAAAAATGTTTAAATGGTTTGTACCCAAGTTATATACTAATAGAATGGTATTTAACAGGGAAAAATGCAAGATTCTACATTTGGACATGAAAAAGAAAAATTTAATCTACAAAATGGGAGGAATAGAACTAAGCAGCAGCTCGTGTGAAAAGGACTGGGTATACTAATAGATCACAGACTGCATGTGAGTCAACAGTAAGATGCAACAGCGAAAAACGCAAACAGTTCTAGGATGTATTAAGAGAAGCCTAGAGTCTAGATTACATGAAGTAATTATCCCCCTCTACTCCTTGGTCAGGCCTCATCTGGAATACTGTGTCCAGTTCTGGGCACCACATTTTTAAAAAAGACATTGAAAAACTGGAGCAAGTTCAGAGAAGAGCTACCAGGTTTGTGAGCGGACTGACTGCAAAGTATGTCCAACGAGGAACGGTTAAATGATCTGGGAATGTTTAGCTTACAAAAAAGAAGTCTAATAGGAGACTTAATAGCTATCTACAAATATCTGAAGCGATATCACAGTGTAGAGGGATCATCCTTATTCTCATTTGCATATGGAAACACGAGAAGCAATGGGATGAAAGTAAAAGGGAGAAGATACAGATTAGATTTTACAAAAAATATTTTTGACTGTGAGGGTCTGTGCACACGTTGCGGAATCTGCTGCGGATCCGCAGCGGATTTTCCACTGCAGATCCGCAGCAGAACTGCAAGTGATGTACAGTACCATTATATTCAATGGAAATAAAAAAACGCAGTGAACATGCTGCGGATTTTTCAGCGCGGATTTGGTGCGGATTTAAATCCGCAGCATGTCACTTCTGTTGTGCAGTTCCGCAGCGTTTTGAGACCTGCTCTAAATAGGAATCCGCAGGTCTCAAAATGCAGAGGAAATCAGTACAAAAACCATAACAAATCCGCACTAAATCCGCAGGTAAAACGCAGGTCATTTTACATGCGGATTTAGCAAAATCTGCGTGGAAAATTCCACAGCAGATTCTGCAACGTCTGCACATACCCTGAGGGTGATCAATGAGTGGAACAGGCTGCCACGAGAGGTGGTGAGTTCTTCAACGGAAGTCTTCAAAACAGAGGCTGGACAGATATCTGTCTAGGATGGTTTAGTGAAACCTGCATTGAGCAGGGGGTTGGACACAATGACCCTGGAGGTCCCTTCCAACTAACATTCTCTGATTCCACTATCCATAGGAATCATACCAATTCTAGGAGTGGGCCACTTGGGATCTGAGCACAGGGACCTTCACGTACCCAAGAAAACCAGCGCTCTGCATTCGCCTCCTCCACTCCATTCATTCTCTATGGGATTTCTGGAGTGAGCGCTATTGCTCAGCGTTCTTTGTTTTCCACATGTAAAGCCCCATTCCCGGGTGAGTGGAGGTGCCAGCGGTCAAACTCCCAGCAATCTATAAGTTATCCACTGTCCTATAGCTAGGAGTTAACGTAAAAGCTTGTTATAAATGCTTAAAATTCACCCTTTCCATACTTGTACAAAGTCAGGAAACACTGTATTTTTTGGACTATAAGATAAAAAAAAAATGAAAAAAAATATTGCTATAAAGTTTATGCGTCTTGTTGTCTGGAGGCAGCTTTTTTCCTGATCACTGAGAGAACAGAGCTATCTCCTCCTGTTCATACTGATCAGTGCAGGACAGGAGAGAATGCCACAAACACCTGCAGGGTTGCTGCACCTACAGACCAGCTGAAGTCACATGCCTGGAAGGAATTTCAAACCATGGTAATGTATTGTGTCTATGAGTTGTTTCGATTATGTAGCTGAGCTATGTGAGTGTTGTTTAAATATAGCGGAGCATGGTGTAGTTGATCATTTGTAAATGCTGCCGCTGAGCTGTGTATGTTGTTTGACGGTGTAGCTGAGCAGAGTGTGTACTGTTCAGCGTTGTGTGTATATGTGCACTGCAGGGAACATAATGTGCTTGCTGTAAAGCTATATGTGTAGAATACACATGCTGCTGCAGAAAAACACTAACAATAGATCCATTACCTCTCTATTATACCTCAGTGCATTAAAAATGATGATATTGAGGGTCCTGGATACTTACATGTAAATGCTATAATTCTCCGTATTTTAATGCAATACAAGAGCAGTCAGATGGTATTCATGTATCGTATTTTTCAGACTATAAGACACACTTTTTTCCCCAAAAACATTTGAGGGAAAACTGGGGTACGTCTTATAGTCGGAATATACCGTACTTACAATTAGCGAGGTGGCAGCAGGAGTCGGGCAATTCTTCCTGTGGTCCGACGTTGCAGGATGATGATCTCCCATCCCGGTTTGGCGGTGCTCGGGGCTCCGGCGACATTTTGTGAAAGCCCGGAGCCCACGCACTTCCATTGCCTCGATGCTGTGGTCTCCGGGAAAATGGCCGCGGGAGTCGGCGAATGCGCAGATTGAGATCTTGGCAATGAGATCTCGTCCCGGGAGCATCGATGCAATGGAAGTGCGCGGGCTCCGAGTTTTCACAAAATGTCGCTGGACATCAATCACCACCGAACCTGCCACACCAGGATGGGAGTGAGATCACACTACCATTGCCTCAATGCTATGGCCTCCAGGAAAATGGCCTCCGGGATCTCAATCTTTGCGGCCTCCGGCGGCCATTTTCCTGGAGGCCACAGCATCGAGGCAATGGAAGTGCGCGGGCTCCGGGCTTTCACAAAATGTCACCGGAGCCCCGGCACCACCGAACCTGCCACACCAGTCTGGGTCATATCATCACCGGATCACCAAACACCCCCTGTGACTCCGCTCCACCAGCGCTGTTGATCCCCCCCGGGTAAGCTGAATTCAGGACTGTAAGACGGACCTCTATTTGATGCACTAATTTTTTTTCCCCCTATTTTCCTTCTGAAAATTTGGGGTGCGTCTCATGGTCCGAAAAATACGGTGTGTAAATTGTAGTAAGCGAATGATAATACCCAAGATGAATGTTATTATGAACCAGTTTTTATATGGTTCGCAGTGACTTATGTTTTTTTATTTGTGTGTTTTATTTAGTTTTGATTGTTTCTAAAAACAAAATTAAAATGTGATTGTATCTTGATATCTTTTACAATAAAATAAAATGATCTGATTAAAAAAAAAATTGTGATATTGACCCACGCACTTCTTTACACCAGGAAAGCTTTAAAATTATTAGGCAATGTATTTTTTCTGCTGTCTAAACCACCTGGAGTTCGTCTTATATTAAGGTCCAAAAAATACAGTATTTGCTTTGCCTTTAGAGAAAAATAGATGGATTTTTGGTACTCACCGTAAAATCTCTTTTTTGGAGCCTTCATTGGGGGACACAGATAACCATGGGTGTATGCTGCTGTCGCTAGGAGGCTGACACTAGACAAAAAAGAAAAAAAAATAGCTCCTCCCCAGCAGTATACACCCACCGACAGGCACCAAGAACCTCAGTTTAAAAGCAGTAGGAGAAGCAACTAGGATTCAACATATGTACCAACCCAACAACAAAGGCACGTAGGCCCAAAAGTGGTACAAACGGAGGGTTCTGTGTTCCCCAATGAAGGCTCCAAGAAAGAGATTTTACGGTGAGTACCAAAACTCACTCTTTATTGCTTCATTAGGGGACACCGATAACCATGGGATGTCCAAAAACAGTCCCAAGGATGGTAACAGAAAGAACGCAAAGAAAAAACAGACTTAGGTTAGTCGGTGCGCAACCGCCGTCTGCAGCAGCTTCCTACCCAGGCCTGCATCAGACGAGGCACGGGTATGAACCCTGTAAAACCTTGCAAAAGTGTACAAGGACGACCAGGTCGCGGCCTTGAAAATCTGTAAGGCTGAGGCCTGGTGACGAACCGCCCAGGAAGCCCCCACGGCCCGGGTGGATGAGCCCTCACTCCTGGAGGAGGCGGTTTGTCCTGAATGCGGTAAGCCTCTAATATCACCGAATGAATCCAACAGGCGATAGTGGACTTAGAAGCTGGAAGCCCCTATCGACGACCTTCAGAGATGACAAGTAGGGAATCGGTCTGACCAAATCCAGCTGGTGGAGGGACTTCTCCAGGGGATGAACCGGGGAAGGACATAGAGAAGGAAGGACAATGTCTTTATTGATGTGAAAAGAAGAGACCACCTTGGGAAGAAAAGAAGGAACGGGTCTGAGAACTACCTTGCCTTGATGTAGAATCAGGAACGGAGAACGACAAGATAATGCTGCTAACTCAGAAACCCTCCTAATAGACGTAAGGGCAATTAGGAAGGCCACCTTCCATGACAGAAAGGAGAACAAAATATTCTGAATGGGTTCAAAGGGCGCATGTTGGAGGGCGCCGAGAACTAGATGGATCTATCGGAGGATGGTAAGGTTGTGCCAGGTGAGCAACACCCTGAAGAAAGGTCTTCACTTAACGGGAAGCCAGATCCCTCTGGAAGAGGACAGACTAGAGTGGAAACCTGACCCTTAAAGGTACTGAGCGATAGACCTGAGTCGAGACCCGCTTGAAGAAAACCAAGGATAGAAGGAAGAAAAAAAGACGTAGGAAACAAGTTGTTCTCCTTGCACCACCGGAAGAAGGCCTTTCAATACCTGTGGTAAATGTCCGAGGATGCTGGTTTTCTAGACCTAATCATTGTCTGAATGACCTGGTGAGAAAAACAGGCTCGTTCAGAACTGCAGCCTCAATGGCCATGCCGTTAAACTCAGAGATTGAGAACTCTGGTGGAAGAGGGGGCCCTGCGAGAGAAGATCAGGCCTGTCTGGAAGCCTCCAGGGAACGTCTGAAAGCATGTTTACTAGCTCCGCATACCAGGGTCGTCTTGGCCAGTCTGGAGCTATCAGGATTCCGGGAATCCCTTCTGTCTTTATCTTTTTCACGACCCTCGGAATCAAGGGGAGAGGCGGAAAAAGATAAGGCAGCTGAAACTGGGACCACGGGATGAATAGGGCATCGCAGCCGATGGCCAGCAGATCCCGGGACCTGGCTACGAACAGAGGAACCTTGTGGTTCATCCGAGACGCCATGAGGTAGACGTCCGGCGTGCCCCATCTCTGAAATATTTGAAGACTGCGGGATTGAGAGACCACACGCCTGATGCGAGGCCCTGACGACTTAGAAAATCAGCTGCCCAATTTTCCACCCCCAGAATGTGAATGGCTGATATGGTAGGGATGTGACGTTCCGCCCATCGCAGAAACTTTGCCACCTCTGACATGACCTGCTTGCTGCGAGTCCCGCCTTGGTGATTTATGTAAGCCACGGCCGTGGCGTTGTCCGATAGAATGCGGACCGGCCTGCCTGCGAGGAGAGACTGCCAGCGGAGTAGGGCAAGGAAGATTGTCCTGATCTCCAAAAGATTGATGGGGAGAAGGGCTTCCTGAGTGTTCCAGCGACCCTGCGCTGTATGCTGAAGGAAAACCGCACTCCAACAGAGGAGACTGGCGTCGGTGGTGATGACCTGCCACTGGAGAGGAAGAAAGGACCTCCTGCGCAGGACTGAAGCGAATAGCGTCCACCAGGTAAGAGATTGCCTCACCTTGAGAGGCAGAAGCACAGGTCGGTCCAGGGAGATGGTTCTCTTGTCCCAGGCAGACAAGAGGGCCAGCTGAAGAGGACAAGTGTGCAACTAGGCGAAAGGCACGGCTTCCATGGAGGCAATCATCTTCCCCAGGACTCTCAAGCAGGACCGCAGGGGGAGAGGAACTGGTACCTTTAGAGAGCGGATTCCCTGGCAGAGAGAAGAAAACTTGTCCTTTGGAAAGAAGACACGAGCCTGGGGAATGTCAAACTCCATGCCCAGGAACTTCAGGCGCTGAGTTGGGATCAGGGAGGATTTTCTCTGTTGATTAACCAGCTGAGACGCAAGGGCCGTGAATTGATAATGATCCTCCTGGATCGCAAACCGAAGGAATCTCTGATGCTGCACACAAACAGGAATGTGGAGATAAGCATCCCGAATGTCTACAGAATAAAGAAATTCTGGTTCCATGGAGGCGATCACCGAGCATAAGTACTCCATCCTGAAGTGGCAGATTCGAACGTGGCAATTCAACTGTTTGAGGTCCAAGATTGGGCGTAGCGAACCGTCTTTTTTCGGGACTACAAAAAGATTGGAGTAAAACCCTGAAAACCGTTCGTTCCAAGGAACGGGTACGATTACTCCTGTGCTTAGAAGGGAAGAGACGGCCTGAAGAACCCCTGGCGCTTGAGATGGCTGTTTTGGTGGGTGAGACAAATAGAAACGTCTTCCTGGGGGGAAAGAAAAGTCGATCTTGTAGCAGGACATAACGATCTCCCTGACCCAGGCGTCGTCGACCACCGACAACCATGCATCCCTGAAGAGAAGAAGCCAGCCTCCCACTCTGGAAAGCCTTCCAGGTGGGGGTGACCCGTCACTTAGAAGAGAACCTGTGAGAGCGGGACCCAGAGGGCTTGGAGGAGCGGCCCTTTGGCCTCCATTGAGGAGCTGGTTTGAAGGATGATTTCCTGCTTTCTCCTGGAGCGGAAGAACGGTCCTGCTGGGAGGAGGTTCCTGAAGAAGAGAAAAGTCGAATGGGCAGGGGACCTTTTCTGTTGAAAAGACATTTAGGCCTGGACTGAGGCAGAGAGGTGCTTTTCCCCCCGGTAGCGTCCAAATTTATCTGGTCCAGCCGTGACCCAAAGAGCCTAGAACCCTGGCAGGCCAGGTTGGTGAGTGACTTCTTAGAGGTCGGGTCTGCATTCCACGCCTTCAACCAAAGGATGCGGCGTATGGCAATGATGTTGCTGCTTGCTCTGGCGGAACAGGCGGCCGCATCCAAAGAGACAGTCAGAAGATATTTTCCGGCGTGAGCAATCTGGTCTGCCAAATCTAACAGGTCATCCGGAGGAGCTGCCGCTAAGATGCCCGCCCTGGCGAAGTATTTTGGCCCAGGCAGAGATGGATTTCGCCACCCAGGTGGAGGCGAAGTTGAGGCAGAGGGAGGCACCAGTCGCCTCAAAGGCCGATTTGGTCAAAGACTCAATCTGCCTGTAAATAGCATCCTTAAGAGACGCACCAACCGGTAGAGACAGGACTGTTTTGGAGGACAGACGAGAGACCGTCAGATTTACCTTAGGGGACTCTGCCCATTTGGTGACAAGATATGGACTAAAGGGATATAGAATGTCTATCTGCTTCCTTCCCAGAAAGCGCTTATCAAACTCCTTGTGATTGGGAAAGGTCCAGGAGGGACGTTTTACCCGTTTGAATGAAACGGAGTGGTCCGGAGCGGGCACCTCATCCTCCTTTAGTATAAGAGTTTGAGTAATAGCCGAGATAAGGCTATCTACCATGCCCTGCATCTTGGAAGTCTGGTCTGCATCTGAGTCAGACCCAGACTGAGAATCCACATCCGACCCAAAGTCTGCCTCTGAGGAGGGGGAATGGGGAGGGGGGCATCCTGGATGCTGCAGAGGGGCCCGGTGAACTGGATGTGGAGCTGGACAGAGGCCGCTTCCTAGATCTTTTACCCAATCTGTCCCTGTGAAGGTCGTTGTCAGGTGCATGAGAATCACCCTGAGAGGCGATCGAAGCACTGGTGGCTGCAAATAGATGTGGAAGACGTTCTAGAACCTGGACCAGGGACTGGGATACTTTAGTCAGGTCAGAGACAGACTGAGACACAACAACAGCCCACTCCGGGGGGAGGGGTGTGCTTTCATCCCGGGCGTTAGAGTGGTTAGAGTGCTCCTGTGCGGCAGACATGGTGGAAGGGCTGCAGGACGGGCAGAAAGGAGAGGGCTGACCTAAAGACCACTTTATTTTGCAGCGGGCGCAGGCGTAATGAATCAAGGTGGGATTAGAGGGAGGACGAGAAGCCCCTGCAGAGTTGGGCATAAGTCGAGCCTTGTTGCTACCGCTGAGAAGAGCTATATAGGGAGAAGGGGCACGGAGGGAGAGAGAGGGCAGAGCCTACCCGAGTCACCGATGAGCAGCAGATAACCAAAGGTTTGCTGTGTCCCCTTGTCTGAAGGCCGTAGGCAGATGCAGCGAATCTGAAGGCTGGGAAGCGCAGATCAGCAGAGCCACGGATCCAAGTTGTCCCCGGCAGAGAATGGATAGCAGCACGCTGCAGAGCGGGGGGCGTGGCAAAGGAGGGAGGCCGGTGAAGAGGCAGAATCCGGTTGGATAACGCGTCGGAGGGGGCGTGGCCAGCCCCGCAATCTGCCAACCAGCATAAAATGAAAGTGCCCCTCTAATTGGCTGCCGCGCCGGGAGGCGTGGCCATCCTGTGACCTGCCGGCCAGCAAAACGAAAGCTCTCCGATTGGCTGTACGACGGAGGGACAGAGAGGAAAAGAGGTGTCGAAAGACGCGCGCAAAGGCGGGGGCGTGGTCTAGTCAGATCAGAGACTCTGAGATCCGGTGAGGCCCCCCATAGGACTAGAAAGAGCATGAAATTCAAGCGCTCAGGCGGGAAAAGCAGGGGAGGCGCGGAAGGGTAGAAAATGGCCGCAACTGTTAAAATCTCTATTAAGGGACAGGAGATACAAGGGTGGTCCTCCTGCGCTGCACAGGGAGAAGAGGAATGCATGCTAGAAGCGCCCTGTCCCTATCGGAAAAGTGATCGAACTTACCTGCGCTGCTGAGGGAGGAAGGAATCATACATTACCTGCAGGTGGATCCCAATTCCTCTTCACAGCTGAGGATCACATCAGGAGCCCTCGGGTGGAGAAGGTCGCTGGCATCAGGGATCCTCGTTCCCGCACCGTCTCCAGACGGTGCAGAAGACGTCGTCAGCCCCTTACCAGAAGGGGGGAGGCCACCGCTGTTGACCATCGTCTTCCTCTCAGCCCTCTCCGAGGAGAGGGGTGAGGTGGGGAAAAGGCAAAGACTAGTCACCGGGAGTCACCCTGAAACACCCATAAGGGTGACAGGGGATAAAGTCCTGCCTGCGGGTCCGAGAGTGGGCAATGTGGGTGACACCACACTGTTCTCTCAGTCGCATAAATACGGGAAAACAGGGTGAGAAATCACACCGTTACCCTAAGATGAACCTGAAAAACAAAGGGAAAGAATTTATAAACACAAACAGGGAACCTGCAAAAGAAAATGCGGATCTGGGATTAGATCCAGGTCCGCCTCCTGCAGACACTAAGCTTAAACTGAGATACTTGGTGCCTGTCGGTGGGTGTATACTGCTGGGGGGAGCTATTTTTTCTTTTTGCCTAGTGTCAGCCTCCTAGCGACAGCCGCATACACCCATGGTTATCAGTGTCCCCCAATGAAGCGAGAAAGAAAAAATAAATCAGACCTACCTCTATGAAGCCACAGGGCATAAATCACACTAAATTTGTGGATGGGACATTGTAATAAGTGAGGGAGAGAATCTTGAAAATACCTATTTAAGGTTTCAAAGTTCCATACGACTAAGGGTATGTAGACATACAAAAAAAGATTATAGTTTGAGCTAGACTTTAATTCAGCGTGGAATATATTATTTTCTTACTTGGACGCTCTTCCTTGGATTATGGCTAGTGGTCCAGAGCACATCATGGCTTCCTGCGAGCTCAAACAATTCCTATAATCTGCGCACTGCGCCAAGGAATCTTGTTTGTCAGATACCAGGTTCCTGTTCAGGTGCAGAGATCAGCAAATAATGCAAAAGTAATACAAACCATGTAGATTTTGGAGAACTCTCAACAAAAGTAAAAAACAACCAGGATGAGAACAGATAAAAAAAAAACAATATTACAAACACCGTTGTTAAAATAAAAGCATGCATTTGACAATATTTAATAATATTTAGCAATAAGTGTTGTGTTTAGATCACATAAAAAGGAAAAAGATTGATCATAATGAAAATAAACACAGTTTTAATAAGGCTTGATGGCAATAATTATTCGCATATAAGCTTCAAATTAAAAGTCTTGAGTTTATGGCATAAGTAAAATCCCAAATGAACTTATTAAAGGCAATCTGTCAGCAAGAAATCTGATTTCTCAGAGGAAAGGACTGGTCATGTAATGGTATTGCTGGACTTGTCTTTGAAAGAGCTACATGTAGATATAAATAGTTTGGGGTAAAATTCGGCTGACAGATTGTCTCTAAATACAGACCCTCATTCACGGGGAAATCTGAGTGTAACCTGAATAACACCAATAGATCCAGATGCAATTGATACAACTTTATATCCAAAATGTTACATATTTTTGAATAAGAAAAAACTCCAAGTATCAATAAATAAGATTATGTCCATAGTTAACAGGTATGAAATATTGAAAAAAAAAAATGAAAATTTTTAGAAGCACTCATACCGTATATTCTCGCGTGTATAAGCCGAGATTTTCAGCCCATTTTTTAAGGCTGAAAGTCCCACTCTCGGCTTATATGCGAGTCATATACCGGGGGGAGCGCGGGTGTCAGATCATACTTACACCACCCGCCGGCACGTCTCTGCAGCCCCCCTGCTTCTACCACGATCTCAGGCTCCTTCCTGCAGCGGTCACGTGGTACCGCTCATTAAATTCATGAATATGCATATGTTCATGACTTTAATGAGCAGTACCACGTGACCGCTGTAGGAAGGAATAGCTGCCGGAGACCGGGAAAAGCAGAGGGGCTGCAGAGACGTGCCAGGAGGGGGTGAGTATACGCGATATTCACCTGTCCCCGGTCCACCGCTGCACACCGCTATGACCTCCTCGTCCTCTGGCTGCAATGTTCAGGCAGAGGGCGCGATGACGTAGTTAGTGCGCGCCGCGCCCTCTGCCTGAGCACTCACTGACAGAGGACCCGGAAGACAGCGCCGCGCAGCAGTGGACCGCGGACAGGTAAATATCTCAGGTGCTGGGGTCCTGAGCCAGCGGTGGCAACGGCACCTGTCCCCATAGCGTGCCGGTGTCCCCGCCTGCTCAGGACACCGGCACCTGGCCCCCAGCGACGAGAGGTGAGTATGTCTTTTTTTTTTTTTCTTTAGCAGCAGCGTCATCTTATGAGGGCATAATCTATGGGGCATCATATGATGGCACAATCTATTAGGCATCATATGGGGGCACAATCTATTGAGCATCATATGGGGACATAATCTATGGGGCATCATATGGGGACATAATATATGGGGCATCAAATGGGGGCATAATCTATGGAGTATCATATGGGGGCATAATCTATGGAGTATCATATGGGCATAATCTATGGAGTATCATATGGGGGCATAATCTATGGAGCATCATATGGGGGCATAATCTATGGAGCATCATATGGGGGCATAATCTATGGAGCATCATATGGGGCATAATCTATGGAGCATCATATGGGGGCATAATCTATGGAGCATCATATGGGGCATAAAATATATGGAGCATCTTATGGGGCCATAACCTTTATGGAGCAGCATATGGGGCATATTATTCTATGGGGCCATTATTAACCTTTGTGCCGCATTATATGGGGCGTATTTTGTATGGAGCATCTTATGGGGCCCATCATTAACTGTATGGAGAATTATATGGGGCTCCTGATTCAATTTGGATATTCAAAAACATTTAACCTACTGATGTCTCAATTAATTTTACTTTTATTGGTATCTATTCTTATTTTCGTAATTTACCAGTAGCTGCTGCATTTTCCACCCTAGGCTTATACGCGAGTCAATAAGTTTTCCCAGTTTTTTGTGGCAAAATTAGAGGGGGGGGGGGGTCGGCTTATACATGAGTATATACGGTAATTTAGCAAGATTATTCCACTACTAGGTGAATTAACAATCACATTTTCCATAAAGCTAAGTAAAAAGAGTAGTGTAGACAGATTGGTAGGACCCTTTTACACTTTACACGATGAGGCAGCCAGAGCTGGGCAGAGTGAACTTCCTCAGATGGCACTTGAATGCTGGCATCCTAGGACCACTTGTGATTACTTGGCTCCCGTGACATCATGATGGCTTAGTGATCACAGGAAGTTCCCAGAATGCCGGCATCCTAGGACCTCTTGTGATTACTAGGCTCCGGTGACATCATGATGGCTTAGAGATCACAGGAAGTGCCCAGAATGCCAGCATCCTAAGACATCTTGTGATTACTAGGCTTGCGTGACATCATGGGGTTAGTGGTCACAAGAAGTGTCCAGATTGCCAGCATCCTAGGACCTCTTGTGATTAATAGGCTCCCATGACATCATGAGGCTTAATGATCTCAAAGGTGCCCAGAATTTCGGCATCCTAGCACCTCCCTTGACATTATTAGGATAAGTGATCACAAGAGGTGCCCATAATGCCGGCATCCTAGCACCTCTTGTGATTACTAGGCTCCCTTGACATCATGAGGGATTAGTGATCACAAAAAGTTCCCAGAATGTGGGCATTCAAGTTCAAGCTGAGAACGTTTGCAACGGCCTGGTCCATCTGCTTGGTCCAGCAAATGTTTTTGCTCAATTCAAGAAGAGAGGTATCCACACTCTACAGGCTGGCTACTAGTTTTGGCGCGGACACTATCTAAAAAGTGGTAATGGCACTCGGCATGTTGCCCATCCAAAAAACTGTGCAAAAAATAACTGATAACATTTACCCACATATCATGTATCAGTGTTTAGTTATAATAAGTTTTCCTAGCTCTGACAATTATAGCAAACCACAGAATAGGCCACAAATGTCTAATAGAGGCGGGTGTTGTAAGGCATGTATGGGACACTTATGAAAGGTGATGTATACATATGAAGGAAAGACTGACTGGGACAACGCTACATTGTTTACTGCTAATCCACCAAATTCTTTGTCAACCATGAGACAAAGTAAAAAAAGAGCAAAAAATAATATGGTAATCAAAAATACATATTTTATTTAACAATTAGAAAATAGTTCACAACAATTTAATTAAAAATGCAAGATAAAAAGAGACGGTAATATATCTCCTAAATGTTGAATATAGCTGCAAAGCAAAGAAACCAAGACCTCCCAATTAATTTTTACAATAATAGTTATAAATGCAAAAAGTATTAAGACCTCTTAATATACCACACATGTGAAAATGGATAAGTGCAACAAGCATCTCGTTAAAGAGAACACATGTGCAAATTCAAGAATTGCTAAACCACTCCTAGCAATCAATAGTTAAATTTGACCAAAGTCATAGAAATTATAGAGTGGAGTATGCATTCACTAAGAAAATCACTAAAAGACTAATGGATATAGCATTTACTCAAAGAGGTCACACATGTGCAGGCTAAGAAAAAGCATGTGCCACTTGTGTCATTACAAAATTGAACTTGACCTTTAGTCATATCTTAATACACATGACTCAGTGGAACATGCATTTCTCATAGCATCTACACATAATGGCAACATGATACACCAATGCACAATAACTATTGGGACCCTAGGAATCATTTACCTGGATCCTAGCAGCATTAAGAAAATGAATGGAGATGCCGTCCCTCTGCCCCGACGCGCACGTTTCGCCCTGCTTCTTTGGGGGGCGTGTTTGGAGCAGAGGGTGTGTGCGTTTAAATATACGGCTTAACCAATCCGGGAGGCTACTCAATTACCCCTTACAATCACTGGCAACAGATACCTATGCGGCGCATGCGTAGATGGAGCACCGCTCTCATACAAATCACAATGGAGCGCGGTCACGGTGAAGCTCCCATAATCCATCACTGTAGTCATATGACCAGATCGGGTAACGTCAGCGTTGGAGGCCGCACCCACATTGTTTAGAGCGTGCAACCACCCCGCGCATACGCACTATATCAAATGTCAGTGATAGCAAATATAGTGGATAAAATCCATGAATCAGGTCAGTGATAAACACAAATGTGAATCAGGACATTAACAGTGGATTATAATGTTACAAGCATAACTCATAATCAATTAATACTTGAACAACATATATAAACGAAGAATCAAAATGTCAAATTAATATATAATATATATAAGTGAATAAATGTGATAATAGATCACTAAATATAAAGACCTTGACCATCAGAATATATTACATTAATAGATGTGAAAGTGATTAATAATATTGAAGATTAGATATTGAATAATAAATAATAGTGCATAAATGTGAAAAAAAATTAATACAAATAATAAAATAATAAAATTCATGGATATACAACTTCTTGAATACAAAATACATCTTCATCTCTTGACTTCTTTCCTCTTTTATAAGATGACTTCCTTTTTGTTCAATGAAATAGTAGGCCATCAAGAAGCACCGAGATCCCATAATCCACTGTTAATGTCCTGATTCACATTTGCGTTTATCACTGACCTGATTCATGGATTTTATCCACTATATTTGCTATCACTGACATTTGATATAGTGCGCATGCGCGGGGTGGTTGCACGCTCTAAACAATGTGGGTGCGGCCTCCAACGCAGACGTTACCCGATCTGGTCACATGACTACAGTGATGGATTATGGGAGCTTCACCGTGACCGCGCTCCATTGTAATTTGTATGAGAGCGGTGCTCCATCTACGCATGCGCCGCATAGGTATCTGTTGCCAGTGACTGTAAGGGCTAATTGAGTAGCCTCCCGGATTGGTTAAGCCGTATATTTAAACGCACACACCCTCTGCTCCAGACACGCCCCCCGAAGAAGCAGGGCGAAACGTGCGCGTCGGGGCAGAGGGACGGCATCTCCATTCATTTTCTTAATGCTGCTGGATCCAGGTAAATGGTTCCTAGGGTCCCAATAGATATTGTGCATTGGTGTATCATGTTGCCATTATGTGTAGATGCTATGAGAAATGCATGTTCCACTGAGTCATGTGTATTAAGATATGACTAAAGGTCAAGTTCAATTTTGTAATGACACAAGTGGCCCATGCTTTTTCTTAGCTGCACATGTGTGACCTCTTTGAGTAAATGCTATATCCATTAGTCTTTTAGTGATTTTCTTAGTGAATGCATACTCCACTCTATAATTTCTATGACTTTGGTCAAATTTAACTATTGATTGCTAGGAGTGGTTTAGCAATTCTTGAATTTGCACATGTGTTCTCTTTAACAAGATTCTTGTTGCACTTATCCATTTTCACATGTGTGGTATATTAAGAGGTCTTAATACTTTTTGCAATTTATAACTATTATTGTAAAAATTAATTGGGAGGTCTTGGTTTCTTTTGCTTTGCAGTTATATTCAACATTTAGGAGATATATTACCGTCTCTCTTTTATCTTGCATTTTTTAATTAAATTGTTGTGAACTATTTTCTAATTGTTAAATAAAATATGTATTTTTGATTACCATATTATTTTTGCTC
Organism: Oophaga sylvatica; assembly: GCA_033576555.1. Classification (NCBI taxonomy): domain Eukaryota; kingdom Metazoa; phylum Chordata; class Amphibia; order Anura; family Dendrobatidae; genus Oophaga; species Oophaga sylvatica. Next base: position 777,376,850 of record JARQOD010000001.1, on the reverse strand, counting down.
TTTTTTACTTTGTCCCATGGTTGACAAAGAATTTGGTGGATTATGATTATTGTTTAGAGCAGATACTGATTTGTATAAGTTTTGGCACTTTGGTATTATATTGTTTACTGCTATTATAACCACATTTAAAGAAGCCATTTGAGGACCGGCAAATAAGGAGATTTTTGTGTACTCACCGTAAAATCCTTTTCTCCGAGACGCTCATTGGGGGACACAAGACCATGGGTGTTATGCTGCTGCCACTAGGAGGACACTAAGCAATACACAGAGAAAGTTAACTCCTCCTCCTGCAGTATACACCCTCTGTTGGCTCAATCCTGAACCAGTTCGGTGCCAAAGCAGTAGGAGCTCATAACAGAGTGCAATATGTCAACAAATCAAAGAAACAACGAGGCTACAGGCTAAACAAGGGTGGGAGCTGTGTCCCCCAATGAGCGTCTCGGAGAAAAGGATTTTACGGTGAGTACACAAAAATCTCCTTTTCTCCATCGCCTCATTGGGGGACACAAGACCATGGGACGTCCTAAAGCAGTCCCTGGGTGGGAAGCCATAACAGTAGATGAAGCCTCGTGAACCACATCCATAAAACGCTTAAACAGTCAACAGACAACTTACAGATGCGCAACAGCTGATTGCAGAATTTGTCTGCCAAGTGCCGCATCTGAAGAAACTTGAGCATGGATTTGGTAATGCTTGACAAAAGTATGAAGACTGGACCAAGTCGCAGCCTTGCACACTTGCTGTGCCGAAGCCTGGTGCCGAATGGCCCAGGAGGCCCCCACAGACCGAGTGGAGTGTGCCTTAATCCCAGCCGGGATAGGCTGACCTTTGACACGGTACGCCTCTTGGATCGCGAAACGGATCCATCTGGCTAACGTGGCCTTGGAAGCAGGGAAACCCTGTCTGCGTCCTTCCGGAAGCACAAACAGTGCGTCCGATTTACAGAAAGATGCAGTTCTCGAAATGTACATTCGGAGAGCCCTCACCAAATCCAAGGTGTGAAGGGCTTTTTCAGTACGGTGAGTCAGCGCCGGACAGAACGAGGGCAGGACTATCTCTTCATTGATATGAAAAGCCGAAACGACTTTGGGCAAGAAGGAAGGAGAAGTCCTGAGGACTACCTTGTCCTGGTGAAAAATAAGAAAAGGAGGTTTACAAGACAAGGCTGCCAATTCCGATACTCGCCTGATAGAGGTAATTGCAACAAGGAAGACAACCTTCCAGGAAAGAAGAGACACAGGCACTTCCGGCAAAGGCTCGAAGGGGGATTCTTGTAACGCGCTGAGGACCAGAATAAGATCCCAAGGCTCCAAAGGCTTCTTGTAGGGTGGAACGAGATGTGACACTCCTTGGATAAAAGTCCTGACCTGAGACTTAGATGCAATCCGTCGTTGGAAAAGTACGGATAAGGCGGAAATCTGCCCCTTGAGGGAAGAGAGTGCTAACCCAGAGTCTAATCCTGCCTGGAGGAATTCCAGAATGGAAGGGATAGAAAAGACCAAAGGGGAACGACCTTTATCCTTACACCAGGAAAAGAACGTTTTCCAGACACAATGATAAATGCGGGCGGAAACCGGCTTCCTGGCATTGATCATTGTAGAGACAACTTTCTGAGAAAAACCAGCCTGACCTAAGATCCAGGCTTCAATGGCCATACCATCAAATTCAGCGCTTTCGAATTGTGATGGTAAATTGGGCCCTGCGAGAGAAGGTCCGGACGATCCGGTAATCTCCAGGGAACGTCTGCGACCAGACGCACCAGTTCGGCATACCACGGACGGCGAGGCCAGTCCGGGGCGACAAGAATGAGAGGAACGCCCTCCGCCTTGATCTTCCGAATCACCCTGGGGATTAACGGAAGAGGTGGAAAGATGTAAGGAAGGCGAAATTAACTCCAAGGGAGGACAAGCGCATCCGAGCCGATGGCTAGTGGATCGCGAGATCGACTTATGAAAGTCTGAACTTTGGCATTCAGTCTGGATGCCATGAGATCCACATCCGGCATTCCCCAACGCTGGCAAATGATGTGAAACATTTCCGGGTGCAGGGACCATTCTCCTGAGTCTAAACCTTGGCGACTGAGAAAGTCGGCCTCCCAATTGTCCACTCCTGGGATGTGAACCGCGGAGATGAGCGAGCAGTTTGACTCGGCCCACCGCAGAATGTGCGATACCTCGAGCATCGCTGTTCTGCTCCGAGTGCCTCCCTGACGGTTGATGTACGCCACGGCCGTGGCGTTGTCTGACTGGATCCGGATGGGACGACCGGCCAGAAGATGATGGAAATGCAAGAGGGCTAGTTTGATAGCTCTGATCTCCAGGATGTTGATCGGGAGACGTGTCTCTGGAAGAGACCAGCGGCCCTGAGCCGTGTGGTGAAGGAACACCGCTCCCCATCCGAGGAGACTGGCATCGGTGGTCACTACCAGCCAATGGACAGGCAGAAAAGATTTTCCCTGATTCAGTGATAAAGCATTTGTCCACCATTTCAGTGAGCGTCTGACTCTGGGAGAAAGACGGTAGCAGCGACCTAAGGACGCTGGGTTCCTGTCCCAGGATGATATTAGCTCCTGTTGAAGAGGTCGGAGATGGAATTGAGCAAATGTTACTGCCTCGATGGAGGCTACCATTTTCCCCAGGACCTGCATGGCGAATCGTAGAGAGTGGGAGCGGCCTAGATACAACAGGAGCACTCCCCGCCTCAGACAAGCAATCTTCTCTGGAGGGAGAGATACCAACCCTTGGGAGGTGTCCAGAATCATTCCCAGGAAAGGAATCTTCTGAGAGGGAATGGGGGAGGACTTGTCCAAATTGACTAACCAGCCCAGGCGAGAGAGGTTGTCGATAGTGATCTCGACACTCTCTGCGCAGGCCCGAAAGGTCGGTCCTTTGATGAGCAGGTCGTCCAAGTACAGGAGGACCACCACACCCCGAGAGTGTAAAATTGACATGAAGGCCGCCAAGACTTTTGTGAACACTCTGGGGGCGGTTGCGAGTCCGAAGGGCAGAGCGGCAAATTGAAAATGCTCCTCTCCGACTGCAAAACGCAGAAACTTTTGATGGCCTCTGAAAATCGGAATGTGTAGATACGCGTCTTTGATGTCGATTGACGCCAGGAATTCCTTTCTTTCTAGAGATGCGATGACAGAACGGAGAGATTCCATCCTGAAATGGCGGACTCTGATGAATTTGTTCAGCAATTTTAGATCCAGAATAGGACGCAAAGAGCCGTCCTTCTTGGGAACCACAAAGAGGTTTGAGTAAAACCCTTTGAATCTTTCCTTGTGAGGAACTGGGACGATGACCCCGCTGGTGCGAAGAATGTTCAAAGCCTGAAGAAAGGGAGTTGCGAGATCCTTGGACTTTGGGGGGCGAGACTGGAAGAAGTCCCTTGGGGGGAGAGATAAGAATTCGATCTTGTAACCGAAGTCTACAAGATCTCGGACCCACCGGTCTTGAACAACCGACCCCCAGACTTCGCGAAACAAGAGTAGGCGGCCGCCTACCCTGATTGGGTCCCCCGTCCCCAGCAAGGAGTCATTGGGAAGATAATTTGCGAGAGGAGGAGCTCTTGTTTCCCGACTGGGAAAATCTGTTTTTCCAGGGCTGAGAGGACCTGAAAGATGATTGCGAGCCCCTGTCTCTGCGAGAAGAACGTGGTGCTCGGGACGAGGTCGAAGCGGAGGACCAATTAAAGGAGGTCCGAAAAGGCCGGGAGCGGCTTTGGTACTGGGACCGAAAAGGCCGATTGATTCTGCGCTGCGGAAGAAATTTACTTTTGCCACCTGTAGCATCAGAAATAATCTGATCAAGGCAATCTCCAAAGAGACGCCCTGAATGATAAGGCAGCGAAGTCAAAGTTCTCTTTGAAGCAGAGTCTGCACGCCACTCTGGGAGCCAAAGGGACCTCCGAATGGCAATAGCATTGGCGGCTGTGAGTGGAGCGCAATTAGCTGCATCTAGGGACGCATGGATAATGTAGTCGCCCGCCCGAGTAATCTGATAGGCCAGATTACGTGCCTCGGGAGGGAGAGGGATATCATTAGTAGTCTTAACTAAATCCTCAGCCCAGGCCACCATGGCCCTCGCCACCCAGGTGGCCGCGAAAGAAGGAGAGAGAGATGCTCCAGCAGCCTCAAAAATTGATTTGGCGAGGTTGTCGATCTGTCTGTCTGAGGGATTCTTAATGGATGAACCATCTGAAACAGAGAGCAGGGTTTTTGAAGCTAAGCGAGATACCGGTGGATCTACTACTGGAGATTCGGTCCACTCTTTTGCTACAGTTGATGAAAATGGGTATCGCGCTTTCAGGGACTTCAGTCCTGAAAAACGTCTGTCTGGACGATCCCTATGTCCCTGAACAATGTCCGTAAACTCTGGGTGGTTACAAAACACCTTGTGAGGGCGCTTAGCCCTTTTGAAAGAAATAGGATGATTCGGTTGAGACCCGGGTTCTTCGTCTAGCTTCAGGGTTTTATTAACCGCTTCTATGAGAGAGTCTAAGGACTCTTGAAACTCTGGCGAATTGGGGTCATCACCCGTATCCGACTCGTACTCAGATTCATGATCACTGAGATTCCTGGGAGAGGGAGAGCGAGAGCCTGAGCTCGCAGATGCCGAACCGCTAGATGAATTGGGGGATGCATTATGGCGGCGTTTTCCAGACGGCCGCTTTGCTGATGCCGCGGGTCGGCCCCTGTCTGATGAGGTCTTTCTGAAGGCTAACGGGCCCCTTTGTGGAAAAGGGACGCCCTGGCTAGAAGAGGAGCCACGGAAGGTATCCAAGTCCCTAGTCGGAGAATCCATAGACTGCGCCAGAAACGCAGGCCACCCTGACGGACCCGGCTCATTGGGATCAGGAATAGGTAGGGACTCCTGAATGGTAGTAGGGGGCTCCTGAGCGATAGAAGCAGTGGGCTCTTGGGCACATGATGCACAGAATTGGGAACCATGCTTTGACGGCAGGGAAGCGTTGCACGAAGCGCAGGTGGCATACACCACAGTGTGGTTTTTGTCAGGCCTTTTAGATCCCTTTGATTGGGACATATTTTGCACCTGAGAGCCTGCTGCAGGGGAAGGGTTAAGCTCTGTGTAAGCTTACCCAGGTCCTGTGTCCGAGCCCACGAGAGGAAGATGAGGAGCTGAAGAATAGCCCTTTTGGTATCGCAGCGTTGATCTGAGAGACCGGAAGATGGCTGCCGAGATTATGCTGTTTTGCGCTTCTCGTGGGTCACGAGAAGCGCCAGAAGACATGGGAGTGAAGAGCAGAAGAAGCTAGGGAGGAGTTAAACACTCCCTGCCAATGGCCGGGTCCAGCACAGCGCGCGATGTGGGCGGAGCCAACTAGGAGCGCGGTAAGCCCGCCCTCCTCTTGAGGCCTAACCTGGTCTGAAGCCGGGGCCTAAATTTGAGGCGCTGGTCTTGCGACGCCGTTGAGATCGCAAGAGCGGGCGACGCCGATCTTGCGACCTCGTCCAGAACGCAATCGGGGACTTAAATTTTTGTGACGCCGATTGTGCGACCCGAACGGGATCGCAAAGGCGGCTGCGACGGGGAAGAGACGGTAATCCAGGCGGCGCTGCCGCCGACAGCGCAGCAGACACAGACATCGCAATAATCGGCATTTTGTGATGTACTCACTGCGGAGCCTCCTGGCTCAGAGTACCGATGGCTGGCGCGTCCATACGTCCTCGATCCACCATCCCTTTCATAGGGAGGCGGAGAGGGTTCCATTTCAATCATCCTAGCACCAGCCGCTTTCATTAGAGGTGGTGAGGGGTTAACTGTTCCCAAAAAACCGGAGCGCGTCTTACAGCCGATAGACACATGGGGAGAGCGGCCCATTAGAGGGATCCGTCGCCCGATGGTAGCGTTGCAGGAGGGGGTACGTGGAGGCGACACTCCGCGTTCCCGCCTGTTGATGGTTGTGGGAGATCGGGACTTTTCCTACAAGACCCGTCGCCCTTCCAGATCATTGTAAAAAATATATTAAAAATAATATTAAGAATAAAAAATAAAAAATGGAAATAATCTTGAGGTCTGAAACCAGACCCTAGTGCCTCCTACAGACACTAATACGCAAGAACTGGTTCAGGATTGAGCCAACAGAGGGTGTATACTGCAGGAGGAGGAGTTAACTTTCTCTGTGTATTGCTTAGTGTCCTCCTAGTGGCAGCAGCATAACACCCATGGTCTTGTGTCCCCCAATGAGGCGATGGAGAAATAATTATGTTTGCTGCTTAGTGAGGAGATATTTGCTGTTTTAGAGAGAAAGATTGTGTGGAATCGTTAGTTACCCTATTACTAATTATGCTATCGGCAATAGTAAATGCTACGGATGAGCCCTCTTGTGTTTCCCGGCGTTTTATGACACAGATGTGTAGTGCAGCTTACTATTCTCAGCTAGCCTGCTCTACTGTCCATTTTGGTTCTACAGGATTTTGATATTTTTTTGTCATCTATATCAGGTTGACAGGTCCCAACACCGCACCAATCAGCGATGGGCCCAGAGGTGATCAGAAATAAACAGTATATAGAGCTGGGAAACTCCTTACACTTTGCAGTGTCAATTCTTGGGTTCTGCAGCTCTCTGCTGGCTTTCTATAGCTTTTGACAGGAGGAATACAAGACATCAACCATTCCAAGGGAGGAAGGACATAGGCCATAGCACTGCTTGTGGCGACATGCTGCAAGTGCAGCCTCTCTAACAAACAAGTGAAGAGCAGATGGTAAGCTAAAGCCAAAGTCGTAGCATTTGCTCTGAGGTGTAGTCAGCATCAACTTGTTGCCAAATACCATAAAGAAAAACCTGCAAATGTTCAGTGTTCTCCAGATGTACTGTTATGATAATGGTGTTGGGAACCTGTCACTATTAACATGCAGATATAGGGCTCATCTCCTGTACTGCAAGCACGGCTCCTGAGAGTAAATTAACATTATTCCTCCTAGGAGCCAACGGCTTTCATAAAGGCGTGCCATGATGGCTACAGTCACTGCTCAGTACACAGACAGCGGCGGCTGAAAACACGCCCGGCACTTTGACTGATGCACTGTAAAAGTCGGCTGTCAGTTAAAGCGCCGGGGCGTGCTCACAGCCGCCGCACACGTGCTGTAAGCTGTGACTGTAGCCACATCGGCACCTCCCGGGAATAAAGTTCATTTTCTCCCAAGAGCCACACTTTCTGTACAGTAGCCGCGCAGCTTTCTAATGCAATTACCATGCAGATTAACCCATTAGCTGCAGGTTAATAGCATTATCAGACATGTCAGGTTTGCTTTAATAAATAATAATAATAATCTTTATATAGCGCCAAAATATTCCGCAGCGCTTTACAGTTTAACAGTTTCAAACACAAGTCATAAGTAACAACGTTAACAATACAATAATTAAAACAAAGTAAGACGCCCCTGCTCATGAGAGCTTACAATCTACAATGAGGTGGGGGAGATAAAAAGTACAGGTGTGTATTTACAATGATGGTGAATGGGCTACACATGCACACTTACACATAAAATGACTTTGATTAGTGAACGTGATAGGCCGCTCTGAACAAATGTGTTTTTAGGGAGCGCCTAAAACTATGCAAATTGTGGATAGTCCTAATTTCTTGGGTTAGAGCATTCCAGATGATTTGCGCAGCGCGGGAGAAGTCTTGGAGTGGAGGTACGGATTAGCGCAGAGGTTAGTCGAAAGTTGTTTGCAGAGCGCAGCGGTCGGTTAGGCCAAAAGACAGAAATAAGGGAGGAGATGTAAGGGGGTGCCGCACCATGGAGAGCTTTGTGGTTGAGAACAAGTACTTTGAATTGGATCCTATAATGAATGGGCAGCCAATGTAACGACTAGCGAAGAGCTGATGCGTCTGAATAGCGATTAGTTAGATGGACGACCCTGGCTTCTGCATTAAGGATGGACTGGAGAGGGGAAAGTCGAGTAAGGGGGAGGCCAATTAACAGAGTGTTGCAGTAGTCCAGACGGGAGTGGATCAGGGTGACAGTTTTTTGTTGTTTCCATGGTGAAAAAAGGGCGGATTCTAGAGATGTTCTTTAGGTGTAAGCGGCAAGAGATTGTATATGGGAGGTGAAGGAGAAGTTGGTGTCAAACGTAACACTCAGACAGCGAGCCTGCGGCCGGGGTGTTATTATGGTGCCACCCACTGAAAGGGAAATGTCAGATTTAGGTAGGTTAGTAGACGGCGGGAGCAGAAGTAGTTCAGTTTTGGAGAGGTTGAGTTTCAGATAGAGAGCAGACATGATGTTGGAGACTGTGGACAGACAGCCACTGGCATTCTGTAGTACAGCGGGGGTGAGGTCAGGGGATGACGTGTATAGTTGTGTGTCATCGGCATAAAGATGGTACTGAAAGCCAAATCTGCTGATGGTCTGTCCAATTGGGGCTGTGTAGAGAGAGAAGAGACGTGGGCCAAGGACTGAGCCCTGAGGTACCCCGACAGTGAGAGGAAGAGGAGAAGAAGTGGGGCCAGCGAACAAAACACTGAAGGAGCGGTCAGAAAGCTAGGAAGAGAACCAGGAGAGGACAGTATCCTTAATGCCTAGTGACTGGAGCTTAGAGAACAGGAGACAGTGGTCAACAGTGTTGAAAGCTTTAGAAAGGTCGAAAAGAATGAGCAGAGAGTGGTCACCATTACATTTTGCTGTCAGAAGGTCGTTGGTCACTTTGATGAGTGCAGTTTCTGTCAAATGTAGGGGGCGGAAGCAGGACTGTGAAGGGTCTAGGAGGGAGTGAGTGTAGAGGTAACGGGTAAGGCAGGACTAGACCAGGCACTCCAAGAGTTTAGAGATGAAGAGGAGATTGGAGACTGGTCTGTAGTTGTTTGTGCAGGATGGATCAAGAGAGGGTTTTTTTAATAATGGAGTAATGATAGAGTGTTTGAAGGAGGATGGGAAGATGCCCAAGGAGAGGGAGAGATTAAAGATTGTAGTTAGGTGAGTTGTGACGACTGGAGAGAGAAACTGGAGGAGATGTGAGGGAATGGGGTCGGTTGTGCATGTAGTTGGACAAGAAGAAGAGAGCAGTCTGGAGACTACTTCTTCTGTCATGGGATCAAATGTGGAGAGTGAGCCAGGGGAATTGCAGGGAGGGATGGGAGTCACAGCACTTGGTGGCTGGGAGCGGATTTCCTGACGGATGTTATCTATTTTCTCTATAAAGTGGGAGGCCAGGTCATCAGCACGAATATCTGTGATAGGGGCTTGTTGTTTTGGCCTGAGGAGGGAGTGAAAGGTGTCAAAAAGTTTCTTGGGATTGTTGGATAGTGAGTAGATCAGGGTGGTGTAGTAGGTTTGTTTGGCAAGGTGAAGGGCAGAGTTATAGGTTCTTAACATAAATTTGAAGTGGATGAAGTCTTCTGGTGTGCGAGTTTTTCTCCATAGGCGTTTAGAACTTCTAGAGCATCGATGGAGAAGTCGAGTTTGTGATGGAAGCCAGGACTGTTTTACTCTGTGATTGGAGGTTCTGAGGGTGAGGGGCGCTACTTGGTACAGGGTGCTTCTGAGAGTGTCATTGTAGTGGTGTACAGCCAAATCAGGACAGGAAAAAGAGGAGATTGGGGACAGTGATGAGTGTAGGGAGTCTGAAAGTGTATGAGAGTTAATGGCTTGTAGATTTCTGAATGTGTGGCAGGTAGGACTGTGCTGGGGTGGGCGAGGAATTGTGAGCATGAAGGAGAGAAAGTTGTGGTCAGAGAGGGAAAGCGGTGAGTTTTTTAGGTAGGAGACTGAACAGAGCCAGACAAAGACCAGGTCAAGAGTGTTACCGTCTTTGTGTGCTTCAGAGGTTGAGAGCTGTGAGAGGCCGAGAGAAGTGGTTAGTGATAGAAGCTGGGATGCAGATGTGGAAGTGGGGCTGTTAATGGGGATGTTGAAGTCTCCCAGGATAAGGGTTGGTAGTTCTGAGGACATGAAGTGCGGCAGCCAGGCTGAGAAATGGTCAATGAATTGGGTGGGTGAGCCTGCGGGGCGATATATGACCGCTACTCTGAGGGAGAGGGGACGGAAGAGCCAGATGGTGTTGACCTCAAATGAAGGGAATGAGAGTAAAGGAACTGGGGGGATGACCTGGAAGGTGCATTGTGGGGACAGGAGTATGCCGACTCCACCACCAGGTCTGTTTGTGGGTCTCGGGGAATGGGAGAATTGTAAACCATCATGGGAAATGGCAGCAGGGGAGACAGTGTCCGAATCCTGAATCCAGGTTTCAGTGAGGGCCAACAGATTAAGAGAGTAGTTCAGAAAGCAAATGTGCAGGAAAGGAAGCTTGTTACATACAGACCGTGGATTCCAGAGGGCACAATTAAAAGAAAGAGATGAAGTGCAAGTAATATTAATAAGATTAGCGTGGTTTTGATATGAGGTAGGGTAGGGGTTGAGGTTGGGGGATGGTGGACCAGGGTTGGGGAAGATGTCCCCTGAAATCAGTAGGAGTAGGAAGATAAAGAGCAAGTAGTTATTGGAATTGTAAGAAGTTCTTTAGTGCGATGTGTTTGGGCAAGATGGGCTGACGTTTTTCAGGAAGGTGAGGAGTGCATGGGAGTTGTACATGGGAGAGGGAAGTATAGAGGGGCTGATGTGTATGAGTTGTGATGGAGGGGGGATGGGGCGGTGAATGTGGATGGCAAGGGAACACAGGAGAATAGAAATAAAGCACATGGCTAAAAGGGAGAGAAAAGTGTGGCTTACCTGACTCCTTTCCTTACTAACTGCCATGGAATAACTGACTTTTGCTTGATGCTTAAAAATTAGGAATGGAATCTTATTGCTTGGGCTCAAAAACTGTACATTAAATTATTATGATTCTCACTACCATACGCAAACCCAATCACATGTAGTTATTACAACTGTGCAAAATGGGATGATCCTAGAATTACACGTTTGAAGTCTTACCATGTGGAAAGTGCAGGATTAAAGCAATATGCTTTCCCATTAGACAAGCTTAGTACAGGTACTCCTCTCTGCGTAAGCAACGTTTGAGAAACCACCAAGTCATTCCCTAAGTAAAAATAAATAGTGGTGAAAATTTTTTTCAGATCTTGAGATCTATTTAACGGAAAAATTGCATTAAAGCCAATAATGTATTAGTATATAAACAAGCAATAAAACAACCGGAACAATAGTACAGAAATGCTTACCTATTAATATGGGCAATAAAGATTCATTCTTTATAACTGCTTTCTGACTGTGGACATCCCTAAAAAATACAACAAATGCAGCTATAAACACATGTGAAATACCATGTTATCACAGAAATGTAAATACTCTGATCAGCCGTAACAATAAAGGGGTTTTGCATTCTTTTTTTTTTATTTAGCCTATAGGCTTCTGGTGATTGTTACAGCGAGCATGAATGCTGCAGCCAATCTTTAGATAGGATGCCTTTTTCCCAAAGGGGATCCTGATGCCATTTATTTCCCAGGTAAGTAATGCACCTGGACGTCCACATGATGAAAAAGAAAACATGATTCATCTGGCCAGGCCAACTTCTTCCATTGTTATAGTATCTTTTGGTAATAGACAGGGAACAGCATGAGCACATAGTGATCTGCAGTTGAGCAGCTTATACGTATCAAGCTGCAATGCACAGTGTGTTTCCTAAAACCTATCATCCTAATTCAGCATTACGTGTATCAGTAATTTGTTTTACACTAACTCTTCTGTAGGATCAAGTAGGATGGACTAGTATTCGCTCCCCATTGGGCCACTTCTGGCAGGTAGTAGATTGTGTATACTGGAAACACCCTACACAACCTGCCATTATGTAGCTTCCCTAACCAAGTCATGCAGCCATCACAATTTAGCTAATTTGCTTAAATACTTATGTTTATCAGTTTTTCCTGCTTTCAAGATATCAGATTCAAGAAATGACTGTTCACTTGCTGACAAATGCCACTGTGCCAGGATAACCAATGTCATTTACTTTAACCTGTCACTAGTTTTAATGCTATGGGAAATCGATATATAAGCAATTGCTTCATGCAGGATTTTCCATTACTCACCAAACCGACAGAGCAGCGGAGGACGTAAGAGCCATGACAAAGCGGCCTGTGCATTGTATTGTAGAGATTTGGGAAGGCAGAATGATAGGTGGAAATACTCGTCTGCCACAGCTAGAAAACATTGATAACATTCGCTTCTCACAAGCTACGCAAACCATCTCACTATAGTATGTAAAAAAAAAAAGAAAACCGTTACAAATTTGTACGATACTTGCTAGATTGCTTCAAAGCACCCAGCCATGTAACAATACTAACTTGCTTCCTGCTGCCGCAAGAACGCGACTTGTAAGCACCGTCCTCCATTCCTTCCCGTCTCGGTTACACTTGAGCTGGCTTAGTTTTGATCCGCCTACAGATCGGAAGTCATTCTCTACTTCAATGTATATTGTGGGGTCTGCACTAATCTGGAAAGTTGAAAAAGTAAGTACATTCTTGGCACCCAAGTAACCTGACAAAATACATAAACACAATTGGAACACTGCAGAACTATTAACAGTGAAACTGTTGGAACTCAAAGCATCAAACCGAATATGCTTGTCTATAACGCTATAAGCGTCCCTCTGTCCGAAGCCTTTATAGACTGCACAAGCGCGATACGCCTGCGCAGTCTGGCTACAGACAGATTGAGGCATCCAGCGGTGAGGACTGTGTATGGCACCGGAGATCGCGGTATGCGTACTGGATGCATACCGCGATCTCTGGCGCCATACTCACATACTTACCTGACCGGGAGGAGCGTTGCCGCGACGCTTCTCTTCTCCCGGGGCAGGATACCAGGAGTGCGTGTCAGAATCGTGCATGCGTATAGCGCTATCCGGCGCCAATTTGTTGAAGACACATTTACAGTGTGTCTTCAGCAATATGGCGCCGGACCGCGCGGTATGGGCATGCGCGTACTCCGGCGCCACTCTCCTCCAGCGTCCAGCAGAACGGAACAGCGCTGGAGCACAGGGAAGAAAGGTGAGTATAAATGTTTGTTTTTTTGGGGGGGTATGTGTGCAGTTTAATAACGGTGAGGGGGACCATACAAATCAGGATAGGCGGTGAGAGGACCATGCATATCAGGATAGAGGGGTGAGGGGACCATGCACATCAGGATTGGGGAGTGAGGGGACCATGCACATCAGGATTGGGGGGTGAGGGGACCATGCACATCAGGATTGGGGGGTGAGGGGACCATGCACATCAGGATTGGGTGGTGAGGGGACCATGCATATCAGGATTGGGGGGTGAGGGAACCATGCATATCAGGATTGGGGGGTGAGGGAACCATGCATATCAGGATTGGGGGTTGAGGGACCATGCACTAGGTTGGGGTGTGAGGGGACCATGCACATCAGGATTGGGGGGGTGAGGGGACCATGCAAATCAGGATTGGGGGGTGACGGGACCATGCACACCAGGATTGGGGGGTGAGGGGACCATGCACATCAGGATTGGGGGGTGAGGGGACCATGCACATCAGGGCTGGGGGGGGTGAGGGGACCATGCACATCAGGGCTGGGGGGGTAAGGGGACCATGCACATCAGGGCTGGGGGGTGAGGGGACCATGCACATCAGGAATGGGGGGTGGAGGGGACCATGCACATCAGGATTGGGGGTGAGGGGACCATGAACATCAGGATTGGGGGGTGAGGGGACCATGCACATCAGGTTTGGGGGGTGAGGGGACCATGCATATCAGGATTGGGGGGGGAGGGGACCATGCACATCAGGATTGGGGAGGGTGAGGGGACCATGCACATCAGGATTGGGGGGGGTGAGGGGACCATGCACATCAGGATTGGGGGGGTGAGAGGACCATGCATATCAGGATTGGGGGGGTGAGGGGACCATGCACATCAGGATTGAGGGGACCATGCATATCAGGATTGGGAGGTGAGAAGACCATGCACATCAGGATTGGGGGGTGAGAGGACCATGCATACCAGGATTGGGGGGTGATGGGACCATGCATACCAGGATTGGGGGGTGAGGGGACCATACATATCAGAATCGGGGGGTGAGGGGACCATGTATAACAGGATTGAGTGGTGAGAGGACCATGTATACCAGGATGTGGGGTGAAAACCATGCATTCCAGGATTGGGCGGGAGGGGACCATGCATACCGGAATTGGGGGGGTGAGGGTACCATGCATACCAGGATTGGGGGATGAGGGGACCATGCATACCAGGATGAGGAATGGGGTGCCATGCATACCAGATTTGGGTGGGGGTGAGGGGACAATACATATCAGGATAGGGATGAGTGGTACCATACATACCAGGATTGGGGGGTGAGGGGATCATGCACATCAGGGTGGGGGGGTGAGAGACCATGCACATCAGGATTGAGGGGTGAGGGGACCATGCACATCAGGATTGGGGGGTAAGGGATCCATGCACATCAGGGTTGGGGGGACCATGCACATAAGGATTGGGGGGTGAGGGGACCATACATATCAGGATTGGGGGGTGAGGAGACCATGCACATCAGGATTGGGGGGTGAGGGGACCATGCACATCAGCATTGGGGGGTGAGGGAACCATGCACATCAGGATTGGGGGGTGAGGGGACCATACATATCAGGATTGGGGGGTGAGGGGACCATGCACATCACGATTGGGGGGTGAGGGGACCATGCACATCAGGATTGGGGGGTGAGGGGACCATGCACATCAGGATTGGGGGGGTGAGGGGAACCATGCACATCAGGATTGGGGGGTGAGGGGACCATGCACATCAGGATTGGGGGGGGTGAGGGGACCATGCACATCAGGATTGGGGGGTGAGGGGACCATGCATAACAGGATTGGGGGTGAAGGGTACCATACATCCTACGATAGGGATGTGGGGGGACCATGCATACCAGAATGGGGGGTGAGGGGACCATTCATACCAGAATTGAGGGGTGAGGAGACCATACATTCCAGGATTGGGCGGGAGGGGACCATGCATATCAGGATTGGGGGGTGAGGGGACCATGTATACCGGGATTGGGGGGCGAGGGTACCATGCATACCAGGATTGGGGGATGAGGGACCATGCATACCAGGATGAGGAATGGGGTGTCATGCATACCACATTTGGGAGGGGGTGAGGGGACCATACATATCAGGATAGGGATGAGGGGTACCATGCATACCAGGATTGGGGGGTGAGGGGACCATGCACATCAGGGTGGGGAGGTGAGAGGACCATGCACATCAGGATTGGGGAGTGAGGTGACCATGCCCATCAGGATTGGGGGGTGAGGGGACTATGCACATCAGGGTTGGAGGGTGAGGGGACTATGCACATCAGGATTGGGGGATGAGGGGACCATGCACATCAGGATTGGGGGGTGAGGGGACCATGCACATCAGGATTGGGGGTGAGGGGACCATGCACATCAGGATTGGGGGGTGAGGGGACCATGCACATCAGGATTGGGGGGTGAGGGGACCATGCACATCAGGATTGGGGGGGGGGTGAGGGGACCATGCACATCAGGATTGGGGGGTGAGGGGACCATGCATAACAGGATTGGGGGTGAAGGGTACCATACATCCTACGATAGGGATGTGGGGGGACCATGCATACCAGAATGGGGGGTGAGGGGACCATTCATACCAGAATTGAGGGGTGAGGAGACCATACATTCCAGGATTGGGCGGGAGGGGACCATGCATATCAGGATTGGGGGGTGAGGGGACCATGTATACCGGGATTGGGGGGCGAGGGTACCATGCATACCAGGATTGGGGGATGAGGGGACCATGCATACCAGGATGAGGAATGGGGTGTCATGTATACCACATTTGGGAGGGGGTGAGGGGACCATACATATCAGGATAGGGATGAGGGGTACCATGCATACCAGGATTGGGGGGTGAGGGGACCATGCACATCAGGGTGGGGAGGTGAGAGGACCATGCACATCAGGATTGGGGAGTGAGGTGACCATGCCCATCAGGATTGGGGGGTGAGGGGACTATGCACATCAGGGTTGGAGGGTGAGGGGACTATGCACATCAGGATTGGGGGATGAGGGGACCATGCACATCAGGATTGGGGGGTGAGAGGACCATGCACATCAGGATTGGGGGGTGAGGGGACCATGCACATCAGGATTGGGGGGTGAAGGGACCATGCACATCAGGATTGGGGGGTGAGGGGACCATGCACATCAGGATTGGGGGGGGTGAGGGGACCATGCATACCAGAATTGGGAGGTAAGGTGTGCCATGCATGCCAGGATTGGGGGGTGAGGGGACCATGCATTCCAGGATTGAGGGATGAGGGGACCATGCATACCAGGATTGGGGGGTGAAGGGACCATGCATTCCAAGATTGGGGGGTGAGAACCATGCATACCAGGATAGGGGGAGAGGGGACCATGCATACCAGGATAGGGGGGTGATGGGACCATGCATACCAGGATAGGGGGGTGATGGGACCATGCATACCAGGATAGGGGGGTGATGGGACCATGCATACCAGGATAGGGGGGTGATGGGACCATGCATATCAGGATTGGGGGTGAGGGGACCATGCATAACAGGATAGGGGGGTGATGGGACCATGCATATATGGATTGGAGGTAAGAGAACCATGCATAACAGGATTGGGGGGTGAGGGGACCATGCATAACAGGATTGGGAGGTAAGGGGTGCCATGTATACCAGTATTGGGGATGAGGGGACCATGCATACCAGGATTGGGGGGTGAGGGGGTACCATACATCCTACGATAGGGATGAGGGGGGACAATGCATACCAGAATTGGGAGGTAAGGGGGTGCCATATATACCAGGATTGGGGATGACGGGACCATGCATACCAGAACTGGGGGTGAGGCGACCATTCATACCAGAATTGGGGGTGAGGGGACCATGCATTCCAGGATTGAGCGGGAGGGGACCATGCATACCAGGATTGGGGGGTGAGGGAACCATGCATACCGGGATTGGGGGGTGAGGGTACCATGCACACCAGTATTGGGGGATGAGGGCACCATGCATACCAGGATGAGGAATGGGGTGCCATGCATACCAGATTTGGGTGGTGGTGAGGGGATCATACATACCAGGATAGGGATGAGGGGTGCCATGCATACCAGGATAGGGGGGGGGCAGCACATACCAGGATGGGAGACCATATACCTATAAAAATGCTTGCCACCCGGGCGTAGAACGGGTTCATAGCTAGTTTTAGTTATAACCGCATTTTGTATTCCATGAGCTCAACTTTCAGAAAATTTTTGAAAATCACCAGTTTGCTTATTTTTTTAATTTATATAGTTGACTGACCTGCAAAGTAAAAGATTTCTGAATGATTGGGATAGGCAATCGAAGTGATATTGCAGAAGTCATACATGTCAAGTCCTTCTCGGATGTTGAAGCCACCTGAGACTGAAAACATTAAATTAAAAAATTGAGTTATTGGAATTTGAAACGAGGAAATTAAACTTTGAAGAAGCCTCTGTACTGATAATGTAGCAGAATTCAGGCGCATGTTGAACAGAAATGAAAAGCACTTATGGCACTGATCATCAAAGCGATTACACCAGAATGCTGATATCAATCGCTATGATAAGTCGCAATTATTTTCTGCAATCCAAAGTTTTGCCAAAATGGGCAGATGGCACAGCTCATAATGAATTAGACAAGCTTGACAACACCAGAAATCTATGACTGAAGTTAAGATCTTTGGCGATGTGTATGTCACTTTTCAAAACCGCACCTAATTCATCAAGAGAATAAGGCGCATCTACCCACACCCCCTCATCAAGACTGGCGTGGACAATGCCAGGTCTTGATGAATCGGGGTGAATGAGAAATTACACTTGCTGCTCAAACTAAAGTATTCTAGTTCCTATAGAAGTGAATGGTATAGGTCATCAATATTAAAGTCACAGGAAAACACTATAAACTTTTTCATATTAATCTAACAATGCTTGCTTTAGATCTGCAAATTTATACAGTATTGAGGATGTTGGATAAAGCAATTTACTACCCTTAGGTTACAATAACAGGTTTAATAAGTTTTTCATAAGCTGTTAAAACATACCAAGTATTAGAATCCTTTACACACTGGCTGCATGAATCATTTGTAACGATCCCTTTACACATCTAATAAGGCTACACAGCTCTATATCTTTTTCACAGAGTTCTATTCTTCTCCCCCCTCACATCTATAAACTCTTTGGCCAGTTGCCATCACTATCCACCCTAATATTATTTAAGTTAAATATGGTACTCTGATCAGAGATTGCAATAGGAAGGTTTTACAGTGCTGAAGGAAAACAGAAATGCAATGAAAGGAAATATCAATTTTTAAACCCTTCTTCTTAGGGAAAGGATACTCCTGGAACGATCTAGAGATAGCATAGGTGAAGCTTGGCACAACCACTTGAAAGAACATATAGCTAGGTACACCTTCAATTGTGCTGCCCATTACACCATGGGTGGTGTTGAGGATTAGGGATTTAAAAAGATAAAACTGTTTCAATAACCTGCACAGCGAGAGACACAGACATCATGCGCGAGTCTTTCCGAGGTCGTCCCTTTTTTCTTTTTTCGCTAAGGTCTGCATCTAATTCTGCTTTCCGTTTGGTGAGAGACTTTGATGCATTATTTTTTTCTTCACTGTCGCTACTACTGTCTACTTCACGTGGTTTTGCTTCTTTAGATACACTATGATCTTTTGGTCTGCATAAAGAATAAAAAAACTATTTGGCACACATACTCAAAGCAGATTCACAAATCTTGCATAAAAAAACCCCAAAAAACTAACATTCCAATGTGATACTGTAAATTTTAAGGTACACTCTTTTTTTAGGTTCTTTACAATACATACCGATCAGCAGCGATCTGGTTTGCATGTGTAATTCCTGTTGTCCCTGAGGTGGCTTTTGATCGTTCAGTGAATCGAGAATCAAGTGCTTTCATAGGCTCAATCTTCGGCTGGGCAGAGACACTTGTAGGTGTCAACGGAGTAACGGTGGTGGTGTTTACACTGTATTGAATGGTTAGAGGACATGGAAATTGTAATGATCTCACAGTAAACAGTTTCACAGTTATCTATTCTGGTTACAATCTACACCCAAGGTACAAAACAAATATATAAAATTAAATAAACTCAATTGTTTTATGTACTGTACATAACATTATCATTCTGTAAAAATCTACACAGAGGTAATTATTTCAAACGAAAAAATATTCAGAATTGAGAGTCCTCAGTGGTTGATACCTTTTAATGGCTAACTGAAAAGATGTTAACAAATTGCAAGCTTTCGAGACTACTCAGGTCTCTTCATCAGGCATAGACTAATACAAAATCTGAAGAATCACAATACACAACTCAGCACAGAAACAATGCAATAGGTAAGTCAAGTGACGTGAAGCCGATCTGTCATTATGGGGGACAGATAAACAATTGTGTCCATAAATATTGGAACAGTTCATAGATAAGGAATGAAAGTTTTACTGTCCACTGATTGGGGGTCTGGTATTGTGTTGTGATGCCCCCACAAGGTCTGAATAGCAAATTCCTTAATTGATGTAAAAAGACATAAATCCATGCGACACATTCATTCCTGCACTAAGTGTGTCAAAGGTTGTCATGAGTTTATATTCCCAGACCTTTCTGTCTCTCTGAGACTTGAAGTTACCTTTCCAATACACTGAGGACTCTCAACTCTAAATATTTTTCTATCTACTGGCTAACACGGTACAAAGATACACATCTTTCCTGTGTTAGAACAAATAACATAATAAACGAAAGCTATAGCGCAAATAAAAACTATCCTTTGCTATTAGCACCAAAAAGTCTTTTGTGTAGTAGCTTTTTCTTCTCACGATCCTATACACAAGCAAGTTTGAGCGAAAATTAGGACACTCCCCTACATATTAGATTGTCGACAGAACCCAGTGGATTTTGCCGACATTTAGCTAATGTAGATGGCCACTTTTAAGAAAGTCTTGATACAAATACTAAGATTAGTGATGAATGCAAGTGCTCGTTACTCGAGTTCGCCTAGGATGCTCGGGTATGCACCGAGTATTACGGGTGCTCGAGTGACATGTTTTGAGTCCCCAATGTTGCATGTTTTGCGTTTCTTCGCCACAAAACATACGAGGATTGCCCGTGTTTGTCAGGCAATCCCCGCATGTTTTGTGCCTGTCTAACAGATGAGAAACATGCGACTACCGGAACTCGAACATGCACTTAAGAACCCGCGATACTCGGTGCATACCCGAGCACCCTAAGTAAACTCGAGTAAGGAGCACTTGCGCTCATCACTACCTAAGATGCCTGACATCTTCAAGCAAACCTATCATTAACATCACTTGGTTTACCTTCATGTCGGTTGTCATAAGCCGAAATAACTCTACGAGTGCACATTATATATTATACAGGTTTTTAGGAAACCTATGACGCCAGAAGACTTCAAGAAAGGCCTGCTATAAGAGATCCGATAGATATCTCCGAATGATTCACGTTTATTACCACAGTGATTGGAATATGATGCCATGACTGATTATACTGTCCTATACTGAAAATAGAGCTGCTACTACTAGTGGAACATTAGGGAGTGGATAGGCGTAAAGTGAATGAATATTAAAACTTTTCCTTTCGCTCGGATATTTTAGCCTGGACAAATTCTCCTTAGCAACAAACAGAAAGCTCAGTCCTATTTTTCATTACTATGGCAGTCCATTGCTAAGGAGAATATGTATATTTTATACATACGCACATACTGCAAATTAAAATTTCGCTGCAAGTTACAGATTTACAAGATCAAGTGGATCAATCATTGTATGACAATAAGAAGTTAATATGTGAAAGAGACAGTAAAATCAGACGTTAAACAATAATTCCAGTGTTAGCTTTATATATGGTCATGTCAGTATACCTCTCTTTGTTGGCAGGCTCTTCTGATGGTTTTGCATTTCCCACTGGGTCGAGGGTGGATTTAGTGCCTAAAGAGCTGTTGGTGTTTGAATCCAGAGATAAGAGCTGCTGGTTGCTCTGAGATGACAGCATGGACCCGGCGACCGACCCCGATATAGGAATACTATTAAAAAAAGCTGTAGAAAAGTCCCTGCAAAGACGAATAGCCAAAATAAAATGTGTTTATAACATTGCACAGTCTTCACAACATGTGATGGATTACATTACAGCATTAAATATGACAAAAAAAAAAGTGTAGCAATTCATACAAACCCAGTGTCCAGCTGGGCAATGCACAATGGGGTGATCCTACGCCGGCCATCCGCTGTCCTTGTTTCCACTTGTTTCTTTAAAAGGTTCTATTAAAAATATGATTGTTGTTATAGTATATAAAAGGTTACCAGCAAATGCCACATGTTTCTCTTTCAGATAATTTCAGATAATTTGAGCATCCAAACGAGCAGAAAGTCATATCTGCTGCCTAAACCACTAAAATAAGTATCAAATTAAAAAAATTAAAATGTGTATACTGATGACTATGTGGCTGTCTATAGTCAACCCAGCCCTGTAATGCCAATACCAGTTAAGGTCAACTGAATAGACTGACATGTGGCAGTGAATTGGTGGAGAAAGGCCGAGAAGAAACTAATGCGGCCTTAGAATGATGCTGTAAAGGAAGCATAGCTAACTGCATGGTTTAGGACAGACAAAGAGATACCAATCAGTGGGTAATGTAAAATGCAGAATTATATCTTTGGAATGATGAAAGGAAACAGGACCACTTTGCTCAATACAGTCTCTATGTCTGGAACCACTGGTTCCAGGACCTTGAGAGACAAAGCAATTTTTAAGTTTGTCTAGTTATTCTTGCACGGATTGTAAATGATACATAAACTGACACACCTCTACAACAAAAAGAAGAAAGGAGAGTAGATCAATAATAGACCCTTGTTAAATGGAATCTGTCAGAAGGTTTTGCCATATAATCTGAGAGCAGTATAATATAGGACAAAAGAGCCTGATTCCAGTGATGTGTTACTTAACGGACTGCTTGGTGGAGTTTTGATAGAATCCCTGTTTTCTGTGTTGTAATGTGGTCACATAGCGAAGCTGTATATAAACCCGCCCACAACCGACTGGCAGCTTCCTTGTGTACACTGTGCATTTCAGCAAGCAGCCGATCATTGGTGGAGTGCAGGCTTTCACAGATTACCCTGACTGCTGTGCACTTGAGACCAAGACCTGCAGTGATATCTCCGGATTAGAGTTGAGCGAAACAGGTCGGTCAAATTCATAAGTCGCCGACTTTTGCCAAAGTCAGGTTTCGCTGAGTGAAACCCGACCATAGCGTGAAGTTGGCAATGCGTTCGGCAAACAAGCACCAAAGTCGGTTTTCCCATAATGCTTGCAGGCGCCTTTTTTCAGCCAATGAACAAGGACGTACACTGTGGGCAACGAGATGACATGAGCAGCGTCCACCACCATCTTAGAGAAGGGCATTGCAGTGATTGGCTTGCTTTGGGGGGAGTCATAGTGTCTATAAAAGCCCTGACCGCCGACCGACATTTTACTTCTGCCGATATTAACCGTAGGGAAAGGTTGCTGATGCTGTTTATCAGTAGGGAGAGAGTTAGGGCTGGAAGCAGAAGTTCTTATGTGCTTGTGCTGATAGCAATTGTGCTGTACAGATAGTGAGCAGTGACAGGGGAGGATTTTCTTGTGTGCAGCAGTGCTGGTTATTAGGCTGCCTGCCAGTGACAGGGGAGGATTTTCTTGTGTGCAGCAGAGCTGGTTATTAGGCTGCCTGCTAGATGTATTGCTGTGTGTACACTGCTGTACAGACTGCTTTTTACACAGCACTAATACTTTTATTCTTTTTTTCTGCACAGTTACCGAACGTTCATTTTTTCCCACATGGTATAGAGCTGTACACTCCTCACACACTACCGTGTACCAGCTGGTATCATGGACAAATACATGCTGACTATCTGTGTGTGACTCCTGAAATATATACGGAGATTGAAATTTTCCCCTACACTTTACACACCTGGTATCTTCTGATACAGTACCCTTTTTCTGCTTTTTATATTCTGGTCTAATCCATACTGAGCCTGAGAGAGTCTGTGTGTGACTCAGGAAAAATATACGAAGATTTACAATTACCCCTACACTGTATACAGCTGTACGCTTCAGATACAGTATCGTTTTTCTGCCTTTTGTATTACGATCAAATCCATACTGAGAGAGCGTCTCTGTGTGTGACTCCGCAAATATATACGGAGATTTACAATTACCCTACACTGTATACAGCTGTACGCTTCTGATACAGCACAGTTTTTCTGCTTTTTATATTCTGGTCTAATCCATACTGAGCCTGTGAGCGTCTCTGTGTGACTCCGGAAATATTTACGTAGATTGAAATTTTCCCCTATACTATATACACCTGGTATCTTCTGATACAGTACCCTTTTTCTGCTTTTTATATTCTGGTCTAATCCATACTGAGCCTGACAGCGTCTGTGTGTGACTCCGGAAATATTTACTGAGATTTACAATTTTCCACTATACTATATACACCTGGTATCTTCTGATACAGTACCCTTTTTCTGCTTTTTATATTCTGGTCTAATCCATACTGAGCCTGTGAGCGTCTGAGTGTGACTCCGGAAATATATACGGAGATTTAAATTTTCCCCTTCACCGTATACAGCTGTACACTTCTGATACAGTACCATATATCTGCTGGTATTTTGGGTACATTTTCCCAAACATGAGGAAGTATAGTGGAAGAGGCCGCGGACGTGGGCGAGGGGGTGGGGGGGGGCAGCTGGTACTGATGGTGGTGGTGCATCTGCTGGTAGTGCCAAAAGCACAATAGCACCTAAGGTAGGAGGTGTTGAGCCTGCGTCATTGTCTGGCTCCAGAAGGCTTGGAAGGCTCCCTTTTCTGGGAGTAGGTAAACCGCTTTTAAAGCCCAAGCATCAGAAACAGGTTTTGGCTTACATTGCTGAAACAGAATCCAGCTCTATCGCCTCCGCTTCTGAAGTTTCAAAAAATGCAAGCACTGAGTCGTCAGTGCAGGCTCCTGGTCAGGAACAACACCTTTCCTTGTGTCCTTCACCCCACCAAAAGTTAAGGATGCGGCAGGCCACACTTTAGATTACTCCATGGAGCTCTTTTCACATACCATGCCTGGGTTATCAAGTCAAATCCTGAATTCCCCAGTCCAAGATGAATCTGACATGGAGTGCACTGATGCACAGCCACTGCTATATGATTCTGCTGGTACATTCACCCAGAGCACTACATTGCCCTCGCAGTCTACTGAGCCAGAATCTGACTCTGATGAAACTCAGGTGCTCCTTCCCGCATACTATGCCACCTTACACGGTGACACAGAGAAAGGTGCAGATGAAATTGAAGAGGAGGTGATGGATGACCCAGTTGTTGACCTGGATTGGCATCCATTGGGGGAAGAGGGTGCCGCTGGCAATAGCTCAGAAGAGGAGGAGGATCCGCAGCAGGCATCGACATCGCAGCTGCGGTTATCTGGCAGGCCCGTAGCAGTCCAAAAACGTGTTAAAACAACAAAGAGTTGCAGGACAGCTTGGCCAGATGGTCAAATTAGCACAGCGTGCAAGCCCTGAACATTTATCCCATAGTAAGAAGAGTGCAGTGTGGCACTTTTTTGACCAAAATCCTATTGATGAGGCAAAGTTTATTTAGCCGAGGGAAAAATCTCAGAAATTTGAACACAAGTTGCATGCTTAGACATTTAAACACCATGCACTTCCAAGCGTGGACGGACTACAAAACCTCAGGTAACACATGTGCACCTGCTCCGGCTGAAGATAGCCAGCAACGCACACCATCAGCAAGAAATACAGATTTTTGTGTTACTCACCGTAAAATCCTTTACTCCGATACGCTCATTGGGGGACACAGGACTGTGGGTGTATGCTACTGCCGCTAGGAGGCTGACACTAAGTAGATATAATAAAAAAAGTTAGCTCCTCCTCCGCCGTATACACCCTGACATTGGACGCAAGCGAACCCAGTTTAGTGCAAAAAGCAGTAGGAGGACAAAAAGTAAATCAGCATTAACACAGGTACAATATATCCAGAAATAAACCCACCGGAACAGAAAAAAATAGAGTTAAATGAAAAACGAAGCCATCTGGCTATCAGGGTGAGTGCTGTGTCCCCCAATGAGCGTCTCGGAGAAAAGGATTTTACAGTGAGTAACACAAAAATCCGTATTTCTCCATCGTCTCATTGGGGGACACAGGACTGTGGGACGTCCCAAAGCAGTCCCTTGGGTGGGAAACCGACTCCACAGTATAAGCCGTAACCAGGCATTGCCTATAGGTGCGCTACCGCTGCCTGGAGAATCCTTCTACCCAGACTTGCATCCGCTGAAGCCTGAGTATGGATATTATAATGCTTAGAAAAAGTATGTAGACTGGACCAGATTGCCGCCTTACAAGCCTGTTCTGCCGAAGCCTGATGCCGAAGAGCCCAGGAGGCACCCACCGCTCTGGTGGAGTGAGCCCTGATTCCTGCCGGAAAAACGCACCTCTGATGCGGTAGGCCTCCTGAATGGTTAACTGTATCCATCTGGCCAAAGTTGATCTTGAGGCAGCGAGTCCCTTCCTGCGCCCTCGGGGAGGATGAACAGCGTGTCCGTCCGCCGAAAGAATGCCGCCTGAGATACATATCTCCTGAGTGCTCTCACCAGATCCAGCGTATGGAGAGCTTTCTACACCCGATGCGTCGGCGCTGGGCAAAATGAGGGCAAAACAATGTCCTCATTGATATGAAATGAGGAAACGACCTTTGGCAAGAAAGGTGGTGTTGGTCTGAGCACCACCTTATTATGATGAAAAAGTACGGAGGTCGGCAGAATAGTGCCGCCAGCTCCGAGACCCGCCTTATGGATGTTATGGCTACCAGAAATACAACTTTCCAGGAAAGGTATGTCAAAGAAAACTCCTGAAGAGGCTCGAATGGAGATTCCTGCAGCACTCCCGAACCAGGTTGAGATCCCAGACGCCTAAAGAAACCCTATAGGGGGGGTACTACATGGACAACCCCCTGAATAAAGGTTTTTACTTGTAAATTGGTGGCAATCCTATGCTGAAAAAGCACAGACAGAGCTGATTTTTGTCTTCTAAGAGTACTTGGCGCTAGGCCTGAATCTAGGCCAGCCTGGAGAAATGCCAGAATGTTGGGAATTGAAAATTGAAGCGGGGAATAACAGTGTTTCCTGCACCACGTAAAGAAGACCTTCCAAGTATGGTGGTAAATACGTGCCGAGGCGGGTTTTCGGGCGCTAGCCATTGTGGCAGCGACCTTCTGGGAGAATCCGCCCTGGTCAGGATCCAAGATTCAACGGCCATGCCGTCAAACACAGGACCCCTGAGTTCTGGTAGTAAACCGGGCCCTGGGAGAGAAGATCCGCGCGTTCTGGCAGATGCCAGGGTGCCTCGGCAAGCAGCTGTACTAGATCTGCGTACCACGAGGCCAATCTGGAGCGACTAATATCGCTGAGACTCCCTCTGTCTTGATCTTTCTGATCACCTTTGGGAGCAGAGCTAACGGAGGAAACAAGTATGGGAGGTGAAACTGATTCCACGGTAGAACCAGGGCGTCCACCGCGATTGCCTGTGGATGCTGGTATCAGGAGACGAAGTTGGGTACCTTGGCGTTTATCCTGGAGGCTATCAGGTCCACGTCCGGAATTCCCCAGCGTAGGCAAATCTGCTGAAATACGTCGGGATGGAGTGACCATTCCCCGGACGCTAGACCTTGATGGCTGAGGAAGTCAGCCGCCCAGTTCTCCTCACCCGGAATGTGGACTGCCGATATGACAGAGTGATTTTTCTCTGCCCAGCCAAAAATATGTTTCACCTCGTGCATGGCTGCCCTGCTGCGGGTACCCCCTTGATGATTTATGTATGCCACGGCCGTGGCGTTGTCCGACTGTATCCGGACGGGGCAGCCCGCCAGAAGGTGATGAAAATGCCTCAGTCAGCCGAACAGCCTGAATCTCTAGTATGTTGATCGGGAGGGACGATTCTTGCAGAGACCAGCATCCCTGATCTGTGTAGTGGCGAAACACTGCTCCCCATCCGAGAAGGCTGGCGTCCGTTGTGACTACCAGTCAATGGACTGGGGAAAAGACTTCCCCTGCTGAAGAGAGGCGCTCATTGTCCACCGTGTAAGTGTCTGTCTGACCTGAGCGGACAGACGGCACCAGAGGTTGAGAGAGCAAGGGTTCCTGTCCCAAGCTGCCAAGAGGGCATGCTGAAGGGGGCAAAGATGAAATAGTGCAAAAGGAATGGCCTCGATTGCCGCCACCATCCTTCCTAAGACCTTCATACAAAACCGGATGGTGTGAGAAGGACCTGACGGAGAAGTAGGGCCTTGTCCCGAGGTAGGATTGTCAACCCTTGAGCTGGTGTCGAAGATCATCCCTAGAAAGGTGATCTTCCGAGATGGCACAGGAGATGATTTTTTCAAATTCACCAGCCACCCCAGGCGAATCAGAGTGTCTAGCGTGATGCTGACACTTTCCTCGCAGGCCTGAAAAGACGGACCCTTGACGAGGAGATCGTCTAAATATGGCAAGACGACTATCCCCCTGGAGTGTAGAATGGACACAATGACAGCCATGACCTTTGTGAACACCCTGGGGGCTGTGGCTAGCCCGAAGGGCAAGGCTGCGAACTGAAAGTGAAGGTTGCAGATGGCAAACCGCAGAAACCTCTGATGAGAGGGGAATATGGGGATGTGAAGATAGGCATCCTGGATGTCTATTGACGCCAGAAATTCCCCCTTTTCCATGGCCGCAATGACAGAGCAGAGAGACTCCATTCGGAAATGCCGAACTCTGACAAACCTGTTCTGACGCTTTAGGTCCAGAATGGGCCTTACAGCGCCGTCCTTCTTGGGAACTATGAACAGGTTGGAATAGAAACCTTGACCTCTCGACCTCCGGTACCGGGACGATAACCCCGCTGCGCTGAAGAGATTCGACGGCCTTGAACAAGGCGCGAACCCGAGTTTCTGCTCTGGGAAGGCGAGAGTGAAAAAAATCGACTCGGGGGACGGCTGATGAACTCTATCTTGTACCCCGAGGAAACTAACTCCCTGACCCACTTGTCGTGAGTGACCGAGAGCCAGGTGGGGCGAAACCAGAGTAGGCGGCCACCCACTCTGAATGAATTGACCGGATCCTGCCTCCAGTAATTTGGCCGAAAATCTGTGGGACCTGGACCCTCTAGATTTTGGCTGGTGGGATCGCATCCTTCCCAAAGGGTTGGTCTTGTAAGAGACTGACGATCTCGGGCCTGATTGGGTCGACCTGAGCCGCCGGAACTTGCTGCCGCGGCCCAACCATGGTTGCGAAAGGCCCTAAACCGTGGCTGAAACTGGTGACGAAAGGGCTGCTTACTTTTTTGCCGAGGAAGAAAACTGCTTTTCCCCACTGTGGAATCAGATATAAGCTGATCCAGCTTCTCGTCGAATAATCGGCCACTCTGATAGGGTAAGGACGTAAGGGACTTTTTTGAGGTTGAGTCCGCTCGCCATGTCCTCAACCATAAGGCTCTCCTGATAGCAATTGCGTTTGCGGCAGCTAGTGTTGCGCAATTTGCCGCATCCAGGAAAGCATTAATCAGAAAGTCTCCCGCAAGAGCGATCTGATTAGAGATGTCAACTACCTCTGATGGCACATCCCTACCGTGGAGGGCCCTATTCAGAGACTCCGACCAGGATATCATGGCCTTAGCCACCCAAGTCGCTGCAAAAGAGGGAGAGAGGGCAGAGCCTGATGCCTCAAACACTGAGCGAGCCAAACCTTCAATGAGACGGTCCGTCGGATCTCTAATCGAAGAACCGCTGGGAAGGGAAAGTAGCGTTTTAGATGCCAACCGTGATACCGGAGGATCAACCGCAGGAGATTCCGCCCATTTCCTACGGAGCTCAGGGGAAAAAGGATATCGGGTATTGAGAGCCTTTTGTCCTAAAAAGCGCTTCTCTGGCTTCTCTCGGTGGTGCTGCACCAGGTCCTCAAATTCAGGGTGAGAGCAAAATACCTTTTGAAGCTGTTTGGCCCATTTGAAGGACACCTTATGACCAGAGGCCAAGGTGGATTCATCGTCTACCCCAAGGGTTTGGTTGATGGCCTCGATGAGACTGTCGATTGTCTCCTGACAATTAGGTGCCTCTAGATTGAGGGACCTTTCAGAATCAGAATCCGAACCCTGTTCACTCACCTCCGCCGGTGAAGGAGAACGGGAAACGGAACTGATAGATGCCGAGGCCCCGGACGGCCCAGGCGACGCTGTTTGGGTTCGCTTCCCCCGCGTCTGCCTGGTGAGAGCGCGGCCCCTGCAAGCCGGAGGTTCCTGTGACATGGAGGACCCTTCCAAGACGGGTGAACCACTGTCCCTGCCCCTATCGGGAGCCTGAAGGGACTCTATTGCTCTCGTTAGTGACGCCATGGACTGTGACAGAGACAGGGCCCACTCAGGGGGACCTGACGCACTGGCTCAATCATAGGGGAGGGCTCCTGGGCACGTTCGGAGTCACAGGTTTCGCAGACCCGACTACTCTGGGCGTGCGGAAAAGGGGACCTACAGTCAATGCATGAGGTATATAGCACCATGTGAGTCTTAGCCCTTCTGGACATGCTGTACCTGAGCCGCAAATGTTTTGAGGCCGCAACAAAATAGGTTGTAGCGGAGCGGAGTGCAGAGGAGCGCAGCGTAGTGGGGCTACCAGGCTGGAGGGAGTAGCCCTTACCCCAGTCCTGTGTCCCCGGACGTCCTTGAATGGCGTGAGTGGGTGCAGAAAAGGCCACGGAGGCTGCTGCTGTCTGGTGCAGTCTCCTGACTTCGAAAAAGCGCGCCCAGTCCAGGGTGGGCTTGCCTGAAGTAGGGTTTGTGGGCGGATCCTTCCCGAGATGCTGAGGGCCTTTGGGGAGAGGGATCCCGGGTCGCGGCCTAGCGCCGGCCGAAGCCGGGGACTAAATTTGCTGCTGGGAGCGGCGATTCCAGCCGCGGCCTAGCTTCCGGCCGAAGCCGGGGACTACATTTTTGGCGGTGGCCGCCCGAGAGTCGGAAGGCGGGCCAGCCGGAAGATCGTGCTGTTGGGGGTGGAGACTCAGACCGCGGCCTAGTTTCCGGCCGAAGCCGGGGACTAAATTATCGGCGATGCTCGCCTGAGGGTCGGGGGCGGGCCCGCCGGAAGTCGACGTGCCTCAGGGGGCGGGACTTCCGCTGCGGCCTGGCAGAAGCCAGGAGCTGGATCTAAATCTCCCGAACTCGGGCCCTACTGCCGCTAGGAGGCTAAACGTTGCTTTCCATACTCCGGCTCCCTTCCACGCTCTCCGCTGCGCACCCGCTTCCACCATCAGTAAAAAATGACGGGGATGAGGAGAGGGACCGTCCGCCTCCTTCCATCACCGCAGTCCAGCATTGGTGATGCAGTGGGGGCCGCACGGACTATCTCATTGCCTCTGTACAGCCTAGGGTTTTAATACCCTAGGGTGGTCAGGGCAGAGTCCAGCCTTTGTGTCCCACGTTGCGGGAGAGGATACGTGGAGGCGACACTCCACGTGCTCGCCCGTTGATGGTTTGGGGAGATCGGACCCCTTCAAAAGGGTCCGTCACCCATATTTCGTCTTCATGGAAGAAAAAAAAAAAAAAAAAATGGTCTGGAAGAAACCTGACGTGTGCCTCCATCAGACACTAAGCATGAACTGGGTTCGCCTGCGGCCAATGTCAGGGTGTATACGGCGGAGGAGCTAACCTTTTTTTATTTCTACTTAGTGTCAGTCTCCTAGCGGCAGTAGCATACACCCACAGTCCTGTGTCCCCCAATGAGACGGAGAAATGTTGAGGTGTCGTCGCAAGGCCAAAGCAGTCAGGGAATCACATTGTTTTTGCAACGAAAGACTGAATTAAGGCCATCACCACCACCAACCCCTCTCAGTCCGCCATGTCCACCGCTAGTTCCCCCATATGCAGCTCTCAAGTCCAGCTCACCCTAGCAGACACTCTGAGTAGGACAAGAAAGTACTCATCCTCTCATCCGTGTACACTGGCTTTGAACGCCTACATTGCCAAACAGATCTCATTAGAGATTATGCCCTTCCGTTTCCGTTCCGAGAGCTCATGGCCTACGCTGTCCCTCGCCATGACCTACCCAGTCGGCACTTCTTTTCTAGAAAAGCCATCCCTGCCCTCCACCTGCATGTGAAAGACCACATTGTCCATGCACTCAAACAATCAGTGAGTGGAAAGGTGCACCTCACAACAGATGCATGGGCCAGTAGGCATGGCCAGGGTCGTTACGTGTCCATCACTGCGCACTGGGTTAATGTGGTGGATGCAAGGTTCACAGGGGACAGTGGCAGTGGGACAGTGCTGCCTAGCCCACGGTATAGGCAACAGTTGGCTGTAGGCATTCGACCCTCCTCCTCCTCCAGAAGCGAAAGCTCGTCGAAAGAGCGCAGTCGCACGAGCATTCCATCCGCAGCTGCCAGTGTTGCACACGAGGTGTCCCACTATCGAACAGCTAGTGGTAAGAGTCAGCAGGGGTTTTAAAGATGATGTATTTGGGCGACAACAGACACACCACGGAGGTACTGGCCGACTACTTGCAGCGAGAAACTGAGTCATGACTGGGCAGTCTACATCTTGAGCCAGGCAAGGTAGTCAGTGATAACGGCCGTAATTTTGTGGCGGCCATAGCCCTGGCAAAACTCAGACACATACCTTGCCTGGCTCACACCTTGAACCTGGTGGTGCAGTGCTTCATAAATAATTATCCGGAGTTAACAGCCCTGCTCCATAAGGTGCGAAGACTGTGCTTGCACATCCGTCGCTCGCCCGTAGACTCCAGTCGTATGCAGAGGCTGCAGAGATCGCTCCACCTCCCCAAGCACCGCCTAATCATAGACGTTGCAACAAGGTGGAACGCCACCATGCACATGGTTGAGAGGCTATGCGAACAGAGGCAGGCTGTAATGCATTTGTGGGAGGATACACGGGCAGGCAGTTTGAGGGCAGACATCGAGTTGTCGGGTGTGCAGCGGTCAAAGCTGAAAGACCTCTGTAAAGTCCTTCAGTGTTTTGAGGAATGCACATGGCTGGTAAGCACAGACGACGCCATCATAAGCATGAGCATCCCACTTATGCGTCTGCTCATGCAAACTTTGACGCACATTAAGGATCAGGAGTCTGCAGCGGAGGAGGAAGAGGAGGAGGAGGAGGGAAGCCTTGATGACAGTCAGCCATTGACTGCTCAGGGAACTGTCCTGGACGAGGTGGAGGAAAAAGAGGAGGATGAGGGGGATGATTATTTTGGGGACGAGGATGCTTCTCAGGGGGCAAGAGAAAATGTTGGCTTGCCTAGGTCAGGTACAGGGTTTGTGCGTGACTGGAGGGATGTGGATTTGGCAGAAAGTGCTCCTCCACCCACCACTGCCAGTGCATCATTGACACCTGGAACATTGGCCCACATGTGTGATAATGTCTTGCGGATCCTAAAAAGGGATCCCCGCATTATCAAAATTATGAAGGATGACGACTACTGGTTGGCCAGCATCCTCGATCCACGCTATAAAGGCAAATTACAGAACATCATGCCACAGGAGAACCTACAGCTAATATTGGCAAACAAACAAGCAACTCTGGTAAACCGTTTGTTAGAGGCATTACCAGCACACAGCAGCGGTGCAGGTTCTACCACGAGCCGTACTGGGCAACATGGAAGAGGTGTTCGTGGTGCACACAGCCGGAGTGGCGTTGGAGACAGGGGTTTCATGACCATGTTGTGGACTGATTTCTCGAGTAACGCTCACAAGACTGTTAATACTGAATCGATTGCAACAGACAGGAGACTGCAGTTGTCAACTATGGTTCAAAATTACCTCTCCTCCCCTATCGATGTTCTCCCTCACAGTTCATTCCCCTTTGACTACTGGGCCTGTAAACTGGACACCTGGCCTGAATTGGCACAATATGCCTTACAGGAGCTCGCTTGCCCTGCTAGTAGTGTGCTATTAGAAAGAGTCTTCAGTGCTGCTGGATCAATCCTGACAGAAAGAAGGACCCGGCTGTCAACCAAAAATGTTGGTGATCTCACCTTCATTAAAATGTACCATGCCTGGGTTTCAAAGGATTTTGTACCACCTTCCCCTGATGACACATAGGTTGCCAGCAAAATGGCTCGCTTTGTCCTCCTCTTCCTCTGACTTCTCCAATTCCTCCATTTGCAGCTGCTGAACGTCCAGCCTACACCTCAACATATGCCAGTTTTTCCACCTCCCTAACTGGGCTGAACCCCCCCCAGGGGCCGGCGTCAGCACCTGGTGCACCCGGGCAAGTGCCGGGGCCGGGAGCAGGTGGGGGGGCCCACTCACCGTCAGACACCGGCGTACTATGAGGGGCCCTGTGCCAGTGCCGGCGCCAACAATTGGGCCCCCCTGCTTGCTCAAGGCCCCAGCACTTGCAATACTTACCTCTCCTTGCTCCACCCCTGTGACGTCTTCCGCGTTTCCTGACAGTGACATTCAGGTCAGAGAGTGCGATGACGTCACGTCTGTGCGCCCTCTGCCTGAACAGTCCAAGTGCAGAGCTGGAAGATGGCGACGCTGAGTACAGAATAGAGCAGTGCCCAGCGAGGAGAAGGATTTCTTTTTTTTTAATGTTTGGAGCAATATATGGGGAGCATTATACACTGGAGCATTATAAATGGGGCCCATTATACACTGGAGCATCATATGGGGCCCATTATATACTAGAGCATCATATGGGTTCATTATTTATGGGGCATCATATAGGGCCCTTTATATATGGAGCATCATATGGAGCACATATGGGGCCTATTCTGTATGGAGCATTATATGGAACCCATTCTGTATGGCGCACTATGTGGTGCCCATAATACTGTATGGAGGACTATACTGTCTGGTTTTTGAGCCATTGTAGAATTTACAATAGATATCACTCATGTAATGTAAGAAGTGAAGTATTTGGCATTGTACTCTACCTATATTTCTCTGCCGCATCGAAGAATCATGAATTGTGGTATGTGTTAAAGGGGCCCACTGAGACTTTCGCCCGGGGCCCACGAAAACCTGGAGCAAGCCCTGCCCCCCCCACAACTTTAGCCAAATAACCCCCAGTTTTCAATGCATTAATATTATTATAAAGTAAATGAAGGTTGCCAAGCTTAAGTAATAAGAATTGATGTCGTTGGCATTGAAATGGGCACTGTAGGTGTGTTTACTGTCCTCCACTCCCTCCCGACTTTTCTTCCCCATTGACTTGCATTGGGGTCGGTTCGAGTTTCAGTCGGACCTTCGACTTTTTCTGATAGTCGGCCGATTTCGTTCGACTCGATTTTTGCGAAAGTCGGGTGGTCCGAAACCCGACTCGACCCTCCCGGAGGCAAAGTCGCTCATCTCTACTCCGGATGATAAAATGCGAATCGTTTTGAAACTACAACACACAGACCAGTAAATGACAACACTGGAATCTAGCTCAATTGACCTATATAACCCTGCCCTCAGATTAACCCCTTAACATCCAATGATGGATATATCGGTCATAGGGCACCTCCCCTCTTTGGTGTAGACTCCAGAGCTGAGCCCGCACCTTTTGTGGCACATGATAGTTGATCTGACCAGCTGTCATGTGCCACTAACACCCGTGGGTGGAATCGCGATCCACCAGTGGATATTAACCTGTTAAATGCCGCTCTCAAACTTCAACATTGGCATTTAACATGGCCGTGCTGGAAGCGTGTCTTAGCTCCGCCCATCGGCACCTGTGTCACATGAACGCGTGTTGCAGATAGGTTGGCATGACAACCAGGGGTCTTGCAGGAGACCCCTGTGGTTCTCATTGCCGGATCACTATGAGCGCCACCCTGTGGCTGGCGCTCATTGCAGATGAGCATTTTTGTTACACATAGCAGGGCTGCAGGCTCCTAAAGAGACTATTGAAGCAAGTAAAATCTAGAAAAAAAAGTTTTTTAAGAATATTTAAAAAACTATAAAAGTTCAAATCACCCCCTTTTGCGCCATTCAAAATAAAATAAAAAAAAATACACATTTGGTATTGCATAATTCAGAATCGCCCGATCTCGCAAAATATTAAAAGAATGAATCCAATCAGTAAACGGCGTAACGATAAAAAAAATCAAAACGCCAGAACTCCATCTTTGTGGTCGCTGCAACATTGCAATAAAATTCAATAACAGGCAATCAAAACATCGGATCAACCTCAAAATAGCATCAATAAAAACTCCAACTCGGCGCGCAAAAAATAAGCTCTAACCGAGCACCAGATCCCCAAATTTTTTTTTTTTTTTTACAAACTTTGGATTTTTTTTCACCAATTAAATAAAAAATAACCTATACATGTTTTGTATCTATCAACTCATAATGACCTTGAAAATCATAATGGCAGGTCCAAAACCGCAAAAAACAATTGTGGAATTGCACTTTACTGCAATTTAACTGCACTTGGATATTTTTTCCTGCTTTCCAGTACACGATATGGTAAAATCAATGGTGCCGTTCAAAAGTACAACTCGTCCCGCAAAAAACAAGCCCTTACATGGCTAAATTGACGGACAAATAAGCAAAAAGCGGAAATGAAAAAAACCGAAATACCCCTGGTCTGCAAGGGGTTAAATGGTAAAACCCTGCTGACAAGATTCACTTTAGAAGTCTGCTAAATGAGGATAGAAGTTTGAAGGAGTTTTCCCAAAAATGGGCATAATTCACTGGATAGGTGACAAAATCTCTCATCTCCGGGTCCCCATCACTGGGACCTCCACAGATCACTAGAATGAGGTTTCCGACTCACTAGTTCCTCATTAATGTACTAGCATAACGATGAGTAGCTTGAATGAATGGACAGTAAAGTAAAAGACTTGCTGCACCATTAAAGGTCTATAGGGTAGATAGAAATAGCAGAGCACTGAATTCCTATAGACTTTGGATGGAACAGCGCATGCTTGTGAGGTCATGCGATGAGGAAGGATGGATGGTTTGGTTTGGCCCCAGGGGTGAATAAATTACACCTGTCACTTGAGAGAAAACGCTTTAATGATGCTCCTAAAAGACTATCAGAATTAAGGTCCACACGAGGTGCAAAAATATTAAATTTTTCTCCTACAACACCACACACGTAATAGTTACAACAATTTATGACAAAAACATACTATATAGACCAGATTATTAATACTGCACCCTATGTATAAAAACAAACTGCTAATCCTAAACTCTGGTTTTGGGGGCGGGGGGGCATGTGAACAGCCTAAAAACGTATTGACACTAATACTTTTAAGAAGAAGTAACGCTAGTTAACTAATGAATGAACAGACTATACAGAAATGCTGTTTGTATGTCTGCCATGTGCAATTTCATACCTTTCTGATGTCCTCCAGGCTTTCACCATTTACCATGCTAGCCACTTTTGGTGCTGGGATATCTTTCTGTACAGGTGCCACATGTCCTCCATCTAAATGTGGATGCTGCCTTTGTTGAAACTTCAACATCTCAGGATTTTCAATAATGGTATTAGGAAGCTGGGACTCCGTTGTAATGGCAAGACTTTTCCCATAAGTGCTTTGGTGGATGTGATTCTTCAATTATATTTTTGCACAATAAAAAAAATAAAAAAACAACACAAATTGACTCGCGTTACAGCTAAAAACTTTGCGCAATATGTACATTGGAATATTTCAATACCTTCTCTTCCTCGCTCAGTGGGTCACCCAGCTCATCTTGTGAGAAATCTAAGTATGCAACTGATCCATCCATGGAACACACCAATATGCCAAGTCCATTTAGAGTCCTAGAAGCAACCAAAGAACAGGATTTTGCCACTTATAATATTATATTGAAAGGGATGAAATGTAAAGATTGGTAGCAGCAGATGAGTTACAGGATAAAATTGCTATGCTGTAATGTCTATTGTCTGTAGAAGTCCCCTCTATAATGTAAAGTGCTGCGGAATATGTTGGCGCTATAGAAATAAAATTATTATTATAAAAGCTTTGGCTACGCTCGTTATCCAGAGGTTGAGCTGGGAATGAAACCCTTCTGGAACTATATTAACTGGGCAAAACTTCAGTCTTTTCTTTATTATTCAACATAGTGACAGCTCAGTACCTTAATTAAAAGTGTATGGAGCACTAGTGAGAAGTCATTTCTAGTTTGAATTATTTTTATTGCTGGTCTGCACAATAGCAACCATCAATCTGTTGCCTGTGAACAGGGCAACCCAGGCGGTGACATCAAGTTACTTAACATGTGTGACCATCAGAAATGGACACCTAATGTCTTTTCTGATAACAAATCACCTTGAATTTCACATGTCACCCAGCTTTCCTCCCCTCTATGGTAAACCATCAGTCAATCCAGACAGCATTATTTTAGCCTTCTGTGAATACATTGTGAATATCCACTCATCTATATATTCTTATTAATAAGCTAATAGACTACAAGTAAACAATCATGAGGCTCAACTGTCATTATCTTCGGTATAACTGTGTGACAGGAGACCGTCTAATCATCATCAGTAACTGTGATAAACATTTCTATCCCCAATGAAGAACTTGTGCAGTACAGTTAATGCAGTTTCAAAACGCAGGAATATCTAGGGTATCACTTTGTAACTCCCAAAGGTTCACCATGAGAGGACATAATCTACGTGAAAAAAAGAATGATGCAGTTTCAGATAGACCCAATTAAACATGATAATATATATAGCATACATGCATACAGTGCTGTGCAAAAGTTTTTTAGGCAATTATGGGAAAAATGCTGCAAAGAAAGAATACTTTTAAAAATAGTAGTGTTAACGGTTTATTGTAAAAAAAATAAACTATCTGCAAAGTGAGTGAACAAAAGAAAAAGTCTTCATCAAATCAATATTTCCTGGTACAACACTTTGCCTTCACAATAGCATCAATTCTTCTAGATACACTTGCACACAAGTTTGGAGAGAAGTCGACAGGGTGGTTGTTCCAAACATGTTGGAGAACTAACCACAGATGTGGATGTAAACTAGTGCAAATCCTTCTGTCTTTTTATGCAATCCCACACGGACTCGATGATGCTGAGTTCAGGACTATGTGTGGGTCATATCATAATGTCCAGGACTGCTTGTACTTTTTTTTGTATTTAAGTTGAAGATAGTGCTTAATGATATTAACTGTTTACTTTAGGATCATTGTCCTGCTACTGAAAAACGTTGGAGCCATTCAGACGCCTCCCTGATGGTAATGAATCAGTGGTTGGTTTTCCAAGTTTTGAACAACTTCCCTGCAATTTCCTCCAAAACTATGTGGAAGCATACCTAGTAGAATTAATGCTTTGATGCTGTTTTGAAGGCCAAGGGCGGTCACACCAAATATTGATTTGATTTCAATCTTACTTTGCTCACTCAGTTCGTATTTTGTTAATTAAAAAAAAATGAACTATTAAACAGTTTCATTTATCAAAGCACTGTATAGGGCAGAGACACACTGCCGTATTTCACGTGCGAGAATCGCATGGTAAAACTTGTACTGGCTGTGGGCTCTCCTGACCTGAGCTTGACCTCTGCATAGTAATCTATCACGCTGTCTTGCTCAGGTCAGGAGAGGTGTCAGGCCAGTCCGTGCAGTGCAGTGCGATGCGATTATCGCACGAGTTTTACGGCCGTGTGACTCCAGCCTTACTGACAGCAGTTTTTCCACACCTGCATAAAACTAATATATATTTTGATTAT
The DNA here is from genome assembly GCA_033576555.1 of Oophaga sylvatica. Classification (NCBI taxonomy): domain Eukaryota; kingdom Metazoa; phylum Chordata; class Amphibia; order Anura; family Dendrobatidae; genus Oophaga; species Oophaga sylvatica. The sequence continues at coordinate 777,338,123 of JARQOD010000001.1, read as the reverse complement.
ATATGTAATTACTCATACACAGTGGCATGTAAAAGTTTTGGCAATCTTATTGTTATTGTGAATATTTAAGCAAGTTGAAGATTAAATAATCTCTAAAAGGCATGAAGTTAAAGATGACACATGTCCTTTGAAGTTTAAGCAAATAAAGGAAAATGGGAAGATGCAAACGTTTAGGCACCCTTGAAGACTTATTTGCTCAGATAAGTTTGACATATACTGTTAGGGTATGTGCACACGTTGCAGATTTGGCTCAGGAATTTCCTGAGCGGATTCTGCATCTCTTGGCAGAATCTGCAGGTAAAAATCCACGCGTCTTTGTGCAGATTTTCCTGCGTTTTTACCCCTGCGGTTTTCTATAATGAAATGGGTGTAGAAACGCTGTGGAATCCGCACAAAGAATTGACATGCTGCGGAAAATAAACTGCTGCGGATTCCATGCGGAATTTTCCGCAGCATGTGCACAGCAATTTTTTTTCTCCATTGCTTAACATTGTATGGTCAAACACTTGCAGATCTGCAGCGATTCCACGTGGAAAATCTGCAACGTGTGCACACAGCCTTAGGGTTATGGCTTGTTCACCATCATCGTTTGGAAAGGCCAGGTGATGCAAATTTCCAGCTTTGTAAAAACCCAGCCTCCTCTAACCTTGTGACAAAAAACAGCAGACATGAGTTCTTTTAACCCCTTTTTTGCCATTAGACGTACTATCCTGTCCAGGTGCCCTGAGACTTAATTCCCGTGGACGGGATAGTACGTCATACGCATCAGCCACGCTCACAGGGTGAGCGCGGCTGAGTGTCTGCTGGTTCTCACAGCTGACACTCGGCACTGTGTGCCAGGAGCGGTCACGGACCGCTCCCGGCTCTTTAACCCCAGGAACACTGTGATCAAACAAGATCGCAGCGTTCCCGGAGCAGTCAGAGGGTCTGTCAGCTCTGACAACCCCTCTGCCTTTCGATCGGAGACCCCGCGTCATGACTTTGGATTCCTGATCGCTCCCATGGTAACCCGATGTCGTCATGACGACATCCGGGTTACCAGAGCTCAGAGACTTCCTGTCATGTGCAGTGCATGTGAGGAAGTTTCTGAGGTTAGTGACAAATCCCTGCAACGCTGACAGCTTATTTGGCATGCAGATCTGCATGCCATATAAGTGATCAGCCTGCAGAAAATGAGTGTCCCATAGTGGGACACAGTGTAAAAGTAAGAACATTTTTTTTTTTTAAATAATTGTAAAAATATTTAAAAAATATATATACATTCTATCAATAAATATTTGAATTAAAAAAATCTAAACAATAAAAGTACACATATTTAGTATCGTCACGTCTATAACGAAACTGTCCCACTAGTTAACCCATTAGTCAACCCCATAAAAAAAAAAGGCACAAAAACAATGCTTTATTGTCATACCGCCTAACAAAAAGTTATAGCTCTAAGGATAAAGCGATGCAAAAATAATTTTTATTGTATAAAAGCGCCAAAACATAAAAAAAATGCTATAAATGAGGTATCGCTGTAATCGTACTGACCCGAAGAATAAAACCGCTTTATCAATTTTACCACATGCGGAACGGTATAAACGCCCCCCAAAAGAAATTCATGAATTGCTGGTTTTTGCTCATTCTGCCTCCGAAAAAATCTTAATAAAAAGCGATCAAAAAATATCATGTGTCCGAAAATGGTACCAATAAAAACGTCAACTCGTACCACAAAAAATAAGACCTTACATGACTCTGTGGGCCAAAATATGCAAAAATTATAGCTCTCAAAATGTGGTGATGCAAAAACTATTTTTTGCAATAAAAAGCGTCTTTTAGCGTGACAGCTGCCAATCATAAAAACCCGCTATAAATAGTAAATCAAACCCCCTTTTTCACCCCCTTAGCCTAGTTTCACACTAGCTGCCTCCTCCCGGCCCTCCGCCTATGGGCGCATGACGCTGCATGCAACCTGCGTACCCTATCTTTAGCATTGGGTACGCAGGCCGTGCGCAGGTAAGCACTTGCCGGCGCATGCATCCTTTTGATGGTGCGCCGAGCGCACCAAAACACGGATTTTGGTAAAGACTTACCTGTAAAATCCTTTTCAGCGAAGGAAGGAAGAGAGACACAGTATTCATTACTGATGGGTAGGCGGAGCCCCAGATCAGGATGTTACCTCAGATCAAAAGAGTGATGACTGGCTGGCCCCTCCAGCTCGGGCTCCTCCTACTCAGCTCCAGTCGTATCAAAGCTTTTAGGAAAAGAGCCAAGATCACCAGCGGAGCAACATAACCCCTTCTGAAGGAACTTCAGAGAAAAAACACAAGGATACAGGTTATGCATGCAAAGAAAGCCAAAAACCACAGAGTTCCAGGTACTACTCACGGAACCTGACTACTGCGATGAGCTGGCGATGCTGGAACAGAGCCTTAGCGCGCTGACCTCAGCCCAGATAATCGCTATCAGATAAGGGTCGCGCTGCATCTGAAAACATCAACACACCTCTGCCGTGGGAGGGTGCTGTGTCTCTCTTCCTTCCTTCGCTGAAAAGGATTTTACAGGTAAGTCTTTACCAAAATCCGTGTTTCAGCTGCAGATGAAGGAAGAGAGCCACAGTATTCATTACTGATGGGACGTCCCAAAGCAGTTCAAAAATAAGGGTGGGAAAAAACCAACAAAAGGCAGAAACCCAACAACCTTAATAACAAAGCGCAACCAGCGCTAAACACAAGTTCATCCAGAACTTTAAACTACAGCTGCCTGCAGGACCCTACGTCCGAGGGCTGCATCAGCGGAAGCACTGACGTCCACTTTATAAAACCTTGTAAACGTGTGGACAGAGCGCCAAGTCGCTGCTCGGCAAAGCTGCACTGCCGAAGCACCTTGATGAAAAGCCCACGATGAAGCCACAGCTCTCGTGGAATGGGCTCGAATCTTAATCGGGCAAGATTCACCCTGAAGACGGTAAGCTTCCAAAATAGCTGACCGGATCCAACGAGCTATAGAACCCTTGGAAGCTCGTTGACCACGCCGACGACCTGCCGGAACCACAAACAGGGAGTCCGTCTTACGAAAACCTTGAGTAATAGATAGATAAAACTTCAAGGCCCGCACTAAATCCAATGTGTGTAAATCTCGCTCTTTCGTATTCTTCGGATCCGGACAGAGTGAAGGCAACACAATATCCTGGTTAACATGAAATTGTGACACCACTTTAGGCAAAAAATCACCCCGAGTGCGAAGCACTACACGATCCGGAAAAAACTCCAGAAAAGGAGGCGAGCAAGAAAGAGCTGCCAATTCAGAAACTCTCCTCAAGGAAGTGACTGCAACAAGGAAAGCCACCTTCCAAGAAAGTAAAGAAAGGCTAGCAGAAACCATAGGTTCAAAAGGTTTATGCTGAAGAGCCTCCAAAACAAGGTTGAGCCGCCAAGGAGACACGGGTGCCTTCCGCGGCGAAACTTACGAGAGATACCTCGGAAAAAGGAGAGCACGTCTCTATTCGAAGCAATGGTTCTCCGAAACAATAAGGACAGAGCAGAAATCTGACCTTTCAGAGTGCTAACTGCCAAACCCTTGTCTAGCCCATGCTGCAGAAAAGCCAACAGGTTGGGAATGGAAAATTTTCTCGGGTTCCGAGAAGACCCCAAACACCACGAAAAGAAGGTTTCCCAAATTTTGTGGTAAATCCTAGAAGTAGCCGGACATCTTGCAGCACGAAGGGTAGCAATGACCTCGGCTGAAAAACCTCTACGGGTCAAGATTTCGGTCTCAAGAGCCACGCCGTCAAACGCAGGGACATCAAGTCCGGATGACAAATGGGCCCCTGAGTCAACAAGTCCGGTTGAAGAGGGAGTGGAAACGGAGGTGCCGCCAACAGCGACATTATTGTCGAGAACCACACCCTTCTTGGCCAGTCTGGAGCTATCAGAATAGCTGGAATTCTCTCTAGTCTGATCCGACGCAGCACTAGAGGAAGTAAGGATATCGGCGGGAATACATAGATCAGCTCGAACTGATCCCACTGAGCCACTAGAGCATCCACCGCCACCGCCTTCGGGTCCTTGTACCTGGACATGAATGTCGGTAACTTGGCATTGGACCTGGATGCCATCAAATCCACTTGGGGGGTTCCCCAGCGAGAGCACAGTAGTGCAAAGACTTCCGGGTGGAGGCTCCCTTCCCCGGGATCCATCCTTCTGCGACTGAGAAAGTCCGCTGTAATATTCTGAACCCCTGGAATGTGAATCGCCGAAATGGCTGGTACATTGGCCTCTGCCCAAATCAGAATTCGGGACACCTCTACCATGAGACTGGAACTCCTTGTCCCACCTTGGTGATTGATATACGCGACAGCCGTCGCATTGTCTGTCTGCACACGGACTGGCAGACCGCTCAAAGGGACCGTCCAATGTTGGAGGCAAAGGAAAATCGCCCTCAATTCCAGGATGTTGATCGGAAGCACAGACTCTTCCGGTGACCATACCCCCTGAATCCAGAGATTGTTCCAAACACCCCCCCAGCCCGTCAGGCTGGCATCGGTGGTTATGACTGACCACTTCAGAGGGAGGAAAGACTTCCCCAGGGAGAATGCCCCTGGACGTAACCACCATTCTAGAGAATCCCGCACCGCGCGAGAAATGGTGACACTGCAATCCAGCGATTGCGACTGATTCCATCGACTCAAGATGAACTTTTGAAGAGTCCTGGAGTGGAACTGGGCAAAAGGAATTGCCTCCATGGACGCCACCATCAGTCCCAGAAGACGCATACACTTCCGTAGGGACATTGCCGTTGAGGATGTCATAATCTGTACATGTCGAAGAAGACATGACTGTTTGTCTGGTGGTAGGGAAACTACCGACCGAAACGTGTCGAGATGCATTCCCCAAAAAGAGAATTGTCCTCGATGGTTCCAGGGACGACTTCTCCCAATTGACCAGCCAACCGAAGTCTTTCAGAAACTGAAGAGACAAATCCCGAGCCGTCAACGCCTCCTCCTCCGAGGAAGCCACGATCAAAAGATCGTCCAGATAAGGGAGAATCGTAATCCCCTGTCTTCGAAGGAGTGCCATGAGGGGCGCCAGAATTTTTGTAAAGACCCTTGGCGCTGAGGCTAAGCCGAACGGCAGAGCCACGAACTGGTAATGATTCTGACCTATGGCAAATCGAAGAAAGCGCTGATGAGCCTTTCCGATGGGAATATGCAAATAGGCGTCGCGAATGTCGATTGACACCAGAAAATCGTTCTGTGACAGAGCTGCCACAACGGAACGAAGCGACTCCATGCGAAATTTCCGGGCATGGACATGCCGGTTCAATCGCTTGAGATCCAGAATCGGGCGAAATTTGTTCTCCTTTTTGGGAACTATAAAAAGGTTGGAATAAAAACCTTTCCCTCGGTCCTCTGACGGAACCGGTATCACTACACCCTTTTGTAGTAGCGATTCGATCTCTCGCTGTAGAGCGACAACAAGCTCGGGTTCCGACGGAACGCGAGACTGACAAAAAACATTTGGGGGTCGAGAAGCAAACTCTATGAAATAGCCTGCCGACACTATTCGCGTTACCCAGGAATCTGGAACGCGAGCCATCCAAGTCTCCTTGAAAAGAAGCAGGCGACCCCCCACTCGAGAATCCTCGAGTGGACCCCTGGCGTCAATCCGACTTTGCGGTTTTCTTGTCAAGTTCCCGCTTGTTCTGGCGGAAACTCTGCTTCCAGGGAGTACGAGTTTTCTGAGAGGATTTCTTTCCTGAGAAAGAAGGACGACCCGATCCCCACGAGGAGTGACTAGATCGTCCTCGGCCCCGAAAGGACCGCCGACCACTATAAACACCAGGCTTACTGGACACCGAGGCCATGGCCCTTCGCTGTGGTAATGCTGATTCCTTCGCCTTAGCCTTGGAAATCAGCTCTGTGAGGTCGGATCCAAAAAGATGGCCACCCTTGTAAGGTAAGGCCAACAACCCTTGTTTGGAAACTGCGTCCCCGGCCCACTGTCTGAGCCATAAAGCTCTTCTGACTGTGACCGCTGAAGCTTGCGCTTTGGCCAGCAGAGATGCCGTATCCAGACCGGCATCAAAGATATAACAGGCTGCCATTTCTAACCATTCACAAGTTTCCCGTATCTCAGATAACGGAGATTCATTTTGCAACTCCGTCTTCAGACGTGCCAACCAGCTTAGAGAAGCTCTAGCAGCACACATGGATCCTAGCACTGCTCGAAATCCATGACCCGCAGCCTCATAGCTTGCTTTTGCCGCCAATTCTGCCTTTCTATCCAAAGGCTCCTGTAAGCTCGCTTTTCCCTTAATAGGGAGTAGAGAGGATTTACTAAGCTGAGACAAAGACACATCCACTTCAGGAGCAGAAGTCCAATTAGCCTTTAACTCCGTAGAGCAAGGATAAAGTGTATCAAAGAAATGCGTTCCATGAAAACGCTTATCTGGACATAGACGTTCCTCCTCTATTACACCATTAAGCTCATCCAGAGCTGGCAATGTTGTGCGCGAAGCACGGGACTCCTGGAAAATGCGTGCTGATTTACCAGGACGACTAGTTACCTCCTCCGGTAACTGTAGTATATCTCTCATGGCTTCAATTAATGCCTCCGTACGCTTCGTCATAGAGGAACGCCCCTGCGGCTCGTCCGTATCTGAATCGGATATTTCTCCATCCGAATTTAAAGGGGAACTCTGCCCAATATCAGATACATCTGACTCGCTCCGTGTAGAGGCCGGTAACGGCCTGCGTCGCTTCCTCTGAGAGGAATTAGCAGACACATATTGACCTAAAAGGTCAGATAAGTTATTAATCGATCGAGCGATATCATCCAATTTTCCACCGCTGTCGACCGCAGCGCTAGACGCTGTGGAGGTCTGCGTATCTGATTGCCGCAATGGCACTGGGACGTGATCCGCGGCATCTGAACTCTGTTCAGACATGTCTCACCTGTATGAGCAGGTCAAAGCGGTAATACCAGCAAAAAACTATGCGGTTTTTTTTTTTTTTTTTTTCAAACGCTGAAGGGTTAACGCTCCACCAAGCAGAGTTACCCCAGCGGTATTCAGTCAGCAAATTTAGCAGGTAGAAATAACCCTCAAAGGGGTTAATATTGCAAACTCACCAAAATATATATATATTTGTGAGCCCCAGCCAATTTTTATGTCTCTGATGAGACTGCAGCTGCAGGATAGCGATCGCTGCGCTGCGGGGTGAGGAATCCGCACTCACCCAGCTGGCCGTGGTGTCTATATGAGGAGGGGAGCGGTCCGAGGAGCCCAGGAGCCTGAGTAATGGCCGCCACAGTGAGGGGGTCGCAGGAGAAAAGCCAGAGCGCGCGTCTTCCTGCTCAAAAGACCGGGATAGATAGGCCACGCCCCCTGCTAGCTCAAATAATGAGCGCGAACTCTCCCCGCTCCTGCTCCCTCTCTGTCCTGCAGCTATCTGCCTGCGGACAAAAAATCACCACATCTTCATGTAGTAGCGCTGTCACAGCAGCGCTGAAGCATACTGACATTACATGTAGTAGCGCTGTCACAGCAGCGCTGAAGCATACTGACATTACATGTAGTAGCGCTGTCACAGCAGCGCTGAAGCATACTGACATTACATGTATTAGCGCTGTCACAGCAGCGCTGAAGCATACTGACATTACATGTAGTAACGCTGTCACAGCAGCGCTGAAGCATACTGACATACATGTAGTAACGCTGTTTTCACAGTAGCGCTGAAGCATACTGACATTAGTAATAGCGCTGCTCATTCAGACGCTAAAGCACTCACACATAATTATTATTAAAATTTGTGTGGAGTACTCACCAGCCAAGGCGCCACAGGGACCCTCAGGGGTTTCTGGCGCAGTGCCCATGCTTCCCCCCAGGGCGAAGAACGCAGTGACCGCACGTGTGGTTTGCGTTCCCGCCAGAGAAGCTCTCCTCATCCCCCAGGGCCGGCAAGGATTCTGCAGGGACTTTGAGTAAATACAGATCCGCCAAGGGAGAGGTTGGGGTACAGCAGCGCTGATACCCCTGAGACCTCTAGACCAACTAGTGATCCAAGTCTCCTGTCCGAATATTAAAATAATAAAATCTTCTGAGGAGCTGCATTAGCAGCGACCATCCTCTGGACCTCAAATCTTAGACTGGAGCTGAGTAGGAGGAGCCCGAGCTGGAGGGGCCAGCCAGTCATCACTCTTTTGATCTGAGGTAACATCCTGATCTGGGGCTCCGCCTACCCATCAGTAATGAATACTGTGGCTCTCTTCCTTCATCTGCAGCTGAAATGCAACACGGTGCGTTTGGCGCAGGTCGGCGCACCGTCAAAAGGACGCATGCGCCGGCAAACGCGTACCTGTGCACGGCCTGCGTACCCAATGCTAAATATAGGGTACGCAGGCCGCATGCAGCGTCATGCGCCCATAGGCGGAGCGGCCAGGAGGAGGCGCGGCTGGGGGTCGGAGCTTAGCGGCGGCAGTGCGCAGGTCAGTGAAACGCTGGTGTGAAACTAGCCTGAGTTAGGGAAAAAAATAAAATAAAAAAATGTATTTATTTACATTTTTCCATTAGGGTTAGGGCTAAAGTTAGGGTTGGGGGTTAAGTTAGGGTTGGGATTAGGGTTAGATTTGTGGTTATGGTTAGGGCTGGGATTAGGGTTAGGGGTGTGTTGGGGTTAGGGTTGGAGTTAGAATTGGGAGGTTTCCACTGTTTAGACACATCAGGGGCTCTCCAAACGCGATATGGCGTTCGATCTCAACTCCAGCCAATTCTGCGTTGAAAAAGTCATATGGTGTTCCTTCCCTTCCGAGCTCTGCACCCAAACAGTGGTTTACCCACATATGGGGTATCTACGTACTCAGGACAAATTGGACAACAACTTTTGGGATCCAATATCTCCTGTTACCCTTGGGAAAATAAAAAATTGGGAGCGAAAGATCATTTTTGTGAAATAAATATGATTTTTTATTTTTACAGCTCTACGTTATAAACTTCTGTGAAGCACTTGGGTGTTCAAAGTGCTCACCACACATCTAGATAAGTTCCTTAGAGGGTCTAGTTTCCAAAATGGTGTCAGTTGTGGGGGTTTTCCACTGTTTAGACACATCAGGGCTTTCCAAACGCGACATGGTGTCCAATCTCAATTCCAGCCAATTTTGCATTGAAAAGTCAAATGGCGCTCCTTCCCTTCTGAGCTCTACCATGCGCTCAAATGGTTTACCTGCATATATGGGGTATCAGTGTACTCAGGACAAATTGTACAACAACTTTTGGGGTCCAATTTCTCCTGTTACCCTTGGTAGAATAAATAAAATTTGATCTGAAGTACATGTTTTGTGAAAAAAAAGTCAAATGTTAATTTTTTTTTTAACATTCCACAAATTTCTGTGAAGCGCCTGAAGGTTTAATAAACTTCTTGAAAGTGGTTTTGAGCACCTTGAGGGGTAGAGACTTTAGAACGGTGTCACTTTTGGGTATTTTCTATCATATAGACCCTCAAAGTGACTTCAAATGTGATGTGGTCCCTAAAAAAATGGTGTTGTAAAAATGAGAAATCGCTAGTCAACTTTTAACTCATAACTTCCTAACAAAAATAAAATTTTGGTTCCAAAATTGTGCTGATGTAAAGTAGACATGTGGGAAATGTTACTTATTAAGCATTTTGTGTGACATATCTCTGTGATTTAATGAAAATTCAAAGTTGGAAAATTGCTAAATTTTCAAAATTTTCGCCAAATTCCCGTTTTTTTCACAAATAAACGCAAGTCATATCAAAGAAATTTTACCACTATCATGAAGTACAATATGTCAAGAGAAAACAATGTCAGAATCACCGGATCCATGGAAGCGTTCCAGAGTTATTACCTCATAAAGGGACAGTGGTCAGAATTGTAAAAATTGGCCCGGTCATTAACCTGCAAACCACCCTTTGGGGTTAAGCAGCTGCCTAGTACTCTGAAAATGTTTGAGGTCCACAAAGCAGGAGAAGGCTATAAGAAGATAGCAAAGCGTTTTCATTTGCCCTTTCCTCAATTCGAAATGTAATTAAGAAATGGCAGTTAACAGGAACAGTGAAGGTCAAGATAAGGAATAATTAAAGAAGAACAGCATACCAATCCGGGTGAAGATCAAATCATGTCTTTATTTCCATGTTGCCAAATGCGACGTTTCAACCTCCATAGGTCTTTTTCATGTCTTTATTTCCATGTTGCCAAATGCGACATTTCGACCTCCATAGGTCTTTTTCAAGCTTGAAAAAGACCTATGGAGGTCGAAACGTCGCATTGGCAACATGGAAATAAAGACATGATTTGATCTTCACCCGGATTGGTATGCTGTTCTTCTTTAATTATTCTGTATATTGTTGTCCCCCTGAGTCTGGAGGACTGGAACGTGCATCCACGGACTGTTGTGCTGTCAGCCAAATCTGGTTATCTTAAGGTCAAGATAAGGTCTGTAAGACAAAGCAAAATTTCAGCCAGCTGCTCGTAGGATTGCTAAAGCCAGGATCACACATGCGAGAAACTCGCACGATTCTCGTGCGAGTCTCTCACATGAATACCCGACACTGCTGCCAGCTCTCGGACCGGAGCGTGTGGCTGCATATTATTCTATACAGCCGCACATTCCGGTCCGAGTGCCGGCGGCACTGCCGGGTGTTCATGGCAAAGAGGTAAATAAGAACCCCTGCTTCACTGCAAAAGACCTTTAGAATGATTTAGCTGACTCAGGAGTTGTGATACATTGTTCTACTGTTCAGAGACACATGCACAAGCATGGCCTTCATGGAATAGTCATCAGAAGAAAACCTCTGCTGCATCCTCATCATAAAATTTAGCATCAGAAGTATGCAAAAGAACATCTAAACAAGCCTGATGTATTTTGGAAACAAGTCCAATGGATCAATGAGGTTAAAATAGGGATTTTTTGAGTACTCACCATAAAATTATTTTCTCCGAGATGCTCATTGGGAGGCACAAACCATGGGTGTTATGCTGCTGCCACTAGGAGGACACTAAGCTAATACATAAAGAAATTGGCTCCTCCTCCGCAGTATACACCCTCTGCTGGCTCTAGCCTGAACCAGTTCGGTGCAAAAGCAGTAGGAGAAGGTTAACATCATACCAAGGTACGGTCATTCACATAATAGTAGTGATCACCACATCGGCTGAAAGAGACAAGCAGAAGTTGTTAGACTAAAAAGGGTGGGTGCTGTGTCTCCCAATGAGCGTCTCGGAGAAAAGGATTTTACGGTGAATACACAAAAAAATCCCTATTTCTCCTTCGCCTCATTGGGAGACACAAACCATGGGACATCCTAAAGCAGTCCATGGGTGGGGAACAGCACGACAGCCGAAACCTTAATATACGCAGCGAATAATCTGGTATACAGATGCGCTGCTGTCGATTGCAGAAGATATCTGCTTAAGGGTAGCCTTGCAAAGGCTTAAGTGTAATGGTAACTAAAAGTGAGAAGACTGGACCAAGTTGCAGCCCTGCAACCTTACTGTATCGACGTCCGGGACAGAATGACCCAGGACGCCTGTACTGACATAGTGGAGATTACTCTGAGGTTCGCAGGGATAGGAGACCTCAGACTCGGAAAGCTTCTTAAATTGGAGAGCAGATATATCTGGCTACTGCAGGTTTTTTTTTTTGTTTTTTTTTTAAAAAGGCAGGTAGGCCTTTTCTGTGCTGCTCTGGAAACATAGAGAAAACAAACCAATTTGAAGAAAAAAACGCTGTTCTGGAAGTGTTTGTTACAGCCACCAGAAAGGAAGCTTTCCAGAAAGGAAGAGTGATAGATACAGTACATCTTACAGGAATTTGAAGAAGACCACTTGTAAAACACCTGAGATAAGAAGAAAACAGGGTGGATAGCATTGAGGAAACAGTGCCAGGTTTGAATGGAAACCTTTTGGAGGAACTCCAATATGGACGAAATAGTAAACACAAGTGGGAAACAAACGTGGTTGTTAAAAACCACCAAGGGAACAAAGCTTTGTTGAATATGAGGTAGATACGCCTAAGAATAAGATTCTGGACAGTGACGATAACGGTGAACGCCACGTGTGGCGGACAAAACTCAGGTCATTAAACCCAGCCCTCGAGTTCTGGCGCTCTGGAAAAAGATTTGGACGGTTTGGTAACCGTAGAGGTAGGGGTCTAGATGCACCATGTACCACGCTCGTCGTATGCAGACTAGTGTGCTAAACAACAGTGGGATTCCCTCCGCCTTAAACTTCTGGAAAACATTTTGAATTAGCAGAAGAGACGGAGAAAAAGTTTTGGAAGCGAAAAAACTGATGCTACGGAAGCACCAGGTCATCTGACCCGAGGACAATTAGGTCACAGAACGGATCTAGAAATGCCGGGACTTTGGCGTTTAGCGTAAAGGCATGGAGGAAGCCGCGGCGGTTGAGAGGGCGGCGGCTCGAGAGGAAGCCGCGGCAGCGACTGCGGTTTCTGAGAGAGAGACCGTGGCTGCGATTCAAATGAGAAGGCCGCAGGGCGTTTTGGAGCAGGTCGCGGCGGCGGTGTGGCGCAGACCGCAGTGGAGGAGATGGCGCTGACCGCGGCGGCAGTCGGAACCACGGCCTAATATGACAGGCCTCGGCAGCTGATGGGGGATGCATCAGCAGCTGCCATGGGAAAAAAATGCAGTAGCGTATGGGTACACACTGCGGAGGGAATCAGCGCATATGCGGTCATACTACCTCAATCCGCCATCTCTTTGATAGGGAGGCGGAGAGGGTTAGTTTCTCATGAACCTCTCACTATTCATGGACATCACCGGTATGTTTGATTGCCCGATCTCAAGAAAATGATCAGGAGACTTGATTCCCAAAGAGGAAGCATCCCTGGAACGTGTGGTGGCGGGAGAGCACTTTCCAACCTAGGAGACCGATCTGGAGGGACTGGCGAAAAATAGCGGTCCAGAGAGGATGGATATCCGTCCCCCGCTGGCAACAATGTCTGCTACAGGTGATGGAGATATAGTTGAGGAAATGGTACTGGTGGATTGTCGGCACCCTTTTTTTTTTTTTTTTTTTGACCTGCGTTCCCGACTGCAGAAAAAGGGAACGGCCGAGAGGAAACTTCCGAGCTTCGTAAATCAGTGAAAATCTTTCCTGAAGGGAGAATTATCAACACTTGGAAAGTGTCCAGGCCTGAACGAGGATCCTCTGAGATAGGATGAAAAGGAATTGCACAAGTTCTCTAACCGACCTGGACGAGTGAGAGTGTCCACGGTGATGCTGACCCTGTCCGGACAGGCCTGAATGTGCGACCTCTTGAAAAGGAAGTCGTCTGTGTAGAGTGGAATCACTATGCCCCGAGAGCATGGGATAGAAATAACGGCTGCTATGACTTTGGAGGGCAGCCTAGGAGCAGAGAAGAGACTGAAGGTTAAAGCCGTGAACTGAAAATGGTTGTCTGCGATGGCGAAGCGGAAAATCCTTGTCGGGCTGGGAAGGATTTGAATGAGAGGTGATAACACAGGGAAAATTACATCTTGAAGAGACGCACCCTGACAAAGTTGTTCATCAGTTTTATTTCTAGGATGGGACGCCCGGTTCCGTCCTTCTTTGGAACGACGAACCGGTTTGGGTAAGACCGCCTCACACTGACTGTGTGTGGGAGCGTGAGAATAGTCCCATAGATGCGGAGTACATGAAATGGCCTAATAAGTGGGCCACTTGTTCCTTTTGTCCTTCAAAGACGGGACTGGAGGAAACGAGTTGGCGAGAGAGACAGTAATTCTATGTCCGATCTGAACACACTAGATTTCAGACCCGTGGTCGAAAATATCCCGCCAGCCAGACCTGGTAATCAAGTACTGCAATGAGTCATTAAACAGAGAAAAATATGTGTGAAGGGGTACCCTTGAGTTTGGACCGTGAGGGTCTGCGTTTCTAGGAATGGAAGCGAAGGGGAATTTGCTCGCCACTCCCGGAGCCATAGGGCGCTGCTGATGGTAATGTCGTTGAAGCTATAGGAGCGTCGCCGTCTGATGAGACAAGCTATTGTCTTGACTGATCTCGGCTAAGGCCCTAGTCCGACCATCATGCTCTGGCCACCTAGGTGACGGCGAGAGGAGGGAAGAGAGTTGCCCCAGAAAACTCAAAAGACTGACCGCGGACCAATTTGGACGGTCAGTGGGGATTTTAATAAACAAGCCGTCAGACAAAGACAGTAGAGGTTGGTAAGCGAGTCGTAATCTAGGATCCATTGTTGGAGACTCTGTCCACTCTCTTTTCTATTAGAGCATGGACAAAAGGTTACCGTGATTAAACGGCGTTAGCTCAGAGAATCATCTGTCCGGCAACCAGTATATCTCTGACCTATGTTATTAACTGGAACGATGAGGGCCTCTAAGGACTCCTGGTAATTTGGCAAATCTGATATACGGCCACATGAGACTCATATCCTGAGTCGCGCTTGCTGCAATCCCCAGGGACGGGGGAGCTGGAAAGGGAGCATGCGTAGACCAAAAACAGCAGAATGCCTGTGAGATGTTAGTTACAAAAAATTGGGCATTCTTTGCCGCTATCAGCCCCTGTCTGAAGACTCGAAGGGCAGAGGGCCTTCATCGTATAGGTAAACTGAAGCCGGAAACTTTGCCCATCCATTGGGCTCCTATGAGAAGATGCAGACTGCACAGATTGCAGTGGATAGCCTTCGTGGTAATGGGGCATTACACGTAGTGCGCTAGGCGTGAGCGTGCGTTATATCAGTCAGAGCTCCTAGGTCACATGCCCGTGCCGCCAGAGACGGCAGACTGCGTAGCAGCGACTGACGAGTAACGAAGGTCACATGCAAACCACTCGCCATCCGCACCAATTAACTGCTCAATCCATCATCCCTTAGATAGGGAGATGGAGAGGTTTTTGTTAGCCTCCAGTCACGATTCACCTTTGGGCAGTGGTGATATAGTGTGGCCCCACGGACGCCGCATGAGACCTCAGATATTAACAGAGACTGCAGGGAAAAGGTCAAGCGCTGTTAAAGCTTACCCAGGGTCCTGTGCCCTGGAAATGGCGGCCGGCCTGAGTTGACGCTTCTCGTTTTTGACGAGAAGCGCCATAACAGGTGGGTTATAGTCTTGGGCAGAGAAGCGATGCACTTTGCCAGCGAAATAACCGCCAAGGCGGACTAGGCCCACACGTCTGTATTAACAGGGGGCTCCTGTACACACGAGGCGTCGCAGGCTGTCCGAATGCCTATGCGGTATGATTAGATCCCACTGACTCTCTCCTTATGGAGAGCTATGTGTGTATGGAACGCTTCAGAGCCATGCTAATTTCCAATTTTAATCTATGCGCTGCTGAAGCGAGTACTAAGACATACAGCATGTCTGTATGTGCTACTGGGAACAAATGAAGTGCTGTGCACCAGCTTCCCAGATCAGAGACCGAGCCCCAGAGAAAAAGACTGCCGATGAAATGCGCCTGTGTCTTTCCACAGTCCCACTGCGCATATGAGGGCCGATTGCCTCCCCCTGCCTGTATGAGACAGGTGCGGAAGGGGGAGGGGGGGAGCCCGAGAACAAGACAGCGCTTCTCGTAAGGAACGAGAAGCGCCAACCGAAGGGTCGGAGACAGGGCCAGAGACAGAGGCAGTGGGCCGAGCCGCCGGATGGGCGGAACTTGGCCTATCCCGGCCAGAAGCCAGGGACTAAATTAGAGGCCGCGGCCGTGCCGGTGATGACAAACGCGGCAAGGAGCGCTGCAGCTGGCAGAGTGACGGGCGGGCCAGCGACTGAGCGCCATGTCCTGGTTACCGCGCCACAGCAGAGAGGACGGCCGCAGAGTAGGTAACGGTCGCGGCGGTATTGGCGGCGGTATAGCGGCGGCGGGGGGGGGGGTCCTCGGTGAGGTGCTGCAAGGCCAATAAAGGAAAACGTGGACCGCTCCTTACATCCTCAGTCCACCATCCCTTGACAGGGAGGTGGAGAGGGATCTTTTGCCTCCTGGTACCAGCCGCTTTCAGACAGTGGTGTGCAGTGGGGTCACATAAATGGCGCTGGAAGCACATGATGTCGGGAAGAGTAATGGCTCCGGAAGGGGTTACATGGGGTGACCCCCTCAGATATACTCACTGCGGAGCCCCCCCGGCTCAGAACTCCAACGACCGGCGCGGTCGCACCTCCTCAATCCACCATCCCTTTGATAGGGAGGTGGAGAGGGTTTCTTTCCTGCATCCTAGCACCAGACGCTTTCAGTAGTGGTGGTGAGGGGTTTTTACTCCCGAAACCGCGTTTGGAGCGCGTTTCCAGCCGTCAGACACATGGGGAGAGCGGCCCAATGAAGGGATCCGTCGCCCGATGGTAGCGTTGCAGGAGGGGGTACGTGGAGGCGACACTCCGCGTTCCCGCCTGTTGATGATTTTGGGAGACCGGGACTTTTCATTAAGACCAGTCGCCCTTCCATGCGTGGAAGAAAGAAAAACAATAAAACTTGAAAAATAAAAACTGAACAATAAAAATTGGGGTCTGTCACCAGACCCTAGTGCCTCCTACAGACACTAAGCAAGAACTGGTTCAGACTAGAGCCAGCAGAGGGTGTATACTGCGGAGGAGGAGCCAATTTCTTTATGTATTAGCTTAGTGTCTCCTAGTGACAGCAGCATAACACCCATGGTTTGTGTCTCCCAATGAGGCGAAGGAGAAATAGAACTCTTTGGCCACAATGATCAAAGGTGTGGGTGTAGAGAAAAAAGGGCACAAATTTCAGGAAAAGAACGTCTTGCCAACCATTAAGCATGGGGGTGGATCAATCATGCTTTGGGGTTGTGTTGCAGCCAATGGCACTGGGAACATGTCACAGGTAGAGGGAAGAATTGATTCAATTACATTTCAACAAATTCTTGATGCATACATAATACCATCTGTAAAAAAAAGCTGAAGTTGAAAAGAGGATATATATACAGTACAGACCAAAGTTTGGACACACCTTCTCATTCAAAGATTTTTCTGTATTTTCATGACTATGAAAATTGTAGAATCACACTGAAGGCATCAAAACTATGAATTAACACATGTGAAATTATACATTACACTTTACAAAAAAGTGTGAAACAACTGAAAATATGTCTTATATTCTAGGTTCTTCAAAGTAGCCACCTTTTGCTTTGATTACTGCTTTGCACGCAGAAAAGGTGAACGGATGGACTCTACATGCCTGGTTCCCACCGTGAAGCATGGAGGAGGTGGTGTGATGGTGTGAGTGTGCTTTGCTGGTGACACTGTTGGGGATTTATTCAAAATTGAAGCGGTGAGCGGTCCAGCTCACCCCAAACCATCTCGATTGGGTTCAGGTCTGGTGACTGTGGAGGCCAGGTCATCTGGCGTAGCACCCTATCACTCTCCTTCTTGGTCAAATAGCCCTTACACAGCCTGGAGATGTGTTTGGGGTCATTGTCCTGTTGAAAAATAAATGATGGTCCAACTAAACGCAAACCGGATGGAATAGCATGCCGCTGCAAGATGCTGTGGTAGCCATGCTGGTTCAGTATGCCTTCAATTTTGAATAAATCCCCAACAGTGTCACCAGCAAAGCACCCCCACACTATCACACCTCCTCCATGCTTCACGTTTGGGAACCAGGCATGTAGGGTCCATCCGTTCACCTTTTCTGCGTGCAAAGCAGTAATCAAAGCAAAAGGTGGCTACTTTGAATATTTTTTTTTTTTGCCTAAAATTGGAAGTAAAAGTGTCATCTTTAACTTTAGGCCTCTTAGACATCATTTCATCATCAACTTGCTTAACTGTTCATAATACACACAGTAATTCTGATTGGGACTAGTTAGGAAACTCAGTTAAAAAACAACTATAGGAATAAAGGTTTCATATACATTAATTACCATGAGATGTCCATTATAGACTTGTCAAATAGGTCGTGGATTACCACCAAAGGTCTCTTAAGGCAGGTAAGCTACAATAAAGAGATAAATTAAAAATGCCCATATGAATGTACTATGCAGATTAATAACGCAAATATTATGTGTCTGAAATCTATTCAACTTGGTTTTGGCAATACAACAGGTGTAAGCTCAGGGAGAGCAGCAGTTTTCCCTTCTACAGTGAAAGCTTAGTATAAGAATTTAAGGGAAGAAAAAAAATAAACTACAGTCAAACACCTAATGTCTTAATTGCGATTATACTAAATATTTCTGGAAACAGAAGGATAGATTGCCTCACCCACACAGACAGTGAGCGGTCTTTGCTCCCCACTGCACAGCAGCAGTACGGACAGCCAACCTTGCTTGAGCTTCCATTTTTTTGTTTCTTCTTAAAGATTTTTGGATTAAATTTCTGTTTGAAGAAAATACAACATTATTTCAATGCTGTTAATAATTATGTATCCTGGATTTAAAACAGTTTATATTCATGTACAAAAAAGCAGACACTATTCACACCAAGTAGGAAACACATTACTGTATTTGGTTGTTTAGAAACACCAAAAGGTCCACATGACAACACTACATCTAAAGAGAAAATGTTAGCAGCATCAAGATCTGGACACAAGGCTCTGAGACATTAGTTGAAATTGATATTTAAGCTCTAAAAATGACAACTGGGTTTGAGGATATGACTCATATTGCATTGCAATGAGAAAAACAAACAATCATGTTTCCTATAAAAGAACACAAAAGAGGATTCCTACCACCACTGTGACAGCTTTTCGATGACCCACAAAGTCCATGTTCGTTTTCCAACCATCACGCTCAATAATCTGTGCTGTAGGACCAGAGTTGTTCATTGCATGAGCAGATACAAGGTAATGTCCATCAGGAGACCAACTAAGACGTAAGACATGGGTAGTTCCTCCACACTAGAGTAAAGTGTAAGACTGTCTTAAGCAAGAGTTTATCCACAATTTTGGGATGCTGAGATCACTATATAGCCAGTACCTCATCAAATGGTTTGGTGATACTAGTTTCTAGCTGCCAATCCATGGTTCTCCAGACTTTTAGGCTATGGTCATCAGCTTGAGAAGCTATATACTTTCCCACAGGGTCCCATGTCAGTCCTTTAACAAGTCCCGAATGACCTCTCAATGTGGCTATAATCTCTGTAAGATTATGTCAAACATTCCCATTTTTCAAAAAGTTATACTATCATAATAATTGACAAAATAATTATATTTTGAAGTCCTATAAATCTAGCCGACTTACCAGGAAATTTGAAGGCATTCCAAATGACAATGGTGTTATCAACACTGCAGGAAGCCAGCCATGCATCATGTGGAGACCATGCCACATCCATTACATCTAAAAGGTGTTAAAAGACAATACAAAGTTTAACACTATGCAGTTTACACAACAATACTAAAAGCAATATACCAAGTTACTTACCTCCTGAATGATTCCTGAGAATGGAGAGGCAACGCCACTGCTCTACATTTGCCAATTTGCTACTGGAGCCAAAGACAGTACTAGGTCCAATGTATCTGTGATACAGAACAACATTAAGGATGAGGCAGAAGATACAATCTTGTAGATTGAAAGCCATTGCACACAAGGTCCTACGTATCCCTATGTGCCAGTATCCATTTAATCATGGTTATTGGAATGGTTTTCTAACTAATGTTATGGCTTCCTGGTTATGCACAGAAAAACTTTTCATATGTACAGTTCCCTGGAGTTTAAAGGTGTGGTCGAGCTTTCAGTTACAAGTCTGCAGTCACTCTATGAATCTGCAGACTTGTGAATTCTCAGATTCTGTGCATTCTCCGATGCCGGCGCTGGAAAGGGGCAGTCATTTGACTGCAATTATGCAAACTTCATACTTCCAGCAATAATTCCAACTAGATTGTGTCCGGTCTCACCCAATACTCTTGCATTAAGCGAGGCTGCATCAATCTAGTTGGCATGTGACCACATACAGCTCTGGCAAAAATTAAGAGATCACTGCAAAATTTTCAGTTTGTCTGATTTTTCTCTATATAGGTATATTTTTGAGTAAAATGTAAATTACTCTTTTATTCTATAAACTACTGACATGTCTCCAAATTTCCAAACAATACATTTTGTATTTATTTTCAGAAAATTAGAAATGGTCAAAATAACAAAAGAATGCAGTGCTTGTAGACCTCAAATAATGCTAAGAAAACAAGTTTATAATCATTTAGAAACAACAATGCTAATGTTTTAACTCAGGAAGAGTTCAGAAATCAATATTTTGTGGAATAACCATGATTTTTAATCACAGCTTTCATGCGTCTTTTTTCACACTGCTTTTGGGTGACCTTATGCCACTCCTGGTATAAAAATTTAAGCAGTTCTTTGTTTGATGGCTTGTGACCATCCATCTTCCTCTTGATTACATTCCAGAGGTTTTCAATGGGGTTCAGGTCTGGAGATTGGGCTGGCCATGACAGGGATTTGATGTGGTGGTCATTCATCCACACAATGATTGACCTAGCTGTGTGGCATGGCGCATTGTCCTGCTGGAAAAACCAGTCCTCAAGAGTTGGGGAACATTGCCTGAGCAGAAGGAATCAACTGTTTTTCCAGGATAACCTTGTATGTGGCTTGAGTCATACGTCCTTCGCAAAGATTAACCTGCCCAATTCCAGCCTTGCTGAAGCATGACCAGATCATCACTGATCCTCCACCAAATTTCACAGTGGGTGCAAGACACTGTGGCTTGTACGCCTCTCCAGATCTCCGTCTAACTATCTTACGACCAGGTGTTGGGCAAAGCTGAAAATTAGACTCATCAGAGAAGATTACCTTACTCAAGTCCTCTATGGTCCAATCCTTATGGTCTTTGGCAAACTTCAGCCTGGCTCTCCTTTGCTTCTCATTGATGAAAGGCTTTTTTCTAGCTTTACTTGACTTGAGCCCTGCCTCTAGGAGCCTGTTACGAACTGTTCTTGCCGTGCACTTTACCCCAGCTGCCATTCCTTTTGCAGGTCACTTGATGTCATCCTGTGGTTGCTGAGTGACATTCAAAGAAGATAACAGTCATCACGGTCAGTGGAGAGTCGTTTTCACCCTCTGCCAGTCTGTAGCTTTGTTTACCCCAATGTCTGCTGCTTGACCTTGTTGTAATGGACTGCCGTCGTAGAAATGTGAAGGATGGAGGCAACATGACGCTCACTGTATCCCTCTACTAGTAAAGCCAGAATGGAGCCCTTCTTTTCCTCACTCAAGACTTTTCTTTTCAACTCCTTTGGCATGGTTAAAAGTTATTTTTTCATTCCTATTACTTTTGGGATATTACTAGCACTTGTTTTGCCATCCAGCTTGTACTATTGCAAGAGGATTGTGAATACCACAGCAGTCATTTTTATACTTTCCTTCATTAAATAAGATTTGGTTCAGGTGATTACCTAATCAGAAGCACATTAAGTAGAATGAGGTGTGGTCTCTTAATTTTTACCAGAGCTGTATATGCAAATCACATGCTTACGGTCAGACCTGACACCGGAAAAAGGAGATTTTTGTGTACTCACCGTAAAATCCTTTTCTCCGAGACGCTCATTGGGGGACACACAGACCGTGGGTGTTATGCTGCTGCCACTAGGAGGACACTAAGCAATACAAGCACAAAAGATTAACTCCTCCTCCTGCAGTATACACCCTCTGTTGGCTCAATCCTGAACCAGTTCGGTGCCAAAGCAGCAGGAGCTCATAACAGAGTGCAATATGCCAACAATTCAAATGAACAACGAGGCTACAAGTTAAACCAGGGTGGGAGCTGTGTCCCCCAATGAGCGTCTTGGAGAAAAGGATTTTACGGTGAGTACACAAAAATCTCCTTTTCTCCTTCGCCTCATTGGGGGACACACAGACCGTGGGACGTCCCAAAGCAGTCCCTGGGTGGGAACTCATCAACAGATGAAGCCTCGTGAACCTCATGCATATAACGCTTAACTAGTCAACAGACAACTTACAGATGCGCAACAGCTGATTGCAGAATCTGTCTGCCAAGAGCCGCATCTGAAGAAACTTGAGCATGAATTTGGTAATGCTTGACGAAAGTATGAAGACTGGACCAAGTCGCAGCCTTGCACACTTGTTGTGCCGAAGCCTGGTGCCGAATGGCCCAGGAGGCCCCCACAGAACGAGTGGAGTGTGCCTTAATCCCAGCCGGGATAGGCTGACCTTTAACACGGTACGCCTCTTGGATCGCAGAGCGAATCCATCTGGCTAACGTGGCCTTGGAAGCAGGAAGACCCTGTCTGCGTCCTTCCGGAAGCACAAACAGAGCGTCCGATTTCCGGAAAGGTGCCGTTCTCGAAATGTACCTTCGGAGAGCCCTCACCAAGTCTAAAGTGTGAAGGACTTTTTCAGTACGGTGAATTGGCGTCGGACAGAATGAAGGCAAAACTATCTCCTCATTGATATGAAAAGCCGAAACGACTTTGGCGTGAAAGACGGAGAAGTCCTAAGGACTACCTTGTCCTGGTGAAAAATGAGGAAAGGAGGTTTACAAGATAAGGCTGCCAATTCTGATACTCGTCTGATAGAGGTAATCGCCACTAGGAAGACCACCTTCCAGGAGAGAAGCGATAAGGACACTTCCGGCAAAGGTTCGAAGGGGGAGTCCTGTAAGGCACTGAGGACCAAATTAAGATCCCAAGGCTCCAAAGGCCTCTTGTAAGGTGGAACAAGATGAGACACTCCCTGAATAAAAGTCTTGACCTGAGACTTAGATGCGATCCGTCGTTGGAAAGGACGAACAAAGCAGAAATCTGGCCCTTGAGGGAAGAAAGGGCTAATCCCGAATCCATTCCTGCTTGAAGAAACTCCAGAATGGAAGGGATAGAGAAAACCAAAGGGGAACGACCTTTGTTCTCACACCAGGAAAGGAATGTCTTCCAGACACGATGATAAATGCGGGCGGAAGCCGGCTTCCTGGCATTGACCATTGTAGAGATGACCTTGTGAGAAAACCCAGCCTGACCTAAGATCCAGGCTTCAATGGCCATACCGTCAAATTCAGCGCTTTTGAATTGTGATGGTAAATCGGACCCTGTGAGAGGAGGTCCGGCCGATCTGGCAATCTCCAGGGAACGTCTGCGACCAGACGCACTAGTTCCGCATACCACGGACGGCGAGGCCAGTCCGGAGCGACCAGAATGAGAGGAACGTCTTCTGCCTTGATCTTCCGAATCACCCTGGGGATTAACGGAAGAGGAGGAAAAATGTAAGGAAGGCGAAATTGACTCCAAGGGAGGACTAGCGCATCCGAGCCTACGGCTAGTGGATCGCGAGAGCGACTTATGAAAGTCTGAACCTTGGCATTCAGTCTGGATGCCATGAGGTCTATGTCCGGCATGCCCCATCGCTGGCAAATAAGATGGAACACATCCGGGTGCAGGGACCATTCCCCTGAGTCTAAGCCCTGGCGACTTAGGAAGTCGGCTTCCCAATTGTCCACACCTGGAATGTGAACCGCGGAGATGAGTGAGCGGTTTTTCTCGGCCCAGTGGAGAATGTGCGATACCTCGAGCATCGCTATTCTGCTCTGAGTGCCCCCCTGACGGTTGATGTACGCCACGGCCGTGGCGTTGTCTGACTGAATCCTGATGGGACGACCGGCCAGGAGATGATGGAAGTGCACGAGAGCTAACTTGATAGCTCTGATCTCTAAGATGTTGATTGGGAGACGGGACTCTGGTAGAGACCAGCGGCCCTGAGCCGTGTGATGAAGAAACACAGCTCCCCATCCGAGGAGACTGGCATCGGTGGTCACCACCAGCCAATGGACAGGCAGGAAAGATTTTCCGTGATTCAGTGATGAGGCATTCATCCACCATCTTAAGGAGCTTCTGACTGTGGGAGACAGACGGAAGCGGCGACCTAGAGACGTTGGGTTCCTGTCCCAGACTGATATCAACTCCTGTTGAAGAGGGCGGAGATGAAACTGGGCGAAAGGTACTGCTTCGATGGAAGCTACCATTTTCCCGAGGACCTGCATCGCGCTCCGCAGAGAATGAGGGCGGTTTAGCGACAGCAGGAGCACTCCCCGCTTCAGAGAGATAATCTTCTCTGGAGGGAGAGATACCAATCCTTGGTAGGTATCCAAAATCATTCCCAGAAAAGGAATCTTCTGAGAGGGAATGGGAAGAGACTTGTCCAAATTGACTAGCCAACCGAGGCGGGAGAGGGTGTCGATAGTGATTTCGACGCTCTCTTCGCAGGCTCGAAAAGTCGGACCTTTTATGAGTAGGTCGTCCAGGTACGGGAGGACTACCACACCCCGAGAGTGTAAAATTGACATGGCGGCCGCCATGACTTTTGTGAACACTCTGGGGGCGGTTGCGAGACCGAAAGGCAGAGCGGCAAACTGAAAATGATCCTTTCCGACAGCAAAACGCAGAAACCTTTGATATCCGCTGAAAATTGGAATGTGCAGATACGCATCCTTGATGTCGATAGACGCCAAGTATTCTTTTCTTTCTAGAGATGCGACAACAGAACGGAGGGATTCCATCCTGAAATGACGAACTCTGATGAATTTGTTTAGCAATTTCAGGTCCAGAATAGGACGCAAAGAGCCGTCCTTCTTGGGAACCACAAAGAGGTTTGAGTAAAACCCTTTGAATTTTTCTTTGTGAGGAACTGGGACGATGACTCCGCTGGAAAGAAGCGTGTTTAGAGCCTGAAGAAAAGGCATTGCAAGATCCTTTGACTTGGGAAGCGAGACTGAAAGAAACGTCTTGGGGGAAGGGACAAGAATTCGATCTTGTAACCTGAGTGTACTAGGTCGAGGACCCACTGGTCCTGAACGACCGACCCCCAGACTTTGTGAAACAAGAGTAGGCGGCCGCCTACCTTGTTTGGGTCCCCCATCCCCAGCAAGGAGTCATTGCGATGACAATTTGCGAGAGGAGGAGCTCCTGTTTCCTGCCTGAGAAAACCTGTTTCTCCAGGGCTGAGAGGATCTGGACGATGGTTGCGAGCCCCTATCTCTACGAGATGACCGGGGTGCTCGAGCGGAGGACGAAGTAGGGGACCAATTAAAGGAGCTACGAAAAAGCCGGGAACGACCTTGGTATTGAGACCGAAAAGGTCTATTGATTCTGCGCTGTGGGAGAAATTTGCTTTTGCCCCCAGTAGCGTCAGAAATAATCTGATCAAGGCGATCTCCAAAAAGACGCCCTGAATGATAAGGCAATGAAGTCAAAGTCTTCTTTGAAGCAGCGTCTGCACGCCACTCACGGAGCCATAGGGACCTCCGAATAGCGATAGCATTGGCGGCCGAGAGAGCAGCGCAATTAGCTGCATCCAGGGACGCATGAACCATGTAGTCACCTGCCCGAGTAATCTGATAGGCCAGATTACGTGCCTCGGGGGAAAGAGGGATATCACTAGTCATTTTGACTAGGCCCTCAACCCAAGCCACCATAGCTCTTGCCACCCAGGTGGCTGCAAAGGAGGGAGATAGAGATGCTCCAGCCGCCTCAAAAATTGATTTGGCGAGGTTGTCAATCTGTTTATCTGAAGGGTTCCTAATGGATGAACTATCAGAAACAGAGAGTAGGGTTTTTGAAGCTAGACGAGATACTGGAGGATCTACAACAGGAGATTCAGTCCACTCTTTCGCCACAGTTGCTGAAAAAGGGTATCGTGCTTTCAGAGACTTCAGTCCTGAGAAACGTCTATCCGGACGCTCCCTATGTCCCTGAACAATATCAGTAAATTCAGGGTGGTTACCAAACACCTTGTGAACACGCTTTGCTCTCTTGAAAGAGATAGGATGATTCGGCTGAGACCCAGGTTCTTCATCTAGTTTGAGGATTGTGTTAATTGCCTCAATTAGAGAATCTAAGGACTCCTGAAAATCTGGCGAGTTGGGATCATCACCAATGTCCGACTCGTATTCCGAATCATGGTCACTTATATCTCTAGGAGAGGGGGAGCGAGAACCTGAGCTCGCAGATGCTGAGCCGCTAGATGGATTGGGGGAAGCATTATGGTGGCGTTTTTTTTGGACGACCGCTTTGCGGACGCCATGAGGCGGCCCCTGTCAGATGAGGCCTCTCTGAAGGCTAACGGACCCCTCTCAGGAAAAGGGGCGCTCTGGCTAGAAGCAGATCCCCGAAAGGTATCCAAGGCCCTAGTCAGAGAGTTCATGGAGTGCGCCAGATATTCTGGCCACCTTGAAGGACCTGGCTCAATGGGATCAAGAATAGGTAGGGACCCCTGCTCGGTAGTAGGGGGCTCCTGAGCAGAAGAAGCCATGGGCTCCTGGGCACATGATGCACAGAATTGAGAACTATGCATTGACGGCAGGGGAGCGTTACATGAAGCGCAGGCGGCATATACTACAGAGTAGTTCTTGTCAGCCTTTTTAATTCCCTTGGATTGCGACATATTTCTGCACCCGAAAGCCTGCTGCAGGAGAAGGGTCAAACGCTGTGTAGACCTAGTCGCAGCGTGCACTTATCCAGGGCCTCTGTGTGTGCACCAGGGAAGTCAAAGGATGGCGTGTGCAGCGCTGTCCCAGGAGAATATGGCGCCCGAGATTATAGAAGCGCTTCTCGTGTGAGACGAGAAGCGCCAGAAGCAGTGGGAGGAGAGGGGGAGGAAACAGGGGAAGTCCCCTGTTAACTGACGACGGCCAATAGCCTGCAATGTGGGCGGAGCCACACGGACCGCCCCCTCCCCTTGAGGCCTATCCCGGCCCGAAGCCGGGGAGTAAATTTTAAAGTTGCGGCCTACCCTGGGCCGAAGCAGGGGACTAAATTTGAGTCCGTGGCCGCGGTGCGATCGGAAAACGCCAGCGGCACGATTCTGTGCTGCGGCGGCGCAACGCCATGCGGGCGCAGTGCGCATAAGCGGACGCGGTGACCGGTATTACCGTGCCCCTCATATACTCACTGTGGGGAAAGCCCAAAGATGGAGGAGGGAGAACTCCACAGCACTACAGCGACTATGGCTGTACATCCTCTATCCACCAACCCCTTTCAATAGGGGGGTGGAGAGGGCTCTTACATGCCTCCAGACCGCCACCGCTTTCAGGAGAGGTGGTGGGGGTAACCATTCAAGGTGCCACGCAAAATCATCATCATCCTCAGGTAAGGGTATCTCATGAGGAGAGCGGCCTGTTATAAGGATCTGTCGCCCCATGGTAGCGTGGCAGGAGGGATACGTGGAGGCGACACTCGCACGATGCCGCCTGTTGTTGGTTTTTGGGAGATCGTGACTTTTCGTACAAGTCCCGTCGCCCATCCGTACGTGAAGAAAGTAAAATAATAAAAGTTTAAAAATCAGAAAAAAATCTGAAAAAAAGTGGGGTCTGAGAGCAGACCCTAGTGCCTCCTACAGACACTAAGCAAGAACTGGTTCAGGATTGAGCCAACAGAGGGTGTATACTGCAGGAGGAGGAGTTAATCTTTTGTGCTTGTATTGCTTAGTGTCCTCCTAGTGGCAGCAGCATAACACCCACGGTCTGTGTGTCCCCCAATGAGGCGAAGGAGAAATTTTCACAGCGCGCGCGATGTGATGTTCCGCAAGTCTGCAGTTACATAGAGTGACTGCAGTCTTGCAGCCTAAGGCCAGACAACCCCTTTAAGAATGCTTTAAAATAAAACATTCCAACATTCAGGTTTTCATCCAAGAAATCCATCATCTTTATACAGGCCATTGGGAATTTTTCCAAATTATGGCAAGATGAATATCAATGCCACTGATGAAAACTTTCTATACTGTAATACTAATAGTCAGAATTCTTATCTAGCAGGTAGTGATTATGCAGGCTGGATGAGATATTTGTATGTATAATGAGTAGTGATGAGCGATAATGCTAGTTGCTCGGGTGTTCTCCAAGTATTTTGGCGCGCTCTGAGATTTAGTTTGTGTCGCTGCGGCTGCTAGACAGCCTGAATACATGTGGGGATTGCCTGTTTGTTAGGGAATCCCCACATGTATTCAGGCTGTCTAGCTGTCGCAAATCATGCAGCTGCGGCGACACAAACTAAATCTCCGAGCACGCCGAAATACTTGGAGAACACCCTAGCAACGAGCATACTCACTCATCACTAATAATGAGTGTGTAAACATTATATTTCAACATATATAACTTTCAGTTCAATAAATGTTAAAACAAAAATAAACAGTTAAATTCTCACTGACGTATTTGCTGTAGGAGATGGATCTTTAGTAATGCAGCTGTGAACCGGTAGACTATTTAGACAACTTAAAATGAACCAGTCAGTAGAATCCTGCCGTCATACTTAAACGCAGCAACATTAAATACAGACAGGCTCACTATAAGGAATGCACTATGTTTTACTCTGGAATACAGTAGAAAATGTTTCGGAGAAAGGCAGCTTCTGCCATTTGCATATATAGAATAGACCCGTGAATTAAGTTGAAAATGCTTTAACTAGTCGCAAGGTTGTTTTTGTTATATTTCCGCAAGTAAGGAAACATAACAAAAACCCTCCCCCGTGCATCGTGAGACACGGCGTTAACTACACGAGCCACAGCGAGGTGCTTGCGACCAAAAGTGTAAGTATTGTGGTGCGGCTAACTGTAGGCTCAAGAAGTTGTCCACTACTTGGACAACTTCTCATAGCCCTCGCTTGGCCCCCATAAAATAATAAAGCTTTTACTCACCTCCCGTGCTGGTGCCATTTCAGCAGTGTCGGCAATCGCTCTATCGGGGCTCCGGTGCACTTGTTGTGACACGTGAAAATGGTACCCACTAAGCGCCAGCGTCACTGTCCCTGTCGATATGAACATGAAGAGGAACTCAGATCGGCTACAGACCAGACTTCCTCTTCATGTTCAATTTGTCCGAAGGCGGTGACAGTGACACCAGCTGATTGGGCGCTGGCGTCATGTGTCACAACAGCCATACTCGAGCCACGGGGAGAACAAGTGCAGACACCACAGGAACAGCCGCAGGAAGAGAGGTGAGTATAGGCGTTATAATTTTATGGGAGCCAAACATTTTGATCAAGAAGGGGTTGTCTTAGTAGTGGACAATCCCTTTAATAACAAATTCAGTCCAAAAGAAGCCAAGATGCAGTGTGGAGGGTTGTCCTTCGCTCACCCAGATTTCTTCCACACCATGATTAGTTTGTCATCTCCTCCGGATGCTAGATAAGCTCCACTGTTGGACCATCGCACACAGTTCACACAGGCTGAAACAAAGAGTGTAAAGTTTAATCCAGTTCCGTAGTGACAACATGACAGGGACAACAAGCTGGCTGGTCCTCCATCCCTAAGTTCTTTCATATCACAAGAAGTGTGAACCCACCAAGCAGTTATTTGCTATGTACTCTGGTACCTAAGTGGTTGTCCATCTGGCACAGCATCTTGGGAATACTTTCATTCTTCTCAACTTCTTCCTTAACAACAGGGGGCATATTCCATATGACAACTTTTCCAGAATCTTGCCCTGGGAAATAACGTAATGAACAAATAACCGAGTCTGTAAATTACAATTATGCTAGGGCAAAACAGGTCACAAAACCAAGTAAACCAAAAGTGTGTCTGCAAAGCTGCAAGGTAAAAATTTAGGAGCTGCAATTTGGCTACAGAAATAAAAAAATAACAACCCCATCAACCAGCAAACGGGTCACTCTAGGCAAAGTTACATGTGAGAAAGCAATCTAGTATTAGATGCAGAAAAATCTGCAACTGAATCCGCAACGTGTGCACATACCCTTAGATGTGATGTTGCAATGTAACACAGCAGACTCCATGCCACACAACCAGGGTCACCGTTTACTCATGCCCTTAGCATCCCACCAATACTAAATACGGTAATAATGGTAAGTGCACATGATGTCTTTTAGACACCGGCGTACTACTGAGATTTTCCTGCAAAAGACGCCGCTGATGTAGGTTATTAATTGCATGTATTAATCATGAGTGGCATCCAAGTGCAAGCCGCCAGAACAATGCTCAGGTCACGTCTTTTCACTGCTTTGGAAGCCTGAAGTCGTTAAAAGATGTTTAAACAGACTGCACATTTGCACAGTCAGTCGTTTGTACATTGCTATGATTATGTGAATACATTCCGGTGCTTTTTAGGGTTCGCTCACACCAGCGTATCATGGAACGAGTGCTATCCAATGTTTTATCACATTTCACTGGGACCAATGTTATACTATTTGACAGTGTTGATCAGCGATTTTTTTCTTCTACCGATTCAGCAGGAGGAAAAATTGCAGCACAAATCGGATTGCACTCACCCATAAGTCTATGGGAGTATGGAAAATATCGAACTGCACTCGGATGACCTCTGTGTGCAGTCTGATTTCCACATACTTAAAGCAATGGAAGGAGATGAAAAAATTTTGTTCTCCATCTTCTCCTCACCTGTGCTACGATTCTCTCATCTGAGGAAATCTAATTACATGCAGCCGACATGCTGATCAAACTCGGATGTCATCTGAGTGCAGTCTGAGTCAATAGAGAAGATGGGGAAATTAAGTATTCCGTCTGCTCCGCACCTGTGCTGCGAATCCCACAAGTGAGGACTGGATCACAGTAAATTGACAGTCTGAGCAGACTGTCATTAGCATAATCATCGCGATTCTCTCACAAGGGAGAATATACACAATGTGAGAGAACCCTGAGACACAAATGATAGTTCGCACAAGGACCAAAAAGGGATGAACATAAGATATAGCACACTACTGAACGGTGATCCATGTTTTGTCATGTCCACATCCCCTCGCCAATAACAACTACCATCTGAATGAGGCCTGAGCTGCATCTCAAGTGCGTCCTAGCTGTCAGCTCCATTACAAGGTACGGCCACAACCGTACACGAGTCACGCACATACGTGTAACAAGACCGGCACAATTCACCATGATCCCAAAACACACCTTGTCCTCCTGTCGCAAACTTTGTGCCATCGGGGTGTATGTCCACGGAAAATATTGGTTTTCCTAAAATGAGAGATAGTTGGGTTTAATTCTCAGAGAAGCTAGATAAGATGTTAGGAAAGCAAGCAGTAATCATGTACACACAACCAGAAGGCAGTGCAATAGTGAGCACAATGGCTGCCAGGAGCGGAGCTCTGCCCCAGATGCCACCATGCCAGCTGTTGCATCATCCCTGCAGGTGACAGAGCAGAGCCTGCACCAGGGAGCAGCTGCCCAGAGGCTGGTGGAGCCTGGGAGGGTGCTGGCCACACAGCTGCAGGAGCCTTGTACTGCTCCTCCTGGCATAACCGGGGACCTCGCCCATGGGTGTCTATGGCAGTCCCGCAATCACACATGGACCCCAACACGCTCATCCCCATTCAAACTCAGGACCGTTAAAAGTTGGGCAGAATTCGGCGACCTGTGCAACTTCTTCTGTGGCCCCTCGGGACCAGTGTCCCCCCTCACCATTGTGATTAACCCAGGTGGGTTTCAGAAGCTTCATCGTCCCGCTGTGCCCGGAGCAGGGTGTCAGCTCCGGCCGCCCATTGAGCACCGGAGCTTTCCCCTGTGCAGGCTTCTCGGAGCCGCCTCTCAGCGCCGCTCCATCCCGCTCCGGCACCCGCACCAAGACCGGAAGCCCGCGGGAAGTAAGGTTTAAAAATGTCCTACTGGAAACATAGACCTGGAAGCAGGCGTTCCTCGCTAACAGCAGTGTAGAGGAGGGAGGGCTGACGCCTGGTGTGACACACGACGACACTGGTGGCATTCAGAGCCCCCCGGGAGCCTGCTCACACCTCAGCCTGCGAGGAGGGTCTTTGTGGTGGGCTGCTCCGTCCTGGGGGCAGCTGCTACTTCCATCAGTGACTGCTGTAGCAGGAGCTGCCTCCATCACACACGTGGAGCATGGCTGTGTGACAGTAGCACGGGGCAGACATTTTCTGGACTTCTTGTCATTAATGTGGAGACACTCAGTGTTCAGTCACTCCCCAGCCCAAAATGGCTGCACACAGGCACCAACAGAACAAATGAACCTGTGCAGTAAATTGGTTGTCCGCTTTAAGGCGAGCTTCATCTAACAGGCAGGGGTACGGGGGCCACATTGTCACACTGGTCCCCAAAATGTTATGAGGTCTTCCGTCTGGAGCGAACGGAGGCACGAAACCATCAGGCGAGGGCTACAAGGCGCCGCGTTGCCACACTGGAAGCGACGACTTCTTGCGCTGCGTTGCGACCTCATACGACTGCAACAGAAGAGTCACAATTGTGTTGGACTTTCCGTCTCTTGGTCACGTGCGACTTGTAACTAACTTGCCATAGACCTCAATGTGAGTCGCATAAAATCATTACAGCGCATGCGCAACTCTTTCCTTGCCCCGGAAATGACTGCTTGCCTTGGACGACTTCAGGGGAAAGGAAAGTGAATGACAATAGTTGCGCATGCGCTTGTAATGATTTTATGCTTTGGTCCACTGTTGGGCAAAGCACACTGCGCATGCGCGGGGGGGAATTTGAAAAGCGCTATCGCGGGAAGCAGAACGCCGTCTGTGCTATTCACAGATGGTCATACGCAAGAGATGCAGAGGAGCGGTGGGGGGGGGGAGAAGAGAGAAAACGCCGCGCTCCGGACCGCCCTGATTTACAGACAAAAATCCGAACTTTACAAAAGTATTTTGCTATCAAAACGGGGGTATCTGGATATAAGCTACATACCGATAGCTTGCTTATGGGACGCACCATTCAGTCATATCTATAGCTGATATGGCTAAAATGGGGTGACAGATTCCCTTTAAATGTTGTAGTCTCCCGAGAAAAATAACCTCACCTGCCGCACCAGTCCCGATCCCAAAGTCCCAAAGTTTTGGCATCATTCTCATGCATGGTATTGTTATGTCACGTGAGCGCCGCAGCCAATGAGCAGTGGCTAAAGGGCCGCTGCACTCACAACTCCCTGGGGGCATCATCTGAGGGACCCAAGAGTGAAGCAGCGCATTAGCAACCACTGATTGCTATGTCACATGAGCACCGGAACACCGGGTGCTGACATCACTGGAGCAGTGCCAGTGTGTGAGGTGAGGAAAAGTTAGTTTTTGGTTTTACCCAGGGAACTACAGAGTTTAATAAGCAATTTTCCAGTAGTAGGCAACCCCCTTTAAATACTCTTTTGTGTAAGGCTGTCCCCCCTAGGCCAACTTGCCATGATCGGCCTCTGGATGTAAGCAAATATCTTTTAAAGAAATTTCAATATGTTTTAATTAAATTGATGTACATTTTAATGATATATGCAAATTGCCTCTTCAGAAAGAAAGAGGACTTGAACTCTATAGCGCCACCTGTTGGAAGTGGAAGTAGTGATCCTACAAGTCACAATCAACCCTTTAACGAGTCTTGCAATATGACTTAGGATAAAAGCCAAATCAGAATCTTACTTTGCAGACACAGTGTTTCGGGCTATTGGCCCTCGTCAGTGCAAAGTATGAGAACTGATTTGGCTAGATGAGAGGCTCTGGACTGCGGTCTAAGGGGTAAGGTTTCTCCTTAAGGTTTCTGTCTGAAGAGGCAATTTGCATATTAAATTTCCCAGAGGAGCATTGCACGGCGAATAAGCCTCCTTACCTTCACAAGCCTTTTTAATGATAGACATTTAATACACATTCTCATCATGAGGATCGCACGGTACAGGTTGAGTGCAATATTGTAGTAATATGTGAACCTGAAAACAGCTGTAAAATGTTTGCAGTGATGATTGCTGTATACTGTGTATAGGAGCAGCAGGGATCAATGTCTCCTAGATGAAGAAGGTATTTGTTGCATATGCACACCATACTTCCTGTCTGAGGAGTGGAAAGAAGCCATCTAGTTGCTGCTTATATTACATGATTCACACACATATATATTCAACGCCATCTGCACTGACATATACAATGTCACTTATGTAAATGATCATTTTTGTCACAAGGAAATTCAAAGCAGAACTTATGTTTTTAGTCTTGTATTTACAAGGAACTTGTCAGGTGAAAAACAAGCTAATAACCTGCAGATATGGGGTTACTCTGCAGGTTAATAGCATTTTTTTACAGGTTCCCTTTAAGATAACCTTCGATGGATTTTTATTTTGTATATTGAAGAGCTGTATTTTTACAATGTCAAATATACTAACACCCAAATTACAAAAACAAAGAATGACCAGCACCTCCTAACAGAATGAAGCAAGTGTGAACAAGTAAGCTGCTATGACCACATAATATGCAAACCATAGAATACAGTCATGGCCAAAAGTTTTGAGAATGACACAAATATTTTACAAAGTCTACTGCTTCACTTTTTCTAATGGCAATTTGCATATACTCCAGAATGTTATAAAGAGTGATCAGCTTAACAGCAATTACTTGCAAAGTCAATATTTGGCTAGAAAATGAACTTTATCCCCCAAAACACATTTCAACATCATTGCAGCTCTGCCTTAAAAGGACCAGCTAACCTCTTTTCAGTGATTGCTCCATTAACACAGGTGTGGGTGTTGATGAGGACATGGCTGGAGATCAATCTGTCATGATTTATTAAGAATGACACCACTGGACACTTTAAAAGGAGGCTGGTGCTTGGCATCATTGTTTCTCTTTTGTTAACCATGGTTATCTCTAAAGAAACACGTGCAGTCATCATTGCAATGCACAAAAATGGCCTAACAGGGAAGAGTATCGCAGCTAGAAAGATTGCACCTCAGTCAACAATCTATCGCATCATCAAGAACTTCAAGGAGAGAGGTTCCATTGTTGCCAAAAAGGCTCCAGGGCGCCCAAGAAAGACCAGCAAGCGCCAGGACCGTCTCTTAAAAGTGCTTCAGCTGCGGGATCGGGCTACCAGCAGTGCAGAGCTTGCTCAGGAATGGCAGCAGGCAGGTGTGAGTGCATCTGCACGCACTGTGAGGCGGAGACTCTTGGAGCAAGGCCTGGTCTCAAGGAGGGCAGCAAAGAAGCCACTTCTCTCCAGAAAAAACATCATGGACAGACTGATATTCTGCAAAAGGTACAGGCAGTGGACTGCTGAGGACTGGGGTAAAGTTTTTTTCTCTGATGAATCCCCTTTTCGATTGTTTGGGACATCAGGAAAATGCCTCATTCGGAGAAGACAAGGTGAGCGCTACCACCAGTCTTGTCTCATGCCAACTGTTAAGCATCCTGAAACCATTCATGTGTGGGATTGCTTCTCAGCCAAGAGAATCGGCTCTCTCACAGTCTTGCCTAAAAACACAGCCATGAATAAAGAATGGTACCAGAATGTCCTCCAAGAGCAACTTCTCCCAACCCTCCAAGAGCAGTTTGGCGATCAACAATGCCTTTTCCAGCATGATGGAGCACCTTGCCATAAAGCAAAGGTGATAACTAAATGGCTCAGGGAACAAAACATAGAGATTTTGGGTCCATGGCCTGGAAACTCCCCAGATCTTAATCCCATTGAGAACTTGTGGTCAATCATCAAGAGACGGCTGGACAAACAAAAACTTAAAAATTCTGACAAAATGAAAGCATTGATTGTGCAAGAATGGACTGCTATCAGTCAGGATTTGGTCCAGAAGTTGATTGAGAGCATGCCAGGGAGAATTGCAGAGGTCCTGAAGAAGAAGGGTCAACACTGCAAATATTGACTTGCTGCATTAGCTCATTCTAACTGTCAATATAAGCTTTTGTTACTCATATGTTTGCAATTATATTTCTGTCTGTGATAAAAACATCTGTCAAACACACACATAAAAACCAGAGGGCAGCAGATCATGTGAAAATATAATATTTGTGTCATTCTCAAAACTTTTGGCCATGACTGTACAGCAGCACTCTGTATACACTAAGATATATGCAAAGATTGAACATGTGAAATTTAAACTGCATTACTGCTATAAAGAATATACTTACAAAGCTAAGGTTCTTAGCTCACAAATGTGTGCCCATCAGCCACAAGGAGGCAACCTTTCTCTGATGGGACTCTGACCTAATTGTTACCAAACATGCCTCTTCAGGGCTTAAAGGGAATCTGTCAGCAGGTTTTTGCTATGCAATCTGAGAGCAGCATGATATAGCGTCACATGTCATGATTCCATCGATGTGACACTTACTAGGCTGCTTGTGTGAGATTGTCACTAGTGGACTAGTTGTCTTGTGCCTTGTAGTCCTCCTGCTCTGTATAAATCCACCTCAACACTGATTATCATCTTTCTATCATTATACAATGTACACAGAAAGCTGCTATTCAGTGGTATAAGCGTTGTTACATAGGGCTCAACATTCTGAGCTTTGCCATATCTGCAGCAGAGGAAACGTTCTGTCACAACTGCTGCACACAGTAAACTAATTGATACATTGCTGGAATCGGTGTCTCTGTCCCTACAGTATGCTGCTGTCAGAATATATAGCAAACTTGCTGACGGATTGCCTTTAAAGTCTACAAATTACCCATTGGAGAAAGTCGCCTTGTCATGGCTGGTGGGCAAACACAAATTGTCTCAATTTTTGTGCCATGTACTTTCATTTTATATGTATATTCTATTTAGCAGTGATGCAGTTTAAATTTCACATCATCAATCTTTGCACACATCGCAGTGTATAAAGCCTGCTGTTGTATTCTATGGTTTGTATGTAATATCCAAAATAGAATCATTGGAAACATTTCTGCTACTAAAAATCCATTCAATACATCTGAATGGGGACGTTTCCAAAACATTACCTCTAGACTCATTTAGGGTAATCACATGCTTGTCACAGAATTTACGGCAACAACACTACTGTGGGAATTCACCGTAAGGCCACGTTCACATGGCAGTATTCTGAAGTATTTTGCATTACCATTTGTAAGTGATTTTTCAGAATGGAACGTAACTATTTTGCTCCTGATCTCACTATAGGCCTGATAAAGAGACACGTCTATCAAATTTTTTTCATACAGTACTCAGCGATATGATGATGATGTCTGTAAAGCACTGTGGAAATTAATTGTGCAATACAAGCTAACAAAAATGATACAGAGATGATGGAAAGTTTGTTAATCCTTTAGAATTTTCCATATTTCTGAATAAATTTGACCAAAGATTAAATCATATTTTCACACGAGCCCTAAAAGTAGATAAATAGAACCAGTCAAGAAATGAGTGGAAAATATTAGACCTTGTCATCTCTTTATTGAGGAAAATGATCCATTAACACATGTCTGTGAGGCCATAAAGCAAAGGT
Organism: Oophaga sylvatica; assembly: GCA_033576555.1. Lineage (NCBI taxonomy): Eukaryota > Metazoa > Chordata > Amphibia > Anura > Dendrobatidae > Oophaga > Oophaga sylvatica. The sequence continues at coordinate 777,301,074 of JARQOD010000001.1, read as the reverse complement.
GATAACTAAATGGCTCAGGGAACAAAACATAGAGATTTTGGGTCCATGGCCTGGAAACTCCCCAGATCTTAATCCCATTGAGAACTTGTGGTCAATCATCAAGAGACGGCTGGACAAACAAAAACTTAAAAATTCTGACAAAATGAAAGCATTGATTGTGCAAGAATGGACTGCTATCAGTCAGGATTTGGTCCAGAAGTTGATTGAGAGCATGCCAGGGAGAATTGCAGAGGTCCTGAAGAAGAAGGGTCAACACTGCAAATATTGACTTGCTGCATTAGCTCATTCTAACTGTCAATATAAGCTTTTGTTACTCATATGTTTGCAATTATATTTCTGTCTGTGATAAAAACATCTGTCAAACACACACATAAAAACCAGAGGGCAGCAGATCATGTGAAAATATAATATTTGTGTCATTCTCAAAACTTTTGGCCATGACTGTACAGCAGCACTCTGTATACACTAAGATATATGCAAAGATTGAACATGTGAAATTTAAACTGCATTACTGCTATAAAGAATATACTTACAAAGCTAAGGTTCTTAGCTCACAAATGTGTGCCCATCAGCCACAAGGAGGCAACCTTTCTCTGATGGGACTCTGACCTAATTGTTACCAAACATGCCTCTTCAGGGCTTAAAGGGAATCTGTCAGCAGGTTTTTGCTATGCAATCTGAGAGCAGCATGATATAGCGTCACATGTCATGATTCCATCGATGTGACACTTACTAGGCTGCTTGTGTGAGATTGTCACTAGTGGACTAGTTGTCTTGTGCCTTGTAGTCCTCCTGCTCTGTATAAATCCACCTCAACACTGATTATCATCTTTCTATCATTATACAATGTACACAGAAAGCTGCTATTCAGTGGTATAAGCGTTGTTACATAGGGCTCAACATTCTGAGCTTTGCCATATCTGCAGCAGAGGAAACGTTCTGTCACAACTGCTGCACACAGTAAACTAATTGATACATTGCTGGAATCGGTGTCTCTGTCCCTACAGTATGCTGCTGTCAGAATATATAGCAAACTTGCTGACGGATTGCCTTTAAAGTCTACAAATTACCCATTGGAGAAAGTCGCCTTGTCATGGCTGGTGGGCAAACACAAATTGTCTCAATTTTTGTGCCATGTACTTTCATTTTATATGTATATTCTATTTAGCAGTGATGCAGTTTAAATTTCACATCATCAATCTTTGCACACATCGCAGTGTATAAAGCCTGCTGTTGTATTCTATGGTTTGTATGTAATATCCAAAATAGAATCATTGGAAACATTTCTGCTACTAAAAATCCATTCAATACATCTGAATGGGGACGTTTCCAAAACATTACCTCTAGACTCATTTAGGGTAATCACATGCTTGTCACAGAATTTACGGCAACAACACTACTGTGGGAATTCACCGTAAGGCCACGTTCACATGGCAGTATTCTGAAGTATTTTGCATTACCATTTGTAAGTGATTTTTCAGAATGGAACGTAACTATTTTGCTCCTGATCTCACTATAGGCCTGATAAAGAGACACGTCTATCAAATTTTTTTCATACAGTACTCAGCGATATGATGATGATGTCTGTAAAGCACTGTGGAAATTAATTGTGCAATACAAGCTAACAAAAATGATACAGAGATGATGGAAAGTTTGTTAATCCTTTAGAATTTTCCATATTTCTGAATAAATTTGACCAAAGATTAAATCATATTTTCACACGAGCCCTAAAAGTAGATAAATAGAACCAGTCAAGAAATGAGTGGAAAATATTAGACCTTGTCATCTCTTTATTGAGGAAAATGATCCATTAACACATGTCTGTGAGTGGCAAAAGTAAGTGAACCCTTGCTTTCAATAACTGGTGTGATCCCCTAGTGCAGACAGCGCACAGAAAGCATCCGAGTGCTGTTCTTCATGGACCCATGGACTTGCATTGGTGAATGTGATCTGTGACTCGACTGTAATACATAGCTTTGTGCAGCCACTAGGTCTGCAAAAATACATGGACATATCAGAAGCCCCATAGACTACAATCAGTATAACGATGGGTTTTCTCTCAGAACTGCACGCTTTAGGTCTTCCCACAACATTTCTATAGGATTAAAGTCAGAAATTTGACTTGGCCATTCCAAAACCTTAACTGTATTGTTTTTCAACCATTCTTTTGTAAAATTACTTGTGTGCTCTGGGTCGTCTTGCTGCATGACCTATAATCTCTTGAGATTCAGCTTTTGGGGAGATGTCCTCACATTTTCCTTTAAAATTTGTTGAGGAAATTCAAAACTCATTGTTTTATCAATGATCAAAAAACACCCTGACCCAAACTTACGATACTAGTGTCATGGAAATATATATGTATTCCATATATTCAAAGTATATTCATATATATGCATTCACAGTTAGATAGATCTCACTTGCTAAAAATCCTGTACTCAGCATATCTATGCCAGCTATAATCAGTCGTCTTAAACGAATCTGGCCTTCATAAGGAACAAGTACATAGAGTCTTAGTAGATATCTATTGTTTACTTTATAGTCATGCAAGAAAACTAGGGCAAAAGAACATAAAACAATAAATCTGCAACTTCAGCTCTTTTATCATAATTATCATACTTACATTAGAACAGCCAATAATCTAACAGCTTTTAATTATATGTTAATTGACTAACCAGCCCCTTTTTGTAAACGTATAAAACCTTGAATGAATAATAAATGAGTGGTCTTGACGAACTGCTATACTGACACTTCCATTGTGGACAGTTTCATTTCGTTCTGAGCGCTCAAAAAGACATTTAATAGAGATTTGGGAACAGCAATCAGCAAACACTAAAGGATAAATTTATCCTAATTAAATTTCCATAACAGTTGGCGCCTGCACGCGGGGCATTGGACGAAACGCACGAGGACCCTGCCGACCGGAGAGACGGGGGTGTTGGCCCTGGCCTTGGCACACGGGACGGAGACTGCAGCTCCATCAGTAAGGTAAGAAAACTCTGTCATCTTACCTGAATGTTCCCTGTGCCTAGTCCTAGCCTACACTTCTAGCCGGTCGGACGTGGTCATCACCGCATTCCCAGGTAGTGTAAAAAGTCCATACCCTTATCCAAAAGCCTTGGGATATAAGCCGAGTTGTTTGCTGCTGTGCTGTATATGTTTCATGTTTTGTGTGAACCGGGAGAAAGTTGGAACGGTGACTGTGTTTTTGCTTGCTGATTTCTGGGGGCTGTATAGCAAAAGCCAAATTGCTGGATAAGTTCCCGCAGTTATCTTTCACACACAGGAGGGAGGTCATCCCAGAAAAAATCCAGGTGTGAGGGGCGGGAGCTTTGTTTTGGATAAGTCCACGCAGTTATTCACACATTGGAGGGAGGTCATCCCAGATCAATCCAGGTGTGAGGAGCGAGGGCTTTGAATCGGTTAAGTTTCTGCAGAAATCTTTCACACACAGGAGGGAGGTCATCCCAGATCAATCCAGGTGTGAGGGGCAGGAGCTTTGTTTGGATAAGTTCTCACAGTAATCGTCCACACAAGTGTCACGGGTGTGTCGCGGCGGAGATCGTCGCGATTGCACACCCTGACTTCGCACAGCTGAGTTTCTGGTGCTGGGTGTTTTTCGGCACTGAGGGAGTTAATTCTTTCTCTCTCGGTGCTGGGCTGACCAGCCTCGCCCAGCTGCGATTGATGTTTTGTTAATTAGCTTCCTTCATATACCTGCTGGTCTGCTGGGGAAGTTGCCGGTGAAAGCATTCATTCAGACCAGCAGAGCGGATCGTTTCTGAGAAGACTTAAGCTAAGAGTGCCTGTTGTGGTTTTTCCTCTCCTCGCTTATTGTTTATCTCCTTAACCTTTTGTGTTCCTCTGTAGTGGAAGTGTTGTATGCAAGGCTGTGTTTTCTTTACCCCTTGTCTGTCTCGTTTGTCTTAGACTGTGTGTAAGCTGTGACCTGCCCATTCCCTGTGGTGGTAATCAGGGTCCTTCTCAGGACTAGATTACAGTGGTCAGGGATCTACAGGAGACAGGGTTACGCTGGCGGCCTGGACCTCTGTACCATTAACAGTACCTCCAGGTAGAGGGACTAGTCAGGACCCCAGTTCAGGGTCAGCATAGACCCCGGTCCACCTCTATCCAGAGACAGCGTGACACGTACACAGTATTGACCCACAATACATAGGATATTATGTCAGGTAAGACATTGCTGGCAGATACTATGTATACATGTTGATTTTCTCTATTATATGAAATTTAGAATGATGTCACATTAGATATAGGTTGCTATCTTTGAATATATCTGTTATACGTCGTGACATTTTCACCGGCCACTCTAAAGATTCTCCCCAGCCACCATGGATCCAGTAGCCCATTTAGCTCAGCAGTTGCAGAGTTTGTCCATGGAGCTGACGGACGTTAAATCCAAGGTTTTGTACCCCCGGGAGCAAACCAGATTTGAACCTAAAGTAGCTCTCCCGGACAGGTTCACTGGTGGGCGGGACAAGTTTTTTACTTTCCGGGAAGCATGTAAATTGTATTTTCGGCTGCGGCCGCAGTCGTCGGGGAGTGAGGATCAGAGGGTGGGAATTGTCATCTCGCTCTTACAAGGGGACCCTCAATCCTGGGCGTTCTCTCTCCCCCCGGGCTCCCCGGCTCTCCAGTCAGTGGACCGATTTTTTACAGCCCTGGGTCTGGTATATGATGACCCGGATCGGGTCTCCCTTGCTGAAATGAAGATACGTAGGATACAGCAGGGAGATCGTCCGGCAGAGGAATTTTCTTCAGAGTTCCGTAGGTGGGCCACGGATACTCAGTGGAATGACCCGGCTCTTAAGAGCCAGTTTTGTCAAGGTTTATCTGACAAATTAAAAGATGTGTTGGCTCAGTATGATTCTCCCCCGTCACTGGAGGCCGCTATGGCTCTTGCTATTCGCATTGATAGACGGCTTCGGGAGAGGTGTGGGGTAACTCCGCCCCCTGTGATGACTCCACCTCCTTCTAAAGTCCCTAATATTGAGGTTCCCCTGGTTTGTTCCGAGGAACCTATGCAGTTGGGAGGGACATCATTCCGAGGGAGGGGATCGGCGGTGCGCCGCAAAACAAGAAGGTGTTTCTTCTGCGGGAGAGAGGGACATTTTATTGAGGGGTGTCCATCCCGTACTGTACTGAGCAAGAAGTCGCCGGAAAACTATTAATCCCAGGTTGTGTGGTGGACGACAATCTGGGAGTATGTATTTCGTCCCCAAGTCCGTCTCAGTTTCTCGTACCAGCGGAGGTGGTGGTAGGTACGAGAACTAAGAGGATTTCTGTTCTTCTGGATAGTGGGGCCGCGGCTAATCTGGTGGACGCTCGGTTTGCCCAGGTGCAAGGTATGCAACTGAGTGTATTGGCCAAACCTATCCCTATATTCTATATTGACGCCAGGCCTCTCGGTCAAGGTAGCTTTGTGCAAGCCGTGCATAACATAGACCTTCGAGTGGGGGCAATACATAAAGAACTATTGTCTTGTTATGTGTTGGAGGGCCTTCCCACTCCTATTGTGTTGGGACTTCCTTGGTTAACTAAACATAACCCAGTTATTAATTGGCAATCCAGAGAGATAAGCCAGTGGGGTGAATTTTGCAATAGTAACTGCATGAACACGGTCATCGGTACGGTCGTGCCTAGAACCTTACCTCCTTTTCTGGAGGACTTTGAGGATGTGTTTTCAGAGGAAGGGTGTCAAGAATTACCTCCTCATCGCGCATATGACTGTGCTATAAAATTGCTTCCTGATGCTAAGTTACCAAAATCTAGGTTATATAACCTTTCTGGTCCTGAGAGGCAAGCTATGAAGGATTACATTTCGGAAAGTCTGGCCAAGGGGCATATTAGACCTTCATCTTCCCCAGTGGCCGCGGGGTTCTTCTTTGTGAAGAAAAAAGATGGAGGCCTACGCCCTTGCCTGGATTTCCGTGAGCTTAATCGGATTACGGTCCGAGATCTGTATCCGCTCCCACTTATTCCTGATCTCTTCAATCAGATTGTGGGCGCCAAATGGTTCTCTAAGTTGGATCTCAGGGGGGCGTATAATCTGATTAGGATAAAGGAGGGGGATGAGTGGAAGACGGCGTTTAACACTCCGGAGGGACATTATGAGAACCTTGTCATGCCTTTCGGTCTGAATACTGCCCCGGCGGTGTTTCAACATTTTGTTAATGACATCTTTCGCCACCTAGTGGGACAGTTTGTTGTCATTTATCTAGATGACATCTTAATTTACTCGCCGGATCTTGTGTCTCATCAGGAGCATGTGAGACAAGTGTTGCAGATCTTGCGAAGATAATAAACTGTACGCCAAATGGGAGAAGTGTGTATTCGCTGTACAAGAACTTCAGTTTTTAGGATTCTTGGTGTCAGCCTCCGGTTTCCGTATGGACCCTGGGAAAGTGAAGGCTGTGCTTGAATGGGATCGGCCAGAGGATCTTAAAGCACTGCAGCGTTTCCTGGGGTTTGCTAACTACTACCGGAAATTTATTCGTAATTTCTCATCTGTTGTCAAACCTCTCACTGACATGACAAAAAAAGGGACGGATTTTTCTAGGTGGTCTGACAAAGCTTGTCAAGCATTTTCCTCCTTGAAAAAATGTTTTGCTTCAGCACCCATACTCATCCAACCTGATGCATCACAACCGTTCATTGTGGAGGTAGACGCATCTGACGTAGGAGTGGGTGCGGTATTATCTCAAGGTCCGTCCCCTGGTAAATGGCATCCGTGCGCTTTCTTCTCTAAAAAATTGTCGTCCGCCGAGAGGAATTATGATGTCGGCAATAGGGAACTCTTGGCCATTAAGTTGGCTTTTGAAGAGTGGCATCACTTTTTGGAGGGGGCAGTCCACCCGGTCACCGTCATTACTGATCACAAGAACCTGCTGTATTTAGAGTCTGCAAAACGTCTGAATTCCAGACAAGCTAGATGGTCGTTGTTTTTTACCAGGTTTAATTTTGTCGTCACATATCGTCCTGGGTCAAAAAATGTAAAGGCTGATGCCTTATCTCGTAGTTTCCCGGGGGCCGGGAAGACGGATGACCCGGTTCCTATTCTTTAGGAGGGAGTTGTGGTGTCGGCTGTATGCTCTGAGCTTGAGGAGGAGGTATTGGAGGCTTGGGGACGCCCCTGTAGGACCTCCAGGGAAACTGTTTGTTCCAGATCAGTTAAGACAAAAGGTTATCGAGGCACATCATAATTCTGCTTTGGCAGGACACCCAGGGAGTAAAGCAACTGTAGATCTCCTTTCTCGCCGGTTTTGGTGGCCTAACTTAAATAAAGAGGTGGTAACTTTTGTCGCGTCCTGTGGGGTATGTGCGCGCTCTAAGACCCCACATACCCGTCCGTCTGGGGCCCTTTTACCGTTGAAAATCCCGGAGCGTCCATGGACCCATCTGTCTATGGACTTCATTACGGACCTTCCTCCGTCTTCAGGTAAAACTGTCATACTAGTTGTAGTTGACAGGTTCAGCAAAATGGCACATTTTATTGCTCTTCCTGCTCTTCCTAATGCTAAAACTCTGGTGCAGGTGTTCATTGGGGAGATTGTGAGACTTCACGGGTTGCCTTCCGATGTGGTGTCGGATCGGGGGTCTCAGTTTGTGTCCAAATTCTGGAAGGCATTTTGTTCTCGTCGGGGGATGCAGTTGTCATTTTCTTCGGCTTTTCATCCGCAGACCAATGGTCAGACAGAGCGTCTGAATCAGAGCTTAGAGACATATCTCCGGTGTTTTGTCTCAGAGAACCAAGAGGACTGGTCTTCTTTCTTGCCTCTGGCAGAGTTCGCTCTTAACAATAGGCGGAGCGAGTCCACTGGTAAGTCCCCGTTTTTTGGGGCATATTGTTTTCACCCCCAGTTTTGTACTTTCAATGGGGGGGCTCTTCTGGGGTTCCTGAGGAGGAACGATTTTCGTCGTCACTTGCTTCAGTGTGGAGAGGAGTGCTTAATAATCTGAGCACTATGGGGAACCGATACAAACGTATGGCTGATAGGAGGAGAGTGTCTGGTCCGGAACCTAAGTGTGAACGATCTGGTATGGTTGTCTACCAAGAATATAAAACTTAAGGTTCCCTCCTGGAAACTCGGTCCCAGATTCATCGGGCCATACAGGATCAGTTCAATAGTTAATCCGGTGGCTTTCCGTCTTGACCTCCCTCCTACATTTAAAATCCACAATGTGTTCCACAAATCGATGCTTAAGAAGTACGTGGCACCAGTTATACCGTCACCTCTACCTCCTCCTCCAGTGGTGGTCAATGGTAATTTGGAGTTTCAGGTATCGAAGATCATTGACTCACGTCTGAATCGCCGGTCCCTTCAGTACCTTGTTCATTGGAGGGGGTATGGTCCTGAGGAGAGGATGTGGGTTTCTGCGTCGGATATTAACGCAGACCGTTTGGTTCGGGCCTTCCACACTACTCACCCAGATAGACCAGGCCCTGAGGGTCCAGAGGCCCCTCGTAGAAGGGGGGGTACTGTCACGGGTGTGTCGCGGCGGAGATCGTCGCGATTGCACACCCTGACTTCGCACAGCTGAGTTTCTGGTGCTGGGTGTTTTTCGGCACTGAGGGAGTTAATTCTTTCTCTCTCGGTGCTGGGCTGACCAGCCTCGCCCAGCTGCGATTGATGTTTTGTTAATTAGCTTCCTTCATATACCTGCTGGTCTGCTGGGGAAGTTGCCGGTGAAAGCATTCATTCAGACCAGCAGAGCGGATCGTTTCTGAGAAGGCTTAAGCTAAGAGTGCCTGTTGTGGTTTTTCCTCTCCTCGCTTATTGTTTATCTCCTTAACCTTTTGTGTTCCTCTGTAGTGGAAGTGTTGTATGCAAGGCTGTGTTTTCTTTACCCCTTGTCTGTCTCGTTTGTCTTAAGGTACTGCCACACTACACGATCCCGCTAACGATCTCGTTAGCGTCGCATACTAATGAGATCGCTAGCGGGATCGTTTACAATATCGCTAGTGTCGGCCACATTTAGCGATGTCGTTAAGGACGCTATCGCGGTTAGCGATCTCCTTAACGACTTTAGCGGTACAAAAGTACCGCTAAATTGCTAAGAAAAGGTGCCACACACAGCGATAATACTTACCCAGCGGGAGCGCCGACGATAAAATAGGGTCCGGAACGATTCCAGCGACAAGCGAGATCACAGCAGGTCTCAGCAGGGAGCTCGTCGCTGACAGATGCCGCACGCAACAACATCGCTAACGGGATCGCTAAATAGTGACGTTTTTTAGCGATCCCGTTAGCGATGTTGTTTAGTGTGGCATACCCTTTAGACTGTGTGTAAGCTGTGACCTGCCCATTCCCTGTGGTGGTAATCAGGGTCCTTCTCAGGACTAGATTACAGTGGTCAGGGATCTACAGGAGACAGGGTTACGCTGGCGGCCTGGACCTCTGTACCATTAACAGTACCTCCAGGTAGAGGGACTAGTCAGGACCCCAGTTCAGGGTCAGCATAGACCCCGGTCCACCTCTATCCAGAGACAGCGTGACACGTACACAGTATTGACCCACAATACATAGGATATTATGTCAGGTAAGACATTGCTGGCAGATACTATGTATACATGTTGATTTTCTCTATTATATGAAATTTAGAATGATGTCACATTAGATATAGGTTGCTATCTTTGAATATATCTGTTATACGTCGTGACAGCAAGGGGGGAGGTCATCCCAGTCAAATCAGACATGGATGGTGAGAATTTTGATTAAGGCTATTACAGATTACTGTGACCGGCGCACCGGCCAGGGCGTACGGTTTTCAGAAAGCGATAGACCTTGACCTTCGCCGTGCTCAGTGCAATTGGTGAGTTATCAGTTACCAGAGCAGCTTGTATGTGTCACAGATCATCAAAAGAGGAATTCGTATTCTCCCGGGTGTCTGTCTCATTGTACGTGTCAACTGTCTGTAGCAGGTACTGTCGCTTTAAATCTCATTCAGCGTGCGCTCTGTCAGTATCTCATTCACTGCTGGCTGTAGCAGCGAGAAAACCCCTTTGACCCCCCCTCCTCTGCTAATCACGTTGTCACATCTGTTTCCTGGTTTTGATCTTTTTAAGCTAGTTTTTTTTGGCTACAGGTTTTAACGTGAAAATTCTCAGGCATTCAGACTGAACTATATTCATTTTTTGCTATTCTGAGGAATAATTTTTTTTTTTTTTTTTTGATACGTGATTTCAGTGCCTGTAGAGACAGCAAGCAGAGATATAAGGGAGGGGGAAGTGCTGGCAGCAGCGAGATGACATTCCAGAAGGCGGTAGGAAAAAGCTTACGCTACCAGACAAAATGTTGAAAGTACTTTTCTTTTTGTTTTTATCATTTTACAATCAGTTTTTCCACCTCTTTTCTGTTTTTTTAATTAGCTGTTTTAGTAACAAGGGTTGTTTTTCAGAGTTTTATGATTAATACGGTTTTTCTTTTCTCCCCTTTTTGGTGAATTTATTTTTTTCTTTTTCTAGAGTTTTTTTACTAAATCTAACTTTTGTTTTTAACCCCTTCACCCCCAAGGGTGGTTTGCACGTTAATGACCGGGCCAATTTTTACAATTCTGACCACTGTCTCTTTATGAGGTTATAACTCTGGAACGCTTCAACGGATCTTCGCGATTCTGAGATTGTTTTCTCGTGACATATTGTACATCATGATAGTGGTAAAATTTCTTCCATATAACTTGCATTTATTTATGAAAAAAACGCAAATATGGCAAAAATTTTGAAAATTTTGCAATTTTCAAACTTTGAATTTTTATTCCCTTAAAACAGAGAAATATGTCACACAAAATAGTTAAGAAATAACATTTCCCACATGTCTACTTTACATCAGCACAATTTTGGAAGCAAAATTTTTTTTTGTTAGGAAATTATAAGGGTTAAAAGTTGACCAGCGATTTCTCATTTTTACAACAAAATTTACAAAGCCATTTTTTTTCGGGACCACCTCATATTTGAAGTCACTTTGAGGGGTCTATATAGCAGAAAATACCCAAAAGTGACACCATTCTAAAAACTACACCCCTCAAGGTACTCAAAACCACATTCAAGAAGTTTATTAACCCTTCAGGTGCTTCACAGGAGCTGAAGCAACGTGGAAGGAAAAAATTAACATTTTACTTTTTAGTCACAAAAATGATCTTTTACAAACATTTTTTTTATTTTCACAAGGGAAAAAGGAGAAAAAGGACTGATAAAGTTGTTGTGCAATTTCTCCTGAGTACGCCGATACCCCATATGTGAGGGAAAACCACTGTTTGGGCACACGGCTGAGCTCGGAATGGAAGGAGCGCAGTTTGACTTTTCCAAACCAAAATTGGCTGGAATTGAGAACAGACGCCATGTCGCGTTTGGAGAGGCCCCGATGTGCCTAAACAGTGGAAACCCCCCACATGTGACCCCATTTTGGAAACTAGACCCCCTAAGGAACTTATCTAGATGTGTGGTGAGCAGTTTGAACCCTCAAGTGCTTCACGCAAGTTTGTAATGTAGAGCCGTGAAGAAAAAAAATCATATTTTTTCCACAAGCATGATGTTTTAGTCCCCAAATTTTTATTTTCCCAAGGGTAAGAGGAGAAATTGAACCACAAAATTGTTGTCCAACTTGTCCTGAGTACGCTGATACCCCATATGTGGGGGGGAACCACTGTTTGGGCGCACGGCAGGGCTTGAAAGGGAAGGAGCGCCGTTTGACTTTTCCAAACCAAAATTGGCTGGAATTGCGAACGGACGCCATGTCGCGTTTGGAGGGCCCCTGATGTGCCTAAACAGTGGAAACCCCCCACATGTGACCCCATTTTGGAAACTAGACCCCCTAAGGAACTTATCTAGATGTGTGGTGAGCACTTTGAACCCTCAAGTGCTTCACGCAAGTTTGTAATGTAGAGCCGTGAAGAAAAAAAATCATATTTTTTCCACAAACATGATGTTTTAGTCCCCAAATTTTTATTTTCCCAAGGGTAAGAGGAGAAATTGGACCACAAAAGTTGTTGTCCAACATGTCCTGAGTACGCCGATACCCCATATGTGGGGGGGAACCACTGTTTGGGCGCACGGCAGGGCTTGAAAGGGAAGGAGCGCCGTTTGACTTTTCCAAACCAAAATTGGCTGGAATTGCGAACGGACGCCATGTTGCGTTTGGAGGGCCCCTGATGTGCCTAAACAGTGGAAACCCCCCACATGTGACCCCATTTTGGAAACTAGACCCCCTAAGGAACTTATCTAGATGTGTGGTGAGCACTTTGAACCCTCAAGTGCTTCACGCAAGTTTGTAATGTAGAGCCGTGAAGAAAAAAAATCATATTTTTTCCACAAGCATGATGTTTTAGTCCCCAATTTTTATTTTCCCAAGGGTAAGAGGAGAAATTGGACACCAAAAGTTGTTGTCCAACATGTCCTGAGTACGCCGATACCCCATATGTGGGGGAACCACTGTTTGGGCGCACGGCAGGGCTTGAAAGGGAAGGAGCGCCGTTTGACTTTTCCAAACCAAAATTGGCTGGAATTGCGAACGGACGCCATGTTGCGTTTGGAGGGCCCCTGATGTGCCTAAACAGTGGAAACCCCCCACATGTGACCCCATTTTGGAAACTAGACCCCCTAAGGAACTTATCTAGATGTGTGGTGAGCACTTTGAACCCTCAAGTGCTTCACGCAAGTTTGTAATGTAGAGCCGTGAAGAAAAAAAATCATATTTTTTCCACAAACATGATGTTTTAGTCCCCAATTTTTTATTTTCCCAAGGGTAAGAGGAGAAATTGGACCACAAAAGTTGTTGTCCAACATGTCCTGAGTACGCTGATACCCCATATGTGGGGGGGAACCACTGTTTGGGCGCACGGCAGGGCTTGAAAGGGAAGGAGCGCCGTTTGACTTTTCCAAACCAAAATTGGCTGGAATTGCGAACGGACGCCATGTTGCGTTTGGAGGGCCCCTGATGTGCCTAAACAGTGGAAACCCCCCACATGGACCCCATTTTGGAAACTAGACCCCCTAAGGAACTTATCTAGATGTGTGGTGAGCACTTTGAACCCTCAAGTGCTTCACGCAAGTTTGTAATGTAGAGCCGTGAAGAAAAAAAAATCATATTTTTTTCCACAAGCATGATGTTTTAGTCCCCAATTTTTTATTTTCCCAAGGGTAAGAGGAGAAATTGGACACCAAAAGTTGTTGTCCAACATGTCCTGAGTACGCTGATACCCCATATGTGGGGGGGAACCACTGTTTGGGCGCACGGCAGGGCTTGAAAGGGAAGGAGCGCCGTTTGACTTTTCCAAACCAAAATTGGCTGGAATTGCGAACGGACGCCATGTCGCGTTTGGAGGGCCCCTGATGTGCCTAAACAGTGGAAACCCCCCACATGTGACCCCATTTTGGAAACTAGACCCCCTAAGGAACTTATCTAGGTGTGTGGTGAGCACTTTGAACCCCAAGTGTTTCACTAACGTTTATAATGCCCTGGCGTGAAAAAAAAATATATTTTTTTTTTTCCACAAAAGTGATGTTTTAGTCCCCAATTTTTTATTTTCCCAAGGTAAGAGGAGAAATTGGACCCCAAAAGTGGTTGTCCAATTTGTCCTGAGTACGCTGATACCCCATATGTTGGGGGGATACACTGTTTGGGCACACGGCAGGGCTCGGAAGGGAAGCAGTGACGTTTTGGAATGCAGACTTTGATGGAATGGTCTGCGGGCGTCATGTTCCGTTAGCAGAGCCCCTGATGTGCCTAAACAGTGGAAACCCCCCACATGTGACCCCATTTTGGAAACTAGACCCCCTAAGGAACTTATCTAGGTGTTGTGGTGAGCACTTTGAACCCCCAAGTGTTTCACTAACGTTTATAATGCCCTGGCGTGAAAAAAAAAAATATTTTTTTTTTCCACAAAAGTGATGTTTTAGTCCCCAATTTTTTATTTTCCCAAGAGTAAGAGGAGAAATTGGACCCCAAAAGTGGTTGTCCAATTTGTCCTGAGTACGCTGATACCCCATATGTTGGGGGGATACACTGTTTGGGCACACGGCAGGGCTCGGAAGGGAAGCAGTGACGTTTTGGAATGCAGACTTTGATGGAATGGTCTGCGGGCGTCATGTTCCGTTAGCAGAGCCCCTGATGTGCCTAAACAGTGGAAACCCCCCACATGTGACCCCATTTTGGAAACTAGACCCCCTAAGGAACTTATCTAGGTGTGTGATGAGCACTTTGAACCCCCAAGTGTTTCACTAAAGTTTATAATGCCCAGGTGTGAAAAAAAAAAATCCTACTTTTTACCTCACACAAATGATGTTTTAGTCCCCAATTTTTTATTTTCCCAAGGTTAAGAGGAGAAATTGGACACCAAAAGTTGTTGTTCAATTTGTCCTGAGTACACTGGTACCCCATATGTGGGAAAAAACTGTTCGGGCACAATTTGGGGCTCAGAAGGGAAATTGTGACGTTTTGGAAGCAGACTTTGATGGAATGGTCTGCGGGCGTCATGTTCCGTTTGCAGAGCCCCTGATGTGCCTAAACAGTAAAAAAAAACCACAAGTGACATAATTTTGGAAAGTAGACTCCCAAGGAACTTTTCTAAATGTGCCCCCCTTCTGGAACTAATCTTTCCTGTAAAGTAAATTAGTAGTGCATTGAGGTGTGGTACAATTTGAAACAATCCTTCATACACAGGCCAGGTTTTTCGGGGCAGGTGTCGCATTGGTAAGTGGTGTCCTTGCGTATTCCCCTTTTGTAACACACTCGGCACCTTTTTTGTGGCTTACCTTTTCTTCCAGTTGGCGGGACCACCCCCGGGAAATGCTGACCTGGTATGATACGAGCACCTTCAGTTCCGGAAGTACTGGGGCCCGCTGTTTCCTGAGCGCCAAACATCAGGGCCTTAACCACTACCTCCTGAAACTGAAGGTACGTCGTATCGCTGTTGCGTGCACATCGTGACAGCAGGAAAGCGTTGAGCATTGCCATTTGGACGATGTGCACGGACAGCTTCTTGTACCACACCTTGGCCTTTCTCAAAGCACTGTACGGTTGGAGGAGTTGATCAGAGAGATCAACACCCCCCATGTATTTATTGTACCCCAGTACACAGTCCGGTTTGCGGACCTGTGTAGAGGTACCCCGTACAGTGCTGAGGGCGCTGCCATCACCATGTATGGTGGTCAAGAGAAGGACATCCCTCTTGTCCTTGTACTTGACCACCAACAGGTGGTCGCTACATTGGGCTCTGCTCTCACCCTTTCTGAGCATCTGCCCAAGTAGCGTCTTCGGGAGGCCTCTCTGATTTTTGCGGACGGTACCGCAGGCTGCGGTACCTCGCGCAGAGAGGGATTTGTAGAGTGGGATGCTGGAATAAAAGTTATCAGTGTAAAGGTGATAACCTTTATCCAGCAGTGGGTGCACCAAATCCCACACAATTTTCCCACTCACTCCCAGGACGGGGGGACACTCAGGGGGTACAATCCTGGTGTCCTTTCCTTCGTAAACTCTAAAGCTGTGTGTGTACCCTGAGGTACTCTCACACAGCTTGTAGAGTTTGATTCCGTACCTTGCCCTCTTGCTGGGCAGGTACTGGCGGAATGCGAGCCGTCCCTTAAAATGAACCAAGGACTCATCCACGCAGATGTCCCTTTGGGGCACGTACACTTCAGCAAACTTTTTGTTGAAGTGTTCGATGACCGGCCGAACTTTGAACAGGCGGTCAAAGTTGGGGTCATCTCGTGGGGGACACTGTGCATTATCATTATAATGCAGGAATTTGTGGATGGCCTCAAAACGCGTCCGAGCCATGACCATTCGGAACAGTGGAGTGTTGTATAAAATATCAACACTCCAATATTGCCGAATTTCTGGCTTCTTCAGGATCCCCATATGGAGGACCAGGCCCCAAAACTGCATCATTTCAACTGCGTCTACAGGAGACCAGTTGGAAAATGATGAACGGGGGTTTTGCGCCAAAAATTGCCGAGCGTACAAATTTGTTTGCTCCACCATGAGGTTAATTAAATCCTCAGAGAAAAAGACTTTGAAAAAGTCTATTTCTGTGAAGCCGGTGGAGTCAAACCTGATTCCTGATTCTGCCACAAAATCAGGAATCAGTGGCTCGTAATTTTCGGGGGCCGGGGTCCATACGGGGTCCGAAGAGGGGTGCGCTGGTTCATTTTCAGGGGCGGGCGCTGCCTCATGTTCTGTCCTGGGGCGTCTGCGTGGCGGTTCCGCAGGACCCGAGGAGGAAGATGAGGAGGAAGAGAATCTTCATCTGAAAAATAAAGAAATGTGGGATCCTCTCCCTCGCTATCAGTGTCGGAGGCAAGGATAGCGTATGCCTCCTCCACTGAATAGCGCTGTTGGGATGAGCGTGACGGGCGGGACATTTTTTTTGTGAATGTGGTGCTTTGTGTGAACTTTATTTATAACTGTGTGTGTGTGGGGGGGGGGGATAGTGATTGGTGTAAACTAAGCTGAAAAGAAAAAGCTAAAAGAAAAGAAAGCGAATAGGGAAAAAAAAGGCCTGTGAAAAAAAGTCTAAACCAGCAGGCACGAGCTCTGATAAGTGACCGGTGTCACTTATCAAAGTTCCGTGGCTGCTGGATGTGCGCACGGGAGTGACGGAAAGGGGGGTGAAAAAAAAAACTGGCAGGCACGAGCTCTGATAAGTGACCGGTGTCACTTATCAAAGTTCCGCGGCTGCTGGATGTGCGCACGGGAGTGGCGGAAAGGGGGGTGAAAAAAAAAAAAAACTGGCAGGCACGAGCTCTGATAAGTGACCGCTGTCACTTATCAAAGTTCCGCGGCTGCTGGATGTGCGCACGGGAGTGGCAGAAAGGGGGGTGAAAAAAAAACTGGCAGGCACGAGCTCTGATAAGTGACCGCTGTCACTTATCAAAGTTCCGCGGCTGCTGGATGTGCGCACGGGAGTGGCGGAAAGGGGGGTGAAAAAAAAAACTGGCAGGCATGAGCTCTGATAAGTGACCGCTGTCACTTATCAAAGTTCCGCGGCTGCTGGATGTGCGCACGGGAGTGGCGGAAAGGGAGATGAAAAAAAACAAAAAACAGCAGGAACGAGCTCTGATAAGTGACTGGTGTCACTTATCAAAGTTCCGCGGCTGCTGGATGTGCGCACGGGAGTGGCGGAAAAGTTGGTGGGAAAAAAAAAAAAAAACAGCAGGAACGAGCTCTGATAAGTGACTGGTGTCACTTATCAAAGTTCCGTGGCTGCTAGATGTGCGCACGGGAGTGGCGGAAAAGTTGGTGAAAAAAAAAAAAAAAAAAACAGCAGGAACGAGCTCTGATAAGTGACTGGTGTCACTTATCAAAGTTCCGTGGCTGCTGGGTGTGCGCACGGGAGTGGCAGAAAAGTTGGTGAAAAAAAACAAAAAAAAAACAGCAGGAACGAGCTCTGATAAGTGACTGGTGTCACTTATCAAAGTTCCGTGGCTGCTGGATGTGCGCACGGGAGTGGCGGAAAAGTTCGTGAAAAAAAAAAAAAACGGCAGGAACGAGCTCTGATAAGTGACTGGTGTCACTTATCAAAGTTCCGTGGCTGCTGGATGTGCGCACGGGAGTGGCGGAAAAGTTGGTGAAAAAAAACAAAAAACGGCAGAACGAGCTCTGATAAGTGACTGGTGTCACTTATCAAAGTTCCGTGGCTGCTGGATGTGCGCACGGGAGTGGCGGAAAGGGGGGGTGAAAAAAAAAACGGCAGGCACGAGCTCTGATAAGTGACCGCTGTCACTTATCAAAGTTTGGCTGCTGGATGTGCGCACGGAGGGGGTGCGAAAGTGTTGATGGGTGAACTGCGTCACCAATCAACGCTCGGCGGCGCAAAGGGGGGTAAAAAGAGGGGGAAGGGGGGGGGGGGAATGGGGGGATTGGGGTGGATCGGGCAGGGATCGGGGCTCAAAAACTCACGTTTGTAGTCTTTTCTTTCTTTTCTCTTCTTTCTTCTCTCTTCTTTCTTTCTCTCTTCTTTCTTCTCTTTCTTCTTCAGCAGGAGTTGTGGTGTCACAGGCTACTGTGGCACCACAAGGCCCAGCACAGGAGGAGATCTGGCAGTGTGACCGCACAGCAGGAATCCTCAGCAAGTGTGAGGACCCCTGCAGTGCGGTCAGACAGGTCAGATCCAGTTTGCAGACAGGTCACAGAGCGGTCACATCGCTGCTGTGACCTGTCATTGGTGGGATCGATGATCACATCAATCCCACCAATCAAAGGAGACCCCTGCATTGCCGGTTGCTAGGCACCGGCCTAGTAATCGGAGCTCACAGCTCCGATTCCTAGGCAGGTCACCGGCAGGTCACCTAGCAGGGCACAGAGCGGTCACACCGCTGCTGTGCCCTGTGATTGGCGCGATCGTCGATGACATCGATCGCGCCAATCAGCTCCTTCATGCCCTACAGGCCCTGGCCTAGGATCGGTGCTATTACTGCACCGATCCAGGCAGGTACAGGCAGGGCACAGCGCGGATATACCGCGGCTGTGCCCTGCGATTGGCGCGATCGATGTGATCGGCGATCGCGCCAATCCGGGGGGGGTCTGGACTTTCCTAGGCCCAGGCCTAGGATCGAGTACATCGGTACTCGATCCTAGCCTGCGATCTCACTGTTTTAGCCGCTCTGATTGGCTGAAACAGTGAGAAAGGCTGTGATTGGCTGTTCAGAATTCAACAGCCAATCACAGCGATCGGGAGGCCTGAGGGGGGAGGACGCAGCCCGGGATGCCGACGCCAACTTCCAAGAGGTAAGCTGGCGTCGGAATTTTAATGCGATCACCGCTACTTAAGTCGCGATGTCGCATTAAAGGGCATGACGTACTATCCCGTCCATGGTCAGAATGGCACGGGTTTTATGGACGGGATAGTACGTCTAATGTCAGAGAGGGGTTAAAGTTTTTCTTTTCAGTACATTTTTAAATAATTTTGGAGAGTTTTTTTTTTTCTAATCAACTTATTTTAGAGTTTTATTCTCCAACCATTTTTTTCTACTAGCTTGCTTTAGACCAAGGTCACTCCACAGATAAGGAAGCTGCAGGCTGAGGGAGAGGACACACACAAACTGCGCAGCAGTTTGATTTACCCCACCCATCAGGCATTCAGCGAAGTCACGCAGAGCCAGAGTGCAGCAGTTTTCAGATTTTTAATCACCTTTGTTGAATAGGTTTTTGGAATAGACACAGTACGTAAGAATCGAAGGGCTAGGCATGTGAATAGAAGGTCAGAGTACGTGAGAAGCAAATAGACAGACAGCCTTTACGCTGCATAATGAAATGTTTTTTCTTGTTTTTGTTATTTGAAAGGCAACGGGAAAGTTTGTTAATAGATTACCATCTGCTGTAAAAGAGCAGTGGTGCATCGTGTAGAAGGTACAGCAAGTTAATTTGAACGGACCAGGAAGTGATTTTTTAAGTGAATAAGATTGAAAAGGTGTTAAATCGTCTGTGAGAAAAAGATCACTGACATGTCACAAGAGCAGAAATCAGAGTCACACACATCACATGTCCATCATGTGGAGACACGGGACAGGTGTAGGCTGCTCTCATTGAGTAAGGAGCCTTGTACAGGGAAAAACGCTCCCCGCCTCTCTCCACAGGGAGAAGGCATTTTTGTTTCAACCATCCCCTCTCAAGAGTCACAGGGGGGACACCCTCTCCTTTTTCTTCTCTCAGTCCCTTTCTCCTTCTTCTTCAGACTTTTCTCCTCTTTCCTCGCTGCCATCCCTCTCATTCCTTCTTTCCCCTCCCTCACATCTCTGACACATCCATTTTCTTCATCTTCCTCTTCTTCTATCTCTTCCTCTCCAACTCTCAAATCTTCTTCTTCATCTTCTTCTACTTCTCCCCCTCCATCTTTCTCCTCTCTCTCTCCTCCATCTTTCTCTCTTTTCCCCCTTTCACTCTTCTCTCCCTCCCCTCTTTCCTTTTCCTCCCTTTCTCCTCCCACACCACACCCACCTGCTCGTGCTTGCTCTCCTCCTCCCTCCTCTCAGGCACATCCCACCTCTTCTTCACCCTCTCCTCCTTCATTTTTTCCTCTCTCCCCGCCATCTCTCCCCCCTCCTCTTCTCTCACTCCTCCCTCACACCTCCCTTCTCTTCCTTTTTTTTCTACTTCGTTATCAACTGGGTCAACTCCCAATCAAAGCAATGTGGTGTCCCTGTATTCAGTGCCTCCAGCACAGGGCACCCTGTCTATCCCAAGCACAGTACAAACATTGCCAGTCATTATATCAGGGGAAGAAAGTGCAAATCTCCCTACACAAAACGCTACATGTAGCCCCCAGACACAACAACTAGCAGAGCCCACAGCTAGGGCTTCACAGGGGGGTGGTATAGCTACAGACACAAATGAGGAACCTCAGTGCCGAGCAGGGCTGCCAGCACGGAACCATGACACTGATCCACCGCAGCCTCAGCAAGGAAGTGGGAAATCCCCATGCAGCAAGACAACTTTTGAGCCCAAATCTCACCTAGTATATGCACCAAGCACACCATGTCACTTCTTATCTGATGAAGATGAAGATGCAACGTCACACATGCTGCCCAATACTAGGGAAGAAAACCCACAAACACCAAGAGAGCAGGGACAGGTAGAGGCACCATCCTATGAGCCCTTCATCCCAAGCCAGGTGATCAGTATGCTGCCAGACCCAGGGATACACCCCATGCCATTTTGCCAAAAAATGCAGCAGATCCAGCAAACGTATGCAGCAGCCTGGATTGATCTCTGGACCGAAATGGAAATAAAAGCAGGTGATGCATTCTGGTCAATTATGAGAGAACACTTCAAGCTTCCAGCAGAGTTAGATGCGTATGCCTGGGAGACAGGACCAAAGCTAATTGAGCAGCTCAGAGAATGGCCCAAAAGCAGACTGACAGGACAAACTCTCAGCCTACATGACATGAGTCAAGACAAGACAGAGTCTGTGGAGAAGTTCCATGACAGAGTGATGCAAGTGTTTCAAGATTTGGGCCTCATTACCCATGATCAGACACACAGACGGATGTTGGCACAGGCTTTTGTGCATGGACTGAGAGAACCAATCAGGAAACCACTGGTAGTAGTCAGGCCTGAGTACACGTCAATAGCAATGGATACCCTGCTCGCGGTAGCAAAAAGGATTGAGTCCCGCCGGGACAGAAGGGATGTCCAGTGTTACAACTGTGGCGAGTTTGGTCATTTCCGGAACCGGTGCAGAACACTGACTTCACCCAGAAGAAGAAGAAACACAGAAAACAGTGAAGAACCCCGTCCATAGGACAGGAGCACACCAATCCACAGGGAACCCCACCAGTGGGACCAATATCCTGAGAGTGGATGGTGTAGTCATATCTTTTCTTGTGGAACTCCGCAACCTCACCTATCTATCAGAATCTTCTGCGTCCTGCATGGGAATTGATGGTCAAGTCAGACATTTCCAGATTATGAAGCCCCTGAGCGTGTGGACTCAGCCAGAACACTCCACGCCCCCC
The DNA here is from genome assembly GCA_033576555.1 of Oophaga sylvatica. NCBI lineage: Eukaryota > Metazoa > Chordata > Amphibia > Anura > Dendrobatidae > Oophaga > Oophaga sylvatica. The sequence continues at coordinate 777,279,611 of JARQOD010000001.1, read as the reverse complement.
TTTGAGGAAGTGAGCGTCAGGCTCACGAAACGCGCGTCAGGGTTCCTGGACACCTGTGGATATCACAACCTGCTACTAAAATGGGTAAATTTTAGCCAGTTCATATAATGATAGAAGCCCTCTGGGGATCTAATTATGTTTCTATGACGCTAATATATTGCGCTTTGTACATATGATATTGCATTGAGCAGGCATCCACAGGGTCCTTATTATTGGGTGTATCATCTCATCCTGAGTTATATATACAACTATTCAATATATATGCACAATGCTGTAATTTTATTGATATCTGTATTTTTTGTATACTAATAAATTTGATATATTTTTGAGATACTTTTTTTGACTTCTTTGTTCTCCAGTAATTCTCAGTTATATTATAAGTCAGTATCTTATGGTTTGCTATTTTGTTTTTTTCATTATAACTATCATGTCCCAGTTTGTTGTGTCAAAAACCTGCACCCTCAACCTATTGGGAGTGGACTTACTGCAGAAGCTGAAAGCAACCAGAGTGTTCCAGGAAGATGGGACCATGACACTTTCTTCATCCCTGACCCAAGAAGAAACAGGAACAACCACACTGCAGACCTATCACAGGAAGTGCTGGACATAGTACCAGAAAAGCCACTCCATCACCCAGAGTCAAGATGTCTCTGACCAACTGAAGGTCTAAGTGAACTCGCCTAAGAAGACGGCCTGGGAACTTTGACATTGGCCAGGATATTCAACTCAAGAAGGACCCTACTCGCTTCATGGAATGGCAACACCTCATCCAGCTCCAACGCCAGAGGTTCATCTTTTGCAAGCACCAGGGGGTGCCCCCTGCAATCAACCAGTTCACCCAAGCCCTAGACCGGCAAAAGGCCACTCAGCTCTTCAAACTTGTGCACAAATACTGACCTGAGACCGAGCTGGAGAAAAAGAAACAACTGATGGCCCGTGCTGAGAAAAAGCAGCCGGTTAAGGAGATGTCCCAACAAGAAGACCCCCTGTGACCAGAGCAGGTGCTAACACAGTGACTGTCTTGGTGGAGAACAAGAAAGCCAGCTGGTCGTCATCTCTCATGATGTGGATCCTAGTAGACGGCTTGTTTTCCCGCCAGCTCTGCGCCGGTAGATGGGAGTCCCCTGCCGCATACTGAAGGACAAGACCAAACTGGGCTGCCTCGCCCATCGGAATCAATCCCAGCTTTCCACAGTGAAGAAAAAGACTGTAAACCCCACTGAGTTCAGAATGGTGCAAGGCCTGGAGGCCGTGAAAGAGGCTACGGTATTTGAAACCCCAACAGTGCTAAACCGTCACACTCTGCTCTCAAGAGTCCCAGTCACCGCAACGGTATTCGCAGTGATCAACCTGGCCAGTACCTTCTTCAGTGTTTCCCCTCCACCTGGAGGCATGCCTTCACGCACCAGTGCAGTGCATATGGACAGTGTTGCCTCAAGGTGCTCAAAACAAGCCCTTCAAGTTTCACCAAGACAATGTCCTCCATCCTCGTCAACTGGATTGCAGAATATGCAAGAGTCACTCTTCTACAACACGTGGATGACCTACTCTTTAGTGTGGTTGACATCGACACCTGCACAGTCCATTTCTTGTCTCTCCTATTCTACCTGGGAGAACAGCAACGCAAGGTCTGGAAGAACAAAGTCCAGTGATGTCAGAAGCAAGTTACATCCCTAGGACACTGTATTGCCCACCAGACGAAACACATGTCAAAAGACTGGAAGACCACTGTGGAGAAGATGGCTCCCCCAACAACTCCAAAAATGCTGCAGGCCTTCCCTGGTCTAGTGTCGTATTGCAGAACCTGGATCCCTGATGCCTCAGTCCTAATGCAGCCTCTGTGCGCTTGCATCAACGCTACCCCGCTCCTTCTATCGGACGCAGCCTTCAACCCATTCAGGAGACTGGAAGAACTCCACAGTCTCAGCACCAATACCAGGCCTACCTGACTACGAGAAGTCTTTCCGTCTACCTGATGGAAGAAAGAAGGTCATGCTACTGGAGTCCTGATATGGATTCACGGGGGAAAACAGAGACTTTTAGGCTGCCTCTCAGCCCGCTTGGATCCAGTTGCAAGAGGAGCACCCTCCTGCCTGATGGCAGTATCTGCAGCACACACCTTCCTGGACAAGGTTGCTGACATCACTCTTGGACAGCCACTGGAAACTCTCACTCCACACGACATCTTGGCAATCTTCAATCAAGCTCAACCAACAATAATCTCCCCACCGCCTGGCATCTTTGTGGCGCCTCTATCGCCTTTGTCTCATAATGTCACCGTCTCCAGACCTACAGTCCTCATCCCGGCCACTCTACTCCCACTCCCAAGGGGGGATACAATATAGACTTTTCAGAACAAAATTTACAGAATCTATCCTCTACTTGGATGGCTCCAGATTTGCAGATGATGAAGAAGTTTCAACACAGGAAGTGCAGTGACCAGCAATCAAGAAATCCTGTGGTCCAGAAGTCTGTCACCTAGCCTGTCAGCACAGGAAGCAGAACTGATAGCGCTGACGAAGGCCTACCAGATGGCAGAAGGCAAGACTACAAACATCTACACCGACTACAGGTACTCGCATGGCATAGCACACGACTTTGGGCCCATCTGGGCTACAAGGGACTTCATCACAGCAAACGGGACAACCGTGAAGCATCATGGAGCCTTCAGGGACCTGCTGGGTGTACTCCAACTTCCAAAATGGTGGCAATTTGAAAAATCAAAGTGCATGGAAAACTGAGAACAGAAGAGGCGTGAAGCAATAACATGGCGGACATGGCAGCCAAAGAAGCGGCCAAAGAAAGACAACATGGAGAAGTGGGAGAGGTCGTAGAGCCGGACGGCTACTACATGACGACTGAAGACAAGAAACCTGACAAAAAGACGTCCTGGAATCTGCTCAAGAAGTTGCAAGACCAAGCTCCAAAAGGAGAAGAAGAGCTGAATGCGAAAAAAGCAACACGTGAAGAAGGAAGGCTATCAATAATAGACTTCAAACTCTGCCTACCACAAAGTATGCACCCTATGGTGGTCCAATGGGCACATGGACCCACACCCACATATCAAAGACACAGATGAATGATCTGATTGGTGCTTACTGGTTCGCTTCAGGGATCTCCACCCTAACAGCCAAATTCACCAGCAGCTGTCTGACCTGCGGCAAATGCAAGCCTGGACGTATGGAAGAAAGTCCCCCTCACCTCATCTGGAAAGACCACTCTACCAGCTTCAAAGGATCCAGATAGACCACATCCAGATATCGCCAAGTGAAGGATTCAAATACGCCATTGTGATCAAAGAAGTATTTTCAAGATGAACAGAAGCGTTACAAGTCAGCAAAGACTGCTGCAAAGAAGCTACTTTCAGAAAATAGTGTGCAGATACGGGGTTCCAGAAGTGATAGAGAGTGACCAGGGACCCGCATTCACAGCAAATCTGACACAAGAGATCTGGTTAGCAGTAGGGTCAGATTTAGGCCTACACACTCCTTACCACCCCCAGAGCAGCAGGAAGGTAGAAAAACTGAACGGAACACTTAAGAATAGGATGTTAAAAATTGCCCAAGAGACACGCAAACCATGGCATGACACACTCCCAATTGCACTGTTTAGCGTAAGGCACACTCCCAGAGACCCAGAAAAGCTGTCACCATACGAAATTTTGTTTGGGTCTAGTCCCAAGTTAGGTGCATTCTTCCCTCAGCAGCAGAATATGCAAAATGATATCTTGTTTGCTTATGTAATTGAATTGGTCAAAAACTAATGTCCATTCTCGAGTTTTTCTCTTCACTGCCAGATTTGATGGTCCTGTCCAAGAGCCCCAGATGACACCAACCTCTGTGTAACTAGAGGGAAAGCCTGTTTGGATCCACGTATCGCATTGCAAGGAAGCTCCCGTACCAGGAGAGACACCTAAGCCATGAAGGATGTCGTGGATGCTCTGACTGACCAGACAGATGACGTACCTGATGAAGAATACACATGTTTTTTTCTGAACATGCAGTTAAATAAAGAGACTATGATTGCAAGCACATAAACCCCCGACAGGGACAGTCCTCCTGACCGCCCATTTGCGAAAAGTCTGTATTCGGTGGGGGAGGCATGCGCTAGGTATATTCTCAACCCGCCGGCAGCACAAAAGAGTTGCAGCGCTTTGGGCCAGGAGCAGGTTTTTAGGGCAAGTGGTATCTAAGGGGGGACTGTCATGGAAATATATATGTATTCCATATATTCAAAGTATATTCATATATATGCATTCACAGTTAGATAGATCTCACTTGCTAAAAATCCTGTACTCAGCATATCTATGCCAGCTATAATCAGTCGTCTTAAACGAATCTGGCCTTCATAAGGAACAAGTACATAGAGTCTTAGTAGATATCTATTGTTTACTTTATAGTCATGCAAGAAAACTAGGGCAAAAGAACATAAAACAATAAATCTGCAACTTCAGCTCTTTATCATAATTATCATACTTACATTAGAACAGCCAATAATCTAACAGCTTTTAATTATATGTTAATTGACTAACCAGCCCCTTTTTGTAAACGTATAAAACCTTGAATGAATAATAAATGAGTGGTCTTGACGAACTGCTATACTGACACTTCCGTTATGGACAGTTTCATTTCGTTCTGAGCGCTCAAAAAGACATTTAATAGAGATTTGGGAACAGCAAGCAGCAAACACTAAAGGATAAATTTATCCTAATTAAATTTCCATAACACTAGCACAATGGTGTTTCACAAATTGTATGAGTTTTGATGCTGAAATCATGTTTTTCTTTCTCCAAACATAATACTTTTCATTTAACACGATAGACTCATCCATCCATAAATCATTGTTCCAATAGCCTTCTGGCTTGTCGAGGTGATCTTTAGAAAGCCATCCCAAGTAGTGGCTTTCTACTTGCAATACTGCGATATACACCATTGTTTTTCAGTGCAATTCTCATGATGGACTCATGAACATTATTATTAGCTAATGTGAGAGCGTTCCGAGCATGCATGCCAAACTGTGGCCCACAGGGTGATTATATTTGTCCCACAACGCCTTGAGGCTAAGTGCACACCTTCAGGAATGTTTGCAGAATTTTCCTGAGCAAAAACTGACTTTTTCCGCAGTAAAAACGCGCGTTTTTTTCGCGGTTTTTTTGCGCGGATTTTGCGCGTTTTTACCGCGATTTTTTCCTGAACTTTCTAGGTCAATAATATAGCGGGAAAAACGCTAGAATTCCGCGAAATTAATGAACATGTTGGTTCTTTTTCCGAGATGCGTTTTTTTGTGGAAAAAGACGCACCATGTGCACAAAAATTGCGGAATTCATTCTAAATTATAGGATGCTTAAATCATGCGTTTTTGATGCGTTTTTTTCCCGCGAAAAAAACGCAAATAATCCTGAACGTGTGCACATAGCCTCACCGTCCCCTCCCTGGAATCACACTTTCAACTGTATCGGCATCCTGGTAGCCGATTCAGTTGATAGAAATGATGGAAGAGGAAAGCCGTCCACTCCCTCCCCATCATTCTTCATTTTATTCTGACATCTCAGTGCTTGCTGATGAGACTGAAGCAGCTGGGGAACAAAGAGAGGTGAGTATTTTTTTAATGTGGAGCCCATTATACTGTGTGGAGGACTGTGGGCATCACAGTTGGGGCATTATACTTGTTAGGACTCACTATTAGTGTTGAGCATTCCGATACCGCAAGTATCGGGTATCGGCCGATATTCGCTTTATCGGAATTCCGACACTTAGTTCCGATATTTTTCCTATATCGTATACCGGAATCGGAAGTTCCCATAATTCTTTGAGAGGCAATGTGATTTTAGTCAGCCAATGAGGAATCTTATGAAGTGTGGGCACATCCTGTAATGCTGCGGTCATCTTAACTAATGGCATGGCTGTGATTGGCTGCTGAAATGATGTCAGAATGCACTATAAAAGGCGCCGCCTCCATTTTAGCGTCACTGTGCTGTGAACTCAGTTAGGGACAGAACGCTGCTCTGCTGACTCTGAGGGACAGTTAGATATTGCGATTTTGTGTACTGGGCTTTAGGCAGGCTAGTTTACCAACCGCTGTGTAAAGCTTCCTTTTGTCAGTGTTGTTTTAACAGCTCTGTGCAAGGTGTGTGTGAGAGTGCAGGTGACGCTGCAGTTTGCTCTGCATGCAACGCTGTCTGTAGGCATCTGCACGTGTCACTCACAGACTCTATTTTTTTTCTTCAGTGTAATTCTTGCTGCTCCATGCAATTTAACTTTTAGTGTGACGCGCTTCCATCCGTATCCAATACATTGGTTGCAAACACTATAGAAGTAGACAAAGGAGTAGCCTTTCCCAGATTGTGGACAGTTGTGTTTCAGTGTTCACTTCAGTCTGTGTTTTTTATTTTTTGAGTGCATATCACGCTCCAGTTACTTGTTCAAGCACTGCTGCTTGTACTCTGCTGAGCGTGTCTCAGTGGCTCATCCTTTTCATTTATCTCCAATTGGTTCTGCTCCATTCCATTTAAAATCTAATCTATTAGTGTGACGCGCTTCCATCCGTATACAATACATTGGTTGCAAAACTATAGAAGTAGACAAAGGAGTAGCCTTTCACAGATTGTGGACAGTTGTGTTTCAGTGTTCACTTCAGTCTGTGTTTTTTATTTTTTGAGTGCATATCACGCTCCAGTTACTTGTTCAAGCACTGCTGCTTGTACTCTGCTGAGCGTGTCTCAGTGGCTCATCCTTTTCATTTATCTCCAATTGGTTCTGCTCCATTCCATTTAAAATCTAATCTATTAGTGTGACGCGCTTCCATCCGTATACAATACATTGGTTGCAAACACTATAGAAGTAGACAAAGGAGTAGCCTTTCACATATTGTGGACAGTTGTGTTTCAGTGTTCACTTCAGTCTGTGTTTTTTATTTTTTGAGTGCATATCACGCTCCAGTTACTTGTTCAAGCACTGCTGCTTGTACTCTGCTGAGCGTGTCTCAGTGCCTCATCCTTTTCATTTCTCTCCAATTGGTGCTGCTCCATTATATTTGAAAAAAACTAATCTATTAGTGTGACGCGCTTCCATCCGTACCCAATACATTGGTTGCAAACACTATAGAAGTACAGAAAGGAGTAGCCTTTCCAGATTGTGAACAGTTGTGTTTCAGTGTTCACTGCAGTCTCTGAGGAATAACCACACTTAGGCCTTATAACTTTTCTGACTTTCTTTATCAATCTACCAAGATGAAGAAGGCAGGGAGTAAGGCACGTGGTCGTGGCCGTGGAGTTTCAGCAGGGAGAGGACGTGGGGATTCTGTGGCTGCTGCCGCACCCAGTGACACAGCATCCACCAGTTTTCCCCGTGAGCGTTCCTTTATGCGCACTTTTGTAGGAGCTCAGCGTACCCCCTGCTGCGGGAAGAACAAATTGAAGCCGTTGTTGGTTGGATGGCAGCCAATGCATCGACTTCAATTCCTTCCACCTCCTCTCAGGACCACAGCACTGTTGAACAACCATCTGTCTCTTCACCGCCTGCCAAATTGCCCAGGCAGTCAGAGAGTTCTGAACTGGAGCCAGCTGAGTCTCTGCTTCTGTTCTCAGAATCTGTTGGCTTGCAAACAGGGGCCCAGCCAAGCAGCATTCTGGAATGTGAAGAAGAGGCAGTATGCAGTGATGCGCAACAGCTGTGTCTCTCTGAATGTGAAGAGGCGGGTGAGCCAGTGCCGATGGTCAGCACACCGCAGAACGCATCTGATGATGATGAGACTCAGGTGCCATTTTCTGTTGAGCATGGTGCTGGCCAGACCACCCAACAGCAGCAGGTGTTGGAAGAGGGTAGTGGAGATGATGAGGTCCAAGACCCAACATGGCGTGAGGAACAGGAAGGTGGTGGTAGCAGCTCTGAGGAAGAGATTGCCCCAACGGTACAAACAGTAGGGAGAGTTAGGCTGCAGACTCGGTTGCCTGTAGCCTCCAGTTTGGCACCCGTTCGTAGCAGTTCTCTTCCAACAGCAAAAACGGGCGCTCCCAGGACTTGCACTGCGTGGTCCTTTTTTGACACACTTGCAGATGATATTTGCTATGTCAAATGCAAGCTGTGTAATCAAAAAGTAAAAAGAGGTAAAAATGTCAGTAACCTTAATACCACAAATATGTGGAAACATGTGCGGTCAAAGCACGTGGTTGAGTTCCAAAGACACACTGGAGATGTAGGCCAACCTACAGCAGCACCTACATCTTCAGCTCGTGTTGGAGCCTCTTCCTCCAGCTCACACACAGCTGGTTCTGCTTCCTCACAGGATCGCCATGGAAGAACCTCTGTCACTGTTGTCCAGAGACCCAGTGTTATTCCACCCACAGCTGCAATTTCCCTGTCATCCTCACACTCCCAGGCCACAAAACAGCCATCGGTAGCACAGGCATGGGATAAAAGACGGCCATACTCGGCAAACCATCCAAGAGCACAGGCTCTGAATGCTGGCATTGCAAAACTCCTGTCCCTTGAAATGCTGTCATTCAGGCTGGTGGAGACTGACAGTTTCCGTAACTTAATGGCATTGGCAGTCCCACAATACAATGTGCCCAGCCGATTTTATTTCAGCAGGCAAGCCGTCCCTGCTCTGCAAAAGCATGTTGAGGGAAAAATTAAACATGCGCTACTAAACGCCGTCAGTAGCAAGGTCCACCTGACCACCGATGCGTGGACCAGTACCCATGGCCAGGGACGATACCTTTCCCTCACTGCCCATTGGGTCAATGTTGTGGAGCCGGGTACAGATCTTGCGAGTGGCGCTGTACGTGTTCTGCCAACTCCAAGGATTGCAGGAATCAAGTCTGTCCACATTGACTCCTCCTCCTACTCCAGTTCCTCAGAATCATCGCTGCAGGAGCCGTCACGGTCTTCCTCCACATGGACCGTGAACGCTTACCTGATGCGACCGATATGAGCACAGCCGTGGCCAAACGTCAACAGGCCGTCCTGAAATTAATTTCCATGGGGAATCGAAGCCACACAGCGCAGGAGCTCTGGAATGTCATCAAGCAGGAGAGCGACGTGTGGTTTTTGCCAGCGAATCTCCAGCCAGGCTTGGTAGTGTGTGACAATGGCCGAAATCTGGTGGCAGCTCTGGGCCTTGGCAACCTCACTCACATACCATGTCTGGCACATGTGCTCAACTTGGTCGTGCAGAGTTTTTTGAGGGACTATCCGGATCTTGATGCACTGCTGCACAAGGTCCGCCTAGAGTGCGCTCACTTGCGACGTTCCAGCATGGCCAGATCGCGCATTGCAGCTCTGCAACGCAGATTTCGCCTACCTGAACATCGCATCATATGTGACGTACCCACCAGGTGGAATTCCACGTTACATATGTTGGAGCGGTTGTGTGAGCAGCAGCCAGCAGTAATGGAGTATCAGCTGCATCAGGCGCAATCAACTCGCAATTTGCGCCGTTCACACTTCACCACTACTGAGTGGGCCTCTATGAAGGACATCTACCACGTTTTGCGTCCGTTTGATGAGTCAACGCGGATGGCGAGTGCAGATGATGCACTAGTCAGCCTGACTGTCCCCCTTATCTGCCTGCTTCAAAAAAAAATTCAAACACTAAGGGATGAGGTTTTGGAAGAGGTGGAGGATGAGGAGTCACTAATTCCATCACCTTCTGGACAGTCAGTGCAACGTGGTTCCTCACAAAGGGCTGGGCAGGGCTCACTTTGTGAGGAGGATGAGGAGGAGTCAATGGAGGAGGAAGACATCGCTCCAGAGGGAGGTACACAACGCTCTAGTCAGTATGTAGAGCGAGGGTGGGGTGATGCAGAGCAGGCAGAGATGACGCCTCTTGCAGGGGACAGCGTTTGTTGGCCAGTTGGGAGTCTGCAGCACATGGTTGATTTCATGCTGCAGTGCCTGAGAAACGACCGCCGCATCGCCCACATTCTCACCACGTCTGATTATTGGGTGTACACCCTCCTAGACCCTCGCTACCGGGACAACTTACAAAGCCTCATCACACCGTTGAACCGGGAGCGTAAAATGCGGGAGTACCAAGACACACTGGTGAAATCCATAATGTTCTCCATTCCAGCCGAGAGCAGTGCTGCTGATACTGCTTTACAAAGCAGCTCTGTGCGTGGAGGCAGTGGAGACAGCTCTGCAACAAGAGGGAGCACAAGCAGCGCCTCTGCACAGGGGGGCAAGACCAGTATGTTCCAAATGTGGCGAAGTTTTGTGGCAGCACCACCAATGTCTACACCATCCGAGACGCCTCCAGTCACCAGGAGGCAACGTTTCCGTAAGATGGTGACAGACTACTTGTCTTGCCCTCTCAGTGTACTCCCAGATGGCTCTTCCCCTTTCAAGTTTTGGGTCTCTAAGCTGGATACATGGCCAGTATGCATTGGAGGTGCTGGCTTGCCCTGCTGCCAGTGTATTATCAGAGCGCGTCTTTAGTGCTGCAGGTGGTGTACTAACAGACCGTCGCATGCGACTATCCTCCGATAATGTAGACCGGCTTACTTTTCTGAAAATGAACAAGGCATGGATCTCGCCAGAATTTGTCTGTCCGTTTTCAGATTAAATAACTGGTTCGCAACGTTATCCATGTCTCCTGTTATGTTCATCTTTCTACCACCTGAACTCTACTCCCTGGGCTACAACACTGGCAGTTGCTGCTCAGAAGTGTCGTGTCCACAGACCAATACACAAGCTATAGTGTTACTGGCGTTCAGTAATGTCAGCTGTTCCCCTGCTGTGTGAACGGCAAAAAGTCATGCTGCCTCCACCCTGTTGTCTTCTCTATCCCTGGGCTTCAACACCGCCAGTTGTTGCTCGGAAGTGTCATTGGCACGGGTACTCACTCCTGCCCAGACTGGTTACAGCACGCCATCTGTTTCCTGTCAGTGTAAACGTCACTTAGCCTCCAATAAGTTGTCCTGTCGTGTTGCGGTCGGGTTAGCCGACTCTATGGTGCTTGGAGTTTAGGTGCTTCCTATGTGTGCTGCGGGATATGCAAATAAAGGCTGTTTCCGTTGTGACAATAGGACAATCACCCACTGTAGTACTGTGGGATTCGGTAACTGCGGCCGGCTCGCGGCCTGTCAACTTAAATTTCCATGGGTACCTTCTGCTACCCGTCCGGGTTCCAGTACCGTCAGCTGGTTCTCCGCAGTGCCTTTGCCCTAGGTGCCTCCATCTCGGTATCCGAGTTCCAGCAACGTCTGCTGGTCCTTGGTAGTGCTTTGGAGCACAGGTACTTCCTGCTTAGTAATCGTGTCCCAGTAACGTCAGCTGGTCCTCGGTTGTGCCATTGGCTCTTTTCCTTCTGCTGCCCCTCCGGGTTCCAGCACAGTCAGCTGGTCCTCGTTACTTGCATTGGCTCTTGTACCTTCTGCTACCCATCCGGGTTCCAGTACCGTCAACTGGTTCTCCGCAGTGCCTTTGGCCTAGGTGCCTCCATCTCGGTATCCGAGTTCCTGCAACGTCTGCTGGTCCTTGGTAGTGCTTTGGAGCACAGGTACCTCCTGCTTAGTAACCGTGTCCCAGTAACATCAGCTGGTACAAGGTTGTGCTACAAATACAAGATACAGAACAAGAGACACAAGAACAATAAGCAGAAGATCTAAAAATATATGCTCTAAATTATAAGCAGAAGAAGACTAAGCAGTGTATGGGGGTGAGTCCGTTCCTCCTCGTGGTGCCCCTGGAAAATGCCTGCTGCTGCTGCAGGCTAAACTGAACACGGACAAATACTGTTGTAATTTAAATCTTTTGTGACAGCAAGAACGGAAGAATGAAAAATTCATACTTTGACAGATTACAAGTACAGGATTCTCTGTCACAAATAAGAATATGATGAAGAAGATGAAGTACAATATGAATAAGAATAATAGTTTAATAAGAAGAATATGAGTAATGTTAACAAAAAGATGAATAGCAAGAAGTTTAAGAAGAAGATAAAGAAGGTGAAGATGAAGAATAATTTGATGAAAAAGATGATGCTGCTGAAGATTATGAAGGAGAAAGTGTGTCAAAAGTTAAAAAGGTGAAGAGCATGGAAGTTGTGAAATATACATATTTGCCAAAATAGAAAAAACGTGAACAACATTGTCAATTTCTTCGTCATATCCGAACATCTTTAAAAAAAAAATATTTATGCTATTCCATTTGATTGGGTTAAACATCTATGCCTTTAATGTCTCCTCAACCTTCCCCAATACATTCTACATTACTCTTTGTTGTTTTCCTTCATGTACAATTAACCAACAAGGCAAGAATGGGGTTTTTTTAATTCCGATATTTTGTTCCCATAGACTTACATTGGATTTCCGGTATCGGTATCGGGTATCGCCGATATTTTTTGGGTATCGGCGATACCATTCCGATTCCGATACTTTTGGATATCGGAAAGTATCGCTCAACTCTACTCACTATACTTTGTCGGGGGAGAACAATAGTCATCATAACATGCAAGTGACAGGTACTGTGGAGGAATTAACTGGGGGTATCCTACTATGTTTGGGGGTATTTTTGTTGGTATCATACTTTATGGAAGCAATGTAAGGGCAATCTTTGGGGCTTCAAAAGGAGGAAAATTACTTTGTAAGGGCTGCAAAGTTGTAAGATATGCTCTTCTGTGACCCACCAAATGTTAAGGGTTTTTTGGGGGTGAGGAGGTGAGTCCTATTAAAACGTCTGCTAAGGGGCCCTATGATTTCTATGTACGCCGCTGTGCAAGAGGAAATATCCAATGCTCTGGTCATATGATCTGACTTGAGATTAATTAAAATATACTTTGTGGGACAACATCTTTAAGTTTGTTTCCATATGAAAAGGTTCATCGTAATATCTGTTGAGGAAAAACTTCCTCAATTGTAGACATTTTTTTTAATAAATATCAAAGTTGGGCAGCGACTTTGTCCAAGATTTAAACTTTGTGTATTTGAGTTTGACATCCAAGGTTTAGAGGTTTCCTTAAGGCTGGGTCTCACATAGCGATACACCGGTGATCCCGACAACGATCAGGATCGCTGGTGTATCGCTACATTATCGTTGCTGAGCTGCCAAACAGGCAGCTCAGGCAGCGATCAGTACAAGCGACACTGCGGGTAACATCGCTTAGTTACCCACAGTGTACCTTGGATACCAGCGCCCTGATGCAGGGAGCTGGTATCCAAGGTACACAGCGGGTTTCTAGGCACAGCCCCGCACCTGGAAACCCGCTGTGTACCTTGGTTACCAGCGGATCGCTGGTCTCCCGCCTGTCACACGCAGCGATGCGTGCCTGTCAGCGGGAGACCAGCGATCAAAAAAATGTCCTGGCCTTTCAGCGACGATCAGCGATACCCGGCAGGGGGGCTAATCGTCGCTGAATGTCACACAGCGATATCGCTGGTGAGCTCGCTGCTGCGTCACAAAACTAGTGACTCAGCAGCGATCTCGCTAGCGAGATCGTTGTGTGAGACGGGGGCTTTAGGTTACTTTGTAACTTCATGGACGATTATATGCTTCACTCTTGGTGTGAACTTTGTTGGTCTATCACTCCTGGAGAAGTTATTAATGATAAAGGTATTGGTGGAGTCCAAACTATTCAGAGATGTTTTTGTATATATTTTTTGTTCATACTATGATAAACTTCTACAAACATTTGTTATAAAGATTATACTTTTTAGTTCAGGAGAAAAAAGTTGGTGGATTGTTCCTCGCTGCTGGAGGAATAAAGAGAATTCGGTACCAATTGAAGCATTAGTGCAGTTATTTAACGAGTTTCAAAGTATAACACACTTCTTCCTCAGGAAACAACCACATAGAAGTTTAGACTTCAGTATATTTATTTTTTAAATTAAATAGATTGCCCATTCTCAACTGATTGTCATCAAATTGACTGAAAACACCGGGCTTTAACCTTCAAATTATCTGCTAATCCTAAAGCAGAATTCAGCTGTCCACGAAACACAGTCCATGTACGGAACAGGATGTACGTACTGGTCGAGGGTCTCACTACTCGAAACCCTACAGCCTCAAATATGTCTATGTGTCATGGATTTACCACGACAGAGGGGAGCCAGAAGACCGCAGCATCTGATTTCTCCTACTCCTGCCATGGGCGTACCCACCGTGGGGCAGGTGGGGCAGGTGCCCCTCCTAGAAGCAGGGGCACACAATGAAAGAGAGCGGAGAGAGCAGCACAATGCCGGCTCCCTCTGCCCCAGGTTGCAGTGCCTGTCTGTGTGCGCAGTGCACGGAGCTGCTGTCTCATCAGAGGAGCTTCTTCCTGGCCGCAGCAGCTGTAGTTTCACTTTCTGTTGTGCAGGCTCCGGTTGTCTCAGCCACACTGGGTCCTAGTGCCCTCTGTGTGCATACACTGGACACTTCCTGGTTCTGCCTCAGCCACTGCCTGCAAGCTTCATGGTAAGAGGGGATGGAATTTATTACATTCATTCTGCTCAGGCATGTCATGGTCACTGTGGGGGAACGTGAGAGGATGGGGGTATTGTGGGGGAGGGGTACAGGGCACTGGGGTGAATGTAAGAGGATGGGGGTATTGTGGGGGCTAGGGCACTGGGGGGGTTAATGTGAAAGGATGGGGGTATTGTGGGGGAGGGGTACAGGGCACTGGGGTGAATGTAAGAGGATGGGGGTATTGTGGGGCTAGGGCACTGGGGGGGTTAATGTGAGAGGATGGGGGTATTGTGGGGGAGGGGTACAGGGCACTGGGGTGAATGTAAGAGGATGGGGGTATTGTGGGGCTAGGGCACTGGGGGGGTTAATGTGAAAGGATGGGGTATTGTGGGGGAGGGGTACAGGGCACTTGGGTGAATGTAAGAGGATGGGGTATTGTGGGGCTAGGGCACTGGGGGGGTTAATGTGAGAGGATGGGGTATTGTGGGGGAGGGGTACAGGGCACTGGGGTGAATGTAAGAGGATGGGGGTATTGTGGGGCTAGGGCACTGGGGGGTTAATGTGAGGATGGGGGTATTGTGGGGGAGGGGTACAGGGCACTGGGGTGAATGTAAGAGTATGGGGTATTGTGGGGGCTAGGGCACTGGGGGGGTTAATGTGAGAGGATGGGGTATTGTGGGGGCTGAAGTGGGAGAGGGGCAACAGGGCACAGAGAGTGAATGTGAGAGGATGGGGTATTGTGGGGGAGGGGATACAGGGCACTGGTTGGTGAATGTGAGAGGATGGGGATATTGTGGGGGCTGGCACACAGGGGTTGATGTGAGAGGATGGGGGTATTGTGGGGCTAGGGCACTGGGGGTTTACTGTGAGAGGATGGGGGTATTGTGGGGGCTGAAGTGGGAAGGGGCAACAGAGCACTGAGGGGTGCATGTGAGAGGATGGGGGTATTGTGGAGTCAGTGGGACAGAACACTAAGGGGTGCATGTGAGACAATTGGCTGTTGGGGTGTGGGTGGGGGACAGGGGAGGTAGGGGGCTTTTTTTTACTTGTGAGCTCCTTAATACTTTAATAATAGATTAATATTTCAGTATTATTATAACAAGGGCATAGACAGACGGCCGTATAACTCATGCGAGGATCGCACTGCAATCCTCGGACTTGCTGGTACCGCTCCTGACATGAGCGCGACTGCCATGTATAGTATATGGTATATACAGCGTAGTGTCGCATACACTGCTGTATTATACAATATACAACAGTTCTAATGCTCCATATCTAATATGCAGGATAATGTACAGTGTATATGATGTAATGTGTACAAGATGCGACATTGGCTTGCCCCCCCCTAGTTTTGATCCTGGGTACGCCCATGACTCCTGCACTGATTAGAAGCTCTTCACCTTCTTACTAAACCGTGTAAATTTCTTTGGGCAGTGTAGGGGTTAATCTGCTCTGTTGAGAGGTCCTGGGAAGTTTAAGCCCCCGTCTCACACAGCGATCTCGCTAGCGAGATCGCTGCTGAGTCACTAGTTTTGTGACGCAGCAGCGAGCTCACCAGCGATATCGCTTGTGTGTGACATTCAGCGACGATCAGCCCCCCTGCTGGGTATCGCTGATCGTCGCTGAATGTCCTGGACATTTTTTTGATCGCTGGTCTCCCGCTGACAGGCACGCATCGCTGCGTGTGACAGGCGGGAGACCAGAGATCCGCTGGTATCCAAGGTACACAGCGGGTTTCCAGGCACCGCGCAGCGCCTGGAAACCCGATGTGTACCTTGGTTACCAGCTCCCTGCATCAGGGCGCTGGTATCCAACGTACACTGCGGGTAACTAAGTGATGTTACCCGTAGTGTCGCTTGTACTGATCGCTGCCTGAGCTGCCTGTTTGGCAGCTCAGCAGCGATAATATAGCGATACACCAGCGATCCTGATCGTTGTCGGGATCGCTGGTGTATCGCTATGTGAGACCCGGGCTTTAGGCTGTCAGCTGTGCACTGTTATCCACTCCCATCTCCTATATAATCTGGGTCCTGGCTAGCACTCTGTCAAAGTTATCTCATGCTGTGTGGCTGGAGATTGTTAGTGGTTGCTATTGGAGAAGGCGTTTGGTGGGTTTATCTGTGACTGTTGCTAGGTTTTGAGTGTTTGATAATTCCCTTTCTTGTGTGTAGGAAATTATTATGTTTGGTATTTTTCTTTACCCCTGTTCGTATTACCTTGTTAGTCTGGTTGGTGTATTGCAGTACACTACTACTCCCTTCTTCCCTGCTTGGGGGAAGGGTACAGACTGAGGGCAGATTCAGGAGCTAAGGCAAGGTACGTGGCACCGGCATCTTCACCATCAGAAGTAGTCTGGTGAACAGGGAGCGCTAGGGCGCCCTGTTATGAATGTGCTAGAGATGGTTTCTGAGCAGAGGCTCCCTCTGGTGGTTACAGACAGTACTGAACCTTTCATCGAGGAGTGGCAATCTGGAATCACGGACTGGTCTGATATAAGGGAGGTTCCCTCCCATGATGGTTGCCGGTGATCAATTGTTCTTGTCTCAATTGTGGTTCCTGGTTCATTTGGAAGTTTGCTGGAGTCCTGCCTGCATCTACTGCTTTCAGATAAGATATTTTTTGCTTTTCTTTTTGTGCTTGCTTTTTGCATTGTTTTCTGCACTTTTGTGGAGGTCAGCCAGGTCCCCTCCTGGGGCCTGAGCTCCTCACTGTTTTTCTGCAGCCACTGTTATTTGCTCATTTGCTTTTTCCTGTTTTTTCAGCGGCTGCGGCTTGGTTTTTGTTCACACTGAGATCTGATTTAGCGGGTGGCGAGATCGTGTGATCTCAGTATTTTTGTAATCAGAATTGTTGGATTTTTGTAGGGTTTTCTGGGTTGCAGAAAGTAATCTCTCCTGTCCTATCCTATTTAGTCAGCTTGTGGCCCCAGCGTTTTCTCAGTCTATTTTCTGCCTATGTTTGTATTTTCATCTTGTCTAACCGCCATTATATGTTTGGGGGCTTCCTATTTTCTTTGGGGATCTGCTCCGGGGCAGATAGCTTTCATCTTTCTACCTTTAGGTATAGTTATCTCTCAGGCTGTGACGAGGCATCTAGGATCAACGTAGGAACGCTCCACGGCTACCTCTAGTTGTGTCGTTAGTTTAGGAATCTGCAACCCATCAGTTACCAACATCTCAGGTGTTCGGCTGCCCTGCTGTTGTTCCTGTCCTCCTCAGCTACCGAAACATAACAGTATCACCGGCCTTAACTGAAAATTATATGGTACACACAGAAGGGAAAAAAAGTGTGGAAAGAAAAAGTTGTCAGAGATTTTTTTTTTTCTGTCTGTTGCATTTTTTCCCTCTTTTTCTCTGGGTGCTGAGGAGGATTTTTTTTTCTCTCAATGGAGTTTGCAGTTGTCTGGCCGTGTGGATCAGCTTGCCACTGAGGTTCGGAGTATTGCTACCTATCTTGCTGGGTTGCCGGTTGTGGAACCTAGGATTCCCATGCCAGATTTGTTTTTGGGGGATCGGGCTAAATTTCTGAATTTCAAAAATAACTGTAAGTTGTTTTTTGCCTTAAAGCCTTAAGGGTATGCCACACTAAACGAGATCGCTAACGAGATCGCTAAAACGTCACTATTTAGTGATCTCGTTAGCGACCTCGTTGTGTGTGGCATGTAGCAACGATGTGGCCCCTGCTGTGATGTCGCTGATCGTTCACTAGCGTTCTGGACCGTTTTTTGATCGTTGGTGTCCCGCTGGTGAGCCTATTTCGCTGTGTTTGGCACCTTTTGCGAACGACGAGTGACCTCGTTTGTGACGCATATGACAGCGGCGCAGGCGGGACTAGGGTTTTTAGCGTCACGGAGTGGATCGCAATATCTGTAAGTTCTCTTTTGCGTCACAGAGAGGATCGCAAAAGTTGCAAAGCAGGCTAGCAGGACGCAGAGAGCAGGAAAGATGCTGGAAATTCCTATGAATCAGAAGCACTCAGTACATGCTAATGACATCCTAACGACCGCCAAAGTCGTTAAAGAGATCGCTGACTGCTGATGTGTCGTTTATGAGATCTCCTGTTTGGCAGCTACTAGCGACCTAAAAGAGATCACACCAACGATCTCGTTAGCTTGCGTCGTTATCGTGATCGCTAACGAGATCGCTAAGTGTGGCAGTACCTTAAGTCTTCAGGTAACGCAGCACAGCAGGTTCAAATTGTCATCTCTCTCCTGCGCGGCGATCCTCAGGATTGGGCTTTTTCCCTGACACCTGGGGATCCTGTTTTGAATGATATTGATGCATTTTTTCTGGCTCTGGGGTTATTGTACGATGAACCTAATGTCACTGATCAAGCTGAAAAAACCTTGTTGGCATTAAATCAGGGTCTTGAAGACGCTGAGTTGTACTGTCAGAAATTTCAAAAGTGGGCAGTCCTGACCAAATGGAATGATGATGCTTTGGCAGCCCTTTTTCGGAAGGGGCTGTCAGAGAATGTAAAGGATGTTAAGGTGGGATTCCCTGCTCCCTCTGGTCTCAATGATTCTATGTCACTGGCTATTCAAATTGACAGACGTTTGCGTGAGCGCAGAGGTATGCGTGAAATAGTGTTGCCTTGTGAGCCAGCTTCTGAGCCCATGCTGTGTGATAGAGTGACTTCTGGGGCTCAGCGTCATGAGTTTCGAAAGCGCAATGGGTTATGTTTCTACTGTGGTGATGCCTCTCATGCTATTTCAGTCTGCCCTAAGCGGGGAAGACGTTTTGCATGCTCAGTTGTCTTGGGTAGTGTTCAGACTAATTTCTGTTGAGTGTTACCCTGATTTGCTCCATGTCCACATTTTCTGCTCAGGCTTTTGTTGATTCAGGAGCAGCTATTAACCTGATGGATTTTGACTTTGCCAAACGTTGTGGGTTTCCCATGATACCCCTGCGGAAGTCTATTCCCCTACTGGGCATTGATTCTACCCCTTTGGCGGAGAATAAACCCCAGTTTTCTACTCAGGTAATAATGAGGGTTGAACCAGATCATCAGGAGAGTTGCAAATTTCTGGTGCTGTATAATCTGCATGACATTATTGTACTAGGTTTCCCTTGGTTACAGTCTCATAATCCTGTTTTGGATTGGAAATCTGTGTCTGTGACCAGTTGGGGCTGCCAATGTGTTAATGCCGACACTCCTGTTTTTTCTGCCTCTCCCAAGTCTCAGGATGTTCCTGACTTTTTGACTGATTTTTCGGATGTACAGTCATGGCCAAAAGTTTTGAGAATCACACAAATATTAATTTTTACAAAGTCTACTGCTTCACTTTTTCTAATGGCAATTTGCATATACTCCAGAATGTTATAAAGAGTGATCAGCTTAACAGCAATTACTTGCAAAGTCAATATTTGGCTAGAAAATGAACTTTATCCCCCAAAACACATTTCAACATCATTGCAGCCTTGCCTTAAAAGGACCAGCTAACCTCTTTTCAGTGATTGCTCCATTAACACAGGTGTGGGTGTTGATGAGGACATGGCTGGAGATCAATCTGTCATGATTAAGTAAGAATGACACCACTGGACACTTTAAAAGGAGGCTGGTGCTTGGCATCATTGTTTCTCTTCTGTTAACCATGGTTATCTCTAAAGAAACACGTGCAGTCATCATTGCAATGCCCAAAAATGGCCTAACAGGGAAGAGTATCGCAGCTAGAAAGATTGCACCTCAGTCAACAATCTATCGCATCATCAAGAACTTCAAGGAGAGAGGTTCCATTGTTGCCAAAAAGGCTCCAGGGCGCCCAAGAAAGACCAGCAAGCGCCAGGACCGTCTCTTAAAAGTGTTTCAGCTGCGGGATCGGGCTATCAGCAGTGCAGAGCTTGCTCAGGAATGGCAGCAGGCAGGTGTGAGTGCATCTGCACGCACTGTGAGGCGGAGACTCTTGCAGCAAGGCCTGGTCTCAAGGAGGGCAGCAAAGAAGCCACTTCTCTCCAGAAAAAAACATCATGGACAGACTGATATTCTGCAAAAGGTGCAGGCAGTGGACTGCTGAGGACTGGGGTAAAGTTATTTTCTCTGATGAATCCCCTTTTCGATTGTTTGGGACATCAGGAAAACGCCTCATTTGGAGAAGACAAGGTGAGCGCTACCACCAGTCTTGTCTCATGCCAACTGTTAAGCATCCTGAAACCATTCATGTGTGGGGTTGCTTCTCAGCCAAGGGAATCGGCTCTCTCACAGTCTTGCCTAAAAACACAGCCATGAATAAAGAATGGTACCAGAATGTCCTCCAAGAGCAACTTCTCCCAACACTCCAAGAGCAGTTTGGCGATCAACAATGCCTTTTCCAGCATGATGGAGCACCTTGCCATAAAGCAAAGGTGATAACTAAATGGCTCAGGGAACAAAACATAGAGATTTTGGGTCCATGGCCTGGAAACTTCCCAGATCTTAATCCCATTGAGAACTTGTGGTCAATCATCAAGAGACGGGTGGACAAACAAAAACCTAAAAATTCTGACAAAATGAAAGCATTGATTGTGCAAGAATGGACTGCTATCAGTCAGGATTTGGTCCAGAAGTTCATTCAGAGCATGCCAGGGAGAATTGCAGACATCCTGAAGAAAAGGGTCAACACTGCAAATATTGACTTGCTGCATTAACTCATTCTAACTGTCAATATAAGCTTTTGTTACTCATATGTTTGCAATTATTATATTTCTGTCTGTGATAAAAACATCTGTCAAACACACATAAAAACCAGAGGGCAGCAGATCATATGAAAATATAATATTTGTGTCATTCTCAAAACTTATGGCCATGACTGTATTTAGTGAAAGTAAATCTGCATCTTTGCCCCCTCACAGGAGCTACGATTGCGCTATTGAATTAGTGCCTGGTGGTAAATTTCCTAAAGGTCGCCTTTTTAACTTGTTTGTACCTGAACACGATGCTATGCGATCTTATATCAAGGAGTCATTGGAGAAGGGTCATATCAGACCATCCTCTTCACCCTTGGGTGCCGTTTTTTCTTTGTGGCCAAAAAGGATGGTTCATTGAGGCCGTGTATTGATTATCGTCTCTTGAATAAGATCACTGTGAAGTATCAATATCCGTTACCCTTGATTTCTGACCTGTTTTCCAGGGTGAAAAGTGCTAGTTGGTTTACCAAGCTTGACCTCAGGTGGGCGTATAACCTTATTCGCATTAAGCACGGGGATGAATGGAAGACGGCGTTTAATACCCCAGAGGGGCATTTTGAGTATGTAGTGATGCCCTTTCGGCTCACTAATGCTCCTTCCGTCTTCCAGTCCTTCATGAATGTATTTTCAGGGATTTTGTGGATAAATTTCTGATTGTTTATTTGGATGATATCTTGATTTTTTCCAATGACTGGGACTCTCATGTGAAACATGTTCGGACTGTGTTCCAGATTTTGAGAGAGAATGCACTGTATGTGAAGGGATCAAAGTGTCTTTTTGGCGTACAGAAGGTCTCATTTCTGGGATTCATTTTGCTCCGTCTGTTATTGAAATGGACCTGGTCAAGGTTCAAGCCATCTGTGATTGGGTCCAACCTACTTCATTAAAGGCTCTTCAGAGATGTTTGGGTTTTGCCAATTTTTATCGTAAATTTATTGGTAATTTCTCCGGTATTGTTAAACCATTGACTGATTTGACCAAAAAGGGTTCTGATATGGTGAATTGGCCTCCTGAGGCAGTCTCTGCGTTTCAGGAACTTAAGCAGAGATTCACTTCTGCTCCTGTTCTACGGCAGCCTGATGTTTCTCTACCGTTTCAGGTGGAGGTTGATGCCTCTGAAATTGGGGCAGGTGCCGTTTTGTCCCAAAGAGATCCAGAGACCTCTAAGAGTAACCTTTGTGCCTTTTTCTCTCGAAAATTTTCTCCAACTGAACGTAATTATGATGTGGGTAATCGGGAGTTATTGGCCATGAAGTGGGCCTTTGAAGAGTGGAGACATTGGCTGGAAGGAGCCAGATATCAGGTGGTGGTCCTCATGGACCATAAGAATCTGGTTTATCTTGAATCAGCCAAGCGACTTAATCTTAGACAGGCCAGGTGGGCCTTGTTTTTCACACGTTTTAATTTTGTGGTTTCTTTTCTTCCTGGCACTAAGAATGTTAAGTCGGATGCCCTCTCGAGGAGTTTCTTTGCGGACTCTCCTGAGTTATCTGATCCTACTGTTATTTTGAAAGAGGGTGTAGTTCTTTCCGCCATCTCGCCCAATTTGAGACTGGCCTTGGAAGGGTGTCAGGAGGATAAACCTGAGCGCTGCCCTATTGGGAAATTGTTTGTCCCAGACCAGTGGAAGAAGAGTGTGATGTCTGAGATTCATTGTTCCGCGTTGGCTGGTCATCCCGGGATTTTTGGTACCAGAGACTTGGTGAGTCGGTCCTTTTGGTGGCCTACTTTGTCTCGTGACGTCAGGGAATTTGTGCAGTCCTGTGGGACTTGCTCTCGCTCCAAGCCTTGCTCTCGCTCTAGTGGTTTGTTAATGCCATTACCTGTGCCCAAGAGGCCATGGACCCATATCTCTGTGGATTTTATTTCCGACCTCCCTGTTTCTCAGAGAATGACGGTTATCTGGGTAATCTGTTTTCCAAGATGATACATCTTGTGCCATTACCTAAGTTACCTTCCTCCTCCAAATTGGTGCCTTTGTTCCTTCTGCACGCGGTTCGGTTACTTGGCATTCCGGAGAACATTGTGTCTGACAGAGGAGTCCAGTTTGTTTCCAGATTTTGGAGGACATTTTGTTCTAAACTTGTTGTTCAATTATCTTTCTCCTCTGCTTTTCATCCTCAGACCAATGGACAAACCGAGAGAACAAACCAGACCTTGGAGACTTATTTGAGATGTTTTGTGTCTGCTGATCAAGATGACTGGGTCTCTTTTTTGCCTTTGGCTGAGTTTGCTCTTAATAATAGGGCTAGCTCTGCCACCTTGATGTCTCCATTTTTCTGCAATTTTGGGTTTCACCCTCGATTTTCTTCGGGACAGGCGAAGGCTTCTGTCTGTCCGGGTGTTGACTCTGTTGTGGAGCGAATGCAGCAGATTTGGGACCAGGTAGTGGAGAGGTTGTCTCTCTCTCAGGAGAAAGCCCAACGGTTTGCCAACCGGCATAGGACTGATGGTCCTCGGTTTAAAGTGGGGGACTTGGTTTGGTTGTCCTCAAGAAATATCCCTATGAGGGTTGCATCTCCAAAGTTTAAGCCCAGGTTCATTGGACCTTATAAGATCATGGAGATTCTTAATCCTGTTTCCTTCCGTTTGCTTCTTCCAGGGACATTTAAGATCCATAACGTGTTCCACAAGTCCTTATTGAAGAGGTTTGTCGAGCCAGTGGTTCCTATGGCTGCACCTCCTGACCCTGTTTTGGTTGAGGGCAATCTGGAGTATGTGGTTGAGAAAATATTGGATTCTCATTTTTCTAGACAGAAACTCCAGTATTTGGTTAAGTGGAGAGGTTATGGTCAGGAGGACAATTCTTGGATGTTTGCTTCGGACATCCATGCTAGGAGACTGATCCGTGCCTATCACTGAGCTCATCCTGATCGGCCTGATTGCACAAGTGAGGGTTCGGTGACCCCTCCTCAAGGGGGGGGTACTGTTATGAATGTGCTAGAGATGGTTTCTGAGCAGAGGCTCCCTCTGGTGGTTACAGACAGTACTGAACCTTTCAGCGAGGAGTGGCAATCTGGAATCACGGACTGGACTGATATAAGGGAGGTTCCCTCCCATGATGGTTGCCAGTGATCAATTGTTCTTGTCTCAATTGTGGTTCCTGGTTCATTTGGAAGTTTGCTGGAGTCCTGCCTGCATCTCCTACTTTCAGATAAGATATTTTTTGCTTTTTTTTTGTGCTTGCTTTTTGCATTGTTTTCTGCACTTTTGTGGAGGTCAGCCAGGTCCCCTCCTGGGGCCTGAGCTCCTCACTGTTTTTCTGCAGCCACTGTTATTTGCTCATTTGCTTTTTCCTGTTTTTTCAGCGGCTGCGGCTTGGTTTTTGTTCACACTGAGATCTGATTTAGCGGGTGGCGAGATCGTGTGATCTCAGTATTTTTGTAATCAGAATTGTTGGATTTTTGTAGGGTTTTCTGGGTTGCAGAAAGTAATCTCTCCTGTCCTATCCTATTTAGTCAGCTTGTGGCCCCAGCGTTTGCTCAGTCTATTTTCTGCCTATGTTTGTATTTTCATCTTGTCTAACCGCCATTATATGTTTGGGGGCTTCCTATTTTCTTTGGGGATCTGCTCCGGGGCAGATAGCTTTCATCTTTCTGCCTTTAAGTGTAGTTATCTCTCAGGCTGTGACGAGGTGTCTAGGATCAACGTAGGAACGCTCCACGGCTACCTCTAGTTGTGTCGTTAGTTTAGGAATCTGCAACCCATCAGTTACCAACATCTCAGGTGTTCGGCTGCCCTGCTTTTGTTCCTGTCCTCCTCAGCAACCGAAACATAACAGCGCCCCTAGCATTAGGGACAGGGAAGGAGCCCCTGGTCCTGGGACACCTGGCAACAGAGTCATGACACTATGAGTCTGTAGAGTTCAGGTCGGGAAAACCCTGGCCAGTTCGTCCATCATGTTCTGTATAACCAAATTCAGACTTGCATTCCTTTTTAGCCAATAGAAGACAACCATACATAATATAAAAAATTAGATCGTTATTAATTAACTTTAAAATCACATATAAAACAACAGGTGAATAATTAAAATCTGCCCAGTAGTGGGAACCCCAATCCAGTCAAGAACTAGTATGATATTATAATATGCCACTACATAGGTGGCCTTAGGTTCAGAATAAGTCTGTTTCAATAATCAGGTTTAGTGACTATTTAACACATGGGACAAATCCCAATAGACAGAACCCAATGGCCCACTGTAGAATAGAGTACCGGACAGTAACTGATAGTTACAAAAATATGGATAGAACAACATCCCCAGTAATATGTAATATGTATAAAGCCCAGCGAGTAAATAAACAATTAACTCAATAATGCTGTCCATAAGCACATCGGCTACATAATAAATATAAAGTTACAGTACCTGAGTGGAAAGGAGATGCTGCTGGACCTGGCATGTGGATGGATTGGGCGTCCCTCCTCACTCCGATGTATGTTTCATCCTTAGCGTCTTCCGGACTGTTGACTATTTCACGGATGTCTAAATTTGGCCTGAAAGTTCACATACTTTTGCCTTCCACAGACGTGATAGTGGATCAAGTTCCACAATAAAGAGATGATAAAATCTAATATTTTCCACTCATTTGTTTGACTCGTTCTATTTATCTACCGTATATACTCATGTATAAACCGACCCGTGTATAAGCCAACTCCCCTAATTTTGCCACAAAAAACTTGGAAAACTTATTGACTCGCGTATAAGCCGGGTGTATAAGTTGTCGTCCTGCTCTGTGCTCCCCCATCCAGCTCTGTGCGCCCCCATTCTCCTCTGTGCTCCCCTCCTCCTGTTCCATTATGCTGTCCTGCTCTGTGCTTTCCATCCTCCCCCGTCCTGCTCCGTGCTCCCCCATCCAGCTCTGCACTCCCCCATTCTCCTCTGTGCCCACCCCCGTCCTGCTCCGTGCTCTCCGTCCTCCCCGTTCTGCTCGGTACTCTCCGTCCTCCCCCCATTCTGCTCGGTGCTCTCCGTCCTCCCCCCGTCCTGCTCCGTGCTCTCCGTCCTCCCCCCGTTCTGCTCCGTGCTCTCCGTCCTCCCCCGTTCTGCTCCATGCTCTCCATCCTCCCCCAGTTCTGCTCCGTGCTCTCAGTCCTCCCCCTGTCCTGCTCTGTGCTCCTTGTCCTCCTCCATGCTCCCCCCATCCTCCTCTATCATACTCACCCTCCCCGTGCCATCGCTGAACGTCCCGGCCGACAATCCTGCGTTCTCCCCGGCTTCCTGCAGCTCTCCAGCGCTGAGTGGTGACGTAATACCGCTCATTAAGGCCATGAATATGGAGGCCACGCCCATGGGAGTGACGTCGTGTCCATATTACATGACCTTAATGAGCGGGTATTACGTCACCGCTCAGCGCTGGAGAGCTGCAGGAAGCCGGGGAGAACGCAGGATTGCAGGGACGTTCAGCGATGGCACGGGGAGGGTGAGTATGATGTCCCAGCCACCGGCTCCTGCTGCCGCATCCCCTCCCCCGCTGGTTTCTGCCCTATGACTCGTGTATAAGCCGAGGGGGCATTTTCAGCACAAAAAAAGGTGCTGAAAATCTCGGCTTATACACGAGTATATACGGTAATAGGATTTGTGTGAAAATATATAATTTTTTTCAAATTACTCATTTAGGACCCATGTGAAAATCTGATGTAGTTATAGGTCAAATTTATGCAGAACTATGGAAAATTCTGAATATCTACCAAACTTTCAAGAATAACTGTATATACTGTGGTACACAAAAGGGGGTTTTGCTGGATGGGAGGTATATTTTTCCCAACAGGCTGAAGTTTGGTCAGGATTTTCCCTGAACACAAGGACCTGTGATGAGGTCATGGTCACGTGAGCAGCTCAGGTGATGTGTACCTCACCTGAAGGTGTGGTGTAGGGCTATTTAATAAGGATCTGTTGTATTGGGTGGGTGTGGAAGAGAAGGAGCTTGGCTGGAACCAGCCTGGACATTTGATTTTTCGTGCACTGTGTCAGTAAGCTGAAGAAAGCAGATTCCAGACCACCCGGGGAATGGCACCTGGCGGTCCCTGCTGGCCTGCAGCCGCTTAGTTAAGCCCGTCCCAACAAGGGTGAGTCTGGGGACAGTGGTTCTCCTAACTGGAGTGTATTTATGTTCCGTTTTTGTTCATGTGATCCGGACTGGAAAAATATTATTAAACCACTGAGTTTTAGACTTGAAGCCTGTGTGTTGCCTCATTACTGCGGCCCTGCCACTGCCTACCAGAGCGAATCCCTACATTTCGTGGATTGAACGCGGGCACACGCAGTGAGGTCAGGCTGGTTTTTCGTGTGTTTTTTTTTTTTCTGCATGCCAGTGGATGTCCTGGGTGAAAAGTGTGTTGCAGAACCAGGTGGAAAACTGTCCGGAAATGGAGAACACGTTAAAGGCGCTAATGCAGGCTATTCAGCAGCAGGAGGCTACGCAGCAGCAGCTGCTATTTAATCAGCAGCAACAGGCTACTGATACAGCACCTCACAGCACAGCAGACAGCAGGAGCTTCCCAGGGCCGCCCGGATGTCCGGAAAGCGGTACGTGCAGCGATTCCAAAGATGGAGAAATCGGATGACGTCGAGGTATACCTGGAAATGTTTGAAGGAGTGGCTGAAAGGGAGAGACTACCCCGGGACCAGTGGGCAGAAATCGTTGCTCCGTTTCTGGCTGCAAAACACGCGAAAGCCTATCAGGACCTATCCCCCGAACAACAGAAAGACTACCTGAGCGTCAAGGGTGAGATACTTGCACGTCTTGGGGTAAAGGTCTGGGTCCGGGCCCAGCGGGTACATAAGTGGGAGTTTTCCCCCTCCGAGCCGGCTCGGTCTCAGTATTACGACTTGGTACACCTGGTAGAAAAGTGGTTGCAGCCGGAGGTGTTGTCGCCCAGTGCTATGCTGGAACGTATCGTGACTGATATATTTTGGAGAGCTTTGCCCCACACCCTTCAAACCTGGGTGGGTCAGGTAGGCGCTACTAATGGCCTCCAGATGGTAGACCTCGTGGAAAGACATGGGGCTACCAAGGAGCTACAGGGAGAGACTCCCCGGAAAGTAACGAGAAAGTTCCCCAAAACTTCACCCGCGGCGCGGCGGGCCGAGACCCGGAAGGTCGCTCACGACGGGTCGGGGACGAGAAGGGCCCCAAAATCTGCTGGCGGTGCCAAGAACCAGGACATGTGAGAGATGATTTCCCCCACCTGACTGAGCCCAGGGACACCAACTTTGGGTACTATCAGTCTCATTATGCCGGACAAAGGTGTGCAGTGGGCAACCCAAAGGGTCCCAGTATGAACCATTTGTGTAAAGTGGAGGTGGAGGGTGCCCCTGATATGGCTCTACTGGACTCAGGGAGTCTCGTGACCCTAGTAAGAGCCAACCACGTGCAAATCAGCGAATATACTGGTCGGAAAATGGGCGTGTTATGTATAAATGTGGACCTAAAAGATTTTCTGACCGCTCTGGTAACGATAAACACGCCAGCGGGGAGGCGGTGCCGCGAGGTGGGCCTGGTGGTATATTTGCATTATGACATAATAATTGGAAGAGATTTTCCGTTATTTTCTGTGCTGTGGCCTGTAGTTGTCCCTCCCGCTGAACGGTCGACGGCACCTATGGTAACTCGGTTGCATTCTCCAGAAGTGGGGCATGAACCTGGTGACCCAGAGGAAGATGTGCTGGTGGTCGGGGTAACATTCCCTTCGGTGGAGGAGGGGAAAATGTCTCCCATAGAAGTGTTAGCTGGGGAGATGGAAGACTTGCCACCGGGACCAGAATTGTCAGACTTAAATGTGGCAGGTGACAATTTTGGTACGGCGCAACTCCGAGACCCTACGTTGGCTCGAGCCCGGGAAAATGTACTGGTTGTTAATGGGGAACTCCAACAGCCCGGGGCAACTACAGTATTTCCCCGATTCGAGCTGAACCACGATTTGCTGTATCGGGTCGAGAAAATACGTGGGGAGATGGTCGAACAATTGCTGGTACCTCAGGCATATCGTAGGCTGGTAATGGACTTTGCGCATGTACTGGGGGGACATTTGGGCCAAAAGAAAACTGTTGTGAACATTTTGGAGACGACTTCGGAGCTGAAGCTCCCTCTGGTGGTTGCTGAGGGTATTGAACCTATCTTGAATACCAAGAGTCCTACACCCACAGATAACGAGTGGGTGTCAGGTGGTACTGACTGGCCTAATATAAGTGAGCTGATCTCCCATGATCCTCGCCGGTGATCAATTGTGCTTCCTGGTTTAGTTTGGAATTCAGCTTGCTTTCCTGCTGTCTCCTGCTTGCGTTCAGATAAGTCTCTTTCAGTTTTTTTTTACTGTTTGAATTCCTTGCTTTTTGCTGCATTGCTTTTTGTCTTCAGCCAGGTCCCCTATGGGGGGCTTTGGCTGGTCTCCGTTCGTTTTTGTATTTGTTCATTTGCTCAGTTCTTGTGATATTTTTCTGCTGGGTAGCTACGTGTCCACACCAGAGATCTGATATAGGTGGTCGAGACCGTGTGGTCTCAGTGTTTTTGGATTCAGAAGTGTTGGAATTTTTCCTAGGGTTTTTCTGGGTTGCAGAAAGTATTCTCCTGTGCTGTCCTATTTGGACAGTTTTGGGCCCCAGCGTTTGCTCAATCTATTTTCTGTCTGTGTTCGTATTTTCATCTTGTCTAACCGCCATTATATGTTTGGGGGCTTCCTACTCTTTTGGGGTCTACTCCGGGGCAGTTAGCTTTCCTCTTTCCATTTTCAGGGATAGCTATCCGGCTGTGCCGAGGCGTCTAGGACCACCGTAGGTACGCTCCACGGCTGCTTCTAGTTGTGCGGTTAGTTTAGGGGTCTGCAACCTATTAGTTTCCAACCTCTCTGGTGTTAGGTTGCCTATGCGGTTTTTTGCTCCTGCCTCCTCGGCTACCATAACATAACAGAAAACCCTAGACAGAATTCTACAGCGGTTTTACTGGCTAGGAGTCTATGAAGAAGTAAAACGGTATTGTAGTTCCTGTCCAGTGTGCCAGGTAACCAGCCCTCAGCCTCATTTTCGGAGTCCCTTGGTGCCATCACCAATTATAGAAGTACCATTTGAGAGAATAGCGATGGATTTGGTGGGCCGGTTAATAAATCATCAAGGGGTCACCAACACATCCTCGTAGTTGTAGACTACGCTACCAGGTATCCTGAGGCCATCCCCCTGCGTCACACATCAGCTAAGCTCATTGCAAAAGAACTCATGAGTATTTTCACACGGGTGGGAATCCCTCAAGAAATTTTGACAGATCAAGGAACCCCCTTTATGTCAAAAATTATGAAGGAACTCTGCCATCTGTTAAATGTTAAACAGTTGCGCACATCGGTCTATCATCCCCAAACGGACGAGTTGATAGAAAGATTTAATAAGACCCTGAAGAATATGTTAAAAAAGCAGTCTCCAAAGATGGTAAGGACTGGCGTCTCTTGCTGCCATATTTATTGTTTGCAGTGCGGGAGGTGCCCCAGGCATCTACGGGGTTCTCGCCCTTCGAATTATTATATGGCAGACATCCCCATGGCTTACTCGATATAGCCAAAGAGGCCTGGGAGAACCAACCTACTCCCCACAAAAGTGTGATAGACCATGTGGCAAAAATGCAGGAGAGAATGCAGACAGTCCTACCGTTAGTCCGAGAACATATGGAGGCAGCACAAAGGTCGCAGAGGCAGGTCTATAACCGGGAGGCACGGGTAAGGTCCTTTAACCCTGGGGTTCGGGTGTTGGTACTTGTGCCTACGGTAGATAATAAGTTTATTGCAAGGTGGCAGGGACCCTACGAGGTTATGGAGAAGGTGGGTCCAGTAAACTATAAGGTACACCAACCAGGAAGGAGAAAACCAGAGCAGGTGTACCATGTTAATCTGCTCAAACCATGGAAAGACAGATCACCTGGGGGGGGAGTGTCCGCGGCCTGCGTTCCCGGTGGAAAAGGCTCCCTTGCCCCAAGTGGAGTTAGGAGAAGCCCTCTGCGCCTTCAAAATAGCAGACACTTTGTCTCCTAGACAAGTTCAGGAGGTTCGAGAATTTGTTAGCCGAAATACCGATGTTTTTTTTGGAACTACCAGGTCGTACCTCCCTAATCCAACATGACATTGTCACTGTTATGTTTCGGTAACTGAGGAGAAATAGCAAAAAATAGCAAAAGGGGTAATACACCAGAGAGGTTGGAACCTGTTGGATTGCAGGAAACTGAACTAACCACACAACTAGAAGTAGCCGTGGAGCGTTCCTACGGTGATCCTAGACGCCTCGTCACATCCTGAGAGATAACTACACCTAAAGGCAGAAAGATGAAAGCTATCTGCCCCGGAGCAGATCCCCAAAGAAATTAGGAAGCCCCCAAACATGTAATGGCGGTTAGACAAGAAGAAAGCATGGACACAGACAGTACAGAAAGAATTCTGACTGCAATCCAAAAAAAACCCTAACAAAAATACCAACTCTTCTGATTGCCAAAAAACCTGAGATCACACGATCTCATCCACCTAAATCAGATCTCTGGTGTAACAAAACGCTATTCAGCAAATAAAAAGTAACAAAGGAGCAAAGCAAAAGTGCAGACACAAACGGAGCACAATTGCAGCGCCAGACCCCCAAAAGGGGACAGGCTGCAGTCTACTGCAAGCAGCAAACCAGCAGAGAAAATCAAACAGAGGAAAAAAAACAGCAAACACTTATCTGAAGGAGAGCAGGAAACTAGCAGTGCTTCAAGCAAGATCAGAAGGAACAATTGATAACCGGCCAGGCTGCTGGGAACTCAGGCCACTTATATCCTACGATTCAGCGCCAGCTGAAGGCCATTCGGTAATCAGTTCATTACCCTCAGCAACCACCGGAGGGAGTCCCAGCTCAGAAGCCGCCTCCAGCATATTCACAACAGTCACGGAGCCACAGGCCAAAGTCCGCCTGAAGCCATATCGGGTGCCTGAGGCCCGGCGACAAGCCATCTCGGAGAAGGTAAAAAAGATGCTGCAGTTAGGAGTCATTGAAGCATCCCAAAGTGAGTGGGCCAGCCCAAAAGTCCTAATACCTAAGCCGGATGGGACTCTAAGGTTCTGTAATGACTTTAGAAAACTGAATGAAATTTCTAAGTTTGACGCCTACCCCATGCCACGAGTCGATGAGTTAATAGAGCGGTTTGGACAGGCCCGGTATTTCTCCATCATTGACCTCACAAAAGGTTATTGGCAGGTACCCCTAACCAAAGCGGCGAGAGAGAAAACGGCTTTTATAACACTTGAGGGGCTGTTCCAGTATATAGTCCTACCTTTTGGGTTGCATGGCGCTCCAGCGACATTCCACAGGTTAATGGATATTATTCTCCGTCCCCATCGCCGATATGCCGCGGCCTATCTGGACAATATTGTTGTGTACAGTACAGACTGGGAAACTCATTTACCCAAGGTACAGGTGGTGATAAATTCTCTGCGACAAGCAGGGCTAAAAGCCAATCCAAAGAAGTGTTCCATAGGGTTGGAGGAAGCCCGGTACCTGCGGTATGTAATTGGGAAAGGAGTTCTCAAACCCCAGATAAACAAAGTGGAGGCAATCCAAAACTTGCCCCGTCCCCTCACCACAAAACAAGTGAAAGGGTTTTTGGGGTTAGTGGGATATTACAGGCGGTTTATTCCCAATTTTGCGACCCTGTCGGCGCCGTTAACTGACTGCTTGAAGGGGAGGAAGTCAGTAATGGTGCGCTGGAATGATCAGATTGAAGAAGCTTTTGTAAAATTAAAAGGGGTACTGTGTGGGTCACCAGTTCTGATCACACCCGATTTCAAAAGAGAGTTAATTGTACAGACTGATGCATCGGAGCTGGACTGGGTGCCGTGCTGTCTCAGGAGGTTAACGGGGAAGAGCATCCCGTTAGTCGGAAGCTTACTCCCGCTGAGACCAGATACAGCATTGTAGAGAGAGAGTGCCTAGCCATCAAGTGGGTATTGGAGTCATTGCGCTACTATTTGCTGGGGAGAACGTTTCGTTTGGTGACTGATCATTCCCCTCTGACCTGGATGAGTCAAGCCAAGGAAAAGAACGCCCGAGTCACCAGGTGGTTCCTGTCACTGCAAAATTTTAAATTTTCAGTGGAACATCGGGCCGGCAAACTACAGGGGAACGCAGATGCCCTGTCCAGAGTTCACTGTATGTCATGTGTCCACCCTCCTAAGGTTGAACAAAGGGGGGAGGTATGTGGTACACAAAAGGGGGTCTTGCTGGATGGGAGGTATATTTCTCCAACAGGCTGAAGTTTGGTCAGGATTTTCCCTGAACACAAGGACCTGTGATGAGGTCATGGTCACGTGAGCAGCTCAGGTGATGTGTACCTCACCTGAAGGTGTGGTGTAGGGCTATTTAATAAGGATCTGTTGTAGTGGGTGGGTGTGAAAGAGAAGGAGCTTGGCTGGAGCCAGCCTGGACATTTGATTTTTGGTGCACTGTGTCAGTAAGCTGAAGAATACAGATTCCAGACCACCCGGGGAATGGCACCTGGCGGTTCCTGCTGGCCTGCAGCCGCTTAGTTAAGCCCGTCCCAACAAGGGTGAGTCTGGGGACAGTGGTTCTCCAAACTGGAGTGTATTTATGTTCTGTTTTTGTTCATGTGATCCGGACTGGAAAAATATTATTAACCCCTTAACGACCAAGCCATTTTGTAGGTTAAAGACCAGGCCAATTTTTACAATTCTGACCACTGTCTCTTTATGAGGTTATAACTCTGGAATGCTTCTACGGATCTTGGCGATTCTGAGATTGTTTTCTCGTGACATATTGTACTTCATGATAGTGGTAAAATTTCTTCAATATAACTTGCGTTTATTTATGAAAAAAACGGAAATATGGCAAAAATTTTGAAAATTTTGCAATTTTCAAACTTTTAATTTTTATGCCATTAAATCAGAGAGATGTGTCACAAAAATTAGTTAATAAATAACATTTCCCACATGTCTACTTTACATCAGCACAATTTTGGAACCAACATTTTTTTTTGTTAGGAAGTTATAAGTGTTAAAAGTTGACCAGCAATTTCTCATTTTTCCAACAAAATTTACAAAAACATTTTTTTTAGGGACCACCTCACATTTGAAGTGAATTTGAGGAGTTAATATGACAGAAAATACCCAAAAGTGACACCATTCTAAAAACTGCACCCCTCAACGTGTTCAAAGCCACATTCAAGAAGTTTATTAACCCTTTAGGTACTTCACAAGAATTGAAGCAATGTGGAAGGAAAAAATGAACATTTAACTTTTTTTCCCAAAATTTTTCTTTCGACACAATTTTTTTACATTTTGTCAAGGGTATCAGGAGAAAATGAACCACAATATTTGTTGTACAATTTCTCCAGAGTACACCGATACCCATGTGTGGAGGTAAACCACTATTTGGGCGCATGGCAGAGCTCGGAAGGGAAGCAGCGCCATTTGACTTTTTTGGCTGGAATTGAGATTGGACGCCATGTCGCATTTGGAGAGTCCCTGTGTGCCTAAACAGTGGAAACCCCCCACAAGTGACCCCATTTTGGAAACTGGACCCCCAAGGAACTTATCTAAATGTGTTGTGAGAGCTTTTAACCCCCAAGGGCTTCACAGAAGGTTTTAACGTAGAGCCGTAAAATTAAAAAATCATATTTTTTCCACAAAAATGATCTTTTCATTCCAATTTTTATTTTCCAAAGGATAAAAGGACCCCAAAATTTATTGTGCAATTAGTCCTGAGTACGCTGATACCCCATATGTGGGGGTAAACCACTATTTGGGCGCATGGCAGAGCTCGGAAGGGAAGCAGCGCCATTTGACTTTTTTGGCTGGAATTGAGATTGGACGCCATGTCGTATTTGGAGAGCCCCTGTGTGCCTAAACAGTGGAAACCCCCCACAAGTGACCCCATTTTGGAAACTAGACCCCCCAAGGAACTTATCTAGATGTGTAGTGAGAGCTTTGAACCCCCAAGGGCTTCACAGAAGGTTATAACGTAGAGCAGTAAAATTAAAAAAATCATATCTTTTCCACAAAAATGATCTTTCCACCCCCAATTGTTATTTTCCAAAGGGTAACAGGACTCCAAAAGTTATTGTGCAATTTGTCCTGAGTACGCTGATACCCCATATGTGGGGGTAAACCACTATTTTGACGCATGGCAGAGCTCGAAAGGGAAGGAGCGCCTTTTTCAAATGCAGACTTTGATGGAATGGTCTGCGGGTGTCATGTCACGTTTGGAGAGCCCCTGATGTGCCTAAACAGTAGAAACCCCCCACAAGTGACTCCATTTTGGAAACTAGACCCCTCAAGAACTTATCTAGATGTGTGGTGAGCACTTTGAACCCCCAAGTGCTTCACAGAAGTTTATAACGTAGAGCCGTGAAAATAAAAAAATCATATTTTTTTCCACAAAAATAATCTTTTTGCCCCCAAATTTTTATTTTTATAAGGGTAACAGGAGAAATAGGACCCCAAAAGCTATTGTGCAATTTGTCCTGAGTACGCTGATATCCCATATGTGGGGGGGAACCACTATTTTGACGCATGGCAGAGATCGGAAGGGAAAGAGCACCGTTTTTTAAATGCAGACTTTGATGGAATGGTCTGCGGGTGTCATGTCGCGCTTGGAGAGCCCCTGATGTGCCTAAACAGTAGAAACCCCCCACAAATGACCCCATTTTGCGAACTAGACCCCCCAAGGAACTTATCTAGATGTGTGGTCAGCACTTTGAACCCCCAAGGG
Source organism: Oophaga sylvatica (assembly GCA_033576555.1). Lineage (NCBI taxonomy): Eukaryota > Metazoa > Chordata > Amphibia > Anura > Dendrobatidae > Oophaga > Oophaga sylvatica. The sequence goes on along the minus strand of JARQOD010000001.1, from coordinate 777,243,840 downwards.
CTTCACAGAAGTTTATAACGTAGAGCCGTGAAAATAAAAAAATCATATTTTTTTCCACAAAAATGACCTTTTTGCCCCCAAATTTTTATTTTTCTAAGGGTAACAGGAGAAATAGGACCCCAAAAGCTATTGTGCATTTTGTCCTGAGTACGCTGATACCCCATATGTGGGGGGAACCACTGTGATCGCCTTACTGCGATCTTTGGGAGGCACAATGAACAAATCTACAAAAGGTGAAGAATTGGTTTTCTTTTTTACGCTGTTCCTCGTGCGGTATTAGTGATTAGGCGACTTTATTCCTCGGATCGGTGCAATTACAGCGATATCAGATTTACATCCTTTTTTCATGTTTAGCTTCTGTCACACTCTAAAAGATGCTTTTTTTTGGAATAATTTTTTGTAAGAAATTTTTGCATCGCCGTATTTTGAGAGCTATAATTTTTCCATATTTCGGCCGACAGAGTTATCTGTGGGATTATTTTTTGCGGGACGAGCTGACGTATTTATTGGTACCATATTCGGGCACATAACGTTTTTTGATCGCTTCCTATTCCGATTTTTGTGAAGCAGAATGAACAAAAACCAGCAATTCAGGAATTGTTTTTTTTTTCCTCTATTCCGCGTGTGGTAAAATTGATAAAGGAGCTTTATTCTTCGGATCACTACGATTACAGCAATACCTCATTTATATATTTTTTTTTATGTTTTGGCGTTTTTTACACAATAAAAAATTTTATAGAAAAAATAATTATTTTTGCATCAGTTTATTCCGCGAGCTATAACTTTTTTATTTTTTCGCTGATGATGCTGTATTGTGGCTTGTTTTTTGCGGGACAAGATGACGTTTTCAGCGGTACCATGATTATTTATATCTGACTTTTTAATCGCGCGTTATTGCACTTTTTCCAAGCGGTATGATGATACCGCTTGGAAAAAGTATAATTTACTACTTTTTGTGTGTTTTTTTTACGGCTTTCACTGAAGGGGTTAACTAGGGTTACGCTTTTATAGATGGGATTTTTACGGACGTGGCGATACCTAACATGTGTATTTTTTTTGTTTTTTATTTTTTTTATTACATAAAAATGTGTATTTTTTAGGGGATTTTTTTAAAATTATTTTTTAATATTTTTTATACAATTTTTTTAAAAAAATGATTTTTTTTAACTTGTCCCTTTATGGGACTTTCACTTTTTTTACTTTTTATTGCAGTTACAATGCATTGCAATGCTCCAGCATTGCAATGCATTGTACCTATGGGGAAAGCTGCTGTGACCCTGATCACAGCAGCTTCCCGTAGCTAGATGACCCGGAGGTTGTCATGACAACCCCCGGGTCATCAAGGCAGAGATCGGGCCCTGCAAATACATTGCAGGGCGCCGATCTGAGGCAGAGAGAGCTCCTGACCCTCTGCCTCCCCCCCTGAGCTCTGCGATCGCGCTGGATCGCAGCAGTCAGGGGGTTAACAGCCAGGGGCGGTGGGGGCTCCACTCCTGGCTGTCAGTGCAGGAAGCCTGGCCACTGCAGCGCCGGCTCCTGCACTGATCGCGCTGGAGAAGCTGAAATTTCAGCTTCTCCTGCACGATCGCTGCTGTGTTTGGTCAGTCAGATTGACTGACCAATCACAGCGCTGTGGGTGCGGGGACCGACGGCAAAGGTCCCCGCACCGCTTGCCGTGCCTGTCAGCTGTCTGTGACAGCTGTCGGCACTGATCTACCACTGCGTGTTTACACGCAGTGGTAGATCAAAGGCATGACGTGCACAGTCCGTCCTGGTGCCGGAACTGGCACCTTGCCATGACGGACTGTGCACGTCAGTGGACATTAAGGGTTAAACCACTGAGTATTGGACTTGAAGCCTGTGTGTTGCCTCATTACTGCGGCCCGGCCACTGCCTACCAGAGCGAATCCCTACATTACATATGTAGGTGGTCTATTGGATTACTTTGTAAAAAAAAAATGTATGTGTATATATATATATATATATATATATGTACTGTATATATCACTGAATTAAATATTCCTGTTTCAAATCTTTATTGATTATATAGTGGAATGCGCTCAGAGAATAAAACATACAAATGATCAATGTAAATCAAAATTAATATCTCATGGAAGTCTGGATTTGGAATGATACTCAAAATCAAAGTGGAAAATAAAATTACAGGCTGATCCAACTTCAGTGGAAATGCCTCAAGACAAAGAAATGATGCTCAGTATTGTTTGTGACCTCTACGTGCCTTTATGACCTCCCTATAACACCTGGGCATGGTCCTGATGAGGCGGTGGATGTTCTCCTGAGGGATCTCCTCCCAGACCTGGATTAAATCATCAGTCAACTCCTGGACAGTCTTTGGTGTAACGTGGAATTGGTGGATGGAACAAGACATGATGTCCCAGATGTACTCGATTGGATTCAGGTCTGGGGAACAGGTAGGCCAGTCCATAGCATTAATGCTTTCATCATGCAGGAACTCCTGAAATACTTCAGCCACATGAGGCCTAGCATTGTCATGCATCAGAAGGAACCCAGAGCTCATTACACCTGCATATGGTCTCACAATGGGTCTGAGGATCTCATCCCAATACCTATTGGCAGTCAGGGTACCTCTGGTAAGCACATGGAGGGCTGTGCGGCCCTCCAAAGAAATGCCTCCCCACACCATTACTGACCAACTGCTAAATCGGTCATGCTGGAGGATGTTGCAGGCAGCAGAAGTTCTCCATGGCATATCCATAGTCTGTCTCTTCTGTCACATGTGCTCAGTGTGAACCTGCTCTCATCCGTGAAAAGCATAGGGCACAAAAGTCGAATCTGCCAATCTTGGTGTTCTCTGTCAAATGCCAATTGCCCTGCACAGTGTTGGGCTGTAAGCACAACCCCACTTGTGGACGTCGGGCCCTCATACCACCCTCATTGGGTCTGTTTCTCACAGTTTGAGCAGACACATAGATGTTAGTGGCCTGCTGGAGGTAATTTTTCAGGGCTCTGGCACTTCTCCTCATGTTCCTCCTTGCACACAGGAGGAGATAGCAATCCTGCTGCTGGGTTGTTGCCCTCCTATGGCCTCCTCCACGACTGGCCTGTCTCCTGGTATCTGCTCCATGCTCTGGAGACAGTGCTGACATACACAGCTACCCTTGTTGCCACAGCTCGCATTGATATGCCATCCTGGATGAGCTACACTACTTCTATGGGTTGCTACTGTACCTCTAGAGGTGAGAGCAGTGACAAAAATGCAAAAGTGACTAAAACAACAGCCAAAAAGGATGAGAACAGAGAAATGGCCTGTGGTCACCCCCTGCAGAACCACTCCTTTATAGGGGTTGTCTTGCTAATTGCCTATAATTTTTACCTGCTGCCTGTTCCATTTGCACAACAGCAGGAGAAATTGATTCACAATCAGTATTGCTTCATAACTGGACAGGTTGATTTCACTGAAGTGTGACTGAGTTTGAGTTACATTTTGTTGTTAAAGTGTTCCCTTTATTTTTTTTGAGCAGTGTACACTGGAAACCAAAAGTTTACATACACTATATAAAAATACGCATACAGTATGCATATTTTTTTCTCAATATTTGACATTAAATCAGAATAAACCTTTCCCAATTTAGGTAAATTAGGATTACCATAATTATTAATATTTGCCAAATGCCAGAATAATGAGAGCAAGAAAATGTTTTAAGGCATTTTTACTACTTACTGCAAAGTCAAAAGTTTACATACACTGAGATTGTTACACCTTTAAACAATTTTGGACTGCCCATATGATGAAGTCATGTGTTTGGAGGCTTCTTTTTTTGGCAACATCTGAGTTAATTAGAGACACACCTGTGGATGTATATTAATGCTCACCTGAAACACACTGTTTCTTTGTATAGCATCATGGGAAAGTCGCAAGAAATCAGCCAAGATATCAGGAAGAGAATTGTGGCCTTGCACAAGTCTGGCTCATCCTTGGTACAATCTCAAGGTACCTGAAGGTGCTTCGTTCATCTGTACAAACAATTATACACAAGTATAAACAAGATGGGAATGTCCAGCGATCATACCACTCAGGAAGGACTCGGGTTCTGTGTCCCAGAGATGAACGTGCTTTGGTCTAACTTGTGCATATCAACCCAAGGACAAAAGCAAAAGACCTTGTGAAGATGATGGCGAGAGCTGGTAAGATTGTGTCAATATCCACAATGAAACAAGTACTGTATCAACATGGGCTGAAAACTCTTTCAGGAAGAAACCATTACTCCATAGGAAACAAAAAAGCCAGATTAATGTTTGCAAATGTACAAAGGAACATAGACCTGTGGTCTGATGAAACTAAAACTGAATTTTTTTGGTCATAATGACCATTGTTACGTTTGGAGGAAAAAGGGAGAAGCTTGGAAGCCTAAGAACACCATCCCAACTGTGAAACATTGGGGTGGCAGCATCATATTGTGGGATTGTTTTATTGCAGGAGGTGCTGGTGCACTTCACAAACTAGATGGCATCATGAGAAAAGAGGATTATGTGGCAATACTGAAGCAACATCTCAAGACATCAGCCAGGAAGTTAAAGCTTGGGTGGAAATGGGTCTTCAAAATGGACAATGACCTGAAGCATACTGCCAAAATGGTAACAAAGTGGCTTAACCCCTTAGTGACAGAGCCAATTTGCAGCTTAATGACCGGGCCAATTTTTACAATTCTGACCACTGTCACTTTATGAGGTTATAACTCTGGAACGCTTTAACAAATCCAGCTGATTCTGAGATTGTATTTTCGTGACATATTGTACTTCACGTTAGTGGTAAAAAAATTTTTATATGACTTGCTTTTATTTATGAAAAAAACTGAAATTTGGCAAAAAATTTGAAAATTTAGCAATTTTCAAAATTTTAATTTTTATGCCCTTAAATCAGAGAAATACGTCATACACATTTCTTAATAAATAACATTTCCCACAGGTCTACTTTACATCAGCACAATTTTGGGAACAAAATTTTTTTTTTGTTACGAAGTTATAAGGGTTAAAAGTTGACCAGGATTTCTCATTTTTACAACACCATTTTTTTTTAGGGACCACATCACATTTGAAGTCACTTTGAGGGGTCTATATGATAGAAAATACCCAAAAGTGACACCATTCTAAACACTGCACCCCTCAAGGTGCTCAAAACCACATTCAAAAAGTTTATTAACCCTTTACGTGCTTCACAGGAACTGAAGCAATGTGGAAGGAAAAAATTAACATTTAACTTTTTTTGCAAAAACTTTACTTCAGAACCAATTTTTTTATTTTCACAAGTGTTAAAAGAAAAAATGAACCACAAAATTTGTTGTGCAATTTCTCCTGAATACGCCGATACCCCATATGTTGGGGTAAACCACTTTTTGGGCGCACGGCAGAGGTCGCAAGGGAAGGAGTGCCGTTTGACTTTTTCAACGCAGAATTGGCTGGACGCCATGTCGCGTTTAGAGAGCCCCTGATGTGCCTAAACAGTGGAAACCCCCAACAAGTGACCCCATTTTGGAAACTAGACCCCATAAGGAACTTATCTAGATGTGTGGTGAGCACTTTGAACCTTCAAGTGCTTTACAGAAGTTTATAGCGTAGAGCCGTGAAAATAAAAAATCATATTTTTTCCACAAAAGCGATCTTTTCACCCCAATTTTTATTTTCCCAAGGGTAACAAGACCCCAAAAGTTTTTGTGCAATTTGTCCTGAGCATTTATGGGCAAAGCTGAAAAGGCAGGTGTGAGCAAGGCGACCTACAAACCTGGATCAGTTACACCAGTTTTGTCAGGAGGAATGGGCCCAAATTCCAACCAACTATTGTTGGGCCCAAATTCCAATCAACTATTGTTGGGCCCAAATTCCAACCAACAATTGTTGGTTAATATCAGTTTTTCCCTGTTGGCAAGCTGGTGTAATTGTAGTGCTGCTGGGTCAGCTGATGCAGGTGGTGACCACTCCCATCATTCTTTAAAAGGTCACCTGATGCATCAGCTGACTGTTGGTGATACAGGTCCTATCTGGAAACCAGCCTAGCAGGAGCAGCTCTCTGGTGTCAGCCACATCTGGTGTTTGGAGTCCTGTTGCTGTGTTTTCTGCTCTGTGGAGCTTAGCAGCGGTGTTCATAAGCTAAGTGTTGTTCTTTTTGTTACCTTGTCCCGGTTGTGTTTGTCACTTCCCCCTGTGTTTATTATCTGCAGTGGTAAGGCTAGTGCTCCTTGCCGGCCAGTGCACTAGCCAGGGCAGTTATAGGTGACAACTAGGGACAAGATATCCTGACGGTGGCGGGGGGAAGGACCCACATAGGGCGTGAGGGGAATGCAGGGACAGGCTCAGGTTTGAGCTCAGTTGGTGACCATCCCTCATTACCTATTGTTAGGCTCTCCGCTCGCCTTTCCCATCTTGTTGTGTGTGAGTTGTGCCGTCCTTAGACCGACCATGCGATTGACATCATAATTTCATAGTTTTCTGTGATGATCCCTGCCTCTAAAAGTTTTTTTAACCCGTTTTATTCCTAAGGCGCTCCAGTAAGATGTATCTCCTCCATGTTTTATGCTGAAGTGTTTAGAGGCCGCTCAAGATTTGGTGGTTAATTTATTAGATGTGTCTAACAAATGATGCAGATGTAAATGTGATAGAATTATCTACATGTCCGCAGCAACTGCAAATATTGTGACCGCATTTAAAAAAAACGTATGTAGCCAGGGGACCTTCAATCCGAGATCCTGATGTAGATATAGGCTAGGAGAAAGCAAGTTTCCCAATGTTGGTGCTTTCTTTGCCGATAATCTCATAGGTTTGGAAACTATATTTTCTTGGTGTTTTTTTGTCTTGATAAAGCATAGATAAGTTATTAATAGTATTTATTTTTTTGGTCGGAAACTGAGGGCTATAATTAAAATCGAATGCAAGCTGATTGTACTTTTTACTTCCTTTAATTGTATTCTTGTTTTTATTTAATAACTAGCTGAAGAGCCCGACGTTGCCCGGGCATAGTAACTAACTGTGGTTACTTATAACAAATTATAATGATTATCCTCCATCCCATAGTCCAGTGCCCATATATCCATCACACATCCTCCATCCCACAGTCGAGTGCCCATATACCTGTCACACATCCTCCATTCCTTAGTCCCGTGCCCATATACCCATCATACATATCCTCCATCCCATAGTCCCGTGCCCATATACCCATCATACATATCCTCCATCCCATAGTCCCATGCCCATATACCCATCACACATCCTCCATCCCATGGTCCCGTGCCCATATACCCATTATACATATCCTCCATCCCTAAGTCCCGTGACCATTTACCCATCATACATATCCTCCATCCCATAGTCCCGTGCCCATATACTCATCACACATCCTCCATCCCATAGTCCTGTGCCCATATACCCATCACACATCCTCCATCCCATAATCCCGTGCCCATATACCCATCATACATATTCTCCATCCCGTAGTCCCGTGCCCATATACCCATCATACATATCCTCCATTCCATAGTCCCGTGCCCATATACCCATCATACATATCCTCCATCCCATAGTCCCATGCCCATAGACCCATCAGACATCCTCCATCCCATAGTCCCGTGCCCATATACCCATCACACATCCTCCATCCCATAGTCCTGTGCCCATATACCCATCACACATCCTCCATCCCATAGTCGCATGCCCATAGACACATCAGATATCCTCCATCCCATAGTCCCGTGCCCATATGCCCATCATACATATCCTCCAACCCATAGTCCCGTGCCCATATACCCATCATACATATCCTCCATCCCATAGTCCCGACCCGGGTGGTGCTGAGCAGGGAGCTCCTGGAGATGTGCTGTTATGGTCCCAGGCTGTAACCCGTTAAGCCTTCCTTATCTTCCCAGACTGAATGAGTTTCAGCCTATTCCTATAGGGGTATTAACCCTATGTTACCAGGTACCTTTCCTTGGTTCTGATTATTCTTCATCCTTCTTTCTGGAGTACGTAACTGACGAAGGTCTATGTTTGAGACCGAAACATTTTTGACGTACTACTGTCTGGGATGAAATAAAAATCTTTGTTCACTTAATCATAAGGTGAGTGCCAGGTTCTTCTTTATATATGATTTAGATATTAGACAAAATTTTCTCCCGATTCCAAGGATTTCTCCCATACCAGGAGGAGGTTGTCGCTATAACAACCATGCCACCTGATATGCGAGGAAAAAGGATTGGAATCGAAATAAAAAGTTCCTTCCAATGAAACATATAGATGTTGGTTATACAGTAGAAGGTGAAAAATACGCCCCCATTGAAGCTCCTTGTTTCTCAATAAAAATGATCCATTGAATGAAAAATAGTTATTTTCCAAAAGAAAATTGACAGCCATAACAATAAATTCTTGCGTATTTTTTGAATAATTACTGTATGTTTTTAGAAAAATATTTAGACTTGAGAGTCCTCAGTGGTTGATACCTTTTAATGGCTAACTGAAAAGATGGTAACAAATTGCAAGCTTTCGAGACTACTCAGTCTCTTCATCAGGCATAGACTAATACAACATCTGAAGAATCACATATTTATACACAAAATAGCACAGAAAAAATGCAATAGGTAGGACAAGTGACATGAAGCAGAACTGTCATTATGGCAGAGGGATTAACATAAATATGACTAGTTCATAGATAAGGAGTGAAGGTTTTATTACCCTCTGATTGGGGTCTGGTATTGTGTTGTGATGACCCTAAAAGGTCAGGGAGGCAGATTCCTTAATTGTTGTAGAACGACATAAAACTCTGTCGTTCTACAACAATTAAGGAATCTGCCTCCCTGACCTTTTAGGGTCATCACAACACAATACCAGACCCCAATCAGAGGGTAATAAAACCTTCACTCCTTATCTATGAACTAGTCATATTTATGTTAATCCCTCTGCCATAATGACAGTTCTGCTTCATGTCACTTGTCCTACCTATTGCATTTTTTCTGTGCTATTTTGTGTATAAATATGTGATTCTTCAGATGTTGTATTAGTCTATGCCTGATGAAGAGACCTGAGTAGTCTCGAAAGCTTGCAATTTGTTACCATCTTTTCAGTTAGCCATTAAAAGGTATCAACCACTGAGGACTCTCAAGTCTAAATATTTTTCTATCTACTGGCTAACACTGTACGAAGATACACATCTTTCCTATATCAAAATGTATGTTTTTAGATGTTTTCGCAAGATATATGTGGCTTGATTATGTAATTATTAACTTGGATAGAGGCTAATCATACTCAGCCAAATACTTGAATGCAGCCATATTTTCTGATCCAGAGAAGAGATGACATGCTTTGTGTCTCGTATAAACCTGGGAAGGTTCCTCACTCTTGGCTGAAGATGAAAATCTACCCAAGAGCTGAGTTGTTCCCGCAAACTGGCGATTCCTGCCACTACTGGTCTCAGTGGGAGTGGGAATATGTTTTTATGTACTTTAGGAAAGGAATGGTAAATAGGAGTCACTGGACATTTAGTCATTAATTTCTTAACTATTTGGTGTGACTACCCTTTGCCTTCAAAACAGCATCAAAGCATCAGTTCTCCTAGGTACACTTGCAGATAGTTTTTGAAGGAACTCAGCAGGGAAGTTTTTCCAAATATCTTATATTAATAATAGAGAACTAACCACAGATTTTCTGCAAATGTAAGCTTGCACAAATCCTTTTTTGGCTTCATGCAAGCACAGACTTTATGATATTGAGATCAGGGCTCAGTGGAGGCCATATCACTCCTAGGACTAGTTGTTCTTCTTTATGCTGATGCTGAAGACAGGGTGGATTGATTTAAATCACGCCGATTTAAATCAACGATTTAAATCATGATTTAAATCAAATGATTTTTTTCTATTTAAATCAGATCGATTTAAATCGTAATTTTAATCATGATTTAAATCAAAAGATTTTTTTAATATAAATCACGATTAAAATCTAAAACTTTCAATCATTGTTCAATTAACTCCACACTTCTAGCTTGGTTTCACTTTCTGTAGCTTGGTTTTAGTTTCTTTTTCCATTCAGTTGACATGCCCAAACTTGTTGGATAGTCAGTCAGCAGTACTTGGCTGTAGTAACAATCAAACTTCAGAAGTGATCTGCGTGAGCCATGGCAGGTCGTAAGAGAGACCCTATTTGGGTTCATTTTGTTGAGATGCCAGCAGAGCTTGGAAAGAAAGGTGGGAGAGCAAAGTGCAAATACTGTCAAAAGGATATCCAAGGACTTGTTTGCCATTTGAAATCACATTATGAAAACTGCAACCAGAAGGGAAATGAAGATGTTGATAGTGATACAACTAATGTCAATGAACCCTCACAGCTTCTTATGCACCAGGACCCTAGCACTAGTGGTAAGTCTGGCAATTACAACCTATTTTAACAGACGTTTTACTGGGATGGTTAAAGTATATGAAAAGAAAAATTTCTAGCACTAGTTCTGGAGTATAGAATTTAAATTTATGTTAAGGCAATATTTCACAGAAGATTAACGTTAAGTAAAAATAAAAGAGTGTGTATACGCCTATTTTTTTTTTTTATTGTAGGCTACAATTCACTTTTGAAGTCTGCCAAATTGACCATTTTTTAAAAAAAACATTTTTAAAACTTTTGTGACATAATTTTTTTCAGTTGCTCTGATATTACTAGTATTACAGCAACTTCACCGGAAACTTGAGTAGCATAACTTTTGAGACAGCCCTTATAGGACGAGGACCATTACATTGTTCAAAAAGTTTGTTTCAAAATATTTTCGTTATATTTCTTCAAATACGCAGTCGAATTATATTTTTAATTACTGTGCTTTCAGGGTCAAATATGGCTTGTGCTGCACGTGACAATCAATATCTGGGTACAACTTCAACAAAGCAGCCCAACAAAAAACTTTGCGTGCAAAGTGTAGAAAAATTCCTCTTAAAGACTACGACGAGCCAGAAAGAACATTTTGATGAATTAATTGCTAAATTCATATTTGCAAGTGCAACCAATTCTTCTTTCCGACTAGTTGAACACCCATTGTTTGTACAAATGATCGAAGGAATAAGACCAGGCTACAAACCACCAAGTAGATTTGATATCTCAGGAAAACATCTTCAGGCTGTATACGACAAAGAAAGAGCGGCTTGTACAAAATATTTGAAAGACAAAGTTGTTAACATGAGCTTGGATGGTTGGAGCAACATCCACAACGACCCCATAATTTGCACTTGTGTCACAACAGAAGATGGTGAAACTTACCTTACAGACACAATCGACACATCTGGAAATTCACATACTGCTGAATATTTACTTGAAATTGCTAAGAACTCAATTCACCAATGCCAAGAACAGTTTGGATGTAAAGTAAGGAGCTTAGTTACTGATAACGCAAGCAATGTGGCAAAAATGCGAGCGGAACTGGCACATGAGGATGACACAAATGTCATTACATACGGTTGTTCTGCCCATTTGTTGCATCTTTTGGCAAAAGACCTGCATATTTCGGGTGTCAAGGAACATGTTGTAGAAATTGTTAAATATTTCCGCAATAATCATTTTGCACATGCAACCTACAAGGAAATGGGAGGACTGAAGTTGGTTCTACCACAAGATGTTAGATGGAATACCTTGGCTGAATGCTTGGAACTGTTTATTAACAACTGGTCAAAATTAGTGTCCATTTGCGAAACACATCGGGATAAAATTGATGCTAATATACGAAGCAAAGTATTAAATCTTGGTGTGAAGAGAAATGCCGAGGACCTTTTGGAAAGGTTAAAGCCAATATCTATTGCGTTGGATAAAATGCAGAAAGATACTGCAACCATAGCTGATGCCACAGAAGTTTGGAAAGATTTAGAAGGTTTGCTAGATCGCTTGAACCTCTCAAACAATGTAAAGGTTGCAATACACCACCGCAAGGACCAAGCATTAAAAGAAGAACACTATTTAGCCAATATCTTTCATCCCATCTACAGAGGGAAAAAACTATCTAAGGCGGAAATCAACTCTGCAATGGAGTGGCTCGCCAATACTAACCATGACATTGTGGCAACTGTGCTGAAATTGAAGTGTGAATCTGCACCATTTCAAAAATACATGTTTGCAGATAACGTCGTTAATGAACTAAAACCACTGGACTGGTGGAAGTCACAATCACTTGTTCTTCCAGCAAAGATAATAAATGTAGCTACTCAGCTACTGACTGCATCGGCTTCATCGGCAGGAGTAGAGAGATTGTTTTCTTCATTTGGTTTTGTGCACACAACAGTCCGAAACCGCTTAGGAACTGCTAAAGCAGGACAACTAGTTTTCCTATTAAAAGTCCTAAATAAACAGTAGGCTTAAAGGACTGATGTATTCACTGAAGATGTTTGCTTACTTCAAACGTTAGAGATAGGCTATTGTTAAAAAGTACTTACTCTCTGTAGTTCAATTCTGATTGTTTAATAGTGCAAATAAAAGTTATTAGGTTTCATAATCATCAACTGTTTTAATATTTTTATTTGTGTAAAATAATTTGATTTGCAAAAAGACAAAGTTTTGCTTGTGTACAACTTGATTAAAAAATCCTATTTAAACCAAAAAAATCCGATTTAAATCAAAAAAATCCGATTTAAATCAAAAAAATCCGATTTTTTTGATTTTTTTAAAAAAATCATGATTTTTATCCACCCTGGGCCTGAAGATAGTTCTCAATGACATTGGCTATATGTTTGCGGATGTTCTCCTGCTGCAGAATACATTTGGAGCCAATCATATGCCTCACTGATGACACTGCTGGATATCTCCCAATTTCAAAGAGAAGTAAGCATGATGTCTTTTATTTACTGTTTCCTTGGCCAACCACTGCGTCTACGAAATAAAGACGTATAATTGTAATGCAATACCTACCATTAAGAGGGAGTCTGACTGGCTCCAAATGTATTCTGCAGCGGAATGATGACCCCAAGCGTACAGCCAATGTGATTAAGAACTATTTTTAGCATAAAGGAAATAAAAGGAGCCCTGGATGTGATGATATGGCCCCCACAGAACATTGAGTCTCTGTGGGATTATATGCAGTGGCTTGCTAAAGTATTTGGCCCCCTGGAACTTTTCAACCTTTTCCCACATATCATGCTTCAAACATAAAGATACCAAATGTAAATTTTTGGTGAAGAATCAACAACAAGTGGGACATAATTGTGAAGTTGAACGAAATTTATTGGTTATTTTACATTTTTGTGGAAATACAAAAACTGAAAAGTGGGGCGTGCAATATTATTCGGCCCCTTTACTTTCAGTGCAGCAAACTCACTCTAGAAGTTCATTGTGGATCTCTGAATATCCAATGTCCTGAAGTCGCTCCTCTCCCGTATCTGCTCCTATTATGGTAAATGCTAGACTGTATGGGCTCCCTCCAGGTATGATGTCATTTCCGGGGCGTGTTCTGACTTAGCAAAGTCAGGAAGAGAAGACCCCATTAGACATTTGTCTCAGCATGATGCCGGCATCTGTCTGCTGCAGGGAGCAAAGCCCGAGGTCAGAGTCCTCAGTGACAAATAGGAATGTTTATTAATTAACGGGTTGATGTTTTCTTAGATATTTGGGTGAGGGGGCCTGATACTTGCGGCTATCTAGTGGGATTTGGGGGGTTAATGTTTGTGTAATCTGGTAGCTTTGAGGGGTTAATGCATTCTATTGGGGTCTGGTTGGGCACTCGGGGGTTAATGCACGCTTGTGGGGTCTGGTTGGGTTCCTGGGGGGGGTTAATGCATGCTTGTGGGGTCTGGTTGGGCCCTGGGGGGGATAATGCACGCTTGCGGGGTCCTGTTGGGCCCCTGGGTGGGTTAATGCATGCTTGTGAGGTCTTGGGGCGCCTGGGTGGGTTAATGCATGCTTGTGGGGTCTTGTTGGGCCCTGGGAAGGGTTAATGCATGTTGTGGGGTATTGTTTAGCCCTGGGAAGGGGTTAATGCATGCTTTTGGGGTCTTGTTGGGCCCCTGGGAGGGTTAATGCATGCTTGTGGCGTCTTGTTGGGCCCTGGATGGGGATAATGCACTTTTGGGGTCTGGTTGGGCTCCCGGGGGGTTAATGCATGTGTTATGTTTCGGTAGCTGAGGAGTGCAGGTAAAAAAGGCAATACACCAGAGCAGTTGGAATCTATGAGATTGCAGTACCCTGACTAACCACCACAACTAGAGGCAGCCGTGGAGCGTTCCTACGTTGGTCCTAGACGCCTCGTCACAGCCTGAGAAACTAACTACACCCAAAGATAGAAATAGGAAAGCTATCTGCCCCGGAGCAGAACCCCAAAGTTAATAGAAAGCCCCCAAACAAGTAATGGCGGTTAGACAAGATGAAATACTGACACAGAAAGAAAATAGTATGAGCAAACGCTGGGGCCCAAACTAACTAAATAGAAAAGGATAGGAAGGGTACTTACTGCAATCCCAGAAAACCCTGAAAAGCACCAACTCTACTAATTTCAAAAACACCTGAGATCACACGACCTCTTCCACCTAAATTAGTTCTCTGGTGTAACAAAATCAAAACAGCAGCCACTGAAAAAACTGGAAAAAGCAAAAGTACAAACATCAGTGGCTGAACTAAACTGAGAGGGCAAAAGCCCCCGGAGGGGACCCTGAAGGCCCCCACAGAAGTGCAGGACAAAATGCAAAAATATAGCACAAAAACAAAAAGAAGAAAATGTCTTATCTGTTAGCAGGAGATGCAGACACGACACAGCAGGCTACAAGGGAAACAGGAATGAAGGATTCAGACCAGAACAATTGATCACCGGCAACCCTGATGGGAAGGTGACTCCCTTATATAAGACCAGTCAGTAACACCTGATTCCCAGTCCTCACAATCTTCACTGGACAAACCAGCACCGCTTGTAACCACCAGAGGAAGCCTCTGCTCAGAACTCATCTCAAACCCATTCACAACAGTACCCCCCCCTTGAGGAGGGGTCACCGAACCCTCATTTGAGCAACCAGGTCGGTCAGGATGAGTTCTATGATACGCACGGATAAGTCTCCTAGCATGGATGTCCGAAGCAAACACCCAAGAATTGTCTTCCTGACCATAACCTCTCCATTTAACCAAATACTGGAGTTTCCGTCTAGAAAAACGAGAATCTAATATTTTCTCAACCACATACTCCAGATTGCCCTCAACCAAAACGGGGTCAGGAGGCACAGCAGCAGGAACCACTGGCTCAACAAACCTCTTCAACAAGGACTTGTGGAACACGTTATGGATCTTAAATGTCCCTGGAAGAAGCAAACGAAAAGAAACAGGATTAATAATCTCCATGATCTTATAAGGTCCAATGAACCTAGGCTTAAATTTAGGAGATGCTACTCTCATAGGAATATTCTTTGAGGACAACCAGACCAAGTCCCCCACTTTAAACCGAGGACCATCAGTCCTATGCCGGTTAGCAAACCGCTGGGCCTTCTCCTGAGAGAGGGACAACCTCTCCACTACCTGGTCCCAAATCTGTTGCATACGCTCCACAACAGAGTCAACACCTGGACAGACAGAAGCCTCTGTCTGTCCTGAAGAAAATCGAGGGTGAAACCCAGAATTACAGAAAAACGGAGACATCAAAGTGGCAGAGCTAGCCCTATTATTAAGAGCAAACTCAGCCAAAGGCAAAAAAGAGACCCAGTCATCCTGATCAGCAGACACAAAGCATCTTAGATAAGTCTCCAATGTCTGGTTTGTTCTCTCAGTTTGACCAATGGTCTGAGGATGAAATGCCGAGGAGAAAGACAATTGAACACCCAGTTTAGAACAAAAAGTCCTCCAAAATCTGGAAACAAACTGGACTCCTCTGTCAGACACAATGTTCTCAGGAATGCCGTGTAAACGAACCACGTGCTGAAGGAACAACGGCACCAATTCAGAGGAGGAAGGCAACTTAGGTAATGGCACAAGATGTATCATTTTGGAAAACCTATCACAAATTACCCAGATGGTGGTCATTCTCTGAGAAACAGAAGGTCGGAAATGAAATCCATAGAGATATGGGTCCATGGTCTCTTGGGCACAGGCAATGGCATCAACAAACCACTAGAGCGAGAGCAAGGCTTGGAGCGAGAGCAAGTCCCGCAGGACTGCACAAATTCCCTGACATCACGAGACAAGGTAGGCCACCAAAAGGACCGACTAACCAAGTCTCTGGTACCAAAAATTCCGGGATGCCCAGCCAATGCGGAACAATGAATCTCAGACATCACACTCTTTTTCCACTGGTCCGGGACAAACAATTTTCCAACAGGGCAGCCTCGGGCCTATCCTCCTGACACCCCTCCAGAGCAAGTCTCAAATTGGGCGAGATGGCGGAAAGAACTACACCCTCTTTCAAAATAACAGAAGGATCAGATAACTCAGGAGAGTCCGCAAGGAAACTCCTCGAGAGGGCATCCGCCTTAACATTCTTAGTGCCAGGAAGAAAGGAAACCACAAAATTAAAACGTGTGAAAAACAAGGCCCACCTGGCCTGTCTAGGATTGAGTCGCTTGGCAGATTCCAGATAGACCAGATTTTTATGGTCCGTAAGGACCACCACCTGATGTTTGGCTCCCTCCAGCCAATGTCTCCACCTCTTCAAAAGCCCACTTCATGGCCAATAACTCCCGATTACCCACGTCATAATTACGTTCAGTAGGAGAAAATTTTCGAGAGAAAAAGGCACAAGGGTTACTTTTAGAGGTCTCTGGATCTTTTTGGGACAAAACGGCACCTGCCCCAATTTCAGAGGCATCAACCTCCACCTGAAATGGCAGAGAAACATCAGGCTGCCGTAGAACAGGAGCAGAAGTGAATCTCTGCTTAAGTTCCTGAAATGCAGAGACTGCCTCAGGAGGCCAATTCACCACATCAGAACCCTTTCTGGTCAAATCAGTTAATGGTTTAACAATAACCGAGAAATTACCAATAAATTTACGATAAAAATTGGCAAAACCCAAAAATCTCTGAAGAGCCTTTAATGAAGTAGGTTGGACCCAATCACAGATGGCCTGAACCTTGACCGGGTCCATTTCAATAACAGATGGGGACAAATGAATCCAGAAA